>JAABKJ010075445.1:204629207-205250304 GCA_011634705.1 Andricus grossulariae | reverse complement strand
TTTTTTGCTAGATTAAAAAAATATATGTTTTTGAAAATATGTCAAAAATAATTACAAACTTGAAACAATTTCAAGAAAATTGAGAAAAAATTAAGAATTTTGAAAATTTCAAAAAAAGAGATTTTTTAAACTTTTGGAGGGTTCCAAGATAACATAAAAATCTTAAAATTTCTGAGAAAAATTCATAAGATTTCGAAAACTGACGAAAAATAATCTGGAAGATTTTTTGGAAAAATTTTCTATTTTGCAGGATATACAAAATGATTTTCTAAAATTTCAAAAAATAATGTAGAAAATTTTACAGTTCCTAACATTACCAATTTTGAAAATACCCGAAAAATGAAATTCCCGACACTGTAAACTTCCCTCAAAAAAATTTTAGAATAATATAATTTCCGAATAATAACATTTTCGAATTGGAAAATTCCCGAAAAATAAAATTTCTGGGCAGTATCTGATATTAATAAATTTTAAAATTTCCGAATATTAAATTCCTGGCAGTTCCTAACATTATCGCATCCAAAAATTTCCGAAAAACAAATTTTCCGACACTAAAATTCGCTAATAATAAAATTTCAGAGTAATGAAATTTTCGAATTGAAAAATTTCCGAATAATAAGACTGCAGAATAATAAAATCTATAAATACTAAAATTTTTGAATTGAAAAATTTGTGAATAATAAAATTCCCGAATTGGAAAATTCCTGATAGTTCCTAAAATGACCGAATTTGAACTTTTCCGAAAAATAAAATTTGGGACACTGCAAAATTCCATAATAATAAAATTTTAGAATAATAACATTTTCAAATTGCAAAATTCCCGAATCATGACATTCCTGGGCAGTATTTAATATTACCGAATCGTAAAATTTCCTAATAATAAAATTCCCGAATAATAATATTCCCGACAGTTCCTCATATTAGCGAATTTGAAAATTCCTGAAAATAAAATTACCGACACTGTAAAATTTCCTATTAATAAAATTTCAGAATAATAAAATTTTCGAATTGAAGGATTTCCGAATAATAAAATTCCCAAATTTGAATGTCCCGAAAAATAAAATTCACTATTAATAAGATTGCAGAATAATAACATTTTCAAATTTGAAAATTTCCGAACAATAAAATTCCCGAATTGGAAAATTCCTGATAGTTCCTAACATTACTGAATTTGAAAATTCCTGAAAAATAAAATTTCCGACACTGCAAAAATTCCATGATAATAAAATTTCAGAATAATAAAAATTAAGAATAATAACATTATCGAATTGCGAAATTCCCGAATCATGAAATTCCCGGGCAGTATTTAATATTACCGAATTGGAAAATTCACGAATAATAAAATTCCCGAATTGTAAAACTTTCCGAAAAATAAAATTACAGACACTGTAAAATCCCCTGATAATAAAATTTCAGAATAATAAAATTTCCGAATAATAAATTTTTCTAATTGGAAAATTCCTGAATAATAAATTTCGAAATATATCAAATATATATTTAAAAGGTATCGCAAAAATGTAAAAGATTTAACAAATATTTCCGCAAGATTACAAAGATTTCACAAATGTTTCGTAAAGATTACAAAGATTTCATAAAGATTTCATAGATACCAAAACATTACAAATTTCAAAATATTTCAGAACAGATTTAAAAGATTTTACAAACACTTTGAACGATTTCACAAGTATATCACCGACTTCACTATGATTTCAAAGATTTGACAAGTTTTTCCACAAGATCACAAAGATTTCATGTGATTTCACAAAGAATTCAAAGATTCCAAAAGATATCAAATATTTATAACAATTTCAGAAAAGTTTTTCCAAAATTTGCCAAGATTTTAAACGATTTCACAAACATTTCACAAAGATTTCATCAAGATTTCAAACTGTTCATATGATTTCACAAAGATTTTAAAGATTCGGAAACATATACAAGATTTACAAACATATCTCACAGATTTCATAAATATTTCACAGTTTTGACAAATATTTCACCAAGATTTCATATGATTTCAAAGATTCCAAAACATATCAAAGATTTCAAACAATTTCAAAAAAGATTGAAAATTGTTGCAAAGATTTTAAACGATTCCACAAATCTTTCGCAAAAATTTTGCACAAATTTCACCAAGATTTCATATTATTTCACAAATATATCAAAGAAGATATATTCAAAGATTTGATATCATTTCACAAAGATTCCAAAACATATAAAATTCTTCAATGAATTTCAGAAAGATTAAAAAAATACAATATAGATTTCAAAAATTTCGAGGATTCCAAAACATATCAAAGATTTCAGGAAGGTTTAAAAGATTTGCCAAAGATTTCAAAGATTCCAAAACGTATTAAATATTTCAAAATATTTCAGAAAGATTTAAAATAGGGCCACAAAGATTTCAACAAGATTTCTAAGATTTCATTTGTATTCACAAAGATTTACAAAATGCCAAAACATGTACAAGATTTCAGACAAATTTAAAAGAATTGGCAAAGATTTCAAATGATTTCACGAAGATTACACAAATATTTTATAAAGATTTCACAAATATATCACAGTTTTCACCAAGATTTCAAAGATTCCAAAACACATATTATATATTTCAAATGTTTTCAGAAAGATTTGAAAGATTTCACAGATTTCGGGAACTTTAGGAAATAATTATTAAAAAATAGGGGACTTTAGAGACTTGATCTTGAAAACAGGGTACTAAATGAAACCAAATCTTGAAAATAGGGGACTTTAGGGAAAAAGTCTGAAAAATAGGGGAATATATAAAATAAATGTTTAAAATAGGGGACTTTAGGAAATAAATCTGCAAAATAGGGGACTTGAGGAAATAAATCTTGAAAATAGGGGACTTTAGGAAATAATTATTAAAAAATAGGGGACTTTGGGAAATAAATATAAAAAATAGGGGAATATATAAAATAAATCTTTAAAATAGGGGACTTTAGGAAGTAAATCTGAAAAATAGGGGACTTTGAGAAGTAAATCTTAAAAATAGGGGACTTTAGGAAATATATATTAAAAATAGGGGACTTTGGGAAATAAATCTTGAAAACAGGGTACTGTACGGACCTACAGTCCCTTATTTTTAAGATTTGGTCTCTAAATTCCCTTATTTTCAAGATTTGTTGCCGAAAGTCCCCTTTTTCAAAATTTATTTTCTAAAGTCCCATATTTTTCATATTTATTTCATAAAGTGCCCTATTTTTTAATATTTATTTCCTGAAGTCTCCTGTTTTCCAGATTTGTTCTCCAAAGTACACTATTTTCAAGATTTATTTCCTAGATACCAAATATTGAAAAAAGGGTACTATATGGACCAAATCTTGAAAATAGGAGACTTTAGGAAATAAATCTTGAAAATTGGGGAATGAGGAAATAAATTTTGAAAATAGGGGATTTTAGAGACTTGATCTTGGAAACAGGCTACTTAATTAACCAATTCTTGAAAATAGGAAACTTTAGGAAATAAATCTGAAAAACAGGGGAATATATCAAATAAATCTGAAAAATAGGGGACTTTAGGAAATAAATCTTGAAAATAGGGGAATTTAGGAAAGAAATCTTGAAAATAGGGTACTTTAAAGACCGAATTTTGAAAACAGGGTAGTATATGGACCAAATATTGAAAATAGGGGACTTTAGGACATAAATCTGAAAAATTGGGGAATATATCAAATAAATCTGAAAAATAGGGGACTTTAGGAAATAAATCTTGAAAATAGGGGAAATTAGGAAATAAATCTTTAAAATATGGTACTTTAAAGACCAAATTTTGAAAACAGGGTACTATATGGACCAAATCGAAGAGCTATTCTTTTTAAGTTCTGCAAAACGTAGAAGAAGGTAATAAGGGTTTTTCTTATCAATTCATATTCATTACTCATTCTATTCCCCACACACTTTTGCGCAAGAATGCATTTTAAAACTACGTTAAACTAAGGAATCGATGGACTTATAACGTCGCCCACACGAGGGCTTACGCAGTACATTCAAGAGCCATTTTACTTTCACTCCTTGGGGGGGTTTTAAAACGTTGATAATTGATGAAAACTGGATAGGTCCAAAATCACACAAATCTAAGACATCCCATCCAAATGAAGAGAATGAAATAAAATAAAAGATAATGTAACTATTTTTTCTGATAACTTAGATCAATTTAAAAAAATTGTTTATTCTTCAAACCCTCCCAAGAAAATCACATCTTTGGTATATCTCTATGATATCTCGGCAGGATATGGTACATATATCCAGAAAAGTGTCCCTCAAATCTTCCGGGATATCCGTTGAATATTCCAAGGATATCGTCATTTCCGCCCTATAAGATATCCACATAATGTCCTGTGTGGGATACATACAATTTTGGTAACGGAATCCAATATTTCTGAGATGCATATTAATTAAAATATGTAAAATGAATGAAAACATAAAGATTCATGAACATCCGTTTGACAAGAAACCGCTTTATACAAATCTCGAATATTCGGTTTGTTTCGAATTCTATCTGAGTATAATTTAAAAAAAAAAGTATGACCACAAGTTATTTCCCTAACCAATAACAGCCTACTTAAAATAAAAAACAAGTCACTTACTGAAAATTTTCTCCACTTGGGGCTGTAATACCTTGTACTTGGTAGAAGGGCTTAAGCGTGTGGAACAAGGGGGTCAACCAGATCTAGACCTGCATGTTCGTAAATATGTTTTAAAGGATCCTTATAAACGGGCTCTCCTGGCATGTATGATTAATGTATGATAGAAGGGTGAAAGATACTTATGCCGCCGAACGATATTTTTCGATACTTAGACGATACTTACATTTTAGTCTTGGATTTGTATCCGAGACAAAAGGACCAGATTGGATATTCCTTGTTCACAATAGAAGAGACAGTAAGGCTGCCCGAATGGCCGGCTGCAGTTACCGGAAAAAGGAGCTGTGAGGAGCTTAGTCCTTTGGGACCAGTCTTCGAAAGAAAAGAAGAGATATTCGTATTTCATGAACTAGGACAGGGAATAAAATTTGACCTAAAATGTTGCAAACATCTTTCCGAAGGTTCGGCTATTGTTAAAAAAAAATTAATAACGAATACAAATTTTGAGATAAAGAACTCTTGATTTAACGCCTGGGAAATAATAATTGGGAACTTCTAAGGAAAAATCTTATTTCATCGACTTCTCCCATGTCTGGAAAAGCGGACGAAATAAGGTTTTTCCTTGAAATTTTCAAAGTATTTGAATAAATTTGTTAAATAATTCTTTTATTGGCCTGGAGCTTATGAATGTTTTTTTCTATATAAAGCAAAAACTTTGTTAAATCATTTATTTTTAAAAGAAACTGTACCTCAACATTGAAGTAAGTTACGCCACTTTTTACGAAGTTTCAAGTTTAAGGTATCTTTTTTACATTATCATCAGAGAAGGTATTAGATTTTTGTAAAATTTGATCCCCTACGTTTTTGTAACATGTCCACGCTTTGAGACCCTCAAACCCGAAAAACAACTTTTTACGAATGAGTCTGTCTGTCTGTCTGTATGTATGTATGAATGTTTGTATGTCTGTCTGTATGTGAGCACGATAGCTTTCGAAATAATTGACAGATTGGATTGGGCTCTTCTACTCTCTTTTACTGTCCTATACTGAATGTAAAGTTTGATAGCCAGTCATTTCGCATACAAATTCGAAAAGTTAGAGCATTTTCAAAATTGTTGGGACCACTTTTTTCATATTTTGTAAAGTCTATGTACGGTTGTTTATAGTATTGAAAAAAAGAACAACGCGCGATCTGAAGAAACTCAAGAGGGGAAAAGCGTTGATTTGAAACACCTTACAAGATTGTCATAAAAAATTTTGGAATTTTCTTGAAAAATCGGAAATTCAAATTTTTATCGCACAAAAAAATAATGAAGAATCAAAAATCCCATTTAGCGGTCAAACTATACAAGATACAGAGAAATAAAAGTTTACAAAAGTTGTGCATTCAGGTATGATATACAAATTTGTTGATGATCACTTTTTGATAGGATGCGTAATTTTTGTTTTATTCGTGAAAAAAAACATTGAAAAATAAAAAATTAAATTTTTGGACAAACGACACAAGCTATAAGAAAATAAATTACTGAAAGTTGTTCATTCAAAAAGGAGCTACAAACTTAGGCATTACATTTGTGTAAAATTTGACCCCCCCCCCCCGTTTTTGTCAAATTACCACGTTTTGAGACACCCTGAACCCAAGAAACAGGTTTTTAAAAAATGTCTGTCCGTTTGTCTGTCTGTCAGTCTGTAGGTTTTTAGTTTGTTAGCACGATAACTTTCAAAAGAATTAATGTATTGGATTGGGTTCTGGTATACTTTTTAAGTGTCCTAAAATGAAGGTTAAGTTCGTTAGCCAGCCATTTTGGATTCAATTTCAAAATGTGAGCACATTTTGAAAATTTTTGAGAACACTTTTTTTTAATATGTAAGAATTCTATATACGGATATTAATAGTACTCAAAAAGGTGAACAAAATATTCTAATGACTTTTTTTTTGATAGAAGAAAAATTACTGGAGTTATAGCACTTACAACATTCCAAAAAACAAACGAAAATGAACATTTTAAGCCAAAAAATGTACAATATGAAAAAAGTCAATGAGAAAAAATCGTTACTTTTTGAACACCCTACGATATTGTCATAACAACTTTTTGAATTTTATGAAAACTAAAAAATCCAAATTTTTGTCGCACAAAAAAATAATGAAAAAAAATTCCATTTTGCGGCCAAACTATTCAGGATATGAAAAAATATGAAGAAACAAAAATTTTTCAAATAAAAACGGTCTTAAAATTTGATATGGATCACTTTTTGATAGGATGCGTAGTTTTTGTTTTATTCGTAAAAAATAAAATAAAAAATAAAAGAATTAAGTTTCTGGACAAACGACACAAGCTATGAAAAAAATTAATAGACAAAAGTTGCTGACACAAAAAAGAACTATAAAAATTTGTCATTAATAATTTTTCAAAGAAGCTTAGTTTTTGTTTCAATCGTAAAAAATAGCATTAAAAATAAAAAAATTAAATTTTTGGAAAAATCACACCAGAGACGAAAAAAATTAATAGACAAAAGTTGTTTAACCAAAAATGATCTACAAATTTGTTGTAAACTTTTGTTATAAAAATTTTCTTAGAACCACTTTACGCTAGGATAAGTATTTATTGTTCAAATCGTAAAAAAATACATTAAAAATAAACAAATTAAATATATGGAAAAATTTTGGTTTAAAATTCATCTCTCTTGGTTGAAAGTTTAATTATTGTGTTGAAAATTCAACGATTTGGTTGATTTCGAGAGCTTTAGACAGTTTCAAGGCATTTCAAAAGATTTCCAAGGATTTGAAATATTTTAGGGAATTAAAACAAAATTCCAAGGAATTTGTGATAAATTTCAAAAATTTGAAGGGAATTTAAAGGATTTTAAAGATTTTATATATTTTCGAAAATTCCAAGTCACTTTTCGATGGCTTTAAAAAATTTCAAATATTTATGATTATATTGATTTGAAATATTTGAAGGTATTTTTAAATATTCCAAGGAATTCTCCATATATCTCAATAATGTTAAGGGTTTCCAAAGGATTTTAAAGATTTGAGGGTTGTTTTAAAATTTCCAAGGAATTTTAAAGAGCTTCAAAAAATTTTAAGGTACTTCAAAAAATGTCGAGATTTAAACAAAAATTTTAAAAGGATTCACCAACTTTTAAGGTATTTTAAAAGATTCCAAGAAATTTTCGATAGATTTTAATAATTTGAAAGTACCCCAAAAGGATTTTAAAGATTTAAAAGTATTTAAAAAACTTATAGGGAAGATCTTGAAAATGCATTGGAATATTTTTAAATACCCTAAAATATTTCCGATCCTAAAATCTTCAAAATTCTTTTAAATCCCTTTAAATTATTTTCCTAGAAATATTTTAAAATATTAAAAAATATTTAAAATTCTTAAAAATATTTGGAATAATATCTATCTTGACATATTTGGAAAATATTTCCTGAAATCCTTGAAATACATTGAAATCCTCAGAAATCTGATAAAATCCCTTGGAATATTTTAAAATGTCCTAAAACCTTATAGATCCTATAAAATCGTTCCATGTGTTCCAGAATTCTAGTAAATTCTTTAAGACTCAATTAAAATTTTTTCAAATCCCTTAAAATTCATTCAAATAATTTTTACTAACTTTTTTCATCTGAAAAAATTGTTTTTTTTCGACCTTTACCACTTTTACTTCAAGAAAAGTTTTTTTTTATATAAAAAAACTTGTCTTTTTTATTCAATTGAACATTTATATTTTGGTTATTATTAATTTCATATGGTATACAAATTAAGTATAAAAAAATGTCTTTTGAAAAAAACAATGGTTTCATACGAAAAAAAAAAAAACGGAAAACGACTGAATAATTTACTTTAATTGAAAAAAATTTGATAGAAAATCACACACAAAAAAATTGGAAAAAATTCCATATCTTTCCGGAAATTTATGAAAATTTTCAGTAATTTATGGTAATTTTACCGGTAAATATAGTAACTTACCATAAAGTACCCAATATTCATTTTTAGAAATTTCCATACATTTTTGGAAATTTATGAAAATTTGTGGTCATTTATGGTAATTTTACAGGTAAATAAGGTAACTTACCATAAATTATCTAAAATTCTTTTTTTTTTAATTTCCATAAATTTCCGAAAATTTATGTAAAATTTTGGTCATTTATGGTAAGATTACAGGTAAAGATGGTAACTTAACATCAATTACCCAATATTCATTTTTAAAAATTTCCATCAATTTCCGGAAATTTATGAAAATTTGTGGTTACTTATGGTAATCTTACCTGTAAATAAGGTAACTTACCATGAATTACCCAATATTCATTTTGATAAATTTCCATACATTTCTGGAAATTTATGAAAATTTCTGGTTATTTATGGTAATATTACCGGTAAATATGGTAAC
This sequence comes from Andricus grossulariae, assembly GCA_011634705.1. Taxonomy (NCBI): domain Eukaryota; kingdom Metazoa; phylum Arthropoda; class Insecta; order Hymenoptera; family Cynipidae; genus Andricus; species Andricus grossulariae. Next base: position 205,241,303 of record JAABKJ010075445.1, on the reverse strand, counting down.
TTAGCATAAATTATCCAAGATTCATTTTTAGAAATTTTCATATCTTTCCGGTAATTTATGAAAATTTTGAGTAATTTAAGGTAATTTTACCGAAAAATATAGTTACTTACCATAAATTACCCAATATTCATTTTTAGAAATTTCCATAAATTTCTGGTTATTTATGGTAATCTTACCTGTAAATATGGTAACTTACCACAAATTATCCAAAATTCATTTTGAGAAATTTCCATATCTTTCCGGAAATTTATGAAATTTTTCAGTAATTCATGGTAATTTTACCGGTAAATATAGTAACTTACCATAAATTACCCAATATTCATTTTTAGAAATTTCCATACATTTTTGGAAATTTATGAAATTTTTTGGTCATTTATGGTAATTTTATAGGTAAATAAGGTAACTTACCATAAATTATCTGAAATTCATTTTTTTAAATTTCCATAAATTTCCGGAAATTTATGTAAAATTTTGGTCATTTATGGTAAGCTTACAGGTAAATATGGCAACTTACCATAAATTACACAATTTTCATTTTAATAAATTTCCATAAATTTTCGGAAATTTATTAAACTTCTCGGTAATTTACGGTAATTTGTCCAGTTATATGTGGTAACTTTCCATAAATAACAGCAAAATTCTATTATCTGCAACCAAAATTTCCTCACAGTTTTTAGTTTCCTAAGTCACAGCATGAGTTGAAGTTAAGGAACAAAATCTGATGAATTCTCGGCGATCACCGTTCACGCGGCTGCCAGCGGTAATCTCTGACTGAAACTTGACAATTGAGTCTTGGAAATTTTTTTTCTTATCTCGAGAACCTGTAAAGATGTTTCAAGTTTTATTGGCTTTAACTGAAGTTCAGACTTCAAGGACTGTGCAATATGAATTTTAGATTTTTGTTTACAACTTTTCTAGGTCATGCGATGAACAATTTTTTTGAAACGTAATTACGTTTCAAATACAGCAGTAATATTTGACAGTACTCGCTCTGGACGCACAAAAAATTTCCGACAGTAGTGTATTTTGTGAAAAATTCATCTTTTTTATAGAACATTATCTTCTTCATGCAAAATTCAATTTTTTTGAAGAAAAGTCGTTCTTTGCTCCTAAAATGTCAAATAATTTGGTAGAAAATTTAACTACTTCTTTACAAATTAAACTATTGATTGGAAATTTATTTTTTCAGTGAAAAATTAACTTTCTTGTTGAGAAATCATATTTTTGGTTTGAAAGTTTAGGTTTTTTGTAGATAATTCATCTTTGTTGCTCCAAGATTGAACAATTTTGTCGAAAATTTATGCATTTTGTTGAAAATTCGTCTTTTTTGGTGGAACATTATTCTTCTTCGTGGAAAATTTATCTTGGTTAAAAATTTAACTGTTTGATTGGAAATTATTTTTTTTTTGCGTGAAAATTAATGTTTCATCTGGTAATTTAACTATTCAATGTTTGGTTGAAAATTGATCATTTATATATTAAGAATTCAACTGTTTGTTAGAAAATTCATATGTCTTGTTAAAAAAATGTTGTTTTTTTTTGTGTAAAAAATTGATCATGTTTGTTGAAAATACATATTTTTGCTTGAGTGTTCAATTACTTTTTTAAAAATTAGTCTTTTTTGGCTTGGATAATGTCCATACTAAACCGAGTTCGCCTAGGAAATTGGTTCGAGATAAGAAAAGTTTAATTTGGAAATCCGAATGAAAACTAGTTAAAAATGAACGCGAAAATATAAGATTACAGTTGATAATGTCCAAATTGACGGCAACATAATTAAAACTTATAGAACCTAATTGATACTGATAGAATATCAACTTGGATTAAATGGTCCTTTTATTTAGAGTACACTGGCTCAGAAGCTCGAAATTTAATTTATTTTCTATTCTTGTCGATGAATTGAAACGAATGAAAAAGAAGTAGGTGTGTATTACCTGGGTGCAATTTCCAAAATTTAGCTGCTCAAAAAATTTATAATAGGATTGCTTCCAAAAATGTTTTCACTTTTCCAAATGAATGTATCGTATGTTTCATATAATTCAAGTTTCATAAAGTTGTTGAAAATTGTCAGTTATATTTTTGAGGTAAAATCATTTTCATAAAAAAAATACATTTTCGGTGAAAACCAAGACCATAAACTTACAGGAAAATTGTAAAAAAAAATGGTATCTTCTTTGAAATTCAATGATTTTTCATTGAAATTGCTGACTTCCGGTAAAAAAAGGCCAAAAGAACAAAAATTGTAAATATAATAACTCTGAATGATAATCTAAAGAATAATCATTATCTGAAAATTCTTATAATTTTTAAAATTGAAAATATGAATTCTCTACAAAAATACTAACATAACACAACATTGTTTTGAATTGTAAGTCTTCTTTGAAATTTGATAATTTCTGTTTGAAATAATCGATTTGTATCTTCTTTGAAATCGAATGATTTTTCACTCAAAACACTGATTATTGGTGTATCATAACCCGCATCATATCCCAAAATTGTTAAAAAGCTTGGATCTTCTTTGAAAAGTTTGAAAAGAAAAGTTAAAAAAAAAAGTTTAATATCAATTTTCAACTCAATATTGACTTTTTTGTGTTATTTACTACAAATTGTTTCTAATATATACAGCATTACTTCTCAATTATAATTTCCGGTCTAAATAAATTGTTTAAACAATTCATAATTATTTATTTTAATTTTCTTTCGGAATAGAGTTAGGAAGTTGCGGTTTTATCCGAATTTTTCAACTTTTCCTCAACTCTTCAGTTAGCGCAAGGCAATAATTAATTGAGTTCAAAAGAAATAATTGTTTAAATTAATAACTACTATTTACAATGTAATACTGTCCTATAATAATACTAGTAAGTTACATTTTTTGTAAAACTTTCCACTTTTCGTCAACTTTTCAATTAGAGTGAGGAAATAATTAATTCAAGTTAACAAACATAATTGTTTAAACAATATATTATTATTTTTATTAATATTTTCTTTTATAATGCTAGAAATTTGCGGTTCTTTTCTGAATTATATATTTGTATATATTATTATTATTATTAATATAGGATCTTCCTTTTATATTTGTCACAACGGAAATGGGAAAAAATAATTTACATATGAAAACATTACACGTCATACTTGAATTGAATAAAAAAAAAAAATGGAGAGTCATCTTGACCCAGAATGAAGCAGTTTAACAAGTCCTGTGTGGCTCAATAAAAAAAGAAGCAGATGGCATTATTGACAGGCAGAATTGACTCATAATTTATTTTAAAAATGGAAGTAATTTTCACCGAAATATTTTTGAATAATTATTATTTTGTGGGCGTCTAGCAATCATTAGCAATAAGGTTCTCTCAATCGTTATATCAACAATGTCAGAAATTTATGTCTTAATTTTACGAAAGATGTTTGGAAATTTTATGAAAAGGTAAATTTTCACTTTAAAAATTAATTTAAAAATTTTTAAAACGAATTTTCAAGAAAACAATTGAGCTTCCTACTAGATAGTTGAATTTTCAAGCCAATTTTTTATTTTCAATATAAAATGAAGAATTTTCTACAAAACAATCGAATTTTTTAACTTGAAAGATCAATTTTGAACATTAAATGGAAAAGTTAAATTTTCATTTGAAAAAATTAATTTTCAAAATTTTTCAAACGAATTTTCAAGATAACAATTGAGCTTCCTACTAAATAGTTGAATTTTCAAGCCAAATTTTTTATGTTCAATTTAAAATCAAGAATTTTCTACAAAATATGTAAATTTTTTAACTAAAAATATAAATTTTGAACCTAAAACGGAAAAGTTAAATTTTCATTTGAAAAAATTAATTAAAATTTTTAACAACGAATTTAAAAAAAAATAGTTGAGTTTCCTAGTAAATAGTTGAATTTTCCACCAAATTTTTTTGTTTTGAATTTGAAATGAAGAATTTTCTACAAAATATTTAAATTTTCAAACTAAAAATATCAATTTTGAAACTAAAATGGAAAAGTTGAATTTTCGTTTAAAAAAATTAATTTTGTAAATTTTTAAAACGAATTAAAAAAAAAACAATTGAGCTTCCTACTAAATAGTTGAATTTTCAAGCCAAATTTTTTATTTTCAATATAAAATAAAGAATTTTCTACAAAACAATCGAATTTTTGAACTTGAAAGATCAATTTTGAACCTTAAATGGAAAAGTTAAATTTTCAGAATAAAATTAAGGTTTGTCACGGTAATATATTCCAGTATAATTTTTCCTCACTGATCTATGTCTAATTTCTCAATATTAACTCCAAGTCTGCGAGACAAGTACAATTCGTTCAAGTGATGTCTTCTTTGTCGTCTGTCCATCTCAGAGAAGGTATGAGTTATTTGAAAACTGATTATCAAAGATTTGTTCAGATCTGTACGTTTCTAGACCCTCTGAATAAACAAACAGGTTTTACGATAGCGTCTATCTGTCGTCGTCGTTGTTGTCCTTATGATCTGCATACTGGATAACTTTTGAGAGACTAATCGGATTAGGTGAAAGTAATTATGGAAAATGAAATTTTTACCTTATTTTGCAATTCGTTACGTTGAAATTTTAAATGCAGCTCTCTCAAATTGCAACATTATAATAATATGATAATTTTTCAATTTATCAAAAGTTTTAAATTTGTAAATCTTTACATTTTTTACTATTTAAGGAATTGTTCCTGTCAAAAGTCAGGCATTTAGAAAGGAAAAGATATGTCTGATGATTAATAGTCTAATTTTTGTAACATTTTCTCATTTAAAAGTAATAATTTCTTAGACTTCTGTATCATATCTTTCGTTGTTCAGCTGCTGATAGTTTGAATTTTTGATTTGTCAATGGAATTTTTGATATTCAAATTAAAAACGGTGAGTCTTATATACAAGTAGCTGAAGGTGATTTTGTAGGATTTTTTTTAAAGGATAATTTTTTTTTTTAGAGTTTCTCACATGTCTTATTGTCTCTCCTATATCCGAAAGTTTGGCTATGAAATGAAAATTTTTTAAAACTTCATTACGATTTAAACAATATAGGCCCGAAAAACATACCCTGTATCAAAATTTCATATTATAACATGTAAAATTATTTTTCGAGAATAAAATACTTGAAAGGACCCCCAAGTGGGTTAAAAGATCTGTTGATTTGTAAGAAAATCTAACTATTTTATGTTTGGCTTCTGAAGCCAATATATTGGATTCTTTTTTTTAATGCTATTATAATAGCATAAAAAAAAAGAATCTTTTTATTAGAAACGATCAATATAACCCTGCGATTTTTTTTTTCAGATACAATCACAATTGAAACAAAAACAATTGGCTATCCCGGATAATATCTAAGTATTTTTCAAATACCGGTACTCTTCAGCTGTAAGACATTTATAAATTGTTGGAAGACAAGCTATCGGTAAAAATTCAGATGGATTTTCAGCGTCTGGTTTTTTAGGCAATCGGTACGTAGTACCCTTAAGTGTAAAGCCTGGCATCACATCTGGGGATTCGACCATCCTCTGAAAAAAACCTTGCCAACGCAGAGTGCACACTTGTCAGGTTCTTGTACAAGAAGTTGTGCACCATGTCCCGACCTGGAGCTTTCTAGTAAGACTTGTTTTTCAATTGAGGGACTTTTGTGTCTTTATGGTTAGTTTACTGTGTTCACGATAGAACCTTCTTTCATCTATCTGAAAGGTTTGATTTCGTTGACTTCTTGCACTACTTTCCTTGTACTGACGCAATGTAACAGTAAGATTGTCAAGTCTTTGTTCTTAGGAGTCTATAATCTTACCCAACATCTCTGGGGTTAGTGTCTCGATTTACCGAGGGTAGATTATTTCAGTAACATGGTGTGTCAGCTTTTTGGTTTCATTTCCGTTCTTATATTTAGTCATTCGACCCAATTTGCACTTTACTTCACTGAAATGGATACCTGACGTGATCTTTCATTGTGGGTTTCAATCCCTACCGGGGGCGAAGAATGTATTTGTAGTCCTAGTTATGCGGCCCGACGTTTTAACGGTTGCTACAGCTGCACAATAAAGAAGAGTCTGAACCTCTAACGCAGTTGGTGTTGCGTTAAAATGCATAAGTGAAACCCTGCTGCTCAGGTGTCCTATTTGTGCACGCAGACCCCATGTGATGTCCTGTATATTAGGATACCACACAGAAACTTTCGTTCTAAAATATTATCCTCTTTCGCTTTTTGTTTCAAACTTCGCACTTTCATAGTAGACACGCACCAATACCTTCATCATTGTGGTATCACAATTGATGCTCTTGTACGGTATTTCTGTTAAGGTGGTTAGCTGCAAATTTCTATCGCTAGCCAAAGCATCTTCAAAAGGCATAGTCGCGGATGTTCTTACTGGCCAGGTGTTTAATTAGCCAGACTATCTCGTATAGATGTTGCAATTGATCAAGAATTTCCATGCTGTTTATTTAAATAGCATGTTTGTTCCGCAACACTGCTCCAACCCAGGTCGTTAATCAATCTCTATAGCGATCACACCTACGGTTTCCGTAGGTGCCCACCTAAGGGAGAAAAATAGTTAAATCCTCAAACATAAACGATTAATTTATCATAAAACAGTTGTATTTTTAACAAAGTTGTTGAATTTTCAAACCAAAAAGCCAAATTCTCTACAAAATAGTTGAATTTTCAACCAGATGGTCGAATTAAAAAAAAAAGAAAACTTCAGCCAAAAACAGCTGCATATTTATCAAAAATAGTTGAATCTTCAAACCAAAAAGAAATTTTTTTTAGAAGACCGTCGAATTTTCAATCTAAAAGGAAAAATTTTCTGTAAAAAGAGACGAATGTTCAACAAAACTGTTCAATTTTTAAGGAAATAGTTCAATATTTAACAAAATAGTTGAATTCGTAACCAAATAGTTGAATATTCAATTAAAATTATGAATCTTCAACAAAAAAATAATTTTTTTGACAAAGGAGTTCTACTTTCAACATAGTAGTTGAATTTTCAATAAAAAAAATGAATTCTCAACGGAAAATATAACAGTTGATATTTCAACTGAAAAATATTTTTATTTTTAACAAAAAACAGTTGAATTTAGGCAAAAAAGATGAATTTTCAACAAAAAGTTAATAGTCGATATTTCAACAAAAAAATATTTTAATTTTAAATTTGAAAACAGTTGAATTCAACCAAACAAAAAAAAAGAATTTTCCACAAAATTGTTAAATCCTCAAACATAAACGATTAATTTATCACAAAACAGTTGTATTTTTAACAAAGTTGTTGAATTTTCAAACCAAAAAGACGAATTCTCTACAAAATAGTTGAATTTTCAACCAAATGGTCGAATTAAAAAAAAAAAGTAAACTTCAGCCAAAAACAGCAGCATATTTATCAAAAATAGTTGAATCTTTAAACCAAAAAGAATTTTTTTTTAGAAGACCATGGAATTTTCAATCTAAAAGTACAAACTTTCCGTAAAAAAGACGAATTTTCGACAAAACTGTTCAATTTTTAAGGAAATAGTTCAATATTCAACAAAATAGTTGAATTCGTAACCAAATAGTTGATTATTCAATTAAAATTATGAATCTTCAACAAAAAAATATTTTTTTTGATAAAGGAGTTCTACTTTCAACATAGTAGTTGAATTTTCAATAAAAAAAATGAATTCTCAACGAAAAATGTAATATATGATATTTCAACTAAAAAAGATTCTAATTTTAAACAAAAAACATCATTTTTTCTCTTGAAGATTCATCTCTTTGGTTGAAAATTAAACTATTCAATTAAAAATTATCTTTTTTGTTTAAAATTTAACTGTTTTGTAAAAAATTCGCTTTTTTGGTTTCAATGTTCCACAATTTCGTTGAATTTTTTTTTCTTTCTTAACTGAAAAATCTTTTTTAGTAGCGTCTCTGATTAAAAATTTTTTTTTTTTTTGTTAAAAATTCTACCATGTTAATAATTCATTTTTTTGCTTGAAAAATCATCTGTTTGATTGCGAATTAAACTATTTAATTGAAAATTATCTTTTTTATTGAAAATTCAACTGCTTTGTAGAAAATTTGCTTCATTGGTTTGAAAATTCCACAATTTCGTTCAATTTTTTTTTTCTTGACTGAAAAATCTTTTTCAGTTGCAATTTTTTCTGTGACTTGAAAATTCATATCTTCTGGCTAAAAATCCTACTTTGTTAATAATTCCTTTTTTTGATAACACTTTTATATGAGACTTTGGTGGGAAATTAAACTATTTTATTGAAAATTATCTTTTTTGTTGAAAATTCAACTGTTTTGTAGAAAATTTTGCTTTTTTGGTTTGAAAATTCCACAATCTCGTTGAAATTTTTTTTTTACTGACTGAAAAATCTTTTTTAGTTGCAAATTTGTCACTTTGGTTTGAAAATTCATCTCTTGTGGCTAAAAATGCTACTTTGTTGATAATTCATTTTTTTTATAACACTTTGGATGAAAATAAACTATTTTATTGAAAATGATCTTTTTTGTTGAAAATTCAACTGTTTTTTAAAAAATTTTGCTTTTTTGGTTTGAAAATTCCACAATCTCGTTGCATTTTTTTTTTCTTTACTGACTGAAAAATTTTTTTAGTCACAAATTTTTCTGTGGTTTGAAAATTCATCTCTTTTGGTTAGAAATGCTACTTTGTTAATAATGCATTTTTTCGCTTGAAGATTCGTCTCTTTGGTTCAAAATTAAACCCTTTATTTGAAAATTATATTTTTTCTTAAAAATTCAACTGTTTTGTAAGAAATTCGTTTTTTGGTTTAAAAATTCATCTCTTTTGGGTAAAAATTCTACTTTGTTAATAATCATTTTTTCTCTTGAAGATTCATCTCTTTGGTTGAAAATTAAACTATTCAATTAAAAATTATCTTTTTTGTTTAAAAACGTACTAGCAGTCGCATGATCTACCTTCATCGTCAGTCCGAACGCATGTACTTCTATCGAGAAAGAATGCCAGGCCAGTGAGCAGAAATTCAGGTCCAACCTAATCAACGTCTTACCCTCAAACGCCTGGCCGTAGAAGCCAATCGGAAACCATTTTAATGGGCCCATTGTCTTCAGAGGACACTGTGTTTTACTTTATCTTCTCTTTCACCGTATTCTTCCTCAAGAGTAAAACTATAAGTGATCGCTTTGACAACCACCATCCTGATTTATTCTCAACGACTTGCCTCGATCTCTCAACTAGAGGCCCGTACGAGCCCTGCAAGGGTTACGTCTTCGTGAATTCCTCGCATTGTCTGTGCCTTCTTTCCTAGCTAAGCCTCCCTTCCCCTCTAGGACAGAATTTGTCTTCGTGCGCATCGGCTTTGGTGTCCTAATCCATCATGGAATGTCGCCATTGCGAAGGATTTTTCCATTGGTCTATTTGCCAAGACTCATGAGGAATGTGGGGAATGACAAACCTTCACGGAAACAGAGAAACCGACTCAATTTACGCAGGTGCCTCGAACAGAAGCGTCGAAATACTCTGACGCCCCAGTCAGAAGTCTCACTAGCAGTCGGTGTTCCTATGCGAGGACCATGCAACCCAATTTTAGGTTACGCACAGAGCTCCTAATGCTAAGGGTGACATAGCGATTATGCCCCCGCCTGAACCCCGTCAATGCGTGATTCCAGCTTCACGTGACGATTTAGATTTCTCCGCAAATCCCGTTATCCCTAAAGTACACTCGTTTGGTGAACTCAAGGATTACCTGCTCTCGAACAGCGGTCCCAGTCTGAGAAGGTGCAGGATCCCGTACACCCCAGCGAATTTTCATGTCAGTCTCCACGAGTCACCTCGACACAACCATCAGTGGCCGAAACATTCAACCCCGATTTTCCTGGTTTGGATGATTTACCTTTGAGAGGCTTAAAGGTACACACCACTGAAGTATGATGTCTCAGATACAGAAAACATAAGACATTCAACAAGAAACTCGAATGAAGTTGCTGCGGATCGATTAGGTCGACTCAATTACAAGGTCTCTCGTATGAAAGAAGCAATTTGAAAAATGTTTCGTCGATGGAGCCCTACAAATCCAACGGAACATCTCATGGACCTCGATGATCCTTAAAAGATTCTCTGCAAATCTCATTAGTACGTTTTTATAGAAAAACTTTTATTTAGGAATTATAAAATCGTTATTATTGTAAACAATAGGTTTTCATAAATAAAATTTTTTAAATAAAATTGCACGAATGAGATTTGCGGAGAATCTTTTAAGGAATAAAATAAGCGCTACAGCATCAGAATTAAATAAGAACTGCAACTTTTACCTAAAGAGAAAAAGAAAAACATCAAATTCTAAATAGTTATTGTCAAATAAAGAAAACCTAAAATATTTTTTTCAAAAGATCACTTCGAGTTCTTTTCCAAAACTAGTCATAATTAACTTTAGCTTATTTTCCTGGATTTTATCAATCCTTTTCAACATGTTTCATTTTTTGAACTTGAAATAACATGACAAATACTAAGAGGCATATGAAATTTATATATTCTTATATATAAAATGGATCATTTTTCATTAAAAAATTGTTAATAATTTGTTGTTGCCGTGAAAGCATATGCATGATTAATACTTAACTTACACTGAAAACTTACATATGTATAAAAAAAATGTTTCCTTCTATAACGTAGGTATTATTTTATTGATGTTACCTACCCTCTTTATAATAAGTTCATTAAATACATAATTTGTTTATTACAACATTTGAAAATCCGAAATGAATTTAAATAAATAAATAAAGTATATATATTATATTTTATGATAACAAATATTATGAAGTTCAGACTATTTCCTTTTCAGATATTTAAAAATTACACAAATAATTATATGTGTGATTTTATTGTACATGAATAATAATTTGTTGTAGTTAGTAGGAATGTATGGGGATTGACGTTCAAAAGCAGTGAATTTTACGATTTTCGCAAATTATTTTGAATTCAAAACATTTAAAAAATGTTAAACATTATTATCTTTTAGCCAGAACTATCAGAAAATTATTTTTATTTAACAAAAATTTTTTTTAACACTTTCGCCTTGCATTATTTGAATTCTAGGCCAACTGCATAGCTGGTATCGCCACATGGCGACCTTCAACTCTCATGACAATGTTTTCCACACACTGTTAGAAATCTTTGCAATTTTAGTATACATGGGCATGTTAAATTTCCTATATGTTTACTAAATGCATTACACTTTGTAATTTTAGTATACTTACGTATACTAAATTTCTTTTATGTCCTTGCAGTGATCGTATACCCCAGAAGGGTTCGCGTCACTACTCAATTCTTATACGACGCCCGGAATTATATCAAGCAACCCTTTGCGGAAGAGAAACCAGTCTGAAGACTTGGTGCTCAGTCCCCTAGAAAGAAATTGTGAACATTAAGTTGAATTGAAAGAGGATGAACAGTGTGGAAAATTTTCAGTTAGCTAGCCAGACGCCTTAACCATGAGGTGGAATAGATTAGCTTTTTCCCATTCGCCTTTTCACCCATGTTTATTATTAATGGCACAAAAGCTTTAACATATTAACCCACTTGAAAACTTCATCCAAAATGCTCTTGCTGACTGATTTTCATTTCTTCGAATTATGAACAGTGTCTCTTATTCCATGATGCGTCTTCGTCCACGATGCTCTCTGGTCTTTCGTAAGTTAGGTTGCAATTTGAGGAAAATGAATTTACCTAACCTGATAACTGTATATTATATTGCTCGGCAATTACCGGAAATCAATGTGCATACAAATCTAGATACGTGTCAATGACGTCAATAGGAAACGATCCTGCACACTTTGAAATAGTTTGAAGCTTTCCCAATCATATCCGTTTGCTGAGGATCACACCCGACTGTCACGGTTGCACTCAGATATCTTCAATCGAGACCGTCTGAGAGGGCCCAAGCCAGGCCATTTCGATGACACTTTGAACATTTTTCAATCGAGTCGGTCTGAGAGGACCAAAGCCATCACCCTGTCAGATCGTCTGACGTCAACGGTCACGATAAGGTATAGACAGCCGAACTCTCTACGTAAGACTGCCACGTAATTTTCCCACACAGGGAATTATGGCAACTTTACGTGGCCTAGTTAATTTTCCAAAAAGAAAGCATAAGTAGGAAATTAATTCTTGTACTAATTATTATTAAGCTGATTTAATAAATCATAGTTTTATTCTATAAAAAAATGAATCAACAGATTGTCGATATTAAATAAAAATGATTATGAAAAGATTTTTTTTCATTTGAAGGAATGCGGATGAGAAATAAAAATACTGCAATTGATATTGCAGACAAAAATGATGAGTAATAGTGAAAAGACAAACTAAGGTAAACTAATAATGTTAATGGAATCTTTCTTTGTAAGTATTAAAATAATTCACGCGGATTTCAAAAAGTTAGGAAACATTTTTTTGACAATTGTTCATCCACGGATTTGATAAGAATAAAAAAATTGTTGAAAAGCTATTCAATTATACACATACAATTAACTTGAGAAAAACATTTCAAAAGTAACTGAACAAATCAACGATGTTTATAGTTAAAGCTCATGAGGAAGTGAGTAGTTATTAATTCGTTACTCATTCACAAATGTAGCTTCATTTCTACTATCGTTATCGAAAAATGCCGACTAGTTACAGTAACTAGTTCAAAAAAACTAGTTATTTCTCATCACTGTAATTGATGGATGAGCCATATTTATTATTATTGAAAACTTTCACCCAACATATGCGCTTCACTTTGAGTTATCCTTTTGTCTTCGAAATGATGAAAGAATGATAAAGTAACTGTAGAAGGCAAGATGTAATCGAAAACACCAAATAACTCATTTTCAATAAACAATTACAGATTCAAGTTTGTAAGAAAAGTTACACTTACATTCTCCTATCAAATTATATACTTTACTCTGAGGTCATGCCTCGTACACATCTAAAGAAAATGATAAATGTACGAAGGTAAAAGCCGTACGTACACGATGATGCCATCCGACGGATGATGCTCAGTGCCATTTAACCAATCAGAGTAGTCTGCCGGATACCAAGCTAGCGCCCGGCACCGAAAATTTATACACAGCCAACTTTAAGGGTCCTAGGAATCCAGAGTAAATCCCAAAAATAAGATCTGGGCCAAACGGTGAAGCCATCATGTTTGACTGTTTGTATGTACGGTCTAAGGAGAATAAAAACTCTCAGCAAAGTTCAATTTTTTTAGAAAAAAGATTATTTTTCATGTGGAAATTAAAGGAAATGACGTTTCGTCCATAGCATCCTTGTAGTAATGTGGTCTGCTATTCAGCGAAACAGGGAGCATTTAAGGCAGTTTTTCAGCTCGGATTTTCCTTCGCGCGATTCTAGCGAGAAAAGTAAAAAACTAACACCCGTCAGGACTCAAGTCTGCAGTATATGAAGTCCCAACAGGTTGGGTGAGTCAGTTCTGGTCATTGCGTATCTGTGTTTATAACAATCGTTAGACACAATAAACAAGATTGATGAAGAATAATCAATATCAATGATGATATCATGCATCAGTTTCGCAGCCTCATTAAAGACCTATTAACCTGAATCGCTCTCCTGAAAGGTCTACTTTAATATTTGATTCAATATAGCAAAAATAATTGTTCAAACATATTATTATTGTCTATAGCTATCTTCTTCTATATTATTACTAGATAGTTGCTGTTTTTTCTCAATTTTTTAACTTTCATCCATTTTTCAATCAAAGTAAAGTGATAAATGATTCCATTCAACAAAAGTAATTGTTCAAAAAATTTATAATTATTGTTAATAATATTCTCTTTGCTTAATCGTAGAACTTGCGATTTTTTTCAAATATTTGTCTAGCTTTCCCTTGAAGTGACGCAATAATTATTTAGGTTAAGCAAAAATAATTTTTCAAATAAATAATTATTTCTCATAACTATCTTCATCTACATTAATGCCAGATAGTTGTGGTTTTTTTTCTAAAATTTTAAACTGTTTCCCCACTTTTCAATTGGTGAGGTAATAATTGATGCAAATTATTAAAAATAGTTGTTTAAACAAATATTTATTGTTTATAACTATTATCTCTTAAATAAGTGCTAAAAAATTGCTCACTTTTTCGTGAATATATTTTGCTGGAGGGGTGGCGGGCTGATATAAAAATATTCTCAGTTCCAAATTTTTCTTTTACGCTTTGCTTTTTTGTTCAAATTAATTTCTTCACACATTGAGAAAAGAGAAAAAATAATTCACTCAAAAAAGTAAAATACTTATCAAAAAATCATTCTTATTGAGGTTCACTTATTATTTGTTCATAACTAAAAATTCAAAGCAAAACTAAATATTTCAGAAAAAAAAACTTTTAAGCATTACCCTAAGAGAATTTAGTTATAAACAATAATCAATTGTTGAAATAACCATGTTTGTTAACATGCATTAATTATTACCTCACTAAGTGGAAAGTGGACAAAAAGTTCAAGATTTTAGAAAAAACCGCAACTTTTTAGCATTAACATAAGAGAAGACAGTTATGAACAAATATGAATTGTTTAAACAACTATGTTTGTTAGCTTACATTATTTATTGTTTAACTAAGTAAGAAGTGTGTAAAAAGTTAAACATTTTAGAAGAAACCATGAGTATATTGTATTAATGAAGAAGTAGATTGTTATAAACAATAATTGGTTTAGATAATAAGTTTTGCTGAATTGAATTTAATATTAACTCACTCAATGTAAAAAGTAGACAAATAGATGTGAGTTTCAGATAAAACCGCAAGCATCATTTCTCAGCCAACTCAACAAGATTCCGTCTTGCCAGCGTCAGGCTCATTCCATCGCGAACCGGAAAAAAGGCTGTTCTTCTGATATCGCATCATCTGTTTTGTCAACGCGGTTCCTCATAACATTCTAAATTTCTATATTTTCAAAAAATTTTGAAAGCTTTCAACTTATGAGGTAAGTGTTGGGCACGATTGCAATGGATAATTTCATAATGGGAACACATTTTTTTCACATTAACACAAAATTTCACACGTTCACTTCCATAATGTGATATCCAATGCCGCGTCACTGACTGAAGTCGGATTCAAAAGTCGGATTTGAAAGTCCTGACATTTTTTCTCTTACAGAAAATGTGTAGAAAAACAGGCGAAATGACCCTCAACTTTCACTACGTCTACTTTGAAGTCCTCCACACGTTCAAAAATTGGTTCCAGAAAATTGAAAGAACTCGTGAGTATTCAATAACATGTATTTAACAGACGGCAATTTGTCTTACGTTGATTCAATGATTATTTTAATTAGTAGAGCTAAAAATGGAAAAAATAATTATCTCGGCTCTGAATATAGATTTGAAGCTGAACTCTCACTTAAAAAAGCTTCTCGGCTTAGCGGTTTCATCTCAAAAGTTGAACAATCAATTGAAACGATGATTCATTATAATAATAAACTTGTACATGGACTATATTGAATAGACAAGTTTTTTGATTTTATCAATCGATTACACCCTAATATCCAGTTCACCATTGGAATTGAACAATACGGATAATCGGCTTTCTTGAAAGTACTAGTTTAAAAAAGATCTGATAACACATTAGGCCATAGAGTGTCCAGAAAACCCACTTATACAAACAGATACCTAAATGCCTTCTCCCACCACCACCCGTCGCAAAAGCATTTGGTCGTCAACTCCCTTCACGGTAAATAAATTCTAATACAGAACGATTACATAAACAAACAAATTGATAAAACAATAAGAAAATACGCTTAAAAAAACAGTCCAACACAACTTATTAAAGAAAGAAGAGGAAAAACGACCACCATCCTACCCTACGTACAAGGTATCACAGAACAAATAGACAGAATTCTTGACAAACTCAATATACAAACCATATTCGAACCACCTGCGAAAATAGGACGACAGTTAAACAATCCTAAAGATAAGTCATTCTTATTTTCTGAACTGATTGATTAATTATTTTTTAAAAGTGTTTGTTACGTTGTGAAATGACTATATATGAATTACATTTTCAAAATGATATGTGCATATATATTTTAACTTTTTTCAAATTAGTTTAAAAGGTTATTATTGAATTAAATGTATTAAAATGCAATTTCGAACAAAAAACATATATATAGTGTAAAAATTATTTGAAAATGTTTCAAAGAAAATTATAGATTAATGCTTGAATGATTATCTGAATTCAATTTTAAAAATTTTATCTGAATACTATGTTTAAATTTTTTCGAAAATTAGTATAAAAAGTTACAAATAATTCAAATTTTCAGTACTTAAATTTGATGTTTGAAAAAATATGAAGTAAAAATTATCTGAATGTGTTAATGAAAATAATAGTTTCATGCTTCTTATATTGTAAATAGTTCAATTAATTATTGGTCGATTAATTTTGTTGAAAACTTTAAATTAAATAAAGATTCGAAAATAATTTTTTTTCAATTGAGTAACATAAATTGATTATTTACTTGAAGGTTATGTGATTGAATATGGTCTATTATTTTTATAATAAAGGTTTATTTTTTCTTTAAAATACTTTTATTGCAATTATATAATCTTTTCAAATGCTTGTGACGTTGTGAAATGACTATCCGAATTTAATTTTCAAAATTATATGCACATATATTTTAGTTTTTTTTTAAATTAGTTTAAAAGCTTGATAATAAATTAAATTTATAGAAGTGAAATTTCAAAGTTGAAGGAGAATATGATGAAAAAATTATTTGAATGCTTTAATGAAAATAATTGTGTAATGCTTTTTATGTTATGAAATGATTAATTAATTATTAACTGGTTCTAATAAAACACTTATTTTCTGGGATTAGTTTAGAAGGTTATTAACAAATAAAATATTCAGAAATGAAAGTTCAAATTTAAAAAAAATATAAGGTAAAAATTATTTGAATGTTTTGATGGAAGTTATAGTTTAATGCTTTTTATTTTTTGAACCGATTGATTTTCTTTCAGCTGATTTTTTTTTTCAAAATATAGAATTACATAAGGATTGATTTTGATTTGTTTCAAATGAGTACATAAATTCATTATTTACTTCAAGGCTGTGTAATTAAATATTGGCTATAATTTTTATAATAAAAGATTATTTATATCTTTTTAAATCTCCTCTTCTTAATCTCATCCTATCCTATGTCTAACAATATCCACTTACCTTCATTCAGCTATTGGTTAATTTAAATTAACGTCTATCTTTTTCAATCCCCTCTTCTCTTTTTCACTCTTACCTTCATCCATCCAATTAAACTTTTACTATCTCTCTGTCAATCTTAATTTTCTTCTATCTTTTTCAATACCGTCTTTTCTATCTCATCCTATCTTTTATCTATTAATGTCAATCTTTTTCAATCTTCTCTCCCTATCTCTTCTCTATCTCATCCTATACCACATCTATCAACGTCTATTTTTCTTATCTCTTTGTCAATCTGAATTCACATCTATCCTTTTCAATCTCCTCATGTTTATTTCATCCTATGCTACGTCTATCAATGTCTATCTTTCTTCTACCTCTTTATTAATTGAAATTCACGTCTTTCTTCTATCTCTCTGTCAATCCGAATTCCTGTACTTCTTCAATCTCCTCTTCTTTCTCTCATCTTATCCTATGTCTAACAATATCTACTTACCTCTTTCCAGCTCTTTGTTAATTTAAATTTACGTCTATCTTTATCAATCCCCTCTTCTCTTTTTCACTCTTACCTTCATTCATCCAATCAAACTTTTACTAACTCTCTGTCAATCTTATTTTTCTTCTATCTTTTTCAATACCGTCTTTTCTATCGCATCCTATCCTTTATCTATTACTGTCAATCTTTTTAAATTTTCTCTTCTCTATCTCTTCTCTATCTCATTCTATACTACATCTGTCAACGTCTATTTTTGTTATCTCTCTGTCAATCTAAATTCCTATCCATCCTATCCGATCTTCTCTTCTTCATTTCATCCTATGCTACGTCTATCTTTTTCTACCTCTTTATCAATTGAAATTCACGCCTATCTTCTTCAATCCACTCTTCTCTTTTGCACCCTTTCCTTCATCCATCCAATGAAACTTTTACTATAACTCTTTCAATCCTAATTTCCTTCTATCTTCTTCAATACCGTCTTTTCTATCTCACCTTGTCTTTTATCTATTAACGTCAATCTTTTTCAATCTTCTCTTCTTTATCTCTTCTCTATCTTTTTTCTATCTCTTCTCTATCTCTACTCTATCTCTTCTCTATTTCTTCTCTATCTCTTCTCTATCTCTTCTCTATCTCTTCTCATACATATACATATACATATACATATACATATACATATACATATACATATACATATACATATACATATACATATGCACATACATATATGTATATACATATATTCATATGTATGTACATACATATGCATACACAGGGTGTATTTTTTAACCTGAGACATCGAAATATCTAAAAAGATACGCATCCTATGAAAAAAATATCCGTGAGGTAAATTTGTTGGAAGTCGCTTTTTCCCCTCAAAAATAAAAAGTTTTTATTACTGATATTTTTTCATAGGATGCGTATTTTTTGAAACAAAAAAATATATTTTTTGAAAATTTTGTGTTGAGTTTAGCTTTCAATGAGAAAGATACTGTTATGTTTATAAAGGCCTGTAAAGTTTATCGACAGGATAATTTTCTTTTTATATTAAAAGAATTCAATCGTTTTTACATAAACAACAACAGATATGATAAGAATGTTAACATAAAAATATACACGTGTAAAAAAGTTATACTTAAATACATTTAACTTTTTCGTGATAACTTGCATCAGTTATGATAAAAATTAGAAAATTAAATGTTTATGAAACAATTGACTACATCTCTTAATGCATAATAAAAATTTAGTGGCGAATGGATTACTATAGAGTGAAGACAATAATTGTCGAACAAATATACATGCTATAACGAACAATGCCCGATTTATTTTAGAAATGACATTTCTTTTCATTTATACAATAAAAAATTTATTTCGGTAATAAAGTTTACAAATAAGTGTTAAGATGCTAACTATGGCATAATTTACCTACAAATAAATTATGGGAAATCCATTACTACAGAAATCATCCTGTGGTGTCTTCTAATTATATTATACAAATATATTGTAAAATTTATTGAATATAAATAACATATTAAAAAAATGGCATATTGTTTATTCTTTTTCTTGAAAAAAATGGAGATATATACAAAATAAATAAGTATATACCAATAAGTGCTCGATCCAAGCTGCTCGATTTCATCAGTGTCATGCGTAGTGATGCATATCAAACATTTAAAATTTTTTTCTAAAATCTCGTCAGACTAAATTGAAACCTTGAACACCATACTCATCACATGGAGACGAACGATCACTCAATCGAGATGATCGTCTCGTCTCGATCGACTTTTTTCATTACAAATTCTTGATCTCCATTCGGATTGATACAGGTCTGATAGGATTTTGAGCTAGATCGACCATTTAGAAGTAGTTTTTTCTTACAACTGGAGATTTGAAGAGAAAAATGTTACCTTGTTTATATAAGAAAAACTTTTTTTATATTCGAAATACAACAGTACGATATCTAGCGTATTTGTTCGCGTCTCTGAGACGCATCGATCGATCCATTGATAAACCTGTTATGACCTACCAGTTCCGATTTATGAAATTTAAAAAAAAATGGTTTAGTCTGTTTATATTAGATTTTTTTTATTTGAAATACGACAATATTACATGTAGATTATTTGTTTGCGCCCTTAAGACACATTGATTGACCTATTGATGAACCTTTTATGACCCACTAGTACTGATTTATGAAATTTAAAAAAAATGGTTTATTCTGTCTATATTAGATTTTTTTATATTTGAAATACGACAATATTACTTGTCGATTATTTGTTTGCGCCCTTAAGACACATGGATTGACCTATTGATGAACCTTTTATGGCCCACCAGTACTGATTTATGTAATTTAAAAAAACGCTTTATTCTGTTTATATTAGATTTTTTTTATATTCATAATACGACAATATTACACATAGAATATTTGTTCGCGCACTTAAGACGCATTGATTGACCCATTGATAAATCTGTTATGACCTACCAGTACCTATTCATGAATTTCAAAAAAATCGTTTATTCTGTTTATATTAGAATTTTTTTATATTTAAAATACGACAATATTACATGAAGATTAGTTTTGTTCGCGCTCTTGAGAAGCATCAGTTGACCTATTGATGAACCTTTTATGACCCACCAGTACTCATTTATGAAATTTCAAAAAAATGGTTTATTCTGTTTATATTAGATTTTTTTGTTGATATTCAAAATACGACAATATTACATGCAGAGTATTTGTTCGCGCCCTTGAGACGCATTGATTGACCTATTGATGAACCTTTTATGACCCACTAGTACTGACTTATGAAATAGAAAAAAAATGGTTTATTCTATTTATATTACATTTTTTTTAATATTCAAAATAGGACAACATTACATGTGGAGTATTCGTTCGCGCCCTTAAGACGCATCAATTGACCTATTGATGAACTTTTTATGACCCACCAGCATTGATTTATGAAATTTCAAAAAATCGTTTATTCTGTTTATGAAGCGATTTATAAGGTAAGGGAAGAGGTGCGACTGAAAGAAAAAATAGAGGGGTTATGAGATGTTGATGAGACGATAAATTTAGGAAAAGTAAAGAAAGGATGAAGGAAAATGTAATAAGAAGAAGGAGAGGGGTAATAGAAAAAGGTGCTTCGAACAGGAGAAAGAGAAAGCACAAAATAATGATGAGGGAGAAAAGACAGAAGAAGAAAGAAAGGTACATGGAAGCGGAAGAAACAGCTATAAAGTAAGGGAGGGAGTGAAAAGTGAAAAGCAGGGAAATAGAAGGAAGAAAGAGCATAAATGAAGTAATCGAGATAAAAGATTGAACGAAGTATTTCAAGGGGCTGTTAGGAAGTTTGAAAAATTGGTTGAACAGAAAGGCGAATGCGGCGATTGCAAGGCTGAACAGAAACAAAGCTACAGGGTAGGAGGGTTTGGAAAATGAAGCACGGAAATACGGAGAATCAGGTGTAAAAGAAGAGATGCGGAAGACTTGTAACAAGGTGTGGAAAGGCGAAATTTGCCGGAGGAATGGAAGACACGAACGGTAGTACTGTTGATTAAAAAAGGAGAGGGCAAACGAGTGAAGCAATATAGAGGTAACACATTCATGTAAATATAAATAAATAAAAATGAATAAATCATAAAATCATAATGGATATGAAATTTACGCGGAAGTGCTAAAAATAGGTTAGAGAGACAGATGGGAAAAAGGGAAAGTATACCACACAACGAAACAGGTTTTAGGAAAGGGATTGGGACCACAGAAAACATCGGCGTGCTCAAATATTCACTCAGTAGGAACCTCGGGCGTTATGAACAGCCATAAAAGAAAGGGTAGTAGGCGCAGGTCTAATACAGGGAATAAAAGATATTCTTGAAAACAAAGATAAGGATTAAGACAGGCAGATTTATAGGAGAAGCTGTTGAGGAAAGGGAAGGGGGGGGGAATTAGGAAAAGGCAAAGTATGTTCACTAGCATGTTCCGACGACGCAGTGCTAGTGGTGTATGATAAAAGAGAAATGAATTTGGTGATGAGAGTGTTCGATTATATGCTGAGGGAAGAAATATAATGAGAGTAAATGATTATTAGGCAACTGAAAACAGCCAAGAATTCGAAGAGAAACCAAGAAGGGGAGAGGGAAACAGCATTGCACGAGCGTGTGCCCCTAATATTGCTTCTGAGCATGACAGAATACTCGATTCTCAATGATTATAATTTATCATTAGTATACTTACCATTAAGGTGAGTTCATTGAGTAACTCATAGTTAAAGCAATCATTATTTTAAAAAAAATCATAAAAGCTTGAATAAAAAAAAATTATTCCTGATATTCCATGAGATTGTTACGATTGGTACCAGCTGTTCAATCTTCACACCATTTAACCTGACTTGTGATGATAGAAAAGTATAAAATCTGTACATACCTTATTCCTAAAAATGATATCTTTTCCGATTAATTCCTGAACACAAATAAAATTTCTAGGCTTCTTGACAACTATAAACCTATACTATTTTTTTGGTTTATTGAAAAAAAAAATTCATAGTCACGAATCAAAATAAACAAACACAACATATACTTGAAGCAACTGCGTGACAGTCGCGGAGCTGCCAACTTTAACAGCGAGATTTTTCGATTACCTAGTGTGGGTTATCTACTGCTGGAAGATGTAATGTCAAATACAAAGTTCTCAAATATTTATAAATAATGAAGAAAGAACTTTTTGTATTGATAAATATCGTTTATTAAACTTTAAACTTTGATCCTAATGTATAAACATGCCACAGAAATGTTTCATTTAGGTAAAAAGTATGAATAATGAAGAAGCGAAAGTTTTTTTTTCATTTTTAAAATTAATTTTGCTCTCGCGCATTAATTAATTATCACATTTTAATGAAAATTTGTCAGAAAGTATGGTATCCTCGCTGAAATGTTATACTAAACAAAATAATGAATATTTTTTGCAAGATTTCCAGTTAATTAAGATTATCTACTGTAAATCATTATCTACTGTAGGGTGGTTTCTCCTACATATCATAGGGATAATTTACTGTAGTAAAACTTCAATATAGCATCTTGTAAAGTTTCATACATTTTTTCCTAAATTTAGAATCTTCACTAAGAAAAGTTCTTCTCATGTCATGTTCATTATTAGGTGGTACTTATTTTACCTATTTCGGAAATCATTTCGATTCTGTATCGCTACATATAAACTATAGCAATTTGAGTAAACAAACAACATTTTTCTCATCAAACCACTCAAATATTCAAGAGTTTAAAAATGAATGCTCATTGAATATGAATCGTTATTCTTGAATTCTATTTAATCCACTGGAGTTTCCTGAATCCCTTGCATTTCTTCAATTCCCTAAAATCCTTGAATTATTTGAATTTCGTGAATTCCTTAAATACCTTTAATCATCCGTATTCTTGAAATTCTCGGTATTTTCTGAATTCCATAAATATTCTGAATTCCCAGAATGTTCTCAATTTCTTGAATTCCCTAAATTCTCTAAATTCCCTGAATTTTCTAAATCCATCTAATTTCCCGAATTCCTTGAACTTCCTGAACTCCTGAATTTCTTGAATTCCTTGAAGTTCCTGAATTCCTTGAATTCTCTGCATTCCATGAACTCCTTAAATTTCTTGAATTCCTTGAATACCTTGAATTATCCGTATTCTTGAAATTTTCTAAATTCCATGAATTCCATAAATATTTGTAATACCTGAAACTCCTTGAATTCACTGAATTTCCGAAATGCACTGAAATCTCTGTAATTCTCTGAGAATCTTGAATTCAATGAATTGTTTAATATCGGGAATAATTTGAATTCCTAGAGTGTCCTAAATTTCCTGAATTCTCAAAATTTTTTGAATTTCCTGAATTTTCTAAATTCCATTACTTTCTTGAACTCCTTGATTGTCCTCAATTTCTTGAGTTTCCTGAATTCCTTGAAGTTCCTGAATTCCTTGAATTTCTTGAATTCCCTAAAATCCTTGAATTATTTGAATTTCGTGAATTCCTTAAATATCTTGAATCATCCGTATTCTCGAAATTCTCTGTATTTCCTGAAATCCATAAATATTCTGAATTCCAGAAATGCCTTTAATTCTATGAATTTCCGAAATAATTTGAAATATGTCATTTTCTTAAAATCGTGAGTTCCCTGAATTGCTGGGATATTTGGATTAATTTGAATTCCTATAATGATCTCAAGTTCTTGAATTTCCTGAATTCTCAAAATTCCCTGAATTTTCGAAATCCCTTTAATTTTCCGAATTCCTTGAACTTCCTGAATTCCTGAATTTCCTGAATTCCTTGAAGTTCCTGAATTCCTTAAATTCTCTGCATTCCATGAACTCCTTAAATTTCCAAAATGCTCTGAAATCTCTATAATTCTCTCAAATTTTAGAATTCCCAGAATCTATACTATAATATCACGAAGATTGTGAATTTTCAGATATTTTTATCCATATATGATATATTTTAAAAGACAAAGACAAAGAAAAGTTTCTAACAAAATAGTTGGATTTTAAACTTTTTTGAAAACAGATATTCTTAATATTCATCATTTCGAAAATTTTGGGAGACGGACACGTAATAACGTTTTAGAAGTTAAAGGGAATTTCATGTAATTTCGCGGGATATTATAATATTTACAGAAAGTGTTTAGATTTTAGGATGTTTTTTCAGGATGAAATTCTTTGAGGAATTTTGAAGAAATTCAAGGAATTTCAAAAGAATTTGAAGGCTTAAGGGTGGTTTTAAAAATTTCAACATGTTCAGTAAGAAATATGAAATTATAATTCCCTGCATCTCTCTGATTCGTCTTCTGCGATTAGTCACAAAAATAAGTTTAGTTGTTTCCCTGACATTTCGCAATGCTTTTTGGTCTGTGACGTCAACCAGCAAGATGGCCGACATTGATGCTCAAACAGTAGTATTAAACACATAGAAGATAAATTCATTTTGTCATATTTTTGCCGGTATTGCTTCTGCAGCATCCTGGATCAAATATTAACACGCTTTCAGTGAAAAGAGGACAAAAAGTTGAAGATTTCAGAAAAAACCACAATTTCTAGCATTTTTCAAAAGAAATGTTAATAACAAGGATGATAATTCGTTCAAACAATTATTTTTTCAACATCTTATTACCAGTAAAAAATAGTATTCAGAGTGTGAAATTAGTTTATTTTATATCTGAATGTACGAAGAATGTGACCACATGTTATCATGATTGATAACAAATTATTTATCTTTCCATTGCCGAAGAACTCTTTTGTCTCTCTGAATTGTACAAAATAATATCATGAATCTCAATTAGTTTTATTATTTCGCTATGGAAGAAATAAAATTGATTGAGAAATAATTGAGAAGGACAAATAAGACGACTAATATAAGACAAACTGGAAGAATTGAAAGAATATTCATTAGGTAATCTCTCATTGAATTTATGAAAATTGGCCTTCATTTATTTAAGAAAATGTGGACTGTGATTTCAATTCTGTTTTTCAAAGTAGTGATTTTCACTACCTCTGTTGGTAATTATGATCACATATATAATTTAAACTGAATTAATAATTGCAGTAATTTACACTTGAAAAAAAAACTTTTTTGCATTTTTATAATTTGCGTTTCTTAAATTATTCAGCAGTTCAGCGTTTTCAGTAGATTTGGGAAACCGAGCAATCCCAGTATTCGGAGTAATTCACTTGTAATCCAATGTAATAAATGGTATTCGGAGTAATCCCAGTAATCTGGCGTAATCCGCTTGTAATTCAAAGTAATCTATGTTATTGGAGTAATTATAGTATTCCGAAATAATCCATTTGTAATCCCCTTGTAATATAAAGTAATCTCCTTGTAATCCAAAGTAATCCACTTGTAATCCAAATAAGTATATGTTATTCACAGTAATCCCAGTATCCCGGAGTAATCCACTTATAATCCAATAAATATATGTTATTCGGAGTAATCCCAGTATCTTAGAGTAATCCACTTGTAATCCAATAAATAGATGTTATTTTTAGTAATCCCAGTAGCCCGGAGTAATCCACTTGTGATTCGAAGTAACTCGTGTTATCGGAGTAATCCTAGTATTTCGGAGAAATCCACTTGAAATTCAAAGTAATCCACGTCCAATGCGGCACAATTTACTTGTAATGTAATTCTAATTAAGAGTAATCCACTTGTAATTCAATTAATTCGAAGTTGTCCCAGTATTCCAGAGTAATCCACTTGTAATCCAATTCTAGTCCGGGATAATCCACTTGTAATATAATTATAATTTCAAGTAATCCACTTGTAATCCAAAGTAATTCATGTTATTCGAAGTAATGATAATATGCCGGAGTAATCCACTAGTAATCTCATTTTAATCTGGATTGATCCACTTGTAATCCAGTGTAATCAATAGTATTCGGAGTAATCCCAGGTATTCGGGAGTAATCCAAGTATAATTCAACGTAATTCATGTTATTCGGTGTAATCATAATATCCCGGAGTAATCCACTTGTAATCCAATGTAATAAATTGTATTCGGAGTAATTCCAGTATTCCAGAGTAATCCAATGAAATAAATGGTATTCGGAGTAATCCCAGTATTCCGAAGTAATCCACTTGTAATCCAAAGTAATTCATGTTATTCGAAGTTATTATAATATTCCGGAGTAATCCACTAGTAATCTCATTTTAACCTGGATTAATCCACTTGTAATCCAGTGTAATGAATAGTATTTGGAGTACTCCCAGTATTGCGGAGTAATCCCAGTATTCCGGAGTAATCCAAGTATAATTCAACGTAATTCATGTTATTCGGTGTAATCATAATATCCCGGAGTAATCCACTTGTAAATCATCCATCATCCATCATCCATCATCCATCATCCATCATCCATCATCCATCATCCATCATCCATCATCCATCATCTTTCATCCATCATCCACCATCCATCATCCATCATCCACTATCCATTATCTATTATCCATCATCCATAATTTATCATCCATCGTCCAACATCCATCCTCCATCTTCCATCCTCCATTCTCCATTCTCCATTCTCCATTCTCCATTCTTCATTCTCCATTCTCCATTCTCCATCCTTCATCCTTCATCCTTCATCCTTCATCCTCCATCCTCCATCCTCCATTATTGATCATTCATTTCCTATCCTTCATGCATCATCCTACATCACCCATCTTCCATTCTAAATCCTTCATTTTCCATCCTTCATCCTTCATCCTACATCGCTCGTTCTCTATCTTACAACCTTTATTATCATCCATGCTCCATCCCCCATCCTTCATCCTTCATTATCCGTTATCCCCCTTACAACCTTATCATCCACCCTTCATGCTCCATTCTCTGTATTGCATCCTACATCACTCATCCTGCATTTTCTATCCTTTATCCATCATCGTGCATCATCCATCCTTTACACTCAATCTTCCATCTTTTATTCTGCATCCTTTATCCTTTATCCTCCATCCCCTATCCTTCAACCTTCATTATCAGTTATCTATCCTACAACCTTTATCATCCATATTTCATCCTCCATCCTCCATAATCCATCCTCCTTTATCCATCCGTCATCCTCCATCCTCCATGCTCCATTCTCTATATTCCATCCTCCAGCTTCTATCCTCCATCCACCATCATCTATCCTTCATTCTTTACCGTTTATCTTTCATTCGTCATTTTTCATCCTTTATCATCCATCCTACACCCTTCATCCACAATCCTCCATCCTCCATATTCCGTCCTTCTTCCTTCATCCTCCATCATTTATGTTCCCTTTCCCATCCTTTATCCACCATCCTACATAATCCGCCCTTCATTCTCTATTCTTCATCTTTCATCATGCATCCTGTATCCTCCATTCTTCATTCTTCATCGTCGGCTGTCTCTCCTACAACCTTTATTATCATCCATCTTTCATCATCCATTACCCATCATCCATCATCCATCATCCATCATCCATCATCCATCATCCATCATCCATCATCCATCATCCATCATCCATCATTTTGTAAATCCTAAAAATCATATTATTTTAAGCAATTTTAAATGAGAAAAATAAATTGAACGATTAAATTTTTTTCAACCGGACACTTTTTAAATTAAAAGTATCATTATTTTTATTTAAGCTCGTTTCAAATTAATAATTGTATCATTGTTATTTATAAAATACATAAAAATAAAACTTACGAAAATTAAGCACTCTCACTTTCAAATTTATTTTTTTAATGGAACGATCAAAATTGTAACGTTTAAAGCTTAATTTTAACATTCTGAAATCCTAAAAATTCAAGGCTTTCTATTTCCAAACAATTCCGTTTTAAATTGTTTAGTGTTAAATACTTTATTTAAAATTGCTAATTTTCAATGAAGTGTCAAGTATTGCTAAATATTAAAAAATTGTTCTTTTTTTTAATTAACAAAATACGAATTGAATGGGTTAAACATGGAATATTTGCCATTCGTTTAACTACCAAAGCGTTCGAATTAAAACGCAGTTATGTTTTTAACGTTAAAATCTGTAAATTGTTTAATTTTGCGCACATTCAAAATCGTTTTTTTTTGTTTTCAAATTGTTAAAATCTAAAAAACTGCATTTTTAAATTCTTTGAATTGAAAATGTATGCTCTAAAATTAAGACCTGAAATAGAAAACTGTGAAGGGAAAAGTTTTTATAATTACGTATTGTAAATATGCAGGGCATATTAAATCAAAAATAGGTATTGAAAAAGAGTAAAGAAATAAACTATAATAAACATAATTGGGTGCAGGTTATCAACAGAAGGATACTATAAATATATATATATACGCAAATATACATACCTAAAAATAAAAACGCATTTACACACACACTCATATATATATTTAATTGACCATTTAAGTGTTACCAATGTGTGATTTCGAGGGTAGAATTAGATGTGTTGAATAAGTAACCAGAAAGGTCTTTTCTGAAGTGAAACTGTGAAGGTGCATTTCTAATGTTTGTAGGTAGTTTGTTCCATAGGCGAGCACCGCGAATAACAAAAGACCTTTGCATTTTACACGTGCGGTGTGACTGCATTTTTAATACTGTTTTCCTTTCACGGAGTTTGGAATGTGTTGCTTGATCTTTATCAATAAAATGGAACAGGTTAAAAAGATAGTGCGGAGCTTTATTACTGAATAGGTTATAAAGCAAATATAAATTTTTAAATTTTTTTCACGTTTTGAGACCTTCCGAATCCCAAAAACAGGTCTTTGTAGATGTGTCTGTCTAGTTGCGCGTGTCTGTATATGTGTGTTTCTGTGTCTGTGGATGTTTAGTCTGTTAGAACGATAACCTTTGAAAGAATTTCTTTGAGTCTATTCTTGCCTGCAAATTGATCGTTTTTATCGGCCAGATGATACTAATTGAAGACACTATTTGTTAATTTGAAAAAATAAATAAATAAATGATCTAAGTACCTTGAAAAATAGGCTCAAAAACCCAATGAGTTATCTATCTATTGAACACTCAATACCGATAAATCCACAACCCCTCAACCACACAAACTCAAAATGCCATAACTGACGAACCCTTGAACATGGTAAAGAAGGGACATATGCGCATTCAAGGCCTGTAACGCAGTATGTTCGAGCGATGTATGCTTCTTCAGCCTCAAGTCTTCATTTTTCAATAACCCTATAACCCGGTGAGCATAGCCTCATGTACGAACTTATATGAGATAAATCTTCGGACATCATTGCTGTACTACTGATTCATGGTTTTGCTATCCAGGGCTCATGGTCTTCATGTAATATTAATAACACATCTTTATTCCGAAAGAAAGGATATCATTGTATCAGCGCAACGTTTCGGTCCTCTATTTGGGTCTCTACTCAGGCCTTAAGAAAGTAAAGGACACACTACGTAGTTGTATATACATATGCAATCACACTCACATAATTACATATTTCTTTCTCCTCACACCTACCTTATAATTATACGAAATGAATAAATTACCAACTAAAAACAGAGAGCACTTATTCGCACACACGTATACATACCCCTCTCATAAACTACCTCATCCCTACTTTTCTTGTTCAATCCCTCCCCTTTATATCCAGTCCTCTTCCTTCTCATCCATTTCCCTCTTCCTTTTCCTTCCATTCCTATCCTGTCCAATGCCTTACCTTCCCTTTTTACCCCTCTCAGCGAAACCTATTTCCTCCTTATTTCTTCCTCTTTCTTTTCCATCCAATCTTTTTCCATCCCTATTACTTTTCTTTCACATTCCATTTTTTTAATCCTATTAGTCGTTCTTTCACATATCGTCAATTTACCTTCTTGTTATTTTACTCTTGCTATTCGTGTGAGGCAAGGGGAACACATTCCCCTTATCCCCCCCCCCCCCAACCCCTGCTACCAACCTTAGTTTTTGATCACCCCCCCCCTCTCAAATTGGCAACGTACTTTATGGGGGGTCCCTAAAAGTATAAAATTGTCAGAATATAAAACATTCAGAATATATAATATACATAGATCTGGTATAAATATGAAGACCTTTCATAAAATGCAAATGAGAATTTAAAGGCTAGAAGGATAATAAAAAATATTTACTACAATTCCGAGAATACTTTTTAGCTCCAGCCTCTAAATTCAGCATTCACCGAAGCATTTCTCCTGAATCAAGATTTCTAATTTACCTTGAATGAATATCGTTTTTCAGGGTTATCAATTGAGAACTAAGTTATTTTTATTCTCGTTGACCCTGATTTACGGCTATGAGTCAATTCCTTATAGGTTCATCCAATAAATTTTTCTTATTTTGAAATATGAAACTATTCACTAGAAAATCACATTGAAAAAAGGCTTTCTTAGAATTTTTACTTTAAAAAAGGTAAAGTAGGCGCCCCCTCCCACATTTCCCCCTCCTATACTTACACCTTTCCCCGCTAGCCGTCTGACACATCCCTTCCCCTACTTCGCTTTCCTAGCCCTCAATTTCCCACCTCTACTCACCCTCATTGCTAATCATTTCCCCTACTGCACCAAATTACCCCTCTCTTCCTCTTCCCTCATTTTCCATCACTTTCCCTCCACATACTTCCCCTACTTCCTCTCTCCTCACTTTTTCTACTTCGCAACCCTTCATTTCCCGTCACTTCCCTTACTCCATTATTTCCAATCACTTCCCCTACTTCATTTTTCTCTACTTCCCCTTCCCTAATTTCCCCTTACTTCTTCTACTTCCCGTCCATTCATTTCCCCTCACTCCCCATACTTCCTCATCCTTCATTGCCCCTAAATTCCCTCACCTCATTTCCTCTAACTTCCCCTACCCCCGTAGCAATTCAGTTCATTTTCCCTACTTCACCTACTTCCCCTCCTCTAATTTCCCCTCCCATAATTTCCGTTCAATTACAATCACTTCCCCTACTTCCCCTCCCTCACTATAAGGGGTCGACCTGCGTTACCAATATTAGGATATTTTTGACCCCCCCCCCCCCCTCCTTGACAAACCGTAATCCCCCCCCCCCCTATGATATCGAGTCGAAATATATGCATTTGATTGAATCCGCGAAAGTCATTTTTCACATAAAACCAATACCTTCTCATTGAGATGAGAATGTAAAAATAGATGGCTTACAATATCCTCTGCTAGTCCTGCAAATTTCAAAATGAGATCTCCCTTATAGTTTTCGAGAAATAATTAAAAACTTACGCAGAAACGATGCATAAGATGTAAAAACCCATGTAAATAGACGATCAATAGAAAAATATTATATTCGTATGTACGAACTTCCGACTGGTCCAATGCGTCATTGTCGCAAAGCGGGATTTTCAGGATGTCTTAGTCTTTTCAATTCAATTCGTATCAATACTTTCTTTTTTGCTGGGATAAATCTTGAACCAAGACATGACTTTCTTAATTTTATGCTTTTTTGCACAGTTAACCATTCTCAAGTTTTAGCGTTATAAACAATTGAATTTGCACTAAATTGATATTTTGCACATGGATATCTCAAAACCTTATAGACCGAACAATTTCGAAACAATGTAAATTGCTTTTCAGAACACGTACCTACTCCACATATGATAAATAGATATTCCGCGATCAAAACAAAACTTTTGTTTATGCACAAATTTTAAAAACTATATATGGGGCATTATTTCTCAAGTGTGCCCACCCTGAAAAATGACTTTCTCTGATCGAACTCAAACTTTGGCAAAGTGTAGTTAGTAGAGTTCTTAAATTCTCGAGAACTTAAGTTCGGGTTATATAACCGAGAATATAACAGAATTTAGAAGAATTTATTATTTTTAACAATATTGTTATTATTTACGTTATTTAAATAGTTACATATAAGTTATTTACTCATATAAATATATTTATAAATAAAGAGAAATACATAGAAGTTTTACTGTTAAAATGATAAAATTTTCTGTTGTAAACTATCTAAATTTCAACTTCCCGCCAATTTATCAAAAATTGAGTATATTGAGTATATTGGATAAAAATTCACCGAGGTGGGGGAGGGGGGATTTTTTGATTTTTTGCTGGTAGCCCCTATTTCGAATGTATACTAAACTGCTTTCGTATGGATGAGGGTGGTCCAAAAATGCATTGCAAAATATTGTTTCACCC
The DNA here is from genome assembly GCA_011634705.1 of Andricus grossulariae. NCBI lineage: Eukaryota > Metazoa > Arthropoda > Insecta > Hymenoptera > Cynipidae > Andricus > Andricus grossulariae. Next base: position 205,209,071 of record JAABKJ010075445.1, on the reverse strand, counting down.
TAGAGGGCAAGCCCCCCCCCAAAGTTTCCATTTCCGGAGAAAGAAAATCCGTAATTTTTTTTTCGAAATTCGAATATTAACACGTGCCAATTTTTCGAAAAAATATCGCTTAACCATGTTTTTTCGTTGTAGGGTAGAATGGAATTCAAGAAGTTCACGAAATTCGGCGAATTCATTGAATTTACGGAATCTACGGAAATTATGTAATTCACGAAATTCAAAGAATTCACAGAATTCAGAGATTGAAGGAATTCAAGAAATTCAAAGAATTCATGGAATTTAAGGAATTCATGGAATTAAAGGAATTCATGAAATTTAATGTAGTGACGTCATTCATGTAATTCAAGGAATTCATGAAATTCAAGGAATTCATGGAATTCAAGGAATTCATGGAATTCAAGGATACCACGAAATTCTGGAAATTCAAGGAAATCACGGAATTCAAGGAATTCATGGAATTTAATGAAGTGAAGTCATTCATGTAATTCAAGGAATTCATGGAATTAGAGAAATTCAAGGAATTCATTAAATTTTAGGAATTTATTAAATTCAAAGAATTTGTGGAATTCACGGAATTCCCGAAATTCGAGGAATTAATAAAATTCAATGAATTCCGAGAATTCCTTGAATTCAGTAACTTCCGTTAATTCTGTGAATTCTTGAAATTCCTTAAATTCCGTGAATTTCGAGAATTCCACGAATACCGTGAATTCAGAGAATTTGGTGAATTCAGTGAATTTCTTGAATTCCGTGAATTCCGTGAATTCCGTGAATTTTTTGAATTCATTGCATTCCGTGAATTTAGTGAATTTCTCAATTTCCATGAATTCCGTGTATTCTGTGAATCCCTTGCATTCCATGAATTCCACAAATCGCGTGAATTCAGTGAAAACCTTGAATTTCATGAATTTCGTGAATTCAATGAATTCCATGAATTCCGTGAATTCTTTGAATTACATGAATTCCTTAAATTCCATAAGCTCTCTGAATTCTGTGAATTCTTTGAATTTCTTGAATTCCATGAATTCCGTGTATTCCATTAAATCAATGAGTTTCATAACTTCCGTAAATTCCATAAATTCAATGAGTTTCGTGAATTCCATGAATTCTGTAAATTCCATGAATTAACTGAATTTCGTGAATTTCATAATTTCCGTAAATTCCGTAAATTCCATGAATTCGCCGAATTTCGTGAACTCCTTGAATTCCATCTACCCTACAACGAAAAAACATGGTTAAGCGATACTTTTTCGAAAAATGAAAAAATTAATTTTGCAAAGGCTAGAACAAAAGTGATGAATGCTAAGTGTCATTCCTAACCAGCTGACGGATGACAAGGCGTATGACCAGATGACTACTGGTACTGAGAAACCAGTGCACCTCACTGATTAAACCAGTGCCGGAACTCCGCTGAATGAATCAGTGAATTCTGACTGATTATCAGCGACACACTTATGGCTATTTCAACCAGTGAGATTTCACTGGAAATCAGTGAGATTTCACTAGTTCATTTTAAGAGGGTTGGATAAAAATTCAAAAAGTCAGAGCATTTTGAAAAAGCTTAGAACATTTTTTTCAAGATTTAAAATTTGTATGTGCGGTTATTCATAATACAAGAAAAGTTGAACAATTTATTTTGACGGCTTGTTTCATAAAAAAAAATATCAGAGTCATAGCATTTTCAAAATTTTAAAAATCAAAGGAAAATGAAAATTTCACGCCGACCAACGCACGATATGAAAAAAGTCAAAATGAGGAGAACGTTGATTTTTGGAAGCCCTACAAGATTATTATAACAACTCTTTAAATTTTTTGGAAACATAGAAAATTCAAATTTTCATCGCACAAACTATGCAAGATACGGAAAAATATTTTTAAAAAATTGTTCACTCAAAACAGATCCACAAAAATTTTGTATTAATCACATTTTGATAAGATGCCTATTTTTGGTATTAAACGTAAATAAATAACATTGACAATATTTTTTAAGTGTGATAAACGACACAAGGTAAGAAAAAATGTATTGGACAAAAGTTGTTCACGCAATAACGATCTACTAATTTTTTATCAATTATTTTTAGGTAGGATGGGTATTTTTTGTTCAAATCGTAAAAAATAACATTGAAAATAAATTGATTAATTTTTTGATAAAACGACACAAGGTGCAATCAAATGTTAATTAAAAAAATTGTTCTTTTATAAGATGCGCACGTTTCTTAATTATGAAAGCCAGACAATAAAAATACCCTTTTTTCAATATCAATGCTGAGGATAAAAATTAATACAAAATAAAGTGCAAATAATAAAGCCGAGAAAGCTTTAACAAAAGAGAATTCAAAATGACCAAATGACAGTTGTCGATGCTTTGACCTTTAATTTTGAAAGGTCTGTGCAAAAATATGGAGAAAGTACAAAGACCGAGCGCGCAGCGCTGAAAAAATCGGCCCGAGTAGTGGGCACATTCTCATCAAAACTTTGATTATTTCATTTTTTTTTCATCTTGTGTGTGAGTTTTCAAAATATTAAATTTTTTGCATGTCTTCAATACTATTTGTAACGAGTGAAACAATAAAATAACCATCATTAAGGCTCATGGTACTTGAAAATTCGTATTTTTACATTCTCATGCAGAGAAGGTATTAGATTTGTGTAAAATTTGATCCCTCTGTTTTCTGTCAAATGTCCACGTTTCGAGACCCCCTGAACCCAAAAAAACCGGTTTTCACGAATGTGTCTGTCTGTCTGTATGTATGTATGTCTGTCTGTGAGCACGATAACTTTTGAAATAATTGGCCTATTGGATTGGCCTTTGGTATACTCTTTAACTCTCGTAAAAGAAAGGTCTAGTTTGTTAGCCAGCCATTTTGGATGAAAATTTAAAAAGTGAGCGCATTTTTAAAATTTTTGAGGCAATTTTTTTCACAATTTGAAAATTAAATGTTCGCCTGTTCATAGTACTCAAAATTTCAAACAATTTATTTACATGACATTTTTTGATTAATCGAAAATTTTCAAACTTAAAGCATTTTCAAAATCCAAAAGAGGAAACGAAAATTAATATTTTCAGCCAAACAACGCACGACACAAAAAAAATTCAAGGCTTAAAAAGTGTTTCTTTTTACATGCCCTACAGGATTATTTTAACGACTTTTTGAATTTTCTTGAAAAATCGAAAATTCTCATTTTTATTGCACAAAAAATTATGAAAAATCAAACATTTCATTCCACGGCCAAGCTATGCAAGATACGGCAAATGATGATTTAAAATGATAAGTAGAAAAAAAAGGGTTTTTGGTTCCATATCTAGGAGTAGATCGGGAATTGGCAGACAGAAACATATGAACTCCTATCTAATGTAACTCTGCTGAAGGCTGGTGACCTTCTCAGCATGAAACAACAACCAATTGCGACTCTATCGGTTTCCTTTCCTTGCCCCTCCCCCCCCAAAGTAACAGAAGTTTTAGTGGGACTGACGTTACACCTGGACTCTCCACCATATGACGAATCGCTACTTAGGGGTCGTCCATAAACTACGTAGCCGAGTCTAGGGGGGGGGGGGATAAGAAATACTACGCAATCCTACGGCAGGGGGGGGGGGGTTTAATCAATTAGATTATCGGTTGTTGAATTTATACTTGGAAAGATCCTTTTTTTTAGTTAAGTGCTATTCCAAGGTATGGCAAAATGAATTCTACTAAACAATCGACCAAAAAGCTGCTCAGTAGAGGTTGGCTAGAACTTCAAGAAGTACACAAATACTAAGACAACAAAAAAATTGAATCCAATGCTTTTTTTTTTTTAATTTCTCATAATAAAAAATGCAATGATCAGCGCAATCAAAATATATTCTGATTTTCAGATTTAGGAAGGGTATTTATATTTTTTCTGATAATAATAGTCATAGCTTTAATAATATAATTTTTCAACATAGCATAACTTCAAATAACGCTGTAAACTTTTCAGTTCTTTATATGTCATTATTTAATAATGTTTTATTAGTGAAGCAGCACTATGCACTATCTTTGTTTTACATATGTTACTTCTGGAAGGTTTTTAGTTCTATATAACCTCTGCCAAACATCTGCTCCGCCTATTTCTTAGTGTAATTTATTTTACCACAACTTTAAATGAGCACGTAACCGGAAACAGAATTTTCACTCTTTCCAAGAATAAATTCAACAACAGATGTAAAATCATATTTTACATCACAAAAAACAAAGCCTTTATGATGATGTTCATAACAACAGCAATGTGTTTAGCATACCTAGTATTCGCGATAGCAGACGATACATAATGATTTTCTGATAAGCTAGTGATAGTGAACAACTATAATATTTGTTTTTGAATTTATTTTAGTTTCTAAATTACCTTGCTGATGATGTGACGATGATCCTACGTTCAATTGCGGTAGATTCATTTGTGGTAGATTTATTTGTGGTAGATTCATCGGTACTGTGAAAAGAAACCAGTGAAAAAGATTATTTATTAACAATTTTTTTCAATGAACTTCAATAATAATGGTTGTAAATTATTAGAAATTGAATTAAAAAAAGCATGCTCAAACGAATTAAAAAATTGACGGTGTTTGATAATAGTAGTATTTCATTTGTTTAAGGATCATCGGATTCATACAAATAGGTTACAGTTCAATTATTAAACTAACTGTTATTCTAATGAATAAAAACAAAAAGTAAAATTGAAGGTTGACCGTAAACATTACCGCAGAGGAGATAAACCGTACTTGCAACAAAATCAAATAAAAAAAACTTGAACTATCATCTTGTCTGAAATGACGTTAAAATATTTTCTGTATAGGAGAATATAACTTTGGTCGATATTGTAGATTTCCATGTATTCTCCGATGATAATACAGATTTGTGATACGAAAAAATTGTCATCATTTTCGTTAAAAGAGTGATATTTTTTTTTAGCTATTATAGGTATTAATTTTTTTCCTTCTGATTCTAAATATATTGTTCATCCTCTTTTGAAATCCGTTGGAAACATTCGAAAAAGTTAAAAATTGACAAAATGGCGGCGGTTTTTCTTAAAAATGTCAAACCTAATTTTCTCAAAAACCCCAGCGTTTTTTTTCTCTTGATTTTTTTTAAAGTTGGTATTAATATGGTAAGTATAATTCAGTAGATTTTATCTTGTGCCCGCGTCTTTGAGAGGAGATAGAATTTTTTTTCTTCTGAAAAATGAAAATTCACGATTTTTGCAAAAAGAATACGAGAAATGAAAAATAATAGTGTAGAAAAATTTGTTCTGCCTGTTCATTTACACCCTCCTTGATTATTGATGACAGCGAAAAATTGTTATTATTCATATTTTAGCGAATAGTTCAATAATAACGCAAGACAGAGAGAAGTGCCAGAGGACTTTTTTGTAGAACTTTTTTCAAGGAATAACTTTGATTTTTAAACTTTTTTCATATCTCGTCTTTTTGAAAAAATCGTAAATTTTCGTTTTTCAGAAGAATAAAAATTCTTTCTCCTCTCAAAGACGCAGGCACCAGATGAACTCTACTGAAACATATTTACCATATTAGTACCAACTTTAAAAAAAAATCAAGAGTAATAAAAACGCTGGGGTTTTTGAGAAAATTAGGTTTTAAATTTTTAAGAAAAACCGTCGTTATTTTGTCAATTTTGAACTTTTTTCCAATTTTTCCAATGGATTTCAAATGAGGGCGAAAAATATATTTAGAATCAGAAAGAACAAAATTAATACCTATAATAGCTAAAAAAAATATCACTCTTTTAACGAAAATGATGACGATTTTTTGGTAATCCACGTTTTCAATTTTTCATATTCAAATAGTCATAACTTTGTCAAAAGAATTTTTTCATCAAATCGGTGACACACGTATCGTCTAAAATCCTTTGAAAAACAACATATTTCGTGTTGAAACGATTCTGTGACTTGAGCTTGCACAGCCTGCCCGACGCGATATTAAAAGTTTTGATAAATTTATTGAACTATTAGAAACTTTTGATCAAGCAGGCTCAATAAATTGTATGGGAGGTGATGATCCTCGTAAAAATAGCGTTCATCAGTAAAATGATTTTGGCAGATTTATTCGCGATAATAGAAATATGAGAAACAGTGTGGGAGGTGGAAATGACTCCCAAAATTCCTATCAAAATCAAGAAAGGTTGCTAGATCGTGAGAATGGAGGTTTTAGAAACTCTAGCTTTGAATCTAATTATCCACATCGATATGGAAATAATGATCCATATTTAAGACAGGATCAAAATAGATTTAGAAATAATTATGATTCAGGTCGGGCATATAATAATTATTTACGTCAGAATTATCAAAATCTAGCATATTTCAATCCAAACAACAGCGTTAATCAGAGAAATAATTCTTTTAATAATACAAATCGATTTAATTTCGATTTCGAATTCGCAAAATCGTGGTTCATATCTAGATTATAATGATCGAAATAAAGCTCCATATAATCAATCTCTAGGGCATTATCAACAGACAAATGATTTTCAAAATAATTATAACTCCCGCGTTCAAAATAATAGAAATAGATCTCAGCAAAATTATGTAAATGGACGAGTAGAGGATGATGTTTACAAGCGAAATCATAAATATGCGAATCAAGTAAGCTCATCTAAAGATGCGAATGATCGACTACAAATTTATAAAGGGACTTATAATAATCAGCGAAATAGTCTGCCACAAAATGATATAACTAACCAAACTAGAGTTATAGAAGTCGTTGAAAACATAGATAAACGCGATGAATCTTATTCCAATCAGGGAAACGCACATGGCTCGGGTCATTGGAGAGTAACACGATAGAGGCAAATCCGGAGCTAAAATATTTAAAAAAGCCTCTACCTTTAGATATGAGGGGTGAACTTGTCGAAAACGATGATAATACGGTAGATAAAAAGTTAGAGAAATGTCCAATAATGATTTCAAATCTCTAGGACATAGAAACAAATGTATTAATAGATACAGGTAGTGAAGTAACTTGCATTTCTGAGATCTTTTATGAAAATAATCATAATACTTTTAAACAGTGCGAACTTTTACCAATTGTAGGAACCACGATTGTTGGTGCAACTGGGGGAAGACCTATAAAATTGAAACATCAAATATTTCTTTAATTCTAGTAATTTTTTCCCTCTTCTTTCTCTATGGTCTAATCTAGACCACCGCGTTAAACGTCTGGCTAGCGGCTAATTAGCTGTTCTACTCTGGACGAGCTCGCCAGCGGCTGGTCAGCTCCATCTAGTCTAGACCATTTCATGGTTAAGGCGTTACACTTCTGGCCAGCGGCGCTATTAGACCGTCTATCCAGCGTCTGGACAGACACAAGACGGTTAAATTTTCAATAACTTCCGTAGAAATCAATATTTCTGAATGTTCTTGTGCTCGTTTAAAACTGTTTTATACAGTATCGTAGTAGCTTATGAGCACTAATCTGAACAAATTTCCTATCAGAGTCAAAGAAATTGAAGCTGGAAAAATGTCAAAACATCTGTAGGCAAATCAAAATAAAATATTCAATAAATATATATTTTAAGTGACTTTTATAGAAACTTAATGGATATATGTTTTATACACTTACAAACTAGAATAATAGAATAATAGCTGGGCTCATTTCATACCGAATTTTGAGAGCATTCAATCCTTTAAAGATAACATTTTTGGCTCTGACATAATTGAAATTAAGAGAACTTTGTCCGTCATCAAAAAATAGGTGGTCGGAAACTTTGAACGGTAGTGTAACTAACATTTTTCCTTTGGTACAGAAAGTTACTTCACGTGGAAAGTATGAACGTTTAAGTAACCCAGGAAAAACTAATCAAATGAATGAAAATTATTTAAATACGAGAATTTGAATATGTCGCGATTTAGCCACCAACGATTCAGATGAATTTTGTTGAATTATTTTTATTTTTTTTTATTTGGAACAACGGAACGATACTTACCGGCTGAGTTTCCCATATTCAAACAACTTATACAATAAATGCGATTCTGATTTAAAAAGCTGACAAATAATAATTCAAGGAGATTTGCTTCAATTGGTAGCGGCTGTTTGGCGGCCGATTGAAATTCCTACAATTCGCATGAATCGGTATCCTTATATTCTCTATTCAAATAATTTCCATTCAATCTATTCTTTTTTCTTGGAAATGTAAGCACAAAATTATGAAAAAGAAAGAAAGCTAACTGATATTTAACAGGTAGACCACGTTTCCAAGTATTTGTTTATTGTCAGTTTTAAAAACTAAAACACGTTATACACGTGCTTACATTGTAATTTTAACGTCATGTCCAAAAAATTAATACTTTTATTTTGCTCTAATTCAAAGGTAAATTGTAAATTTTTATTATAAGAGGTAAAGGCTCGTCGATTTGGACGTGTAACGACTATGATACAATATTCCGGTCGACAAATGCATGCGAATCATTTCACTGGCAATTCCATGCATGTTTTTATTCCTCACATCCGAACATCTATAATTTATAGACTTCACTAGGCTTTCAAGCTGAAACATACGCGAAAATCAAATCCGTGAAGAAAGGATTAATGAAACAGCCGCGACCTGACGTGCTGAAAAAGCAAGCTTTTGTTAATCGCAAACTTTTTGGATTGAACACGGATGCAATTACACAAAAGGAGTTTGTAATTTCGGTATGTCACGGTTTTCTTCCCATGGCAAAATAATATAATTAAAATGTTAGCAACATTGCTTAAGGTGAAGCAAATTTATCTATTTTACAAGTACAGTATCAAAAATAATATTTTTACCACAAAGAATTTTGAAATTTTTTCAACTTTTTTATTACAACTTGAAGTTCTTGCACTGTGATAGGATTTTTTTTTAGATATATTCTCATAAGCTGTGTAAAAGTTATACATATTGTTCATATGTAGTAAAAAAATAGTGTGGATGGGACCAACACAAATAAATATTCTTATGTTATTATGTATCTGTATTGTTTTTCCCTTTTCATAATAAGAGTCTGTATTTCGCTCCGCCCAAAATTTTGTTTCCCATAAACAAAATCTAAAACGGGGAATACCCTCCGCAGCTCAAGGTTGCCAGCTTGCACTAAACAGTAGCCTACAATTATTTGGATAACCTCCTTTAATAGTATACAACGGTTTTGCGCGAGATTTAAATGTGAAAGACCAGGATAAGTCGTTTTCCATGCACCACTGCTTGCCGTACCATATATGACCCCGTGGGCGGATTCAGATTAATTTAACACCGCAGTCTATCTTAAGAGAGACCCCCCATCGTTGAACTTATATAATCCTCCTAATTCGTCACTTGAAGAGTCGGGCGAGGGTTAGTTGCGCCAATTGCCCTGTCTCTAATCCCTAGATCGAAAAAGGTTCTCTAATCCTATGGGTCAGTTGCGCCAAGTCTATACCTGTCCGAAAATTAAATAAGCTCAACTTCATCTTTTGAAATGTGCCTGAGAACTGTTTATAGGAGAGTACAGGCGAGACTACTAACGTTGAGAAGCATTTTTGAATCTGCTAACGAGAGTTGTAGACGGCACGGCGTCGCGTACTTTCTTACAAAATGGATATTTCCGTCAATTTTTAATAAATTGATCTAAACATTTCCAGAAATCTTCCTTTAGTAGTGACAAGCAAATGTCTCAGTGGTAAGTCTTCCAACTCTAAAGTTTCCTCGGTACTTTTCTTCGCCGAAGCTTACTTTTTTTCACGTTTTCGAGCGCTCGCCCGGTTCTTGCATCCCGGCCTTCATTTGTTAACGCTTTGACCTTTAATTTTGAAAGGTCTGTGCACAAATGTGTGGAAAATACAAAGACCGAGCGCGTAGCGCGGGGTAAATACATTATCGAGCACGAAGCGCGAGAAGAATATATTCTCGAACGCAAAGAGCGAGATCCAGCACTCGCGCGCCCTAGTCGCGCTCAAACGTTTTAGGATATTCCACGAACGAAAATTGGGATATTCAATTTATATCACGGAATATCCTGGATAAATCCCTGCGATATCCGAATTTCGTCAAGTAGGATATCTCATGGGATATCCATGAATTAGTCCGGGATATAAATGGAATATCCTGATTCGATATTATGCAAGCTGTTAGGCAAGGGGTTGTTATGTCCTCTTGGCTATTTATTATATTCATGGACAAGTGTCTAAGAATGACCCTCTTAGGCAAAGAACGTTATGATTTCAGGACAGCCAAGGTGCGTGGCTTAGCGTTTGCATTTGATAATGTTGTTTAAGCAGAGTCAATCGAAGGCTTGCAGAACATGGATTATGGGTCTTAAAATTAACGTGAATAAAACAACAATTATTTTGTTTCAAAGAAAGGGTTAAAACAGTAAGTAGCATTGTATCAGATGATGAGAAGATAGAATAAGTTGAGAAGTACGAGTATCTTGGTAGTATATTTACTACAGAGGAAAAGGTCAATGGGGAAATAGCCAGGCATTTAAACGAGGGTAAGAAAATTATCGGCAGCGTAGGATCCATTATAAGAAGTGAAAATATAACAAATAAAGCCTAAATACCAATATATATATATATATATATATATTTCCCAAGGACCCTGAGCTTGTGGATATAAGTGTTATCAGACATCTTAACACTGGAGAGACCTATACATACCTGGGCCTGACGCACTGACTCCCTGAACTCACTAGCGAACCTATAATAGGTTCCAAGAACTAAAATGTCATTGGTTGAAAAAAGCCAGAGATATCTCCATCTCTTTTTAACCAATGTCATTCTTTTCATTCTTGGGACTTATTATAGATTCGAATAATAATAAATTATAGATTATATATATAGCGGATATATATATATATATATATATATATTGATATTGAATATATGAAAGATTATACTACAAGAGCTACGATGAGATACTACTCAAGAGTTGAAGATCATCCCAATGAACTTATTAACAAAATTATTCACGAGACATTTAAATGTAAGCATAGAAGAATAATGCATCTTTTATATGAGTAAGCTAAGTATATAATCTTAATATTATTCAAGAGATTTCAAAACAAAATTTTGTGCCAAGTTTTCTGGTTTTTTTTCAGGTAATAACAATGATCACGTAGCAAAATTAAATTATTAATAACATAAGTTAGGAAGATTATAGGGGCGTAAGCTAAGGTACTTCTATATTATTTTCTTTGAATATACTATGTACAAAATCTCAATGAAACAATGAACAATAAGAAGGATGCAAAAATTAAAAAAGTTTTAGAGGTTTGAATTTGGTCAAATCTTGCAATAAACAATAGAAGAGCGACAACTCGATGGGGAATTGAAGTGTGTCGCCAAAAAGCACACACTATGTTAACGTTAGAGATACGTACAAGTGGTCGCTAAAGCTTGTTTGTCATTGGTTGATTAGGCCCAACTTTTAAGCTTTATTATGCTCAAACTAGGCTTTGCAAAACTTTTTGCTAGGGGACTTTTTTGTTTATTTGTTTGTGCACTATCATATAGTACAAGAAGTTGTATAGGTGGTAGGACACCCTGTATGTATAAGATCGCTTGTAGACTCGGAGGTAGAGTACAGCAGCAAAAAATAATCTTTGTTAGATCACGTTTAGACTCGGAGGTAGAGTAGAGCTACAAAATCTAAATTTGTATTAGTGAAATATAAATGATTTTCAGTTATTATTATTATTGTATCATTAGGCCGTTTCCCTTTCAGGGTAGGCGTGAATTGCTCGGTTGGAAAGTAGTGACGTGTGGATGGGTATATAGGTGAAGGGCAGATAGGTATATAGGTTTAAGGTATAGATATTTTAGATTGATCTAGAATTCATGAAATTTAGTATACGCGTATACTAAATTCAGTGTACATGTATACGAAATTTAGTATACGCATATACTAAATTCAGTATACGCGTTCCGTTTCGCGTGCGTTTCGTCATGCTCAGATGAAAAATGAAATTAAAGAACAAAGTTTTAATTTTCAAATAATCATATCGCTAATCCTCGCGGAAAGAAGCCACATATATGAATACATATATGAATTTTAGTATACAGAAAATATGAAATTCATATACGTGAAAAAAACTTACTGTACATATGTATGATACATATGTAACATATACATACATATGTGACATACAACTTAATAAATTTAGTATACATATAACTTCATAAAAGAAATTTAGTACACGTAGGTATACCAAAATTACAAAGTGTAATGAATTTAGTAAACATATAGGAAAAGTACCGCCAGGCCACTTTTTCTTTTAGGACTACAGCACTGATCAAGAGAAAGAAAAGTAAGAGAAGAGATGAGATCTCAAAAGGTGATTACCATAATGAATCATTCTATGAATACAAAAAAAAATGATGCTTATTTCGCAAAGTATGGAACAGGTCCCCGCCACAGGCCCGAATCAATTTAATGTTATGTATCTGGGTATTTGGGCAGTCTCCCAGTGGTAACCTTGGGCCCATTTTCGTATAAATATACACATGTACATTTACTTGCCACCCTCCATCAGATTGTCATCTTGAGGATTTTATATGTATAAAATGTTGCGCTCTTACCAATTTTTCACCTTTCACACGTCTCGAATTCGAAATCTTTCTATTAAACTATCATCGTCCTTCGGTTATGTAATGCAGCAACGAGTTAACGACTCTTCCACTTCTAGTTTTTGGGCATCTGATACAGAATGACAAATTTGTCTTGTCTTTTCTTGTCTTGGTTCAACTTTTACGAAACTTGTATTGCCGAAACACAGCGTTTGTGAAATGCAAATAGAGGCGGAGCTTCAGGAAATTTATACACTTTGAATTCGTTAGTTCAGTAGACCATCTCTTTTCTAAGACTCGATTCTTTAATGTGTGTTGACCAATTTCGACTCCTAGAGGAATTAGAATATTGCATAAAATAATGACGAGAAATTTCTGATATGCATATGCATATCATATTCGTCAAGAACCTTGGTCTTGTGTTAGAATACATTATCACTTTACGCTACGCTTGCATGTATTCTCCCAGATGGGAAAGTGGTGGGGGCCGAAAAATCCCACGTTCTGGAGACACTGAGATGCTGTTCGCATACCTGGTGCAAGGGTGTGATGTCTGGAGTGTGATTTTCGAAAGCACAGCTCATTACCGGAAGTCAAACTTAGTCCAAAATTAGTTTGTAGAAATTTTTGTAGAATTTCTGTATGGAATTTACATATGGAATTTCCGTAGAACGCTTTCCGTAGAATTTTTGCACGTGGGAAGGCACGGCCAGGTATGTATAGGTCTCTTTAATGTCAACATGTCTAATAACACATATATCCACAAGCTCAGGGTCTTTGGAAAAGCCAATAATCTTTCCTTTCTCCAGATGAATTTTGGCACACTTGTCCAATCCAAAATCCATACGAATCTCTCCTGTGTACTTCTTCGCGATATTTCAAGCACTTTGAAATTTGCTTTTACCAGAAGCATGGATCTTCAGGTCATCCATATAAAATACATGAGTGACCTTATGCTCGCGATGATTAGTATCGAGAGGTAGAGGCAGAATTGTGATGCAAAAAATCAGAGGGCTCATGGTATCGCCCTGAAAGATGTCCCCCTGGAAGGTGACGTTGTTCTTTGTCGCACGATAATTTCCAGCTCAGATAGTAAATCTAGTTTTCCAAAGGGACATCAATCTCGATATGGGGCATAATTTTTCAAGTGTACCTACCTCGAAAATGAAAGTTGTCCGATCGGGCTAAAAATTGGCGCAATTGTAGTACTATTAGATAGTACTCCTCACACCAAAAATTAATTAATATTGATAATTATTTATCAAAGTGGAGGGGGTACAATTTTTGGTTTTTAAGCTAAGCCTTACTTTCAAACATTTGAAACTTTTTTCCTATTGCTATAAATAAAATTTCACTACAAATGTTTTCGATATATTTTTTCACAAACTTTTTGGTGGTCGTAACGATTTTACAAAAAAGTCTTAATTTCACCATTATTATTATCATTATATCATTAAGCCGTTTCCCTTTCGGGGTAGGCGTGAATTGCTGGCTGGAAAAGTAGTGATGTGTGGATGGGTATATAGGTGAAGGGTAGATAGGTATATAGGTTAAGGTATAGATATTTTAGATTGATCTAGAATTCTCGTGTTACTTATTTAAATAACACGTTCAATTTTGTTCTAAACTTTTCATAAAACATACTTCGAATTCGAGAGTAAACCTTTGTACATACATTAAATTTTGAAAACCTGAAATCCCTAATTTCTGTAGCTTGAGTGTGAAATTATTTACTTTCTAGCATCTACAATTGTAAATCCCAAGTTTTTGGTACAAAACTTTAAATTTTAAATCACCTCTATTTTAAACGGTTTTATTTTCAATATTTAAAATTCTTTTTCGTTTTGGAAGGGTGGCATGTTTTCGTTTACAGTTTGAAATTATTTACATTTTCGAAATCTATAACTTTGACATTCGCTATTTTGTTCTGAGCTTTAAATAACACATAGTTAATTCGAGTCAACCTTTTTACATACGATTAAATCTTGAAAACCCTTAATTTCTGTTGCTTGAGTGTGGAATAATTTACTTTCTAGCATCTACAATTGTAAATAGCAAGTTTCTGGTACAAAAACTCTAAATTTTAAAGCACCTCTACTTGAAACGCCTTTATTTCAAATATTAAAAATTCTTTTCTGCTTTCGAAGGGTGGCGTGTTTCCTATTACAATTTGAAATTATTTACAGTTTTGAAGTCTATAACTTTGACATTCACTATTTTTTTCCAAACTTTAAATAAAACATGCTTTTAATTCGAGAGTAAACCTTCTTACATACAATTAAATTTTGAAAACTTGAAATCCCTTAATCTCTGAAGTTTGAGTATGGAATTATATACTTTTCAGCATCTAGAATTGTATATTCCAAGTATAAACTTGGGATTTACAATTGTAGATGCTAAAAAGTAAAGAATTCCATACTCAAACTTCAGAAATTAAGGGACTTTAAGTTTTATTTACAGTCTTTTGGAATACCGAAATTTTGTTACGTAAAAAAGCAGCAGCCGCCAGAACTTTATATTTTGCATCTTAATGAAAAATTAACAATTTTACTTTACTTTTTAGCTGGGGAAATGTATTTGAAAGATACAAATGATTTGGTAAATAAACAACACTGCTAAGTTTGAAGCTTTCCTAAAATAGTGATTCCACTTGACTAATGATGATAAATTAATCACAAACTTTTCATAACTTTTATATTCGAAATTGCATTATCTTTAGCGAATATCAATATCTAAAAACTATACTAGATGTCTAATTTTGGAAATAAAAGATCAAAGGTACAAAATTTCGAAAAATTTCATCTTCAACCTTTAAGGATGTTCTAGGACTAGGTGTATCGTCATGTTCAAAATGACTTAATCTTTAGCTTCATTTATAAAATTGAGAAAAAAAGGCCCATTGATTACTGCGTAAATAATTTAAAAATATTTGAGGTCATCATTGTTTATTCAAGCGCATATTTTTATTTATTCTCCGGCTTTATGCAAAAGTCGTAGTTTGCCTTCAATTTCAATTTACAGAATTCTTTACATTTCGATCTGTCACGTATTTGTTAAATATTATTTGGAAAATTGTTTAGTTGCAAAAATTATTGTCTAAAAATAATTGCACTTAGAATTTTTAAATAACATAATTACTGTAAAATCGTGACGAATAGGATTCTAAAGAACTTTTTAAGGAATAGGATGAGCTATTGCAAATTAAACTTTAATGAAAATTACGACTTTTGCCTCAAGCAAATATATTTATTTGGTGTTATTTAATTTTAAAAAATATATCTATTAGTAAAATATTTAATATCATCATTTCATAACTACATTCAAATAAACAATTATGACTTCAACTTTTTTATTATTTACGCTTAGGTTTGTCTTTCAAAATTTGTTGCAGTTTATTATTAATTTTCAAGTTGAATGTATAAATAAAAAATACTTGAGGAAAATATTTAACAAATTTCGGTATCAGGTTTATCTGAAAACTGAATTTTTTTACTAATATATATATATATATATACACATGGACATAGGTGTGATTTACTGCGGTTCTACTGGCAGCCAGTGTCATTTTCATAGATGACAGTTGCTTCCAGTGGGACCCTGCATTGGCAGATGACTTTTGAAAGGCTAATCGGATTGGATTGTTTTGGCGCAGTTTCAGGGACCAAAAAGAAAGATCGAGGTCGTTAACCAGCTATTTTGGATAGAAATTCAAAAAGTTAGAGCATTATCAAAATTTAGAAAATTCATAGATGGCAATGCGTGGTACTAAAAAATTCAAACAATTTATCCTTACGACTTTTTTCAATGAAAAGAAAATTGTCAGAGTTATAGCATTTTCCAAATCCAAAAAAAAAAAACATGCGAAAATTAACATTTTAATCGAAGCAAAGCACGATATGAAAAAAAATCAAGACAAGAAAAACGTTACTTTTTGAATGCCCTACAAGATTATCATATCATGTTCAACACTATTATATCAAATGTATATCATATTTATTTCTGTATCTCAAGCTGGTACTGCTTATTCAGATTTTGAAAAATGATTTACAAATTTTATTGGTCATGAATTCTTCAATATTTGCTCCTTATTTTGCACTAATTTTTATTCTCAGCTACCCTGAAAAATCTATCATTTAATAAGTGCATATTATCACAATTCATAATATGCATTGGTATTGAAACATACGTATTTTCACTGTCTTGTTTTCATGATTATAAAAAACTGTGCATCCTATACAAAAAATGCTGTTATTATACATTTTATTGCAACTTGTGTCGTTTCTCCATAAATTTAATTTCTTTACTTTCAACGACATTTGTTATGATTTAAACTTAAAATACGCATACTGGTGTAAAGTGGTTCTGAGCAAATTTGTAGATATAATTTGGGCGAACAATTTTGTAAAATGAAAAGTTATTGTAGCTTGTGTCGTTTTTACAAAAATTCAATTTGTCGTATTTTTATTCTTATTTTTTACGATTGAAAAAAACGACTCGCCCTTTCTAAAATTATATATAATGAGAAGGTATTGGTTTTATGTAAAAAATTACTTTCGCGGAATCAATCATGTGTCGACATTTTGAGGCCCCCTGAGTCAGAAAAAACGGTTTTTACGGAGGTGTCTGTCTGTACGTATGTCTGTCTGTAGTCTGTAGTCTGTAGTGTCGTGTAGGCACGATAACTTTCGAAAAATTGATCAGATTAGATTGTGATTTGGCACACTTTTTGAAGGCCTAAAAAGAAAGAACAAATTCGTTAACCAGCTATTTTGGATCAAAATTAAAAAAGAGAGCACATTTTGAACATTTTTAAAACAACTTTTCTTCAAAATTGGAAAATTCTATGTACAGTTATTATTAGTACTACAAAAGACAAGCAATTTATCCTTGTGAAATTTGCGGAAAAAATTAAAATTATCAGAGTTATAGCATTTTCAAAATTTCAAAAGGCAAACGAAAATTGATATTTTAAGCCGAACAACGCATGATATGAAAAAAAAGTTATGAGAGGAAAAACCTTTTTTTTTCAAGAGCTCTACAAGATTATCATAACAACTTTTTGAATTTTTCCGAAAAATCGAAAATTCAAATTTTGATCGCACAAAAAATAATGAAAAATTAAAAATTCCAGTAACGTTGAAAACATATATACATGTAATGAAACTACCTCCACAAGCAGAAAATGCGTTAATATTCGAAAACTTGAACGCGCCACATTAGGCCGCCGCGCCGCATTCGGCACCGCTCCCCTAGATTGCAAATATAAATATTTATAAAAAGAATAAAAAATTAAGAGTTAAAGAGTTTTTCTTCGTTTTTGAAAAAATGTATTACTGATATTGAATAAATAATAGATTGATTAATTAATTAGCGGGTGCTTTTGTTGAGTATTATTGAGTCGAGATTGTAAGATAGTAAAAGTGTAGGTATAAGGTAGGTAGTAAAGAAAGAAAAAAAGAAGGAAAGAAGGGAAGAAGGTATAAAATAAGGTAAGAAAGGAGAGAGTAAGTAAGTAAGTAAGTAAGTAAGTGTAAAATGTTGTACTGTTTGCGCGGCCCTGCGGGGTCTCTGACCGGGCGGCGTCCGCGCCTCTCAACTCTTGTCCACTGTGCGGTGCGGTGCGGTGCGGCGGCCTACCTACAGTTACCAAAGTCTAAAGTCACGTCCTCACAATCAGCCAGTAACTTGGCGAATTTCATGAATTTCGCGAATTCACCTTCTTCCAACTATAATTGGGAACTTTCTCGTCCGCCTACCGAGCGAACGAGCGAACGAGCGAACGTGCGAGCGAGCGAGCGAGCGAGAAGACACCCTCAATGAAAAATGCACGAACGTGACACTTGCCAGATATTTACGTGCTCTCACCAAATCCGCAATCTTCACCTTTTATACTTTGCACTTTTATGCTCTACAGATCCGCGAGGGATCAGCACTCTGCAAATAAGAGGAAAGATAATCAACTTTTTGCTAGTCGCTTCTTAATTAACGAATTTATCCTAATTTCCTGTCTAAATTCATCCAAATTTCCTCTCTAAATTCGAATCAGTGAAATTTCGCTGGAAATCACTTTTCAAAAAGTCACTTTTTCTCCTGAGAAATCCATGAAGAAAGTACTGGAATTTCAGTGAGAAATTCACTGAGAATCAGTGACATACTTCTGGGTATTTGGATTAGTGAAAATAGATTTAATACTTTCACAATGATTCATTATGATAAATTAAAATCTAAAGCTTTTTCGGGTTTCAATCGTGTGCAAAACTACGAAACTTGCCGACGTTTCGTGAACAATGCAGTTCACTTCTGAAATATATACAGAAAATAAGTGGTTAACTAATTTTGTAACAAATTTTCAAACAAATCAGGTGTTTGCATGTGCTTTCAATTTAAATGACAACTCCCTTAGTTGGATCGTACACAAATTTTCAAAAAATTCATGAGACCGGGAAAAGTGTTAGAAAGAAACTGACCTTACTCTGGCAAGCTTGGGACACCCGGTGGCCGAGTTGCTCTGACGTCAGATTCTACAAAAAAAAGGGTCAACGCTGTGTGTGTAATCCGTGAAAACGGGCGACTGTGACCCTTACGGCAAATGTGACTTGTCATGTTCTTAGTTGGCAGTGCTGCCAGGTCTGGAGATTTTTCTTCAGATCTGAGGAAATTTTTGCGTGTCTGCGATTTCTGAAGATTTTGAGGAAATTTTCTTAAAACCTGAGGACTTTTTTCAATTGATCCTTTTTTTCAATTTGCTTCTATAAAAAACAATTTTCTGCGATGCGGTGACTGCATGGCACCGTGAGTTTCGAGTGGCAGAAATTTCAACCATCAACCATAACCGTTCCGTATTCCCAGCCTCCCAATCATATTGCACGATTTTTCACTAAAGAACGGGCTAATATCCGCAGAGTCCGGCTCTTTCACTCTTATGGACTTTCTGCAGGCACATTGCGTGCTTATTACAGTCGCATAATATGAGAGTGTAAAAGTTAAGTAATGTACTTAAATACTTCGTGTAAAAAAGTAATTTAAAAAATAATTTTTATAGTTAACTATCTTTTACTTTGCGATTTAAAAAATCAAATTGGTATGTCTTGCTAATTGAAAATATGTACACTAGTATTTTAAAGTTTCCGCAGCTATTCTTGTGCACTTGACATTTCTGGATATTTTTACCAATTGTGTGTTTGCATAGCCGAACCAAAAATATTATAAACCTAGACGCGGGGCGGGGTTAGTTACCCGCCATAAATATAGACAGCGCGTCCGGCGAAAAAAGTCAGGTCCCCTCTAGCCTCCACCACTCCCCGATAGCACCAATCGATGTAGTTCGCCAACAGCCACTTGGAGCGCTGTAAGCAACTCTCATCATACTACTCGAGGCGCACTGATGGTAACTTAGTTCGGACAAGAACCATTCAAATTGAAAATAAATTAACAATGAAAACATTTTTACATTTATAAGCAACGTAAAATATCCCACGTGACCAATCTGCTCTCGAGATAAAACAGTGCGGTACGCAATGACAAGATACAAGATACAAGAGTGTTAAGATGATAGTCCTAAAGTTTTTAATTTCATTCTAGGTTAAGTTTACATTTACAATGTTATAATATTATGCGTATTTTCAAAATCGGCAATGCGCTTAAATCCAGCACTTGGCTCTGAAATAATCAATTTGATGTTTTACAACTTTTTCGTATTTGACAACCCCATTTTTGCAACATTGTTCTGGTAATTTATTTTTCATTAATTAAACTTTGACAAATAACTATGCAAGAAAAATATGTCAGAAACCAATAAGAAATAAAAATAGATAGCTGCATCAAAATTATTGCCGTTGACTAAGGATTCAAGCAAGACGTACCAATTAAAAATCAATTTTACTGAAATCACAAAAACTTATTCTTATTCATCGAATATCAGGAGATCTCTCCATCTGCTCTTCATCATTTTCGTCGCCGTCCGACTCTTTAGAAACTTCTGTGGTGTTAAATAATGCAAAATATGATTGAAAATACTGCTTTTCCATTTCGTTTCAATAACTCATCAAAGACATTAAGTCTCTGGTTTTTAGTTTGGCAAATCCAACATACCAACGAAGACATCAAAAGACAGAGTACACAGAATTGATGATTGGTTGAAAATTCATCTTCTTTTACTCAAAGTTAATTCTTTTTATTTAAAAAATCTGCTTTTATATTCTTGGTTCCGAATTCGTCTGTTTTGATTAACAGCTCGTCTATTTGGTTGAAAAATGAATTATTTTGTTAAAAATTCAACTATTTTGTTATAGTAATATTTTTTTGGTTTAAAGTTAATTATTTTTATTTAAAAACTTTAATATTACATTTTTGGTTCAAAATTCATCTCTTTTGGTTGAAAATTTGATTATTTTGTTGAAAATTACACTATTTTGCTGAGGTGTCATTTTTTTGTTTGTTAAAATGAATTCTTTTTATTTGAAAAGCTTAAGGGTGTTAGTTAAATCCGACTTGGAATTTTTTTTTGTATAGGTACGGCACTGGCTCAATATATATTTTTTCCCAAGTATTTGAGCACAAAAGAAAGAACACTTGTCAAATATCCTGGGTTTTGCGAGATCCTCGGATCAATAAAATTTAGAGGAATGAAGCCTTTTGCTGAGGCAACTCCATTGTAGTTTTATGGAGGAAGTTTTCTTAGTCATCACTTTCTAAGTCATAGGGTGACCTCTATATTAAAATTAGAATCAATTGAAATAAAAAGTAGGTTTCTCATGTTATCGAACGCCGATAATTATTTCGATTTATTTATTTTTAGTATTACTTTCAATGTAAGTTGTTATTGAAGGTATTATATCTTTGGTTGTTATGCCTGACTTTCTCAACACATGGCGTAAAATAAAATGTATTAAAGTAATTTTTGTACATTTTTAATCCAGTCGCAGATGTTCTTCTTTATCATGATGCGCCCATTATATTTTGGCCGATATTATTGTACGTACTATACTATATCTACTTGATTAGATTAGATGAATGACAAAATGATCTCAGTTCGTGGCGCCACTGCAGTGATATATTATAAAGTACAATCTATCTCTTCATTCTCAAACTTGAACAAATATAAAGTAAAAATTATTTGAATTTTTTGATGAAAGTTATAGTTCCATGCTTCTTATTTTCTGAACTGATTGATTAGTTATTTTTTAAAAGTGTTTGTTACGTTGTGAAATGACTATATATTAATTAAATTTTCAAAATGATGTTTGCATATATATTTTAACTTTTCCTAAATTAGTTTTGAAGGGTATTATTGAATTAAATATATACAAATGCAATTTCAAACAAAAAACTTATATATAATGTAAAAATTATTTGAAAATGTTTCAGTGAAAATTATAGATTAATGCTTAAATGAGTATCTGATTTCAATTTAAAAAATTATATTTAAATACTTTGTTTAAATTTTTTCGAAAATTAGTATAAAAAGTTATTAATAATTCAAATTTTTCGTAATTAAATTTCATGTTTAAAAAAATATGAAGTAAAAATTATTTGAATGTTTCAATGAAAATAATAGTTTCGTGCTACTTATGTTGTAAATAGTTCCATTAAGGGCATGTGATACATTTTAAAATACGAATTACCGACCGTCCCATGTTAATTTTTTCCGCTAATTAAAAAAGAGGGAAATTGAAATATCGGGCTGATTTTTTGTTTAAATGATAGGCAATATTATGGGGCAGGTCTGTCTGGACAATTAACGTTACTATATTGTTGCTAAATATATATTTTTAATATTTGTAATGTTCACCTAGAACCTCTTGTATTTCAAATTATTTCTACAACTCTCGTTAGCAGATTCAAAAATGCTTCTCAACGTTAGTAGTCTCGCCTGTACTCTCCTATGAACATAAAGGACTCGTCTTTTCAATAATTAAACATTAAAAAACTTGCCCCTTCCCCAATTATTAGAAAACCTATTGCTTTATATTTTTGGACATTTTGTTGATTTCAGTGAATTAGCAAATAACTAAAAATAGAAAAATTTGTGCTTCTCAAGTTGTTCCCCCCTTTACTTTGTTTTCTTCTTTTTCGTAATAAGGAATGTAAACAAACCGTCTAGTGTTTTTGTTTTGAAATTTTTACTATGAAAAGGACTCAGTGTCTCAAAATGTTTCGGAAGTTACCAATCGCTCTCTGATTTATTACATAGAATTGAATGTATATTTTTTTGTTCTGTTACTGTAAAACAATAAAATTAGACATTTCTAGTAATTTTTGAGTCTTTGAATTTCTAATACATCAAATATTAACTTACACTGATGATTAGAAATTTGGATAAATTGTTTAAGAATGCATTATTGTTTATAGCCATTTTCTCTTAAAATAGTGTTAGAAAGTCGCGGTTTTTCTGAATTTTCCCGCTTTTGGTCTACTTCTAAATTATAGTGAAGTAATAATTAATTCACGTTGACGAGCATAATTTTTGAAAAAACTTATTATTTTTAATAATATTCCCGTTGAATAATGTTTAGAAAGTTGCGGATTTTTTCTAAAATATTCAACTCTTTGTCTACTTTTTATTTAGAGTGGGATAATAGTTACTGAAATTTAACGAAAATAATTGTTTAATCAAATTATTATTGTTTTTTAACTACTTTTTCCTACAATAATGCTAGATAGTGGCGCGGTTTTCTGAAATTTTCCTCTTTTTGTTAATCTTTCAATTGAAATGTTTCACATAAAGACAGGAAAAACTAAAGATTATTACTGAATCTTGGAAGAAATCTTGGGGTTTCCGAATAGTAATAAAATGGTTACAAAAAGGTAAACATTTCAGAAAAACTCGCCACTATCTAGCATTATTGTAGGAAACGATAGTTAAAAAGCAATAATAATTTTAATAAACAATTATTTTTGCTGAATTGCATTAATTATTACCTCGCTCTAAGTGAAAGGTTGACAAAAAGAGGAAAATTTCAGAAAAACTCGCCACTATCTAGCATTATTGTAATTCTTGCAACATATTTCGCAGAATTGATATTAGTGTTTTCATAAAATTTAATTATTAAACTGATGGTGATATTTAAAAAGCAATTCTTCATTTGTAATATATGGCGAATAGTGAACAGAAATGTTGAGTTTCAACTTTATTCTCCTAATATTGACAATTCTGAATAAAATTGACGAAAATGTATTTTTTTCTTATGGGAAATACGTGTTAAACTTTATTGGGCTAGTGATAACTCTAAATATAATTTAAAAGAAATTGCGATATGCATGAGAATTTGAAGAACAAAAATGTTTACCACCCTACTCTTCATTCATTAAACAGCTCCCTGAGCCAAGACGTGAACTACCGTGTCGAGGGCTGAATGTTACCACGGTGAGGTGTGGTAACACATGTTATGGTGTCTCTGCGATACCGGGCGACCTCTCTGAGTAAAAATGAGTTCTTTTCAAAATCAAAAACAAAACAGCCAGAGGGAATCGGCAACAAACCCTCTGAGAAACTTCTTGTGAGAAGATGAAAATAACCGAAAGATCCTTAGAGCATACTTTAGAATCTCTGAGCAGGGAATCATCTGGGATTAAAAAACCCTAGCGTAGCGGAAGGTTAGCACCCACCCTACCGGAAATCTAGACGATTTCTATATAAGATTCTCTAGGAGCACATTATCTAGAATTTACCCCTTTCTAGATGAGACTAGACGAATGCTAGACTCGAAAGGGTAACAGGTAAAACTTAATAGAATCAACTAGATAAACTCGACATGAACACTACCACAGAAACATGTCATTATTTTTTATTCATGAAAAACATTTTTTTCTTGTTGTTTATGACGTTCCAAAACCGCAAAAAATATGAAATCCCAAAAATCCTAAATCACGACAAAAGCTGTTTCCGATAAAGCAAAATGATCAAATGTTTGTTTGGTTCAAGCTGAATAAATTTCGGGTTCAACATGTTCAACTTTTTTTTAAATGTGTGCATATGACTCAATAGGAAAAAAAAACTTTTTGCACATTTTCAAAAAATGATTGAGGAAAAAATTTATGTTTCGATTTCGCATTTTTCATTATTTTTCACTAGTAAAAGCTGTAGATATAACAAATTCGTCATAATTTTTGAACCAATAGGAAAAATTCGTAAATAATTCAGTCATGTGCTATTTTGCTATATTCTCCAAGACTTCGAGAAACGAACTATATTCGTGATCGAATTCTCGGCTCCTTCCGAATACAACATCACTGCGAAGAAGAAAAATAGGAAGAAAGGTATCAAGACCTTAATAGGGAGTTCCAACGACTGTACCCAAAATATTCGGTACAATTAATTGTCCTTGTGATAGGTGCTCTCGGAGATGCGAAACTATTACTGGTTTGTAGCCTTAAAGCCATACCCGCGTGCCAAAAATATGCCACGGCACTTGCGAAATGGATGCAGAGGGCTGTCATCCTTGGGTCGCTTCGTGTCCACAAAACAGACAAGGGTTTCGCCGGCCTGTCGTTTCGATTTCGTCGTGTCCTGTGACCACTCATCTCACGGTTGTGAGACGTGGCCATGAGTAGGACTTACCGCGTTCCTACTGGGAGCCAGTGTCAGTTTTTAGATGGCTGTTGCTCCCAGTGGGACCCTGCGGTGGTTGTTCACCTTATTTTTGAATTATATATATTTCGTTTTCTTTGGAATGGAACTAAAGAGCCAATGAAAAAGCCATCAAACGCGTCCTCTGGTTGCGGATGGAGGGTCCCTGAACCAAGGATTTCTGCTGAATATGGTTACAATAATCAATAAGCACTCGAAGATTATTGTCCAGGGTTGGTCCCGAAAGAATAACCCCTAAGCGGAAGCGCAGCGACCGTGCCAAAAACTGAATGGCACGTGGGTGAGGTGCCTTAAACGGTGACTCTGGGTTACCGGGCGATCTTTCAGAGTATGGAGGCTCATCCTGGCACTCGGGGCTCTACAAGGATGGACGAACCCTTTCCTTAGATGCTCGTGGGAACAACAATAACACCACCAAAACACAAAAAAGTTGTAGATGCGGTTCAACACGACCGAACGCGCAGAGCACCGGACAATTTGTCGGCAGACAATGCCGATCATCCTAGATTTCGGGGTGCTGAAAATAATTCAGATGAAAATACGAGGGCGAACCGGCGAAACGCCCACATTGAGTGGACGAATCAACTCATAGACTGCTAAGATGCCAGCATTTTTCCTGTTCATCAAGGCTTACTCGCGCGTATGCATACTCTGTGGTGCCAATAGCTACAATAATACCAACCGCGGAAAGCAGGCACCTTCTGAGAGATGATCACGATTTCAGGACAAGAAGGAACATTAACATTGTTACTGTCTTGCATTGTCCTTAGACCTCCAGGTACCTTTGCAATTTGGTGGAAGTCTCTCTCATCCTGCTTATGACTTTTTGCTAAGCAAGAGTATTTCTCATGTCTCTTTAAATTATCGAGTCTTGAATAAGTTCTGGAACAACTTGAATATGTGGAAGTCATCTTGTCACTGGCCTCATGCTTGCCTCTTTCAGCTCCTCCTCCTCCTCCTCCTCCTCATGCCCTCCTCTTCCAACTCCTCCTCCTCATGCCTTCCGCTTCCAACTCCTCGTCCTCCTCCTCATCATGCCCTCCGCTTTCAACTTCTCCTCCTCCTCCTCATGCCCTTTTCATCCAACTCCTCCTCCTCATGCCCTTCTCATCGTTCTCCTCTTCCAACTCCAACTTCTCCTTCTCAGACGTGAGGAGGAGGAGGAGCTGGAAGGGGTGGGCATGAGAAGGAGGAGGACTTGGAAGCGGAGGGCATGAGGAGGAGTTGGAAAAGGAGGGCATGAGGAGGAGGAGAAGGAGTTGGAAGCGGAGGGCATAAGGAGGAGGAGTTGGAAGAGGAGGGCATGAGGAGGAGGAGGACGAGCTGAAAGAGGCGAGCATGGGGAGGAGGACGAGGAGAGCATGAGAAGGAGGAGGAGGAGGATATAAACTCAGCTTTCATGAATGAACAGCCATTTCCACTGTGCCTGTGACAAGATGACTTCCACATGTTCAAGTTGTTCTATAACTTATTCAAGACTCGATAATTTAAAGAGACATGAGAAATACTTTTGCTCAGAAAAAAATCATCAGAAGGATGAAAGAGACTTCCACCAAATTGCAAAGGTACCTGGAGGTCTAAGGACAATGCAAAACTGTAACAGGTTGATTGATAAGGATAGAAAAGCTATTCGTCGTAAGCATAAAGTTTTCAAACCTGACGACGAGAAACAAGCTATTCAGGAAGCCTGGAAACCACGATTTTCTCCACGCAAGAATCTAGCGTGCATTATTGAGAAGTCTAAAGATGAAGTGAAACCGCTTGTGAAGAAGCAGAAAGTAGAAGCAGAAGAAGAATTTAGTCAATATGACGATTCTCCACCTGCGATAACCAAAAATGGTGCTGATGATAAGGATGTCAATGATAATGACGATAATGATGATGGCGATGAGGATGATGATGATGGAAGTGAAATTTGTATTTATTTGTATTATTATTGATTTCAAATCTCCCGCGCTTTCAGCTGAAAAAATAGTGACAGGCGGCGAATCGATGCAAGAACGAGGCAGCCAATGAACGTCGTTGATAAAAATAAACTGCCGAATCGCCTTAAGGGTGTGGCCCCCTCCAGCTCAGAAATAAAAGAATCGTTTCGTTTCAAGGTCAGGAAAAAGGCGAGTTTTCACTGTATTTTTAAACATTTAGATATTTACAAGGACTGAAAAAACATTATTTATAGGAAACGCTCGAAATTGTATACATATTCCGAGTCAATTGTTGAAAAAATGCGAATTGCTTGAATGGCTACGTACCATAAAAAATTATACTTGGAAAAAACTTGGAATCGTCAGGGCAAATTCTAATATTCTCAAATTCTCTAAAAGTCACCCCTTAAGATACTATAACTAAAAAATGATTAAATTAAGGGTAGTATTTTCCATATTTTTATAATAAATTTGTTATAACTTGCCCTTAAATTTTTCATTTCACTTACATAAAATTCAGAACAGATTCATAAAAGTGGAGTTATAGTGATAAAGTAGAGTAACTTACTGAATTTTAGCTAATTTGGGGGTGCATTTATTTAAAAAAATGAAATTTTCATATTTCGAATTGTTCATATAATTATTTCACATTGCCACTACGAAGAATTTACGATTCTTTTTGAAATCTCACGACTTGCTTTAACTTAACGCTTTGGTGTTGAGAGCTGCCTCTAGTTTTTTTTCTCCAAAATCTAAAAAAATTAGGAAGAAATTTGTTGCCCCAAATAACACAAAATAAGGGGGTGAGGTCTAAAGGGTAGACAATTACTGGGATAACCGGGAATTAGCCAGGAATTTTGAGCACCTCAAAGATAACACAGGCCGACAAAATTTGACAAAAGTCAAAAGCCAGAAAGCAGGTCAAACATTTCCGAAGGATTTTGATGCGCTGAATCCGAATCCGAACTTTAAATTGCTCCTGTACGTCAGGTTTTCAAGATATCCTAACCTAAATGTGCAAAAAACGCGTTTTTTAGCTGTTTATGAGGTTATGTAACGGAACAAGAAAAATGTCTACCACAAAAGTTAATATGGAATTTGAAAGTACTAATCTCCCCCTTTCAAACCTACTTGGATTTATTGGGATATCTTTATTTTTCACCATTGAGCTTACCAGAACATCTGGTTAAGTTTACCAGAATATCTGGTTATGTTGACCAAAACGCTGTATTCTCAAGCTAGTAGAAAACTGTCTAGTAAATATTTCTGGTTACCCTTACCAGAAATTCTGGTTAAATTTACTCGAATTCCTGGTACAATTAACCAGAAAATTCTGATACTTTTAACCAGAATTTGTAGTAAGGTCATATTTAACGCTCTATTCTAGTTGAATTAACCAGAATTCTGGTTGGTTCAACTAGAATTTTTTTCGAGAGGATAGCGAGATGGCATGTGGGTACAGGATAGTGAATATATATGTGTGACCAGGAGGGTATAGTTTGAGAGGGGAAGATGTCAGGGTGAGAGAGGGATAGGGGGTTGGGAGGAGTGAGGAAAGTCGGTGTAGACTGTAGAGGAGTGGAATAGATAGGGAGAGAAGAGGTGGGAGTTAGAGAGAAAAAAGTGAGTTAGTTATAAATGTGAGTTCAAAACCAATCTGATGATTAAACGTGCCGGTTGCTTTTGATGACAATTAGGATCAAATTTTGTCAAATGGATTCCTTTTATCGTCTTTACGGTGCATCCAGCGACTTCACAGATTGATGTCGTTAAGGGATCTAACAAGCATGTGGGTAAACCTGATGAAGAAAATATTGAAAATTAATTTTTAGTTAATTGAAGACAAATTAATTTCGCCTTCACGAACATAAATTATTAAATTATTGCACCGTAAAAAATACATTTTTTATAATGAACAGAAGGTTTCATATCGGTCTGATTTTTATTTTGATTCGCCTCATACTACCGTCAACGTTGAATATTTTTTTCGACAAGAAAAATAGGAATTTGGGACTGTCCATAAATTACGTAACGCCAAATTCGACTCTGTTTGAACCCTCCCTCCCCCCATGTAACGCAGCCGTAACAACAGGTCAACCTGGTCAACAGGTAATAAAAATTGTATTATTCGTACTTGCTCTTTCTTTTAATATTTATTATACATTGTTTATATTTATATTATTATAATATTCATCACAGAATTAGTATTAATGGATACTATTACTTAGCATTAAATATTTCAGAATATATATATCGCTTCAGAGCTTACGATTATCTCTATGAGAACGCAGGAGATGAAAAACAAGAGATTGACTCATAGAGACGCCATATTGCGATGAGTTCTCCCCCAAAGCGAACAGGGGGTGACTTTTTTAACCAACCCTATTCGAAAGGTACCATCAAGAGGTGTTAGGAAAGGTTTTTTTTTTAACTTTTCATTTGCGGAGAACATCCAAAATTGAAAAAAACCGCCGAAAACTAGTGCTGTCGCGGACAGACGGTGAGTTCTCCCCCAAAACAAAGAGGGAGTGACTTTTTTAACCTAACTTATTCGAAACGTTCCATCAAGAGGTGTTAGAAAAAACTTAAAAAAAAAAATTCCGTTTGCGGACAACAGCCAAAATTCAGAAAAACCATCGAAAATGCCTGCTGTCACTGATAGACGGTGAGTTCTCCCACAAAACGAAGAGAGGGTGACCTTTTTAACCTACCCTATACAAAAGGTACCATCAAGAGGTGTAAGAAATAAAATTTTAGAAAGAATTTTCCATTTGCGGACAACAGCCAAAATTGAAAAAAACCGCGGAAATCTAGTGCTGTCACGGATAGACGGTGATTTCTCCCCCAAAACGGAAAGGCGGTGAGTTTTTCAACCTACCCTATTCGAAAGGTACCATCAAGAGGTGTTTGAAAAAAAATTGTTGAAAAAATTTTCCATTTGCGGACAACAGGTAAAATTGAGAAAAACCGCCGAAAACGCGTGCTGTCACGGATAGACGGTGAGTTCTTCCCCAAAACAAAGAGGGGGTGACTTTTTCAACCTACCCTATTCGAAAGGTACCATCAAGAGGTTTTAGAAAAAATGTTTAAAAAAAACTTCCATTCGCGGACAAGAGCCAAAATTGAGAAAAACCGCCGAAAACGCTAGCTGTCACGGATAGACGGTGAGTTCTCCCCCAAAACGAAGAGGGGGTGACTTTTTTAACCTACCCCATACGAAAGGTACCATCAAGAGGTGTTAGAAATAAAATTTTAGAAAGAATTTTCCATTTGCGGACAACAGTCAAAATTGAGAAAAACCGCCGGAAACTCGTGCTGTCACGGATAGACAGTGAGTTCTCCCTCAAAACGAAGCGGGGTGACTTTTTTAACCCACCCTATTCAAAAGGTACCATCAAGATGTGTTGGAAAAAAATTTGTTTGAAAATTTGCCATTTGCGGACAACAGCCAAAATTGAGAAAAACCGCCGAAAACGCGTGCTGTCACGGATAGACGGTGAGTTCTCCCGGTCCATTTATTACCTACTCTGAAAGTCACAGATTCACAAGCAGAAACTGTACTTCTACAACGCCTTGCTATAGTGTTAGTCTAAAAGTGGTAAAGTTACAAGATTGGTTGGAACTTCTAACATGCAAGTGATATTCACCCCATAATCAGAGTAATAAAATTGCACCAATTTTTTTTTTGTAATTTTACCATTCTAACTGGTACGATTTTTTTATTTTTCACAGTGTAACTAAAATAAATAATCGTATTTTTACTTAAGACAGCTTCACACTTTATGACATGGATATTCCGTTTTCCTAAATTATGAAAATTTTCTTTCTATAAATTGACTAACCATTGCTGTCATACTTCAGACAATCGCGAAAAATTAATTTTCAAAACTGTCTTAATAGTGCAACATTTCAATGGCTCATGCAAAGAAGCGGTTTTTAGCAAACATTAATTTCACACATCTTCAAAATGTCCATTTTCCACGTTTATTTGTGAAGGAGATTTTTTTGGTTGTATGATGCCTTCACATCGTATCAGTTTTCATGATTGAAACAAACAACAAATTTTCTTATTATTATTATTACCATTAGTTCGAGAGTGAAGGCAACTTAAAAGCTGATAATTAATACACTTTTCTAGTATAACGGCCCCCATCCGAGTAAAACCTAGCAAAACGCTGCTTAACTTGAGTAATCGAATGAGAAGCCTTAAAAAATTCTATGTGTTCAAGCGGATAAAAAATAACATACAATTTAGTTTTGAAAGCTTCAAATTTTCAAAATTTAATATTGTTCAACTTTCGACTTTCAAATTGTTAGGTTTACAATTCGAAATTCTTCTTTATATATAGTTTTCGTCTAAGAACTGTACCACTTTAAATCTTGCAACTAAGTTCGAAATTTTTAACATTTCAAATTGAAATTGGTCAAATCTGAGCTTCACTCAAATGGGTATTGTACACTAAGGGATGTTTCCTAAAAATTTTCCGTTTTTGAATATGTTAAAAGTCTTTGAGATTGACAAATCTTAAAAATTGTTTAATTTTTTTTTTATTAGTTGAATGTTTATAGTCGCATCAACTGCCAGGGTCATTAGCGACTGTACTGGGGTTAATTATGAACTGTAGGGTATCTGTAGGGTATTATACCAAGGGACAGAAGCGAAGCTTTCAGAAAGCACGTCGAAGTCCATCCCAATCTCTCCTGTGTACTTCTTGACGATATTTATGGCAGTTTGAAGTTTGCCTTTACCAGAGGCAGAGATCTTGAGGTCATCCATATAAAATGCATGAGTGACCTTATGCTCGCGATGATTAGTTTTGCCACAGAGGTATCCAAAAGAATTTCTTAGTATGAGAGACAGAGGCAGAAGTGTGATGCAAAAAAGCAAAGGGCTCATGGTATCGCCTTGAAAGACGCCCCCCTTGAAGGTGACGTCGTTCGTTGTCACACGATAATTTCCAGATGAGATAGTAAACCTATTTTTCCAAAGAGGCATCAATCTCTCCACGCATCTCTCTATGTGTGGATGCACCTTCAAGCTTTCCAACAGACAGATGAGACACCTGTCAATTAGCAGGTTCTCTCGACATCCTGTGTTCGTGAGCAAACGAAATTAAAGTTTTGAAAGAAAAACTTTAATAATACGCATTGTGATCACTTGAACTGTAGGTGAAATTAAATGTTGTAATGCACATGGGATAACAAGTAACAATTACTCTCTACTTAGAGTGGTCTTTATTTAAAATTGTAAAACTCTGATTATTAAATTTATACAAATTATAATAGGGTAGCTTGAACCCGAAACGATGAGACAAGCTTACCTTTGATCGGTTAGACGACGACTGATTCGCACAAGCAAGCGGCGAAAGGTTCCAGACATACACCAAATTTAAAGAATGTGACTCATGATAATAATAAGAAGTATGGAAATAGAAACAATAAATGTGATATAGTCTAGAATTGTTACAATGAAAATCGGAACCTCCTCTAAAATCAATTTGTAAAGAAAAATACGTCGATCACTCTTCAATTAATAAAGACAAGCTTTCAATATAAAAGGGCAGGATTAAAATTATCACTCAATCTCGAACATTCCGCTCGCTTCGTTTGGACGAAATTATTTCAAAGACGAAAATAAATAAATTGATAACTGCATAACAAAAATGATGCTCCAAAACCACTAAGCATAATTCACAGCTCTCGGAAGGAGACACAATTTCACGATGGGCCTTTTGAGAACATCACTTTTTGTTCGAAGAGACACTACACGAACACGGTTATCAGATCCTGGGTGAAGCTGGATGACGCGTCCAAGAGCCCACTTGGTAGGGGGCAAGTTCTCATCACGAATGTTGTATTATATTCTCAAAATATATTATTTTAACTCTAACGTGTCCAAATTTGATCAAAATCCAATCAGCGTTTCCAGAAATATTATTAATTCAAAAAAATGTAACTCCAAAATTCAATATGGCGTAACTTCCGTAATTTTGAAAATTTTTGAAAATCCTTCAGAGCTGAAATTTCTTTTGTATAGCATTGCAATTTCACAAAGTTTTATTAAGATCGAACAACCATTTGCAGATCCTGACATTTCTGACGTGTACTAACCCTCTCTCTAATTTAATGAAGGCTTTGTTTTTTTTTAAACAAGCTCACTCAGACTTTATTTCCTCGAAGATCAAAATAAAGAAAGTGGAAATTTTCAACATGGTAATGCGGCTAAAGTTTTTTAAAAGTACATTTTTCACAGAAATTATAATAAAGATGATCACTTTTTAGCCTACCCTACCACGTAATAAACTTTCTGATGGTATTGTGATTGCTAAAACTAAAAAGTGTGCCGCCCATACAAAATCATGGGTTCACCGCACAGTGGTCCAGAAATCGATTTTCGGGAACAAATTAAATCACAGGTCACATTTTTTGGATGATTTTAAAGTTTCGTTTCAGAAAATATTCTGCATGGATCAATATTAATCGATGCACAAACACAAATATAATGAAAGAAATGTTCAAGCAACAAATTTATTGGTATGTATAAACCAATTTATAAAAAAATAGACATATGGCGATGTGCCCACAAAAAAGGGTGGTGTAGCCTATTTAATATAGTATTTCAAGTGCTCAACTTTTATATTTTTATTACACTTAGAAAATTTAGTGATTGTAGTAGATTTCGCCCAAATCTCGACCTTACCCTCACCCTCCCCCTTTTTCACTACTTCTTTTTCTATCCTATCCTGTCGTATATCATGCGATCCTATCTTATCGGCCCCTCCCTCCTGAATTCCATTAGTTCCTTGAATTCCATTAAGTCCTCGAATTCCATGAATTCCGTGAGTTACTTGAATTCCATAAACTCGGAGAATTCCGTACATTCCATAAATTTCGTAAAATCCTTGAATTCCATTATTATTATTATTATTATTACCATATCATTAAGCTGTTTCCCTTTCGGGGTAGGCGTGAATTGCTCGGTTGGAAAGTAGTGATGTGTGGATGGGTATACAGGTGAAGGGTAATTTCTGAGATATATTTTTGCTTCATAAATATTTAACAAACATGAAAGCCAAATTTCAAAACTACGGCCTACATTGAAAAAAAGGGGACTTAATTTATGTTCAATCACGAAGAGTAGTGTGGTAAAAAAAAACGGAAAGTTGGTTTAAAATTTCCTTTTTTTTTTTAGCTTTCGAGTTAGGCTGGATTCGTGTAGTTCTAAAATTTTCTTACAATATACTCTGTCTTCTTATCTTCTCGAATTCACAGGTAAAAATAATTTTTTGTCATTGTTGGTAATACAAATTATCTTCCCTCAACTAACCATTCAGGTAATGAATGTACATCAATCTGTAATTCTGGAAAACGGCATAAGGTGAAAAGTGCAATATATATCTGGTAAGAAAAACTGTTATTTTAAAAAATCACACCAATATAATAACTTTTCCTCAATACTGGAACTTGCGATTTACATGCTCGTTAAGAAGAATCTAAGTTGGTGTTTTCTCGATTTTTGACGTCACCATGGACGGAATGGTCTTTAGGGTACACGAGAACTAAGTACTGCTATGCGCACTCGCCAGGTACTCCTTCTCCCTGCAACTTAGATTATTCTCAATGAGCATAGAGTGTAGTTCCACGCGTTGCGTGGCTTTGGCGTGGCTTATAAGCAGTGGCGTGGTTCATACGAATCTTCTCAGAAAGCGTGAAAGTAGTACTGCCAAGTTGATTCTTGTAGACGATAAGACAGAATTATAGTTCGCCTTGATCACGGCAAATTTGGAAGTTGGCAGAACTACTTTCACGCTTCCTGAGAAACTTCGTATAAGCCACGCCACTGCCTATAAGCCACGCCAAAACCACGCAACGCCGCTTAAGCCTCATCGGTGGAACTACACTCATAGTCGCTCGTTCCGGCATGTGGTGATTGTCGGATGTATCATGTGCTACAAGCGGGATAGTCGATTATGAACAAGCACAATGTACTATTAATTACTTAAAAAGAGTAAATTCAGATTATGATACTTAACTAAAAGTCTGTCAAATTCAATTTTTTGAGAACTGATAGAAACTGAAACATTTTTTTGGCAAAAAATAAAACATATTCAAATATATGCTGTGACAGGAGATTAATTGAAACAAAATAATTTAACACATCAAATACCATATACCCGTAGACGTCAAGATGAGAATTACCAGAGGCATAGATCTTCAGGTCATCCATATAAAATACGTGAGTGACCTTATGCTCGCGCTGGTTAGTGTCGCCAGAGAGGTATCCAGAAGAATTTCGTAGTGCGAGAGATAATGGCAGAAGTGTGATGCAAAAAAGCAAAGGGCTCATGGTATCGCCCCGAAAGACGCCCCTCTGGAAGGTGACGATGTTCGTTTTCACACGATAATTTAGGTAGTAAATCTTGTTTTTCAAAGAGGCATCAATCTCTTTATGCATCTCACTATGTGTGGATGCACCTTCAAGCTTTCCAACAGGTGGCCGTCCCTGGTGATGGACATTGCTCCTCAGATTTTATGAGGTTGTCGCAAAATTTCTTGAACCTTTGAACCGCATTCGCAACTTTTTGGTGTTCTGGTGGTGTCATTGTTGTTCCCACGAGCAGCTAAGGAAAGGGTTCGTCCATCCTTATAGAGCCCCGTGTACAAAGATAAGGCTGCATACTCTGAGAGGTCGCCAAGTATCCCAAAGTCACCGTTTAAGACACCTCACCCAGGTGCCATTCAGCTTTCGGTACTGTTGTTACGCTTCCGCTTAGGCGTTGTTCCTTTGGGACCATCCTTGGTCAATTGTCCGCGACTGATTATTAATTATTGTAACCATATTCAGCAGAAACCCTTCGTATAGGGGCCCTCTATCCGCAACCCGAGGATGCGTTCGGTGGCTTTGTCATAGGCCCTTCAGATCTACTCTAAAGAAATCGAAAAAATAGTTAAAAGTTTGTCATAAGAACAACAGCAGGATTTCGCTGGGAGCAGGAGCTAATCTGGAAAATTGCACCAGCTTCCAGCGAAATCGCGGTAAAATTTCAGCTGTATCCACGTATCACGACCATCAGATAGCTGGTCACAGTCTGCGGCGAACTCAATACGATGATCCGGCAAAAGTCTCGTGCACCCTAAGGGGACACGAAGTGAGCCAAGGACGACCGCCTTCTGCATTTTCACCGCAAGTGTTTCAGCCTTTTTTTGACACGCAGGGATGCTTCTTAGGCTATAAATCAGTGAAACCTTGGCAGCTCCAAGAGCCCTGATGATCAAGACGATTAGCTTAACAGAATATTCCGGGTATAACCGTCGCAATTCCCTTATAAGGTCTTTATACCTCTCTTTCTTTTCATTCTCCTTGGCTAACACTTATGTATTTTGACGCGCTGATTATGAATATGAAAGTGAAAATTGGCGCAAATTTTATTTTCATGGTGAAATCATCAAATAGCCATAAAAATAATGGTTTTTTGGGTTTAGATCAGCTAATATGCAAAATAAAAAAAAATGTTTCAAACAAAAGTTGTAGACCTCATCGAAATACACATCTTTTTTTGTAAGCATTTTTTTTATTGGAATGATAGTTTTTCACGAAATCAGTAGTATATCGATTTTCATGTTAAAAAATACATAAGATATATAAATGCATACATCCATCAATGACTTTTTACAAAAATAATGTAAGATCGTACCCCTAACCCTTTTCCAGATCTTCGTGGGGGCGGGAAGGCACCCCTGTGACTAGTCACAAAAATATTATAAGATCGTACCCCTAATCCTTTTCCAGCTCTTCGTGGGGGCGAGAAGCCCCCCCTGTGACTTTTTACAAAAATATTATAAGATCGTACCCCTAACCCTTTTCTAGCTCTTTGTGTGGACGGGAAGGCACTCTGTGACTTTTTACAAAAATAATATAAGGTCGTACCCCTACCCCTTTTCTAGCTCTTCGTGGGGGCGGGAAGGCACCCCTGTGACTTTACAAAAATAATATAAGGTCGTACCCCTACCCCTTTTCCAACGCCGCGTGTGGGCGGGAAGGCACTCCTGTGACTAGTCACAAAAATATTATAAGATCGCACCCCTAACCCTTTTCTAGCTCTTCGTGGGGGCGGGAAGGCATCCCTGTGACTTTTTACAAAAATAATGTAAGGTCGTACCCCTACCCCTTTTCGAACGCCGCGTGGGGGCGGGAAGTTACCCCTGTGTTTCAAAAAACCATGATTTTTATGGTTTACGTTTTTTTTACATGAAAATCGATTTACTACTGATTTTCTGGGAAACTATCATTTCTATAAAAAAAATACTTGCAACATAAAAGGTGTATTTCGATGAGTTCTACAACTTTTGTTTAAAACATTTTTTTGAATTTTACATATTAGCTGAGCTAAACCCAAAAAGCCATTATTTTTATGGTTTTTTGGTGATTTCACCATGACAATAAAATTTGCGCCAATTTTCACTTTCATATTCATAATCAGCGCGTCAAAATACATAAGTGTCAAGCCGAAACTAATGGATGTATGGACTTATGTATTTTGTTCCATATTTTTTATTGTTTCATCAATGTGCAAAGTTTGGTTCCAAACGACTGTACGCTTTTTTGTTGGTATTTTGAGCGGGATCCTTTGTTCTTTTTTAAAGCTCTAAATTGTGGCCGCCATATTGGACCTTCTAGGGGTTATAACAAAAAACTAACACGGGCAATAGAAATAGTACAGGAGCAATTTTGAGTTCGGATTCGGATTCAGCGCATCAAAATCCTTCGGAAATGTTTGATCTGCTTTCCGGCTTTTGACTTTCGTCAAATTTTGTCGACCTGTGTTATCTTATTATGGTAGACTCTTCAACTAGCTACTTTCATACGTTAAGTTATCGGTATTCTCTGAGTCAGTATGCCTCCATGGTGATACACTTTATATATTTCATGATTTCTATCTTACTGACTGTAGTGCAGTTACCATAGTTAGGTTCAAACTCAGAGAAGATCGGTAATGCTGTTGCTTACAGTTAATGGAGTTTGCCTGGCGGATGCGGGTAAGGTAGGTTGCGCCTGATTTGGGCGTGACAACATTTTTAAAATTTTGGGATGTAACATCTGTGACTGGAGTTAGTTCTATGAATTCCATGAATTCGTGATTTCCATGAATTCCGTGAATTCCATGAACTCCATGGATGCCATGCATTTCATGAATCCGTGAATGCCATGAATTTCGTGAATTCCGCGAATTTACTGAATTCGTGTTTTCCATGAATTACTACAATTCCGTGAATTTCGTGACTTCCATGAATTTCGTGACTTCCATATATTCCGTGTCTTCCGTGATTATCGTGAATTCTATGAATTCCGTGCATTCCATGAACGCCATGATTTGCGTGAATTCGATTTATTCCATGAATTCCGTGATTTCCATGAATTCCGTGATTTCCATGAATTCCGTGAATTCCATGAACTCCGTGAATTACATGAATTCCGTGAATTCCATGAATTCTTAATTTTCATGAATACCGTGAATTCCATATATTCCGTGAATTCCATGAATTACTGATTTCCATGAATTCCGTGAATTCCATGAACTCAGTTTATATCATGAATTCCGCGATTCCCATGGATTCCGTGAATTGCGTTCGTTCTATGAATTCCGTGAATTCCATGAATTCCGTGAATTCCATGAATTCCGTGAATTCCATGAATTCCGTGAATTCCATGAAGACTGTGAGTAAGCGCCAAGTCCGGGGTCCCCGCTCTGCAGTAGTGAGTCGAGCGCTCGAGCGCAAATACTCAAACTCCAATATTTCGGAAACAAAGGCCCATTAAATCAAAAGAAAAAATACGCTCCAAGTGGATTTTGATATACTTGTATCCTGCAAGGCCCCAGTCGAATCGGCGATATCCATCTCTCTTGTTAGTACATTTTTCGAATGTACGGACTTAACATATTCTTAAATTTTTGGACTTTGATAACTTTTTTACTTTTTAGTGTTGAAAATGTGCAACATTGAGAAACAAAAAAAAAATTTCAGGTCCGAAAATTAGAGAAATTTTCTAAGCTCGTTCATCCGAGAAATTTAGGTGGGCGCGAGAAAACTACGAAAAACCGCGTAGGGCTTGAAAAAATTAGAAGATTCGCGAGAGATGGTGGAAGGACGGAAAAACACGACGAAAAACCGCGCGGCGCTTAAAAAAAATAACAAGATTTGTGAGCGAGATTGGGGAGGAGGCGGCAGGGGGGGGGAACTACGAAAAACCGCGCGGCGCTCTAAAAGAATGACAAGATGCTAGCCATGATGGAAGGGCGCGGAAAAAAACGATGAAAACCTCGTGGCGCTCAAAGACAGTGACAAGATTCGAGCGATGATAGAAAGGCACGCAAACTTTGCAGAATTGTAAGAGAATTAGCAAAATCTTAACAGATTTGAAAAAATTTGAAAAATCAAGAATGTTAGCTAGGAGCAAGTTGTGAATCTCATTCAAAAGGAATGTAAAATGAATCTTCAAAGTAAAATTTTGAAAACATGTCACGGAGAGACTTTTGATTGCAATATTTGGTTCATTCTATAACTATAATTAAAATAAAATGTAAGAATTTAGGGATAATCGGGGTACAGTTATAAAGATTCCTACTATAATAATAGATGATAGTATATCTGTATGTATTGATACAAACTTGATCGAGCAAAAATTAGTATTTAAGTTTATAAAAAGTCTTATTTACTGTTTGAAAATTGTGAGTGAGAAAAAGTAATAATGGTCAATAACAAGTTTTAAAAAAAAATATCGTCAAAACCAAATATTTTAAATAACGTAAGTTATAAGAAATGTACGAAATTTTAGTATTCTTAAATAAGAATGCGTATTGAAATGAGAGCCGCTAGCAATATCTGTTCAGGGGGTCTCAAAACGTGGACATTTGACAAAAACCGGGGGGGTCAAATTTTACACAAATCTAATACCTTCTCTAGATGAGAATGTAAAAATATCTGTTTGTTGTATAAATTAAAAGAAAATGTCCATTTCTCAAAAAATCATACAAAAATGTGTGGGTTTCAAAACCATGGATCAGGTATGTGTCGTACAGTATGCAAAGTAGTTAAGTAACAAAGGCACATGCTTTCAGAAACGAACCAATTGTAATTGAAAGTTGTAAATTACGTAGATGGTTATCGCAAAGATCAGCGAACAATTGTGAAAAAGATTTTCAAAAAACACAATGACAAGATAAAAAACTTTAGTTTTTACCACCTTACGGTTCTTGAAACCAAAAAACCATTCTGGTAAATTTTTCGGAAATAGAAATAGTAGAATGCCACCATGAACAGGTACTTAAACATTTTTCCGCCTGAAGATGAAATAACAGGATACGAATTTTTTCGTTGGAAATGGGGAATGATCACTGAAAACGAGTGTATGATCTTTTGTGTAACAAGTGACAATACATCGATTTTAAGATCTTAGTAGGGTCATTCGTGAAAAACAAGAAGAAAAAACGGATTTTTAGTCGACTTGTATTCAAGGTATTCTTTTGTGAAAAGCGAAAGCACCTACAGTGAACATTTAGCTACAAACCAACATGTACACTAAAGCAGTCAAGTTTTCATAGTCCTACCGGTTAACCCTTTAGCGGCCAGTGGGATACATACGTACCACCTACTTTGAAAAATTGTAACGCCCATAAAAATAAACGTATCGTCTTTGTTAAGGTCTCATTCTGAAGATGAAGGATGCATCCAATCACGAAAAATTTGGCAAACACAAGGGTTGCACCCCTCCAGTTTTACACCCCGACAAAAAGTGCGAAAATTGCGAAAAAATTACAAGTAAGCATTAATTCCAGGAAATTTTTTTTTCTGGGTCGCAATTTCATATGTATGCTTTTAAATCACATCGAAAATTTGTAGCAAAAAGGTGCGGACCAAAAACCACTCCTTACAGTGAATAAAAATCGAAAAC
The DNA here is from genome assembly GCA_011634705.1 of Andricus grossulariae. Lineage (NCBI taxonomy): Eukaryota > Metazoa > Arthropoda > Insecta > Hymenoptera > Cynipidae > Andricus > Andricus grossulariae. The sequence continues at coordinate 205,168,068 of JAABKJ010075445.1, read as the reverse complement.
CACCCCTAGCAGTGATGATACGTCCAATAATGCACTTTCATTGTAGTTCAGTTCATATATATTTTTGGAAACATATAAAAAATATGAATCATCAATATCCGAATCTTATGTGAAAAATGACTTTCGCGGATTCAATCAAATGTCGACGTTTCGAGACCCCCTGAGTCAGAAAAAACGGTTTTCACGAAGGTGTCTGTTTGTCTGTCTGTCCGTCTGTCTGTAGTCTGTAGTATCGTGTAGGCACGATAACTTTCGAAAGATTCATCAGATTAGATTGTATACCCAGGGACAGAAGCGAAACTTTCTGTAAACACATCCAGCCCCGCTTCCTCGTCTTAAAACGTGAACATTTTTTGAAACTTCAAAAAGTCCAATGTTATATTACGTTATCAGTTCTAATGAGGATGTACCATGGATAATTCAATTCTCGATTCGGGACTGCTTATTCAGATATTGGAAAATAAAGTACAAAATTAATTCTTTATCATCATTGTAATAGTTGCTCCTTATTTTTTATTACCCTTTATTCGCAGTTACCCTTAGAAGTGTATTATTTAAAAAAACGTATATTATTTTAATTCATATTAATATTGACTAAAGGCCAATTCAATCCTTTAGTTGTTCGCAAACTACAGACTAATATAATTGCGAAACCCTGTTTTACATGTTGTTCATGGAAATAATTTATCTGAATTCGTACAAAGTTGAATAACTCTTTATTGGAAATTTACAAATTTCAATCCCTAATGTTGTAAAAATTACAGATAAAGTTAATAGGTAAACAATTTGCAGTGTTTTTCTCGAAATCAATTTATTCCTCTAAGGAATACTGTTAAAGGGCAAGATGAGTTCCATATACGGTCTGAATAACTGCAGTGAGGCCATAGGGTACTTTAAAGCACCACTCAGTTATGCCGACTGAAGATGGACCACACATCTTACTGTTAAACAGCATTTATTAGAGGAAAAAACGGATTTTTCCCTGAAATTGAAGAAAGAAATAAAGGTTACCAAAAAACAGCAAATAAGTACAAGTAAGACCTTATATGTAGAAGTGATTCACACTCTGTTCTTGAGTGTTCGCACTGTTAGTGATTATTATATATATGATTATGATATATAATATGATTATAGTTGATTCGGAACCAATCTATTTAGATTATTACATTTTCCAAATAGGAGAAGTGTTTTTTTTCTCTCTTTCTCCCTCTTTTTTCATTTGGTTATTTTTGTCTCTAATGAGCCGAAAAGTAAGGTAGTTTGGAATTCTGTTTTTTACAGACTATGATATCGATATTTTGCATTTATTTATTTGTGCTTTGAGACCCAAAACAAACTTATTTTTTTCTTTTTATGCTATGTTACATAATTTCATTTGCGTTAAAAGGTAACATTCTGCAGGTGCATTGAGAGGTTATGTTATCCATATTTCTTCTACATTACAAGGATCTATGGCACAAATTACATTATTTTCAAATTAATTTTATTGATTTATCTTTATCTTTTACTTGAAATCTTCGCTCATGGCATTTACGTCATTTCAAATATACTTCATTCTCGTGCGCTCGCATATCCAATATGGCTGGGTGTGGTAGAATTGATTCCTATTGGTTGACTTTTTTTTTAGTTGCGCGTGGCTAGACCATGTATTTTTTGATCATGGTATCTTCTCTATGCAGCCTAGGAGTTGAGTGAGTTTACTTTATGTCATAAATCTCATTGAGGGGGCTTGACAAATTTTTTTTGTGGGTCTCATTTCGAAATGAGTGAGGGGTCTGTGGCCAGCTGTGCTGTTCGTCTCTTCTTGAGCAATGAAATGAAAATATGTTGAATGTTCATCCCTTGCAATGCCTCACGCACAACACTCTTAGATATCAACGTCGCAATGCTCGAGGACTGATATTACATAAAGGCGCTCAACAGCATAGTGGTGGCACACCCATGTATCGTTTAAGACTTAGGTTCAAAATCAGCGCCATCTAGCGGTTCCCCGGACACTATAAGTAAATAAACCTACAAATCCCTGACAGCAATCATTTCCAAACTCTGCTTCCCCCACATTCTCGTAAATATTAAATTTCGCTCAATTTCGTGTAAACATTAAAAATGATCAAAAATTTATGAATATAAAAAGATTTTTCATACGTAAAATATAAATGTAAATACTAGAAGTATGATTTGTTGTAATGAAAAGCAGAGATATCAATTATTACACTGTAGCGGTAATAATTGATATCTCTAAAAATATGAATTTCATACTATATTTTACTATTTGTTTCACAACAAGAATAATACTGAAATTACTACGCATATAATAAATTATTATAAAGGGACCCTAATAGCACGGAACGTTCCTGGAACGTTCCGCGGGTACCTTCGGAACGTTCCCAGGAGGTGTAAAATGTCCGCCGGTTGGGAACGTTCCAAACAAAAATTACCGTTATTGTTAACGATCAACGGCTCCGAGTGGTGTTCAATGCTTCAAGATCTACTTCGTCAGGCTACAGTTTGAATGATGTCCTTCACCCTGGGCCGAAGTTACAAACAAACATCGCGTACGTGCTGATTCGATGGAGGCGCCACCAGTTCGCTTTTTGTGCCGACATTTGTAAAATGTATCGACAAATTTTGGTCGACCCGCAAGACGTGGATTTACAATGCATCGTTTGGAGTCCGAACGTCACTGAGCCTGTGACACATTACCAACTTCTTACTGTCACATATGGCGAGTCATGTTCGCCATATCTGTCACTCAGAACGCTACAACAGTTGTGTGTTGTCCACTAATCTACTCATTCTATGTCATCTGACGTGCTTCGGAAGGACCGCTTTATCGACGACGTGCTGACCGGAAGCGATACCCTTCAACAGGCGAGAAATCTACGTGATCAACTCATCCAACTATTACAAGCGGGAGGGTTTCCCCTCAGAAAGTGGGCAGCCAATCAACCTGAGCTATTGGAAGATCTCCCTGAGACAGATCGACTTCGCTCCACATGGCATCAGCTTTGTATTGACGGCCTATTCAGCGAATTTGGTGTTTTCTGGGACCCCCAAAATGACTGCTTCCGTTTAACCCCACCTTAAATCGACTCATCTGGTCAGACGAAGCGGGAAATCCTATCGATAGTGGCTCAGTTGTTCGACTCTTGTGGTTGGATCGCACCGACGACATTGACCGCGAAACTACTTATGCAGGACTTATGGCAGGCTGGTCTCGAATGAGATGAGACCATACCTTTATCTTATCGGAAACGCTGAGTTGATTTTACCGCTAGTCTTAACGCGCTGAACAATATGAACACTCCTCGATGGATTGGAGCAAGCTACGTACTGGGGTTTCAACTACACGCCTTTTCTGATGCGAGTCGCAGAGCCATGGCAGCGGCAGTTTATTCACGAGTGCCTGCGAACAGCGACAGTGCGTCTGTCCATTTTATTGTGGCAAAAACCAAGCTGTCTCTTATCCGAAATTTTCGACCTTCATCAACGAGCATCTCACGCATGACAATTCCTCGCTTGGAACTGAGAGCAGCTTTGATCACAGCTAAACTCTTGAAAACACTTGCATCGGAATTAGAAGTCCCAATCGAGAATTGCAGTGCTTGGACAGATTCTCAGGCGGTATTCCAAGATATGTATATGTTTCTCCATTACCAAGATGTTGAATGGTACTTCCGCCAATGAGTTGAATACCCCGATCGTCACGCGTTGGTGTAGTTTCTAGTCTTCCTTGGTGTAGTCTCTTGCATCCAGGTTGTTCAACTATTGCACTCCATACTGGCTCGATAGATTATTATGAATCATTACACATCGTAGACAGGGATATCATTTTATTTCATTGAATAAAATCACACACACACAAAGACGCTTTCCTTTTCTTCCAAACAAGAATTTCCAATAAAACTTAAAAGTAGAGACATACAAGTAACGCAGTATGAAAAAAGAGAGAGAGACACTTGAAGACTTATAGATAATAATAAACACATCGCAAAAATACATTTGATAAACTCTCAAAGTAACACGTAGTTCGCTGTATTAAACCTAAGTATACTATGTGAGATATAATGTAGCAAGTTGTGAAGAACAAGGTTGAACACATGATTCAAGATGTGTATTTGTAGTCCCTTTGTTATAATCCCCACCTTGAAACATGTCTTCAGATTTGTGAAAAATGCTCGGCTCATAACATAATACAAAACTGACCACACACTTCCAAAGTGGAACTTTGTAACTCTTCTGTTTTCCATCGGAATAGGGTACAGTTTCCTCGCAGACGATAAAGATGTTGAGGAATAAGAAGCGGTAGGCTTTAGCTGTCGAAGTACGTTCCGTGGCCATTTCGGTCAATATAAACCGCAACCCAGTGCGATCCGTTTTTTTTGTGTGGATCAGTGTTGAAAATTAAAGCAGCCATCTCATCCACACCTTTGGTATCCGATCCGCAGGGAATACACCAGTCGTATGTCGTAGTATTGCTTGAAGTGCTCGAAGTATCTGAAGGCTGTCCATCTCTATCTCGAGGACTGCCAAGTCGCGGCAAATCTGTTAAAGATTTATTTAGCTCACTCGCAATCTGATTGATTTTTTTCACCGAAATTTGTTTTTGAAAAGTTTTTTGAAAGTTGGACAGGTTAATTCTTCCAGATTAATAATCTGTCTACTCATGATATTTTGTAAAAGTGCAGCTTTCTCTCGGCCACGGGTATAGATTTAACCAGCTGATTTTGCGACATCACGAAGATTCGAATGTAGAAAATTCGTAGGAGTATCTCCCTCAAACCACTCGATCCCCAAAAAGAAAAAAATCGCTTGGGCCCTTTTTGAGAAAACTCTTTTTTTGATTTTTTTGAAGAGGTTAATCAACATACTTTGATGAAAATAAGTTAAACGTGGAATTTCATTGGCTCAAACCATTCAGTTTAGCATCCAAAAAAGGGTTTCAGGTGCTGAACATCTTACGAGAACTGAAACCCTTAAATATTTTTAAAAAATGGTGAAAAAAGCGGGACAAAATCATTTTTTTGAAAATTGCCTTATTCCTGTTCATCCTATGTCCCAAAAACCTTAAGAAGAATTAAAGTGCTTAAAATTTGCTGCAAAATGAAAAAATCGAATGTTCTATCTCTAAAAGTTTGGGAGTTATGGTCCCAAGAAGTCGATTTTAAGCGAATAATTCGAATGAAAAAAAAAATGTATATATTTTTCGGGAAATAACTTATTTCCTATAGATATCTGGTAAAAATTGCCGAATAATTAATTAAAGCAGACTTAATTTTGAGTCCATCTAAAAAAACATTGCTCTAGCTCTAATAGAACCAAAATTATGTCCTTTTGAATATGACCCTTTTTTATGAAATGTTGTTTAACATCAATTTTATAAATAAAATTTCTCGTCTTTCAAAAGAACTCATTTCCTCGGCGTTTTAGGTGAAAGTTGCCACGGACTTATTTAAAAAAGACTTAATTTTAAGTAGATAAAAAAAAAACATTGCTCTAGCCCTAATAGAACCACAATTATGGCCTTCTGAATATGACCCTTTTTTATGAAATGTTGTTTAACATCAATTTTATAAATAAAATTTCTCGTTTTTCAAAAGAACACATTTCCTCAGCGTTTAGGGTGAAAGTTGCCACTGGTTTATTTTAAAAAGACTTAATTTTGAGAGGATATAAAAAAAATGCTCTAGCCGTAAAAGAAACAAAATTATGGCCTTCTGAATATGGCCTTTTTTATGAAATTTTGTTCACATAAATTTTTAAAATAAAATTTATCGTTTTCAAAAAGAACTCATTACCCGAGAAATCCAGGAGAAAGTTGCCACCAGTTTGTTTAAGGAGGACCTGAGTTTTAGCAAATCTAAATGCTTGAGTAGAGGAAAGTCGTGTCTCCCAGAATTTGGGAAACAAACAAAATTGAAAATACTAAAGTTTGATTTTTTGTAACGGTGTAACCTGAAAATCGTATATTTGGTTCCTCATCAGAGAAACGGAACCTGCGAAGAACAGAAGACAAAGCAGGGGCCAACATTATTTCTAATCTTGTCATGCAATATTTAATTTCATAATTAAAAACGAATAAAATAAATTAAATAAATGTTTTGTATACAAAAATGGAAAAAATATAAACACAGTAAAATTTGAATTTTGGTACCTTCAATGAATTTCTTATATCTCCAGTATTTATACATATATTTTCTTCATCAATACTTTTCTTTTTCTCCTAGAAGTGCAATCTACATATAAAAAATAAGAAACTGCACATAATTTAAATTTTTCTATTTTTGCATGGCGATAGATGGGAGAACGCGGATATCTCTGGCATGCGCAGTAATGATTCCTATGTATTTTTATGTTGACACATGAGACTACATAACCTACAAATACACAGAAATCACTACTGCGCATGCCAGAGATAGACGCGTTCTCCCATCACTGAGCTCCATTGCTTTCATTTAGTTTCATGTAAATTTGAATTTTCGCACCGAACTCTAATTCGATTCATTGTCTGGCAATACGGCAACTTCGTTGAAATGAAACAAGTGAATTTCGTGGTTGAAAATTGCAAGCGTAATTCTGATTCGCTTTGAAAGAAGTATATTTTAGTGCGAAATTACAATGTGAATTTTATTTGAAAATTTGAAGTACAAAATAAATCCTCTTGGAGAAAAATTAAGTTCCTCCCTCAATATTGAGCTAAACAATTTTACATCTCAGCATTACCAGCAGTGCACTCGAGTCGACGTCACCATTTTTCTAACCATTCTTTAAAACATTTCCAATCTGAGAAGTGTTAAAAACTGTGAAGTATGTTTATTCCTTTCTTTATTTTATAGCGATTGGATATAAATAAATTATCAATTGCAATATTCCTTTAGGTTTATATCCCTACTGAAAATTTTCGGTCGCAATTGCGGCCGCGTTTGCGGGCGCGTATAAGAAACAGCATTTGCCGTCGCATTTGCGGCGGCATTTCGAAATATCATAAACCGCAAAAAAATTTGCCGTGCCTTAATTTTTATTGTCTGAGGTTTAAATAAATAAGGACAACCGTGAATATTTATCAATTAAAGAACAAAGTTTATTGAAATACGTGGTAAAATTGCTCGCAGGAAATTTTCAAAGTACACAAATGGTGACATAGTGATCTATTCCGAAACACTCGAGGAACACGATGTCAAGGCACGACGAATACTCGACAGACTTCGAGCAGCCAATTTGAAATTACAACCTGACAAGTGTGACTTCCTTAGCACTGAAGTGGCTTATCTAGGTCATCTCATTGGTCATGAAGAAGTTAAACCCAATCCTGCAAAGATGATAGCAATTCGAAATTTCCCGCGCCCGGAGACCGTCAAGAACATCCGCCAATTTCTGGGACTATCAGGATACTACAGGAGGTTTATAAAATATTATGCAAAAATAGCTAAGCCCCTATCTGACCTTCTCAAAAAGGATTTTATGTGGGCCTGGGGGCCGAAACAAAGACAAAGCTTTCGCAAATTGCGAAAGTATCTTAGTAAAGAACCTATCCTTCGAAACCCCGATTTTGATCTACCCTTTAAGCTGACGACCGGTGCATCTGAATTCGCTGTCGGAGCGGTATTATCTCAGGAGGAAGAAGGAGTGGATATGCCAATTGCTTACTTCTCTAAGGTTATGCATGACTGCGAACAAAGGTATGAGGAAACGGGAAAAGAATGTTTAGCAGTGCTATACTCAGTGGAAAACTTTCGTCCATCCTTGTACGGGCTAGAGTTTATCCTAGCCTGTGATCATGAGCCCGTACACTGGATGACTTATGTTGAAAACCCAGGAGCCAGACAACTACGTTGGAGGTTAAGGCTCAAAGATTTTCAATACAAGTTCGAGTATAAACAAGGAAAATTGAACAGAGGCGTCGAGGCCCTGTCGGGAAATCCTGTAACCGGAAATGAGACTTCAGAATCCGAAGACTCATACGACTCGGACGATTCCAACAATTCAGAACCCTTTCAACCCTCCCCCAGAAAGACTAAACCACCGAAGCCCGCTACGATTTCTACGCAATGTAATGATAAGAAAACTCGGGTGTTGGTAGTCCATGACCGATCAAAAACCGGTCGAAAACTGTAGGAACTGGCTCAACTACATCAAAACCTTCAACAGTTCTAGGAAAACCTTTTGTTACAAGATCTTCTCTCAAACCTGGAAAGGTCAATCCCAACCTTTCTCGGACATCTCTTAAACCTCGAGAAAGGCAGAAAGGAATCTCCACTCCGAACGATTCTGATGAGTCATATGTGCCGCCTGCAGCATCTTATCGACCCCATAACCGAATTGTTTTGAGTACAGCTTACATCGTTGCAAATGGAAAAGATCCTCTCCTAAAAATGGTCAGGAATCATGAGATGGTTGGCAAAGGAGCGTTCCTTTATAAAGGCGCGGAGCAAGCAGCTGAGACCCTTGGCATGAATACTAAAAGTTTCAATTATATCGGCCGAATGTTTCAAAAAGCGGCCGTCGATTTCTTGCGTCAATGTTGCATCGATGTTTCGTGCAATGTTTCGATGTTGCACGAAATATCGAGGCAATATTGAGGCAACATTTGGTGTTAATAGGGAGTTGTCCGTCACCCCACAAAAAAAATTAAAAATTCCATTTTGCGGTCAAACTATACAAAATACAAAAAAAAAGATGAAGATGCAAAAATCGTGCACCCAAAAAAGATCTACAAATTTGTTATTAATCACTTTTTGATAGGATGCGCAGTTTTTGTTTTATTCGTGAAAAACTACATTGAAAATAAAAAGTTTAATGTTTAGACAGACGACACAAGCTATAAGAAAAAATGAATGGACAGAAGTCGCTCATCCAAAAAACAGCTACAAATTTTTGATCAAAATTTTTTCGACAGGACGCTTAGTTTTTGTTTTATTCGTAAAAAATAACAAAAATACAATAATGTTTTGGAAGACGAGACAAGGAAAGAAAAAAAATAGGTAAACCGTTTCACTCAAAGAGGATGTACACATTTGTTATTTATAATTTTTAGAAAGGGCGAGTATTTTTTTCCAACCGTAAAAAATAAGAATAAAATAAACAAATAGTATATTACGACCCAAGGCCAGAAAGTTGGATTTCCGGGCGTGTATGATATGAAGGTCGAGGCGAAGCCGAGGCCTCATATCACGCACGCCAGGGCATCCATTATTTCTGGCCGTTTTTTTTTATTTTATTTTTACCTAATACTCCTTCCTCGTCCTCGGTTTTGTGCCGACTTTTTATCCACAAAAATCGCACTAACCTTAAATCATCAGTTTTAAGGTTGAACACACCGACGCTCTCTTTTTTCCATTCACCTGTCAAGATCAATTTTTTTTGGAGGCTAAGTACACAATAACACAATACGGTGTGAGCGTTGTTACGTCAGCGAGCCACAAAAATCTCGCAGCCAATCAGAGATCGCGTTAACTCTAGCAGGCCGCAAAAGCCACTGTTCTAAAATACCTCTATTCCAATTACGTAATCTCCGTCAATGTTTGTGATGTTGTAGAATGATTATTTGAATTTTATTTTCAAAATTATATGTAAATATGTTTTAATTTTTACTCAAATTACTATAAAAGGTTACGTATGAATCAAATTTTCCGAAATTAAAGTGAAAAATTAAAAAAAAATGTGAAGTAAAAATTATATAAATGCCTGAATAAATATTATAGTTTCATGCTTTTTATGTTGTGAACATATTAATTACTTATTAGCTCATTTTTTCGATATTAAATTACATAAAGATTAAATTTCAATTTGTCTAAATTAAGTATATAAATTGATTATTTAATTGAACGCTATGTAATTGAATATTGACTATAATTTTTATAATAAAAGATTATTTATTTTTAAAATAACTCTATTCCAATTATATAATTTTTGTCAATGTTGTTATGTCGTGAAGTAAGTATCTGAATTCTGCTTTCAATATTATATGGACATATGTTTTAATTTTCTTTGGAATTAGTTTAAAAATTAATTCAAATTTTCAGAAAAATATGATGTGAAAATTATTCGAATTTTTTTATTGAAATAACTGTTTATTGCTTTTTATGTTGTGAAAGGATGATTTAACTATTGTTAACTATTGACTGATTACGTTTTTTAAATTGTATTATATATATATATTAATAATTGAAATTTTCAGATAAATATTAAGTACACGTTATTCTAATTTTTCGCAATGAAAATCATTATTAAATTCTTTCTATTGTGTGAACTCATTAATTGTATATTAACTGATTCTGTTAAAAATCACATTTTCTGGAATTAGTTGAAAGATGAATTATAAATTAAATTTAATAAAAGAAAAATCCAAATTAAAAAAAATATACATGAAGTAAAAATTATTTGAAAGTTTCAATGAAAATAAGTTTGTCGTGCTTTTTATGTTGTGATCTGATTAATTGAGTATTAGCTGATTAATTTTTCTTCACGATATAAAATTACATAAAAATTGAACTTTAATATTCTTTAATTGAGTAACATGCATTGATTATTTACTTTGAGATTATGTAATTGAATATTGGGCAAAACTTGTACTATAAAAGTTTATTTATATTTAAAATAGCCCTATTCCAGTGACATAAATGTCTAATTGTTTCTGAGGTTGCGAAATGAGTAAACCATTAAATTAATCCCTGGAACCTGTCAAAAAGTTCTAAAAATGCCATGATTTTTATAAGAGGAAAAAAAAGCTTCGAAACTTCCTTGAAACCATTAAAATCAATCGAGAATTCCCTCGAGTTCAAAAAGAATAACAATTTCAAATTCAAATCACTATAAATTATTAAGTAAATATTCGAACATTATTATAAAATTCAGTTAAAACCAATAAATTAATCCCTGGAACCTGTCAAAAAGTCACCAAAGTGTTATGATGTTTGTAAGAAAAAAAAGCTTTGAAATGTCCTTCAAACCATTAAAATCAATCTAGAATTCCCTCGAATTCAAAAAGAATAACAATTTAAAATTCAAATCACTACAAATCAACTAGAAAAATATTCCAACATTATTATAAAATACAGAGAAAACCATCGAATTAATCCCTGGAACCTGTCAAAAAGTCCTAACTGCGCCATGAATTTTATAAGAGAAAAAAAAGCTTCAAAAGTTCCTTCAAACCATTAAAATCAATCGATAGTTTCCTCGAATTCAAAGAGAATAACAATTTTAAATTCAAACCACTATAAATTAATTAGAAAAATATTCGAACGTAATTATAAAATTCAGTGAAAACAATTAAATTAATTCCTGAAACCTGTCAAAAAGTTCTAAAAATATCATGATTTTTACAAGAGGAAAAAAAAGCTGTGAATCTTCCTTCAAACCGTTAAAATCAATCGAGAATTCCCTAGAATTGAAAAAGAATAAAAATTTCACATTGAAATCACTATAGATTAACTAGAAAAATATTCGAACATTATTATAAAATTCAGTGAAAACAATTAAATTAATCCCTGAAACCTGTAGAAAAGTCCTAAAAATGCCATGATTGTTATGGGAGGGGGAAAAAGCTTTGAAACTTCCGTCAAACCATTAATATCAATCGACAATTCCCTCGATTTCAAAAAGAATAACAATTTCAAATTCAAATCACTACAAATTAACTAGAAATAATTTCCAACATTATTATAAAATACAGAGAAAACCATCGAATTAATCCCTGGAACCTGTCAAAAAGTTCTAAAAATGCGATGATCTTTATAAGAGGAAAAAAAGCTTCGAAACTTCCTTCAAACCATTAAAATCAATCGAGAATTCCCTCGAATTCAAAAAGAATAACAATTTCAAATAAGAATAACAATTTCAAATTCAAATCACTATAAATTAATTAGAAAAATATTCGAACATTATTATAAAATTCAGTGAACGATTAAATGAATCCCTGGAACCTGTAGAAAAGTCCTAAAAAAGCCATGATTCTTATAAGAGGAAAAAATGCTTGAAAACTTTTTTCAAACCATTAAAATCAATCAAGTATTCCCTCGAATTCAAAAAGAATAACAATTTCAAATTCAAATCCTTATAAATTAATTAGAAAAATATTCGAACATTATTAAAAAATTCAGTGAAAACCATTAAATTATTCCCTGAAACCTGTTAAAAAGTCCTAAGAATGTCATGATATTTGTAAAAGGAAAAAAAAAGCTTTGAAACTTCCTTCAAACCATGCAAATCAATCGCGAATTCCCTCGAATTCAAAAAGAATAACAATTTCAAATTCAAATCACTATAAATTAATTAGAAAAATATTCTTACATTACGATAAAATTCAGCGAAAACCATTAACTTAATCCCCGGAACCTGTTAAAAAGTACTAAAAATGCCATCATTTTTATAAGAGGAAAAAAAAGCTTTGAAACTTCCTACAAACCATTAAAATGAATCGAGTATTCCCTCTAATTTAAAAAGAATAACAATTTCAAATTCAAATCACTATAAATTGATCAGGAAGATATTCGAACATTATTATAAAATTAAGTGAAAACCATTAAATTACTACCTGGAAACTGTTAGAAAGTCCTAAAAATGCCATGATGTTTACAAGAGGAAAAAAAAGCTTTGAAACTTCCTTCCAACCATTAAAATCAATCGAGAATTTCCTCGAATTCAAATAGAATAACAAATTCAAATTCAAATCACTATGAGTTAATCAGAAAAATATTCGAACATTATTACAAATTTCAGTGGAAACCATTCAATTAATCCCTGGAACCTGTGAAAAAGTCCCAAAGATGCCAGGATTCTTATAAGAGGAAACAAAAGCTTTGAAACTTCCTTCAAACCATTAAAATCAATCGAGTATTTTCTCGAATTCAGAAAGAATAATAATTTCAAATTCAAATCACTGTAAATTGATTAGAAAAATATTCGAACTTTATTATAAGATTCAGTGAAAACCATTAAATTAATCCCTGGAACCTGTTAAAAAGTCCTAAAAATGCCATGATTTTTATAAGAGGAAGGTTGAAAAATCATCTTTTTTTTCGAAAATTCAACAATTTTGTTGAAAATTTGTGTTTTTGATTTGAAAATTCAACTATTTTTATTAAAAATTCAGAAACTCAACTTTTCCCATTTTTTTCGCTCAAATGCGAACTGAATTAATAAAGAGAGAGAGAGAGAAAAAAAAATTCAACTATTTTTGGTTAAAAGTTCATTCTTTTTGGTTAAAGAATCTAGTAATATATTTTTGGTACAGAATTCTTCAAATATAGTTGAAAAATTCTAAGTTTTGATGAAAATTCAATTATTTGGTTAATAAATCATATTTTTTGGTAGAAAATTCAACAATTTTGTTGAAAATTCAACTATTTTGATTAAAAATTCAGAAACTTCAACTTTTCCCCCTTTTTTTCATTTTTTTCGCTAAATATGCAAATTAAATTAATAGAAAGAAAAAAAGAAAATTCAACTATTTTTTATTAAAATTTCATTCTTTTTGGTTGAACAATCTACTTTCATATTTTTGGTGCAGAAATCATCAAATATCGTTGAAGATTATAAGTATTGATAAAAAATTCATTTATTTAGTTCAAAAATCGTCTTGTTTGGTAGAAAATTCAACAATTTTGTTAGAAATTCATTTTTTCACTTGAATATTCAACTATTTTTATTAAAAATTCAGAAACTTCAACTTTTCCCCCTTTTTTAATTTTTTCTTCGCTCTGATGCGAACTGAATTAATAAAGAGAGAGAGAGAGAGAGAAAAATTCAACTATTTTTGGTTAAAATTTCATTCTCCTTGGTTGAACAATCTACTATTATATTTTTGGCTCAGAAATTGTCAAATAAAGTTGAAGATTATAAGTTGTTAAGAAAATTCAGTTATTTGTTTCAAAAATCATCATTTTTGGTCGAAAATTCAACTCTTTTGTTAAAAATTTGTTTTCTTGAGTTGAAAATTCAACTATTTTAATTAAAAATTCATAAACATCCTATTTTACCACTTTTTTCATTTTTTATCGCTAATTATGCAAACTGAATTAATAGAGAGAGAAGAGAAAGCAAATTCAACTATTTTTGGTTGAAAGTTCATTCTTTTTTGGTTGAAAAATCTATTATTATATTTTTGGCCCAGAAATTGTCAAATATAGTTAAAGATTATAAGTTTTTATGAAAATTCATTTATTTGTTTAAACAAATAAAAGAAAAGAGCATAGGAAAAAAGTCGAGAAATGATTCTGAAGAGCTCGTGAAGATTGTCCGAAAAAAATCTATCGATTTGACATTTGTAAGTAGTAGAGCTATACGGGAACGGGAACAATTACCGACCGAGGAAGGTTCTGTTCTGTGCTAAGTTACCGACAGCAGGTAATCACCATTGGCCGGTAATGCAGATTTACCATGCCCTGGTAAGGCAGATTTATCATTGGTCGGTAACTTAGGATAGTACAGAACCTTGAGCAGTCTCAAATCATTAGTAATTAATGATATACATAATTATTATGTATAATTATTATAACAACAATCATATCTTTATTTGTTTTGAATCCTTGGTCCATACAAAGTTGCACTAATACTAGGATATAAACGGAAACAAAGTAAACATATTTCGAATTTCATTCCAGTTTTTGAATTGCATTGAATCAGTGTAAATTTCCTTGAAATCATTTAAATTCCTTCGAATTCTTTGAATTGACATGGAATCTTCTGATTTTTTAAAACCAAAAATGGAATCGCCAAATTTTCAGTTTAACAAATTAATTTAAAAAAAAAAAGAATTTTTAATAAGTTGAATTTAAAAAAAGAAGACGAATTTTCAACAAAATACATGAATTTTCTACGAAATAGTTCATTTTTCAATTTAGGAAGGATAAATTTCCAACCAAAAAATTAATGTTCAGAAAACAAAGAAAAACACGAATTTTCAACCAGAGATGAATTTTCAACTCAAATGATGAATCTTAAAAAAATATCAACAAAGGATTTCAACCCAAAAGATGATTTTTTAATACGGAAAATTAGTTTTCTAAAAATGGAATAGTAAAATGTTCAACCAAGGAGGTGAATCTTAAATAAATATGAATTTTCAACAAACTAGTTCAACTTTCAACCAATTAGTTGAATTTTTAACTGAAAAAGATGAAGTTTCACCAAAAACATTAATTTTCTACCAAAAATTTTAATTTTTGTAAGAATAATGTAATTTTTAACGGAATGGTTT
Source organism: Andricus grossulariae (assembly GCA_011634705.1). Taxonomy (NCBI): domain Eukaryota; kingdom Metazoa; phylum Arthropoda; class Insecta; order Hymenoptera; family Cynipidae; genus Andricus; species Andricus grossulariae. Next base: position 205,152,869 of record JAABKJ010075445.1, on the reverse strand, counting down.
AATTTTCTGCTGAATTGTTGAATCCTCATCCAAACTAGATTAATTTAGACCAAACGGTTGCATTTTAATTCAAAAAGGACGAATTTTCAACCAAGAAGATTAATTTCCGACAAAAAAATGAATTTTTAGAAAAATAAATGAATTGCCTTTTTCGGTAGAAAATTACCCTTTTTGGTTGACAATTCCACTAAAAAAAAAATATTTGGTTGGAAATTTCCGTATTTTGTTCAAAATTATTCTATTTTGGTAGAAAATTCATTTTTTTATTGAAAATTTACTTTTCAACTAAAATTTAACTATTTCATTTTTCGTCGATTTTTTTTTTTTTTTGATAGACATTTATTTGGTTAAAAACTTATTTGTCTCACTCAAAATTAAACTATTGTATTTTTGGTTGAAAATGTACCTTTTTTAGAAGAAAATTCAACTTTGAGGTTGAAAATTCATATATTTTATTAAAAATTAATCTTCTTTTGTAGAAAATTATTCTTTGTGGTTCAAAATTCATTTTTTCTGCTTGAAAATAAGTTTTTTTTTTTTTAAATTGAAAATCAATTTTTTAACTGAAAATTTAATTATATCATGTTTGTTTGAACATCAATCTTCTTCAGTAGAAAATTCAACTATTTGTTTGAAAATGTCTATATTTTCTTAAAACTTTGTCTTTTGTAGTAGAATATTAATCTTCTTGGTGACTAATTCACCTTCTTGGTTGAAAATTCAACTATCAGGTAAACTATTTTATGTTTTGTTCAAAAATTTATCTTTTTTAGTTGAAAATTCATCTATTTTGTTGATAATACGTCTATTTTGGTTAAAAACTCATATATTTTATTGCTTATTTATTTTATTTTATTTTATTTTTTTTATTATTATTTATTTTATTATCAGTTCAAATTTATCAATTTTATTGAAAATTGGCCCTTTATAGTAGAAAATTACCCTTTTTGGTTGAAAATTCCATTAAAAATTAAAATATATGGTTGAAAATTTCTATATTTTGTTAAAATTTTGTCTTTTGTGATAGAATATTAATCTTCTTGGTGTCTAATTCACCTTCTTGGTTGAATATTCAACTATCAGGTAAAATATTTTATTTTTTGTTCTAAAATTTATCTAATTCATTTGAAAATTTATTTACTTTGTTGAAAATACGTCTTTTCTTCGTCGAAAATTAACCTTTTTGGTTGAAAATTCCATTAAAAATTAAAATATTTGGTTGAAAATTTAACTTTTTCGTTGAAAATTTATTCGCCTAAAAACTTATTTCTCTAACTGAAAATTAAACTATTCTATATTTTGTTTAAAATTCTATCTTAATTCTTTTTTTTGTAAAAAAATTAATTTTCCTGGTTGTAAATGCAGTTACTTGGTCGAAAGTTTAACTAATTTGTTAAAAATTAATTTTATTAGTTAAAGATTAATTTTTTTGGGTTGAAAATTCAACTATTTTGTTGAAATTTAGTTTTTTCGGATAACAATTAATTTCATCTGGTTTAATTAAAAATACGACTATCTGGCTGCAAATTGAATTATTTTCTTGAAAATGCAATTACTTTGTTGGAAATTCATTTAATTTTCGGTTGAAATCATTTTTTTAACTGAAAATTCAACTATTACATTTTTGGTTGAAAATTTATCTTTTTAAGTTAAAACTTCAACTATTTGGTTGAAAATTAATCCTTTTCAGTTGAAAATTCAAGTATTTAGTTAAAAATTAATGTATTTTCACGATAATCAATTTTGTTGAAAGTTTGATTAATTTGTTAAAAATTCATTATATTATTTGCAGAATCATTTTTTTTGTTTAAAATTCAACTTTCTTGTTGAATATTGGTTTTCTTTATCAACAATTAATTTTTCAAACTGAAAATTTATCTATTCCATTGTTGGTTAAAATTTTATCTTTTTGTTGTTGAAAATTTGACTATTTGACTGAAAATTCATGTATTTTGATGATAATTAATCTTTTTTGGTGAAAACAAAATTAATTTTCTTGGTTAAAAAATCAACCTTTTGGTTACAAATTTAACTATTGTGCTGTTAATTGTTTTTTTTTTCTTTAGAATTAATTTTCTTGGTTTAAAATTCGTAATTTTTTCGTAGAAAATTAATCTTCTTGGTTGTAGATTCAATTACTGATTTGAAAATTGAACTACTTTGCTAAAAATTAATTTTGTTAGATGAAGATTAATTTTTTCGGGTTGAAAATTCAACTATTTTGTTGAAACTAAGTTGTTTGTTTGTTAACAATTAATTTTTTGAACTGAAAATTTAAATATTACATTTTTGGTTGAAAATTGATTTTCTTTATTTTGAAAATTTAACTATTTGGGTAAAAATTCATCTTTTTCAGTGAAAAATTCAAGTACTTGGTTGAAAATTCATGTATTTTGATGCTGGTTGATCTTTTTTAGTGAAAAGAAAATAATTTTCTTGGCTAAAAAATCAACTTTTTAGTTGAAGATTTAAATCTGTCTCTTATACACAGTTGAAAATGCTTTGATTTAAAATTTTCAACAAAATAGGTGATTACCTATTTTGTTGAAAATTCATCTTTTTTTCTTTCAGAAAATTAAGATTCCTGATTCAAAATTCCTCTTTCTAGTAGAAATTTAATCTTGTTTCTTAAAAATTGAAATATTTTGGTGAAAATTCGTTTTTTTTTTTTTTTTTGAAAATCAATGTTTTATCTGAAAATTTAAGTATTTCATTTTTGATTGTAAATTTTTTTTTTATAAGTAGAAAATTCAAGCATTTGGTTGACAATTCATGTCTCTTATTAAAAATTCGTCTTTTTTAGTAGAAAATTAATCTTCATATATGAAAATTGAAATATTTTGGTGAAAAATTTAACCATTTTGTTGGCAGTTTTTTTTATAAATTAATTTTCTTCAGTGAAAAGTTAACCGTTCCCTTTTTGGTTACAAATTAATCTTTTTTAGTTGAAAGAACATGCATTTTGTTGAAATTTCGTTCTTTTTTTTGGGTAGAAAATTAATCTTCGTTGAAAATTCATATATTCGATGAAAAAAATATTCTTTTCGATTTAAAATTTAACTATTTAGCTGAAAGTTGAACTATTTTCTTAAAAATTCATTTTTTTTTATAAAGATTCTTGATTTTAGTTGAAAATGCTTTGATTGCAAATTTTGAACAAAATAGGTGATTACCTATTTTGTTGAAAATTCATTTTTTGTTTGTTTAGAAAATTAATATTCCTGCTTCAAAATTCCTTTTTTTAGTCGAAAATTAATCTTTCTTAAAAATTGAAATATTTTGGTGAAAAATGTAACTATTTCGTTGAAAATTCGTTTTTTTTTGTGTTGAAAATCAATTTTTTATCTGAAAATTGATGTATTTCATTATTATTGTAAATTTATCTTTCAAAGTTGAAAATTCAACTGTTTGGTTAAAAAATTGTGTTTTTATGGTGGAGAATTAATCTTCTTGTTTGTAAATTCATCTTTTTGGTAGAAAATTCCTTTTTTTTTTAATTATTATTTTAACTGAAAATGTAGGTACTTCATTTTTGATAGTAAATTCATCTTTTTTGTTGAATTTTTATTTATTTTTATTTTTTAAGAGACAATTTAACTATTCCATTTTGGTGAAAAGTCATTTTTCAAAATGGAAATTTAACTATTTTGTTGAAAAAAATGTAGACAATAATAAATTTTTCTTTCAAAGATTCCTGGAAAAACTGTATATGAGTTTTTATTAAAAAATATTAATTTCAAGCGAAAATTGAAAAAGGGTTTTAAAAATTTCAAAACATTTCCAACATTGTCGAAAAAATATCTGGAAGATATTGAAGTAATTTTTTGCAAGATAAAAAAAAAAATCTTGAAAAGGTTTAAAAAATAATTTTAAACTTGAAAGAATTTCAAGAAAATTAAGAAAAAATGAAGAATTTTGAAAATTAAAAAAAAAATATTTTTCAAACTTTTGAAGGGTTCCAAGAGGATAAAAAAACTTCTTAAAATCCCTGGGAAGATTTAACTAATGTTTTATTTTGTCAATTAATTTGAAGAGAACATTTAAAAAGATTTCGAAAACTGGCGAACAATAATTTGGAAGATTTTTTGTTAAAATGTTTTTATTTTGTAGAATATAAAATGATTTTCTAAAATTTCGGAAAATAATGTAAAAATTTTTTCAATTTTGCAAGATTACAAAATTTGATTGTATAAAAAATTCGTGTTAGTTATGGAAACTTTAAGAAGTTTTGCAAAGATTTCATATAATTTAAAACAAAATGGATTTTTAAAGATTTCGAAGAAAAATTTTTCTAAAGAATCATAGAAAATTTGAAATGTTTAATTTTTTTAATTTTCGAACATTATTTTGATAAAATATTCCAAATGATATCGACAATTATGTTCAAGAATCTGAAATATTGTCGAGAAATTATTTTTATTTCGCAGAATTTTAAATGATGTCCTAAAATTTCGAAAAAGAAAGTAGAAGATTTTTTGCACGAAATTTAAAACGAAATGTAGATGATGCAAATTTCGAAAAAAGGTAGGGTTTTAAGAATTTTGAAAGGCTTGAAGAGAATAACCAAGTTATTATAACATTCCTGGCAAAATTTAAATAATTTTTTTATTTTGGTAAATTAATTTTAAGATAAAATTGAACAAGAGTTCAAAACGTTTCAAAAGATGTCCAAAATTGCCGAAAAAGAATCTGGAAGATCATAAAGCAATTTTTTTAATTTCAATAAAAAATTAAAATCAGTCTGAAAGATATTTAAAATTTTTTTAAAAATTTCAAGAATAATTTAAAACTAGAAACGATTTCAAGAAATTGAAAAGAAAATCTATATCTTTGAAGTTTTTAGAGTTTAGTGTCTAAAATATCGATGTGTTTATTTACTTAGACTGGCTGGTAAATAATACTGAAGAAGTAATAATTTTGTAAATTTAGAATGAAAAAATTATTTTTCCGAAATAAAATCTAAATTAAAAGGAAGAGAAATGAAGAAACTCAAAGTTTTTAAATAAAAAATAACCACAAAAATAATTATAATGATTTTCTACGAAAAGAGATGACTTTTCAACAAAAGAAGACGGATTTTCAACAAAAAATCTAATAGGGGAGACCACCCTACAGTAGATATTGAGTCTACATTGGATAATCATTAATTAAAAGTACGAATATGCCTAAAATAATTAATTATAATTAATTAACACATGCAATGCCCTCATTATTAATAAAATAAAATAAATGATTTTACATACATTAGTATTTTAAATTTATATTATCTACTGTAGTGTGTGGACTGTGGTCTTCCCTAGTTCAATTTTCAGTTAAAAAATTTAATTTTTAATAACAAATTTTTTAACACGATAGTAACATTTTCAAACAAAGAGATGAATTTTTAATCAAAAAAGTGAAATTTAAAAAAAAATTTAAAGTTATCAGTTAAAAAAAATGAATTTTCAATAAAATAGATACATTTTAACCAGAGAGATGAATTTTCAACAAAAAATGAAATAGTTGAATTTTCAAGTTAAAAAAATTAATATTCAATAAATGAAAAAGAATTTAAACAAAATAGTTCAATTTTCAACCAAAGAAATTAATTTTCATGCAAAAAGATACATTTTAAACGATGAATGTTCAAACAAAATATGTGGTTAAACTTTCGACCGAAAATATGTACTTTAAACTAAAAAGAAAAATTTACAACCAAAAATGGAATAGTTGTATTTTCTGTAAAAAAAAATTGAAAAAAAAAACAAACGATTTTCAACAAAATAGTTCAATTTGCAACCAAAGAAATGAATTTTCAACCAAAAAGACCAATTTTTCATCAACAAAATTAATATACAAATGGAACCAAAAAAAGGATTTTCAAATAAAATTATGAATCGCGAACCGGAAAAAAGATTTTTCAACAAAATAGATGAATTTAAAAAAAAAAATGTTTTTCAACTAAAATGAATAATCAATAAAAAAAGAACTTTTAACAAAGTAGTTCATGTTTCAGCTAAATAGTTGCATGAAAATAAGTTGACAAATAAAAAAAGTGTCGGTAAGGTAGGAGGCCGGTCACGTGACCCACTCGTCACATGGCCTTAAAGAATTCTTCTTTCTCTGTTTTTAAGAAATATATTCTTCTACCCCTTTCTCTCGTTTTTTCGCTTAAATGCGATCTAAGTTAATAGAATCCAAGCAGAAAAATCAAAAAGTTTTTTAAAAGTTTTAAATTAAAGTTAAGATTATTTAAGATTATTTTTTTCACGTTAATAATATAATTTCTAGAAAACATTATTAAATATTATTTTCTCTTCTTTGAATTGGTTGAAATTGAACATTTTAATATTTTGAATGAGAAGAAAATAAAAATTTTTATAAATAAATAATAAATAAAATGATGAATAAATGAATTTATTGAAAATTAATTTAAAAATCAACTACTTTTGATATAAAATTCTACTATTACATTTTTTTGTTCGGAATTCATCTCGGTTGGTTAAAGATTCTAGTATTTGGTTAATATTTTTTTATTTTTTTGAAAATTCAACTATTTTGTTAAAAAGACATCTTTTCTAATAAGAAATTCAGCTACTTGGTCAAAAGTTGAACTACTTTGTTGAAAAAAAAAATTTTGTAGATTCATCTGCTTGGTTGAAAATTTCACTATTTCATTGTTGGAAAATTAATCTTCTGGATAAAAAAGTCATCTTTTCCATTAAACTCTTTTGTTGAAAATTTATTTTGTAAGATTTATAATTTTAGTGTAAAATTCATCTACTTTGTTGAAAATGTAACTATTTTGTTGAAAATCAGTTTTTTTGTTTGCTCGAAAATTAATGTTTTAGTGAAAATTGACCTTTTTCTAGTATAAAATGTATTTTGTTAAAAAAATTTATTTTTTGGTCGAAAATTAATCTTCTTGGTTGAAAATTCATCTTTTTGGGTTAAAAATACAATTGTTTGGCTGAGAATTTATTTTTTTTCAACAAATAATGTGTTTCAATTTTGGTTGAAAATTGATATTTTTTCATTGAAAATTGATATTTTCTAGTTGAAGATTCTTGAAGATTATCATGTTAAAAATTTGTCTTTTTTTGTCGAAAATTAATTTTCTCAGTTGAAAGTTCATCTTTTTTGGTTAAAAATACAACTGTTTGGTTTTAAATTAATCTGGCTTGACTGAGGATTCAATTAAACAAAATTTATCAAAAAGTATTTTATATTATATTTTATATGTATAAAAGTTCAAAATTTAAAATTATGCAGTTAAACGGCTTCTAATTACAAAATTTTCAATTAAAAACAAACAAAAAAACTTTGGAATCTAAAATAATTGAATTTGACCAAAAAAGAACCAAAATAATTTAAAACTTGAAAACATTTCAAAATATTTAAAACAAAATGTATATTTTTGAAGATTTCGAACAAAAACTTCAGAAGCTTTTTAAGCTTCTTAATTCAAGAGAATCATTTTTTCTTTCAACATTCCTATAAAAACTAAAAATTATATATTTTTTTCAAACATTTATTTTAAAATATCATTTAAAGATATGACAAATGTTTAAAAAATAATCAGAAAGATTTTGAGGCCATTTTTTTAATCTTGCAGGATTTTCAAAAAATTGTAGCAAAAATTCGAGTTCCAAGATAATAACAAAATTTACATTAGATTCCGGGAAAATTTTTTAATGATTTTCCTTTAAAAATTTTTGAAGAGAATATCCAAAAAGATTTCAAGACAAATTTTGATGTATAAATCAATGTTCCTAGCTTAAAATTAATTAAAATGAATTTTATATTCTATATTATAATTTATATGTATAAAAGTTTTAAATTCAACATTTTGCAGATAAACGGCTTTTAATTACAGAATTTTCAGTTAAAAACCAAAAAAAAAATATATATACTTTCGAATAAAAAATGATTGAATTTGACCAAAAAAAAAACCAAAATAATTAAAAACTTGGAAACATTTCAAAATATTTGAAACAAAATGTATGTTTTTGAAGATTACGAACAAAAAATTTAGATGTTTTTTTGTTTGCAAAATTCCTGTAAAAACTGAAAATTATTTTTTTTCAAACATTTATTTTTAAAAATTATTTAAAGATATGCTAAATTTTTAAAAAAGTATCAGGAAGATTTTGAGGCCATACTTTTAATCTTGCAGGATTTTCAAAGAATTGTAGCAAAAATTCGAGTGCCAAGAAAATAACAAACTATCAAATTTTCAAGAGAATACTAAAAAAGATTTCAAAACAAATTTTTATGTATAAGTTAATGTTTCTAGCTTAAAATTTATCAAAAAGTATTTTATATTATATTTTATATGTATAAAAGTTCAAAATTTAAAATTATGCAGTTAAACGGACAGACGGGATAGTACACGCTTCAAAAGACTCTTTTAAAGAATTGTTAGGAGTAATGTATATTCTTTGATCATATTTTGCAATTATTTCAACAATTTTCCTTTGTCGAAACAATTTTTTCCTATGTAAATCTTTAAAATATACTATTTTCTGGAATCAATGACATAGTAATGAAGAATAGGAGCGATATATTTTTTGTAAATTATTTAAACAAATAATAATCATTCACTTGAGCCGTTTCACAGAAAAGGTGGAGAAAATTCTACTGTTTTCATTATTCAGTATTTTCTTTCTCAGAACTTATGCCCTTATTTTTAAATAACATTAATTTTTTGAAAAAATCATTTTAGTTAAGTTATGGATACTTTTCGTTAGATCAATTTCGTTGGGATAAGACAATACTGATTCACAAGCGATATAGTGTAAGAGATTCGAAAAAACTAGAAGTTTCTCCATCTTTCTGATGAAAAGGAGCAAGTGATATTATTTGTTTAAATAATTGTAAATTTATTTAACCGCACTAATAATTCCAGAAAATAATAACTTGTCACGATTCACAGGATAAAATGGGTTAAGCAAATTAAAATTTGTTTAAATAATTTTTGAATTTCCTAGACAAAAACATTACTCTTAACATTCGTTAATTGTGTATTTAATTCAGGAAAATAATAATTCTCGACGATTTATTGAAAAAAATTATATAAACGCATAATAATTTGTTTTTAATTGAAAATTGTTTAAAAAATAATTGATAACTTGTCATTTATGGAATTAGAATAATTAATGTTGCAAAAATTTAAAAAAATACCGTTTTTGGCATGAATTTTACAAAAAAAACTGGTTTTTTTTTTGCATTTTTCGGGCATAGTACAAAAGGGTTGTGGGGAGGGTAAATAAAGAGCTATTGCATGAGAATTATTCCAAAAATTTTTAAGTAATTTTTTCTGGAAAATCATATATTAGTCTGCAAGCTATTAAATTCCTAATGATTTTATGTGAAAATCATTTTTTTTAAAGTTTCCAAAAATTGAAAAAATTGTAGTTTTTCACTTTCAAGCGTCCTATCTTGCAAAAGTTTTTTGATTTCCTGAAAATTGTTTTCCTTGGCACTTATATGATTCTGCCGAGACATCCGCCAATTTATCATTTTTATAAACAATTCTATAAAATTTCTGTTTTACAGGGTCCCAAAGAAACCCCATAAGTGACAAAATGGATTTTGCGAGTTCTTGGCACTAATTATGATTTGTTTGCGTTTTTTCAATGAAAATTGTTTCGAATATATGAAAAAAATACTTTATACTGATAATTAGATGTTTAAATAAATTGTTTAAACAATTTATTATTGTTTTTAGAAATTTTCTCTTAGGATGGAGAGAGAAAATTTCGGTTTTTTCAAAAAATTTTCACATTTTGTCCAATTTTCAATTAGAGAGTAATGATAGTTCTAAATTGTTGAGAAACATTATCGTTCGAACAAGTTATTATTATTGTTAATAATATTATCTTAGAATAATTTAGAAAATTGCAGTTTTTTCAAAAATTTGTCACTTTTTGTCACTTTTTGTCGAATTTTCAATCAAAGTGAGACAAATAATTATTGAAAGTTGACACAATTAATTGTTTGAATAATTTATTATTGTTTTTAGCAATTTTGTCATAGAATGTAGATAGAAAATCATGGGGTTTTCAAAAATTTCCCACTTTTCGTCCAATTGTCAATTAGTGTAGTAATAGTTCTATAATGTTAACAAAAATAATTGTTCAAACAATTTATTATTTTCGTTAATAATATTCTCTTGGAAAAATTCTAGAAAATTGCATTTTTTTCAAAAATTTGACACTTTTTGTCGAATTTTCAATCAAAGTGAGGCAAATAATTATTGAAAGTTGACACAATTAATTGTTTACACAATTAATTGTTCACACAATTTATTATTGTTTTTAGCAATTTTCTCATAGAATGTAGATAGAAAATCGTGGGTTTTTCAAAAATTGTCCACTTTTCGTGCAACTGACAATCAGAGTGGTAATAGTTTTATAATTTTAACAAAAATAATTGTTCAAACAATTTCTTATTATTGTTAATAATATTCTTTTAGAATAATTCTAGAAAATTTCAGTTTTTTTAAAACTTTTCCACTTTTTGTCCCATTTCTATTCTATTCTATTCTATTCTATTCTATATACTATTTGTCTACTTTTCACCTAAAGTGAGTTAACAATGAATTCAATTCAGAAAAAATAATTATTTAAACAAATGAACATTGTTGATAACCATCTTCCTCATTATGAATGCTAGATAGTTGCGGTTTCTTCTAAAATGTTTAAATTTGTACCAAGCTTTGAGTTAAATTTTCACGTAAAAAATTAATTTTCAACAACAAAAAAACGAATTTTCAACAAAATAGTTAAATTTTCAACATAAGCGATGAATCCTCAACCAAAAAAATTAATTTTTTACAATGTGGTTCATTGAATGAATTTTTAACCGAAAACATGAATTTTCTAGAAAAAAGATCAATTTTCAACCAAAAATGGAATAGGTAAATTTTCGTTGAAAAACCAATTATTATCCACGCACAATAAAAATAAAAAAATTTCAACAAAATAGTTCAATTTTCAACCAAAAAAATAAATTTTCAACCAAGAAGATAAATTTTCTACAAAAAAGACGAAAAAACATACATGAATTTTTAACTAGCAAAAATCAATTTTCAACCAAAAATTGAATAATTCAATTTGCAGTTTAAAAATTAATTTTCAACAACAAAAAAACGAATTTTCAACCAAATAGTTAAGGTTTCAATAAAAAAGAAGAATCATCAACCAAAAAAATGAATTTTTTGACCAAAAAGATTAATTTTTTAGAAAATGATAAATCTGCAACCAAAAGAATGAACTTTTCATCCCGAAAATATTAATTTTCTACCAATAAGACAAATTTGCAACAAAATATTTAATTTTCAAAAAGAATTAAATTTTCAATCAAAAAATTAACCTTAAAATAATAAAAACATTTTGATTTAAAAAATTGAAGAACAAATTAATTTTCAGCCAAAAATGGAAGCTACATTTTTGGATTAAAAAATTAATTTTTTAACAACAAAAAAAGAGTTTTGAACAACGTAGTTAAACTTTTAAGCAACGAGATGAATTTTTAAGGAAAAAGATGAGTTTTCAACTAAGATGATGAGCCTTCAAAAAATAAATATTTTCTAATAATATGGTTCAACCTACACCTAAATATGTACTTTGTTGAAAATTCGTTTTTTTTTTTAATTAAAAATTTATTTTTTCAACTGAAAATTTTAATATTTGGTTGAAAATTTCACTGTTTTGTAGAAAGTTCATATTTTTGTTTGTAAATTTAACTATTTGGTTGAAAATTAATCTGTTATGGTTGAGGATTCCACTATTTTGTTGTAAATTCGTTCTTTTTTGTTCAATTTATCTACTTTGTTGAAAATTCGTTTTATTTTTAATTAAAAATTTATTTTTTTAACTGAAAAAGTATCTAGTTTTGTAACGAGGAACACCAGAAATTGGGGCGCTATTAGGTAAGCACTCAAACTGTGAGTCTAACTCTGCTTGAAACGTTTTTATTCAATAGTGAATGTCATAAAAAAAACTTCAGGTTATGTAATCTTTTATATTGGTACGGTTTTGTATAATTTCACGATGGAAAGCCGTAATATTTGATATATTTGTATAAGCTGAGTATAGCTCAAAAATTGTAATTATGTTAAATTGAAAGAGTTTTTGAAAACCGGGTGTCTAGCGAATCAAAGAAGCGGGAGTTTTGTGCAGCTTGAAAAATATAGAATCAGGTATTCTTCTCAGGTAATAAGACTTGAAATAGATAATATTCGTGTTTGAAAACGTACGAAATTGATTTCAAACAATTTCACAGAAGAATTGACTTTTTTCGACTTTGCAATGAGATATATTTTTGACATGCAAGAAAAACTAGGACCTACAAATTAGTTAGTTTTAAAATGGGTGGAAAGCCTATAAGGAGCTCTGCTGGCGCTCAAGCTTTGAAGCCTATTGTGCCACATCCTTAACTATTCTATATCAGTAGTCAACCACAGACCTCTTGGTGAAGCCTAGTATGTCGATGACTGATCGCGTTGTAATTTTGTCAGGTTCCCTTACATGGGCCCCAAGGGTTTGTTGCCTGGGCCAAGCTAATGCTGGGCATTAGAGTATGACGTGCAGGGATGTTTTGTCATCCCTGCCGCATTTCTTGCACTCTGTCGTAGAGTTAAACCCCATTTTGTGCATATGATAGTTCAAGTAGTTGTGCTATATCAGGATCCGGACCTAAACTTTCTTCACTTGTCGGTTCGGATTCGATACAAATCCGGGAAGTGAACTTCCATCAGGTGATTTCTGCTTCCTGATTTTTTTGCCAGGTTTTGAGAAACCTCGCTGTTTCTAGAATGTCTTTCGATTCTTTGCAGAAACCACTCCAATCCTTATGTTCACACTTCCTTATAATTGTATTGCATTCATGCTGGGCCGTCTGATAGATGTCTCAGTCTGAAGCCAATTTAGTTCTATTTGCTTTTTGCACAATATTCTTTTTTTTTCGGAGTCTCTCCAGGTGGGTATTCCACCATTCTGCTTCTTTCCTAGACTTAATTGTGCTTGTAGGGCAATTGTTCTCATATGATGTAGTCAGAGTCCTATTCATGTAATTCACGAAATTTATGGACTTTACGGAATTCACGGAATTCGTGAAATTCATGGTATTCAAGGAATTCATGGAATTCCAGGATTTCATGGAATACAAGGAATTCAAGGATTTCATGGAATTAATGGAATTTAAGGGATTCGCAGAATTCATGGAATTGAATGAATTCATGGAAATGAATACATTCACGAAATTTATGGAATTCAAGGAATTCGCGGAATTCATGGTATTCATGGAATTGAATGAATTCATGGAATTTGATAAATTCACGAAATTCATGTAATGCACGAAATTCATGGAATTCACGGAATTCATGGAATTCATGAAATTCAATGAATTTATGGAATCCGAGGAATTAATGGAATTCATGGAGTTCCAGGGATTCAAGGAATTCATGGAATTCTAGAAATTCCTGGAATTCAAGGAATTTATAACATTCAAGGAATTCAAGGAATTCATCACATTCAAGGAATTCATGGAATTCAAGGAATTCATGGAATTCAAAGAATTCATGGAATTTAAGGAATTTGCGGAATTCATGGAATTATATTAATTCATGGAATTAAATACATTCACGAAATTTATGGAATTCAAGGAATTCTCGGAATTCATTGAATCCAAGGAATTCATGGAATTGAATGAATCCATGGAATTTGATAAATTCAGGAAATTCATGCAAAGAATGAAATCCATGGAATTCATGAAATTCAATGAATTCATGGAATCCGAGGATTTATTGAATTCATGGAATTCAACGAATTCAAGGAATTCACGGGATTCAACGAATTCTCACGTAATACAGGGAATTTAATTATTTCATGAAATTGAATAAATTCACGAAATTCATTAAATTCAAGAAATTCATGGTATTCGTCGAATGCATGAAATTCATGGAATTCAAGAATTTCATGGAATTGAACGAATTCATGGAATTTTATAAATTCACGAAATTCACGGTATTCACGAAATTCCTGGAACTCAAGGAATTCATGGAATTCATGGAATTCAAAGAAATCATGGAATTCAAGGAATTCAAGAAATTCATGGAAGTCAAGAAATTCAAGGAATTCATGGAATTTACGGAATTCATGGAATTCATGGAATTCAAGGAATTCATGGAATTCACGGAATTAATGGATTTCATGGAATTAATGTAATACAAGAAATAACATTTTTAATGATTTAAGAAAGTTTCACACAGATTTCAAAGATTCCAAAGAGATTTCAAAAACATTTCAAAAAATTTGAAATTATTACAATATTTTTCATAAGATTTCACAAAAATTGCAAATATTTAAAAAAATGTCAATGTTTTACAATGATTTTAAAGATTTTAAAAGACTTTAAACAAATACACAAAAATTTCAAAGGATGTCAAATTATTGGATAGATTTCACAAAGATTTGAAGAGTTCCAAATGATTGGAAAATATATTTTCGAAAATTTCACAAACATTTCAAATCTTTCAACAAATTTCAATGACTTACAAAGATTTGAAAGATTTCACTAGGCCTTTTAAAAAATCCACAAAGAGTTCAAAGGATTTCAAATTATTCCAAACGTTTCAAAAGATTTAAAAAGAATTTCAAAGATTTCACAAAGATTTCAAAAGATTTGAGAATATCTAAAAGGATTTCAAAACATTTAAACAAATTTCAAAAGATTTTAGAAGGATTCACAAAGGTTTTTAAGATTTTATGAAGATTCCAAAGATTTCAAAGATTTCACAAAAATTTGAAAGATTGCGAAGGATTTCAAAAGATCACACAAACATTTCTAATGATTTCAGAAAGTTTCACACAGATTTAAAATATTTCAAAAAATCTGAGTGATTTACAAAGAATTTAAAGATTTTATAAAAACTTTTAAAAATTTCACAAAAATTTCAGAAGATTTCAAAAGATTTCAAATAGTTCAAAAGAGTTTACAAAGATTTTAGGAATATTCCAAAGATTGCAATAATTTCACAAAGATTTCCAAAGATTTGAGAAGATTTCAAATGATTGCAGAAGGTTTCACAAAGATTTTAAAGATTGCTAGAGAGTTATAAAGATTTCCTAAAAATTTTAAAGATTTCACAAAGATTTCCAAGTTTTTTCAAAGTTTTGACAAGACTTCGAAGATTTCACATAATTAGAAAACATTTCAGAAGATTCCATAACATTCGAAAGATTTCACAAAGATTTCAAAAAACTTCACAAAGATTTTAATAATTTCCAAAATTTCCATAAAATTCAAAGATTTACAAAGATTTTAAAGATTTCAAAAAATTGCACAAAAATTTCAGAGGATTTCAAAAGATTTCAAATATTTCAAAAGAGTGTACAAAGATTTTAAGAAAAATTTAAAACAAAATGTTGTTTTTTGAAGATTTAAAAGAAAAAATTCAGAAACTGTTCAAGAATGTAGAAAGTTTTCAAGAAAATAAAAAAAACTTTTAAGATTTCCGGGAAAATTTAAAATGCTTATTTATTTTACAAAATTTATTTTAAGAGAATATTTAAAAGATTGAAAATTCATCATTTAAAAGATAGTTTATTTTGAATCAAAAAAAAAATCAAGAAGACTGTAAAGCAAAATTTGTTAATTTATCCAGCTTACAAAATTATAGAAAAAATTCGAATAAGTTCAACATATGCCTAGAAGTTTTGAAAAGATACTAAAATAATTTAAATTAAAAAGAATTCAAAAAATTTAAAACAAAATGTAAATTTTTGAAGATTTAAAAGAAAAAATTCATAAACTTTTCAAGAATGTAGAAAGTTTTCAAGAAAATATTTTAAAAATTTAAGATTTCTGGGAAAATTTTAAATGTTTATTTATTTTACAAAATTTATTTCAAGAGAATATTTAAAAGATTCATTCATTCAAAAAAAAAGAAAAAAAGATTCATTCAAGATTTTTTAAAAGAATTCATCATTTAGAAGATAGTTTATTTTGAAAAAGAAAAATTCAAGAAGATTGTAAAGCAAAATTTGTTAATTTGTCCTGATTACAAAATTGTAGAAAAAATTCGAATAAGTTTAACATATATCTAGAAGTTTTGAAAAGATACAAAAATAATTTAAATTAAAAAGAATTCAACAAATTTAAAACAAAATGTAGATTTTTGAAGATTTAAAAGAAAAAATCAATAAACTTTTCAAGAATGTAGAAAGTTTTCAAGAAAATATAAAAAAAAATTTAAGAATTCAGGGAAAATTTAAAATGCTTATTTATTTTACAAAATTTATTTTAAGAGAATATTTAAAATATTGAAAATTCATCATTTAAAAGATAGTTTATTTTGAAACAAAAAAAAAATCAAGAAGATTGTAAAGCAAAATTTGTTAATTTATACAGATTACAAAATTATAGAAAAAATTCGAATACGTTCAACATATGCCTAGAAGTTTTGTAAAGATACAAAAATAAGTTAAATTTAAAAGATTTCAAAAAATTTAAAACAAAATGTTGTTTTTTGAAGATTTAAAAGAAAAAATTCAGAAACTGTTCAAGAATGTAGAAAGTTTTTTTAAATTTTTTATACAAATTAGAAATACCTTAAAATATTTTAAAGTACGCTAAAATATTTCAAATCCTTTGAAATCACTTGATTTTTGTTTAAATGTTCAAAATTCTTTGGAATTTGTAAAAATACCCTAAAATATTTCAGACCCTTTGAAATCCCTTCAAATTATTGAAATAAGTAAAAAACAATCCTTGAAATCTTTTAAAATACGCTGAAATATTTCACATCTTTTGAAATTCCTTGAGTTGTTTTAAATCTGTTAGAAATTCCTTAAAATTAAAAAAATCTCTAAAATACTTAAAATTCTTTGAATTCTCTTGAAATTCCTGAAATATTTCAAATCATTTGAATTTAAAATACATCCCTAAAATATTTCAAATGCTTTGAAATCCCTTGAATTTTTTAAGAACTTGAAAATTGCTTGGAATTCTTAAAAATGCCCTAAAATGTTTGAAATTCTTTGAAATCTTTTGAAATACCTTGAGACTTTTTAAAACTCTTGAAAATTCCGTTGAATCTTTTTAAATTCACTAAAATACCTTTTAATATTTTAAAGTACGCTAAAATATTTCAAATTCATTGAAATGTTTTGAAACCCCTTGAAATTTTGTATACCTTTTAAACATTCCGTGGAATTTTTAAAATTACTCTAAAATATCAAAAGTCTTTTGAAATCCTTTGATTTAAAAAAAAATGTTTAAAATTCTTTGGAATTTATAAAAATACCCTAAAATACTACTTCTCTGAAATTTTTTGAAATCCCTTGAATCTTTTTAAAACTCTTGAAAATTCCTTGGAATGTTTTATAATTCACTAAAATATTTCAAAACCCTAAAAAAAAAAAAATAAAAAAAAAATACCTTAAAATATTTTAAAGTATGCTAAAATATTTCAAATCCTTTGAAATCTTTTGAAACCTCTTGAAATTTTTTATACCTTTTAAACATTCCGTGGAATTTTTAAAAATACCCTAAAATATTTCAAATCCTTTGAAATCTTTTGAAACCCCTTGAAATTTTTTATACCTGTTAAACATTTCGTGGAATTTTTTTAAATACCCTAAAATATTAAAAGTCTTCTGAATTCCCTTGATTTTTTAAAAAAATGTTCAAAATTCTTTGGAATTTGTTAAAATACCCTAAAATATTTGAAATTGTCTGAATTTTTTAAAATCCAATTTGTTTCTTTTTAGCTAATTTTTTTTTTGGTTCGTTGAAGATTCATCATTTTAATTAAAAATTGATTTCTTTGGTTAAAAATTAATCTTTTTGGTTAAAAATTTACATATTTTGTTGAAAATTCGCTTTTTGTCAAAGAAAATTAATTTTTTATGTTTGAAAAGTAATCTCTTTGGTTAAAAAATTTTTTTATTTGAAAATTAATTTTCTTAACTGAAAATTTATCTTTAGAGTTGAAAATTCGTTTTTTTGTAGTGGTAAATTAATCTTCTTGGTCAAAAAGTCATATTTTAAGTTGAAAATTCAATTTTTTAGTTGAAAATTAATCTTCTTGGTAAAAAATTAATCTTTTTGGTTGAAAAATAATCTTTTTGGTCGAAAATAAATTTTTTTGATTGAAAATTCATTTCTTTGTCAAAAAATTTAACTATTTTGTTGAAATTTCATTTTTCTACGTTGAAAGTTAATTCTTTGAACTGAAAATTTAGAAAAATTAATTGAAAATTCATTCATTTGTTTTAAAATGTAACTATTTTGTTCAAAATTATTTTTTTAGCTGAAATTTTAACTATTCCATTTTTGGTCAAAAATTTATGTAAATATTTTATTAAAAATTCATCTTTTCGGTTTGAAGATTCATTTATTTTGATATAAAATTAATCTTCTTGGTTCAAAATGAATCCTTTTGGTTGAAAATTTATTTCCCTTTAGTTAAAAAATTTTTTTTTTTGGTTTGTTGAAGATTCATAATTTAAATTGAAAATTGATTTCTTTGGTTGAAAATTAATCTTCTTGATTAAAAATTAATCTTTTTGGTTGAAAATTTACCTATTTTATTGAAAATTCGTTTTTTGTCAGAGAAAATTAATTTTTTTTCATTTGATCAATAATTTTTTTGATTAAAAATTAATTTCTTCGTTTGAAATTTGAAAATTCAACTATTCAGTTTGAAAATTCATCTTTTCTGTTTGAAAATTCAAACATTTGGTTGAAGATTAACTGTTTTATTGAAATTTTGAATGGAAATATTTGAAATCTTCATCAATCTTACTGAATTTCCTCCAGAATCTTGGGAATAATATAAAAAAAATACCTTAAGGCCATGCGACGAGTGGGTCACGTGACCGGCTTCCTACCTTACCGACACTTTTTTTTATTTGTAAACTTATTGATGAAGTTCGGATTTGTTTAATTTTTAACGTTCCAGAGTGGAAATTTTGTTATTTTTATCGTTTCCCATTTAAAATCATCAAATTTTAATCCCCTCGGATTAAAAAATATTTAAATTAAATCGTTTTCAATGTTACATTATTCAATTCTGAACACTTTTAATCAGAAATAATAAAATCGCAATTATTTTACTTTTAACTGATCCGATTTTCAAAATTCTAATCTGAAAATTATCAATTTTTAATGTTTTGAAAATGTCCTACTTTCATCAAAATTTTAATTTTGAAAAGTATAATTACATTTTTTTAATTTTTAAGCGATTTACATTTTCTAAAAACAATTGAAATTTCAAATATTCTTTAATTCAAACTAAATTTGGTCAATTTTGAACACTTTAAAAATTGATTATTTTCGGATTAGAATTTTCAAAATGTGATCATTCAAAATTCAAAGGAACTGAAATTGTATCTTTCCTAATTCAAAGCGTTCACAATAGAATAATTTTAAAATGTTAAAAATTGAATATTTTCGGATTAGAAATTTCAAAATTGGATCATTTAAAATTCAAAGGCATTAAAAAATTGTAATTTCTAATCTGAAAATATTCAATTTTTAACATTTTTAAATTTGTTCTATTGTGAACGATTTAAACTAGAGAAGATACGATTTCAATTCCTTTGAATTTTGAATGATCAAATTTTGAAAATTCTAATCTGAAAATATTCAATTTTTAACGATATCAAATTGTCCTACTTTCGAAATTTTAATCTGAAATTGTTCCACCTCGAGATTCAATTCAAAATGAAATTGTGCAATTTTGAGCACATTGAATTAGAAATTATCTCATTTCAACTCCTTTCCAATAAAATTGTCCAATTTCCAAAATTTTAGACTTAAATTTTTCAACTTTCAGAGCATCTGATTTTAAATTTCAAAATTATTGTTTAAAAAAAAGGTTAAACTTAACTTTTGATTGTATAACATTAATCGAAACGTTTAAATTTATATCGTTTCTAATCGAAATCGCTCAAAATGTAAATAATAATAATGCAAATAATTTCGAATTTTGAAGACTCAAGTTTCAGAACTATTTATTCTGTAACAAAATGTGTTGAAAAGAATTCAATAAATAAAAATCTAATTAAAACAGAAGTCGGAACAAAACTGAATGAATGAATTGGAAGACATTCAAAACGTGCAAAAAATGCCATGGATTTCAGTAAAATTGGAATGAATTTAGAGGAATTTAAGGAAAATTAAAAGATTTTGATGAAATGTCTTAGAATCCAAGGTGAATTTAAAAGACTTCAGGGTGAAGTAAACTAGAACTAAAAAGATGTATACCATTGATTTGAGTAGAATTGAGCGAATTTAGAAGAATTTAAGTAAATTAAGAAAAAATTAAGAGAATTCAAAGGAATTTAAAAGAATTCAGAATAAATCAATAAGAATTCTTTTGAATAAATTCTTTTAAATCCAATGAAATATTATAAAATACCCTGAAATTACATGAAATCTGATTACATTTCCTGAAATGCTGAAAAAGCTTTAAAAAGTTTCAAGGGATTTCAAAACATTTCAAAGCGCATATGAAACGATTACATAGGACCTTTAAGGTTTTAGAATAATTTAAAAGATTCCAAGGGATTTTATCAAATTTCCGAGGATTTCAAATTCAGATTTTCCAAATTTATATGTACCAAATTTAATGTATTTACCTTGAGAGCTTTTAAAATTCCTTAAAATCTTTGAAATCCTCGGAAATTTTATAAAATCCTTTGGAATTTTTTTAAATAACCTGAAATATTTTAAATCCTTTAAAACCCTTTGAAATCCCTTGGAATTTTAAAAGCTTTTGATATTTCCTTGGAATTTTTAAAAATACCGTAAAATATTTTTAATCCTTTGAAATCCTTTAAAATCTTTAGAAAAATCCTAAAATCTATAAAATCCTTTGGAAACAGTTCAAATTATTAAAATCTACTAAAAATACTCTAAGATATTTCAAATCCCTTAAAATCCTTGGAAATCCCTTAAAAATTGTTTTAATCTCTTATTGAAAATGCCTTTTGAATCTTTTACAATATACCTAAAATATTTCAAATCCTTTGAAATCTCTTCAAATTTATTGAAAGCATTACATAATTCTTTGGAATCTTTTTAAATTCCCTAAAATATTTCAAATTATTTGAAATATTTTGAAATCCCTTTAAATGTTTTAAAGTTTTTGATAATTCCTTGGTATTTTTAAAATACCCTCAAATATTTAAAAATACCCCAAAATACTTCCAATCCTATGAAATCCCTTAAAATTATTGAAATCAATTGAAAATTCCATGGAATCTCATTATAAAGGCGCATAGGCCCCACCACCCCTCAGAGTGTTAATTAGATTTAATTTTTATTTTATAAAAGAATAATTAAGACTAAATTATATGATTTCTAAATGCAATAATATCCTTAGAAATCTCACAAATAGTAGATAATCATTCTGAAAATAAAGTTTTCTACTTTGAATTAAACTTGAACGAAAATGACTGCTTTTGTCCAAAATGCAAGAAGAACTTTGAATATTCATGAAGGCTTTCAAATCATGCAATATTTTCACAAACACCTGTGGAGATCCAAGTTTCTATTTTTTTATAAACTGTTCATATTTTGCATAGATCACGTTTTAATTTGCAGAAAAACATTTCTTCAAAAAATATCAAAACATTGTTAGACAGTAATTTAAATTCACAAAATCATCATTTTCAAATTTATATTTCAAAAACCTTTTCCGATGAATAAGAAACCAATGTACATACTTCAGGGATTAATTTTGAATTTATGTATCAAACCTCATTCATCAATATTTATTCGAATAGAATTTAAAATTTGAACATAATGATATAGAGATATTTTCATTTTTTTCTTCCAAAAATTTATATAGTTGGCAAGATATAACATTTTTTGTCGACTTTTACTTGAAAGAAGTGTGAAGGAGAATAAATAAAGTTGTCTGTCAAAACCATTCTGTGTAAACCATAATGATTTACAGTAGATAACACTAGTTTGCAGCCCAAATGAGCATTCAATGGAACTATTTTTTTCCCATGTATTTTCACTCACTAAACTCGAAAATCACATTACACATTTTTTCTATGGATAGGTTTTCGAGATATGATTTTTTGAAATTTTTCTGCATTTTTTCGGGCGGTGGCTTCACATTTTACGCCATATATCGTATTATAAACGTCAGAAAATAAAAATCGAAAATTCACTCTATCGCCATGCGAAAATGGAAAAATTTAAATCATGTCTAGTTTCTAATTTTGTATATATGGATCAAAATTAAGAAAAAAAACAAGTTATTGATATAGAACATATATGCATACATACCGGAGAAATAAGCAATTGCGATTTCGATTCTAAAAAAGTATCGATACTAGTGTGGGCGAAGAAACAAAATATCATCCTTCCACCATAAAAAATAAAACTTGGACTCTTCAAAAACCTCGTCAAAGCGTCAGACAAAGATACTATTAAATTTTTCGTTAAGAATTCATCTTTTTTATTTCAAAGTTTTATTATTTGGTTCAAAATTGAATTATTTTATTGAAATTTTAACAAATTTTTCTTAAAAGGTGAAAAATTCCATTGTTTTATTGAAAACTCGTATTTTTGTCTTGATAATTCAACAGTTTGATTAAACTTTTGTCTCTTTCTTTAGAAAAATTGTTTTAATTGAAAATTCGACTATTTTGTTGAATATTTGTCTTTTTAGCTTGATAATGTATATTTTTCTGTAGAAATTTAATCCTTTTTTGGTTAAAAATGCAACTGTCTGGTTGAAAATTAACTTTTTTGTTAAAAATTCAACTTTTTGAGTTGAAAATTTAACTGTTTTATACAAAAAATTGTATTTTCGGACCGAAAAGTAAACAATTTCGTATAAAATTTAACTATTTGGTCGAAAATTGGTGTATTTTTTTGAAATTCGTATTTTTTGAAAGAAAATCAATTTTTTGGTTGAAAATGTAATTGTTTGGTTAAAAATTAATCTGATTTAGGTGAGGATTTAAGTATTTTGTTGAAAATTTGTCTTTTTCGGTTAAATCCAACTATTTTCATTTTAAATTAAAATATTATTTGTTGAAATATCAAACATAAAATTTTTTGTTGAAAATTCATCTTTTTGGATTAAAAATTAAACTCCTTGGTTGTGAAATAACTTTTTGTTGAAAATGCATATTATCCATTTGAAAGTTCAACTGTTTCATAGAAAAATCGTCTTTTTGACTGGAAAATTTCACAATTTGGTATAAAATTCAACTTTTTGGTACAAAATTAAACTGTTTTGTAGAAATTTTTTTTTTTTTATTGAAAATTAATTCCCTTTAATAAAAATTACACTACATCATTTTTGGTTAAAGATTTATATTTTTTAGCTTAAAAATTCAACTATTTCATTCGACATTTTTAGAAAAGAAAAAAATATAGACTAAAAATTAATCAAATAAAATATTGACTAACGTCATATCCATTGTTCAAAATATTTAGTTGAAAGTGTATGTAATTTGTATCAAATTTGTCTTTTTTGTTTATGTTCAACTGTTTTTTATTTAAGATTAAAATCTTTTCTGGTTCAAATATCAACTATTATATTTTTTTTTTAAATTAGTATTTATTGAAGATGCAACTGTTTTGTTTATTGAAATCTTGGTGCAATCTTTGAAATCCATCGGAAACCTGTGTAAAACATTTTTAATCTATCCAAAATCTTTTAAATTGTTGTAAAATCTTTTAAATCTTTGGGAAATCATTGAAATCTTTGTGAAATGTTTATAAAATCTTTCTGAAATCTGTAAAAATTTTTACGAAATATGTGAAATAGTTTTGAAGCATTTGGTGATAGTTGTAAAGTTATTTAAATCTTTGGGAAATCCTTGAAATCTTTTAAAACTATCTGAAATCTTTGCCAAATCTTTGTGAAATCTTTGAAAAATCATTAAAATTTTTGTACAATCTTTAAAATCCAACGGAAATCTTTTGGAAATCATTTAAATCTTTTAAATTTATCTGAAATCTTTGTGAAATTTTTAAGATCGTTAGGAAATCATTTAAGTCTTTGTGCAATCTTTACAAAATATTTGAAATATTTGTGAGATTATTGAAATCTTTGGGAAATCCTTGAAATCTGTGAAATTTATTTGAAATCTTTGCTAAATCTTTGTGAAATCTTTGTGCAATCTTGAACATCTAACAGAAATCTTTTGAAAATCATTTAAATCTTTTAAATTTATCTAAAATTTCTGTGAAATTTGTTTAATCGTTAGGAAATCATTAAAATCTTCTTGAAATCTATTAAATCTGAGATCTTTGTGAAATTTTTAAGATCTTTAGGGTATCATTTAAATCTTCGTGAAATCTTTCGAAATATTCTAAATCTTAGTGAAATCTTTGAGAAATCATTGAAATCTTTGTGAAATGTTTATAAAATCTTTCTAAAATCTGTAAAATCTTTACGAAATATGTTAAATAGTTTTGTAGTATTTTGTGATATTTGTATGGTTATTTAAATCTTTGGGAAATAATTGAAATCTTTTTAATTTATTTGAAATCTTTGTGAAATCTTTGGAAAATCATTGAAATTTTTGTGCAATCTTTGAAATCTAACGGAAATCTTTTAGAAATCATTTAAATCTTTTAAATTTATCGGAAATCTTTGTAAAATTTGTAAAATCGTTATGAAATCATTTAAGTCTTTGTGAAATCTTTACAAAATATTTGAAATATTTGTTAGATTATTGAAATCTTGGTGCAATCTTTGAAATCCATCGGAAACCTGTGTAAAACATTTTTAATCTATCCAAAATCTTTTAACGCTAATCTCGAATGTATTCGATTAGTCTTCCATTCGATTATTTGGCAACGAACGGACGGAAGGAAGAAAACTTTGTCAAAGTGACGTTCAGTAAACAGATAAACCGGTAACATCACTTGGATAAATCGCTTTGTATAATTCTCAATTCACCTCGTTAATCATCTACGCAAAGTTTTTAGACTGGGGTGACGTGTTCGTATAAAACTAGAATTATCTACTGTAGCTCTCTAAGATTTCCAACAGTGAACCACGAGAAAGCATCGACAATTTGAAGATCATTTATTGTTCGTCTTTGCGTGAAATTGTTAAATAGATTGAGAATTGGCAACGAGAATTGGGACCAATTGTACAAAAGGATCCCACTCTTCTTTTTAGTATGCTATAAAGATACGGATAGACTTAATGCTGTAACTTTTTTGTACTATAACCTCACTTTTTTATTCGTTGCTCGGCGTGCTAAAAAACTTCTTTTATAACATTTACTCTTGGGTTCTTTTGGTAGTTGATAGTGAAATAATTTTATTTATTTATTAAAAAGAATATTTAATCGTATAGTAGAATTTAAGAAAATTTTGGATTTTTTCAGATTCAACACAACGAATCTAAGTCTCGTTCGACCATTCCACTTAGCGGAATTTGTTAAAAGAGGCCCAAAGACTTTTAAATAATAAAAATAAATTTTCAACAAAAAAGATAATTTTCAATACAAAAAGATGGATTTTTAACAAGATAGTTGAATTATCAACCAAAATGTTGAACTTTCAATAAAGAAGAATAATTTTTAACACAAAAAGACGACTTTTTAACGAAAAATATAAATTTTCTTCCAAATCGTTGAATATTCAACCAATAAGTTGAATTTTCAACAAACAAAATAATTTTCTACCCAATAAGACGACTTTTCAACAAAATAATTGAATTTTTTACCAAATAGTTGAATTTTTAATTCATACAACATACATGATAAAGTTTTAACTGAAAATGGAATAGTTATATCTTCAGATTAAAATTCTCATAAAAAATTAACTTTGAGTAAAAAAAAATGAATTTTCAAGAAAATTGTTAAATTTTTTACCAAACGGGATGAATTTTCAACATTGCGATGTTTACGGCAATGCAAAAGGTTCCAACGAAAGCACTTTTCAAAGAAAACCACATGTGCTAATGTATCCTTTTTCTCTCTCCAACAATACCACCAATAATGATATTGCAATTATGAAAAGTATAATCAATTATATTTTTCCGACAGAAAAAAAGGAGACGGGAAAGAGCTTTCGACGAGGAGATTTCAGGGACTGAATAGACTACGCAACCCTTTTTTGTAGCCACATGTTGCCTATTCGGACTAACTTTTACAGTCTCTTTCTTTATGATTGACTATGTATTGGAAATGTCAGAAATTTCACATCACAGTTCTTTAACGGATCTTCACGCTCTGAGAACCTCTTAAGCTAAAAATCAAGTTTTGGCGATGGCTTCTGTCAAATCGGTCTGTCTATCCGTGAACACAATAAGTTTCGAAAAAATAAACGGATTGAATCGGGCTCTGGCACACTTTTTTGAGGCCCTAAAAGAAAGAACGAGTTTGTTAACCATTATTTCTTGAGCAGCGGTTACGGTTTTATCCATCGAAAGTGCAATCAAAAACTCGATGATTCCATTTTTTCGCCAAAGGACAACAGATACCTGAAAAAAATTTAAGGAAGAATTACAGACCTTCAAAATATTTACAACTTTTGTTTTAACCATTTTCTGTGAGAATTTTTTTTTTCATTTTATGCATCGAAAATGAATCACGCGACAATTCTTATGTTAAGCCAAACTAGGACAGATAAGTAAAAGAGTTAAGAAGAAGAATTGTTGCTTTTCAAATAGCCCATAATTTTTTCTCAACTCACTTCTGGTAATACTTGATATTTTAGTTCTAGTTTGTGAAAATACTATTAAAAGAATCAAAAATCCAAATTTTGAGCTAAACGGTGAAAAATATGAAGAAAAGCCTCAATGAATAATGATCTGCTCCCTTGGCTTGTTCTACATGCGGGAGAAGGTAGGACTCCAAAGACACTCCAACTGACAGGAGTTGAAACAGAAGAAGGCTCTGGAAACACAGGGCCTCACTGTCGCTCAGATGGCTTGCAACGCCCTGGTAAGAGTTGGCGTTCAGACAGATTATGCTGAAGCCTGTCTCACTCCCGAGGAGTTAGACTGGCTGACGGAGGAAACCTCTATAGAAATTTGATACTTATTTCACAAGGTGGAGCCCTGGATTCAACGATACCTTGATAAGTTCGAGGGCCATCGTAGTGGAAGCCGCAGACATCTGATCACGAGACTGGCTAGTGATTAATCTTCTTAGTTGAAAATTAAAATATTTTGTTGACTTTGAACTTTTTTTTTGAAAATTAATTTTTTTCGTTATCGAATCTAAATTTTAGTGGAAAATTTATTACTTTAATTGAATATGTAACGATTTTTTTGGAAATTGTTTTCTTTTTGGTGTTGAAAATTTATCTTCTTGGTTAAAAAACCATCTTTTTGGTTGAAATTTCTAAATTTTGTTAAATGTTGAAACTTTTTTTTGAAAAGTTAATTATTTTGTCGAAACTTTTTTTCCAGAAAATTAATCTTCTTAGTTGAAAATTAAAATATTTTGTTGACTTTGAACTCTTTTTTTGAAAATTAATTTTTTTGTTATAGAATCTAAATTTTAGAGGAAAATTTATTACTTTAATTAAATATGTAACGATTTTGTTGAAAATTGTTTTCTTTTTGGTGTTGAAAATTTATCTTCTTGGTTAAAAAATCATCTTTTTGGTTGAAATTTCTAAATTTTGTTAAATGTTGAAACTTTTTTTTTCAGAAAATTAATCTTCTTGGTTGAAGATTCAAATATTTTGTTGACTATCGAACTCTTTTGTTGAAAATTAAAATCTTTTGTTGAAGAAGCATAATTTCAGTTTGCAATTCATCTCTTTGATTGAGAAATGATATATCTTGTACAAATACCCCTTTTTTTTGGTAAAAATTAATCATCTTAGTTGAAAATTCTAATATTTTGTTGACCATTTAACTCTTTTCTTGTAAATTAATTTCTTTTGTCATAGAATCATAATTTTAGTTGAGAATCGATTACTTTAGTTAAACATGTAACGTCTTTCTGGTTGAAATGTTCAATATTTGGTTGAATGTTGAAACTTTTTGTTGACAATTTAATTATTTTGTTGAAGAATCACAATTTCAGTTGACAATTCATCTTTTTCTTTGAAAATTGCACTATTTTGTACAAAAATCCCTTTTTTTGTATGAACCGAAAAGTGACGTTTTTCGAAATTTTTTTTTTTAAATTATGATTCATTTTTTGCTTATCTTGCAAAAATTATTCATTATGAAATGGATTTCTTTTCAATCCTAATTTTAAAAAAATTAATCATCTTTTTTTTCAAAGTTCCAATATTTTGTTGACTGTTAAACTCTTTTCTTGAAAATTAATTTCTTTCTTTATAGAATCATAATTTTCCTCTCATCCAGGAGAGCCCGTTTATAGGGATCCTTTCATTCATATCCATACGCATGCAGGCCGAGGTCCTTTTGATCACCATGTCCCACACGCTTAAGCCTCCCCACCAACTACAAGGTGTTACAGCCCTTAGGGGAGTTGTTTCTTTCATGATAGACTAAAAGATTTAAATTTCTTTTCATATTTCAATAAAATAACTATTTTAAAAGCACAAAAAACTGATTCAAATTCAAGGCTCTCGCGTAAAACTCAAGGATATTTCCAGGCTTTCATAGTTTAACTTGCAGCCCGTAAACCCCTTCACGGAGCGCAGAGGGTACACTTCAGTCTTTTTGACCGAGGCGTCCAATTTCTCCGTTTTATTCATTCTTAAATGTGATATTACGTAAAGCATGAGGTAAAATTGATGTAGTAAGCTGAATGGCAATAAAATATCAATTTATCAATTAACGTGCAGCCCGTACACTCCTTCACGGGACGTAGGGAGTACACCTCGGTCTTTTTGACCGGGCTGTCCAATTTCTCCATTTTACCCTCTCTTAAATTTGATATTACAAAAAGCATGAGGTACAATTGATTTAGTACGCTAAATGACAATAAAATATTAATTTATTAATTAAAAAACACCATTATAAAAATGGTTTCCCCGATCAAAAGGACCGGGAAAACCAGAACGTTCAGCGTACACTCCGGTCTTCTTGACCTGGTTCTGAGACACAATACGTGGAACAATGATACCAACAGAAGAAGAACGATCTAAACACTCAGCTCACCCTCGTTGATGGCGGCTAGGAGGCTACTGAAGAGCTGAACCTTCGGGCATGCATAGGGTAAGAGGGGAAGGGAGTGGAAGCTTCCCATCCCGGTTAAAAAGACCGGTGTACGGGCTACAGGTTAAAAAAATTCATGCGGAATTCCAGGTTTTCAAGGTCGCTGTCAGCGAATACACTTCAATGCGTCAGCACGCAAACGCTTCAACATTGGTCAATGCGTCAGAATTCGTGAGAGTAAAATATACACTTGAATTCGCCCCAATGCGTCACGGCCAATATCAGCAAGTGTTGATTTATACAATTTAATCCGTAACAGAAAAACCAACGTTCTGGGCATGTAGAATTTATTGTAGATGTTTAGTAACTTGTCTCGTAGCTCAGTGGCGGGTACTCTGGTCATAAACAAGAATATCTTCTAAACTGGAACCATCCATAGAGGCCCTTTTGATTCGGACACCATTCATCGGAGCTCATTAAGAAATTTCTGATTAAACACAGCCCTACACAACTTCATCAGCCCTCATAGAACCCTGACCTAGCTTCCTGTGTTGATCAATGTTATGAATGAAGGATAAATAATAATTATTAATTAAAATTATGTATACTCAGGTTGAAAAAAAAGGTTAAATACTAATTGTAAGGAGAAAATGAATTTAATGGTCAGACAGTACAAAGGATATTCGAATGCACTTCTATATTCATAAATGCACCAATGAGAACTCAATGACTTAGTTATAAAGTAAACTATTTCTTTGCAAATTTAATTACTGTTGCATGTGTAAATATAGGAAGGGGTACACAAATTCTTTATACGGACTGTCTGATCATAATTTTCATTTTCTACTTATTATTATTATCTTTTCATTTTACGTTCCACCTTATTACATGATTTTAAATAATAATAATACACGATATAATCATTAGAGAGAGTCAAATCAGATAGTTGAAATTTTTTTCTCTGATAGGTCGAAATTAAAAATGTTTATGTTTGAAGATTGAAAAAAAAATAGATGATCATTCATGCATCGTGATTAGGGTGGTCCAAAAATGCATTGAGAAATTTTTTTCGAAATTTTTACGCATGTCACCTGAATATTTATTTGAATCCACAAAAAAATGAACTCTCATGAGTTTTTTTATAGGGTCCCAGAAGAACCCCATAGCAATTTCCTCTTAGAATAGAGATAGAATGTCGCTTTTTTTAAAATTTTCCACTTTTTGTTTAATTTTGAATTCGACTGAGGTAAGATTTAATTAATGTGTATGAAACATAATTGTTTAAACAATTAATATTTATTGTTAATAATATTCTCTTGGAATAATGCTAGAAATTGCGATTCTTTCTGAAATTGTCAACTTTTTGTCCACTTTTCACTTGAAGTGAGTTAACATGAATTTCCATTTAGCAAAATTAATTTTTAGTTATAAAAAAATAATAAATAAAAAATAGACAAAATAATTTTTTAAACAATCTGTTTCTTTTTTTGTGAATATATTTTTCTGAAATAAAACAGATATTTGAAATATTTTTCAAATTGTCTATATGAATAATATTAAATGTAAATTTTCCTAATCTTTGTGAAATCTTGAAATTTTTGTGAAATCTTTTGGAATCTTTTTAAATTTTTGTAAAATATTTGAAATCCTTGAAATCTTTAAAATCCTTAAAATCTGAAATCTTAGTGAAATCTTGAACTTTCTGTGAAATCTTTTTAAGCTTTGTAAAATATTTGAAATCTTTAAAATCCTTGAAATCTGAAATCTTTGTGAAATTTTTTGAAATCTTTTGAAATTTATATGAAATTTTTTAAATATTTGTGAAAACTTTCTTTAATCTTTATTTGTGAAATCTTTTGTGTTCGTTTGAAATCATTGAAATCTTCACAAATTTGTTGAAACCCTTTGAAATAGTTTAACATTTTTGAAAAATTTGTGAAATCTTTCGTATTCGCTTAAAATTATTGAAATATTTGAAATCGTTTAAAATCTTTTAAATGTTTTGAAATCTTTGGAATCTGTTGTACTGTACCCTTTTTTAAATCTTTGGAGTTTTTTTACTCTTTTGAAATCTTTACGAAATTTTGATGAAACCTTTGAAATTTCTGTGAAATCTTTTGGAATCTCTTTAAATTTGGTAAAACATTTGAAATCCTTGAAATCTTGAAAATCCTTGAAATATGAAACCTTTGTGAAATTTTTTGAAATCTTTTGAAATTTATATGCAATTTTTGAAATATTTGTGAAAACTTTCTTTAATCCTTGTTAAATCTTTTGTGTTTGTTTGAAATCATTAAAATCTTACCAAAATCTTCTCAAATTTGTTGAAACCCTTTGAAATAGTTTAACATTTTTTTTTTAATTTACGAAATATTTCGTATTCATTTTAAAGCATTGAAATATTTAAAATCGTTTAAAATCTTTGAAATATTTTGAAATCTTTGAAATCTGGTGTACTGTACCCTTTATGAAATCTTTGGAATTTCTTTATTCTTTTGAAATCTTTACGACATTTTTATGAAACCTTTGAAATAATTGAGAAATCTTTCTGAAATCTTTTGTATTCTTCTGAAATTATTAAAATATTTTTAATCTGTGTAAAATCCTTTGAAATCTTAGAAATCTGGTTATACCCTTTTTAAAATCTTTGAAATCTTTTGAAAGTTTAAAAATCTTTGTGAAATCATGAAATTTTTGTGAAATCTTTTGGAATCTTTTTAAATTTTGTAAAATATTTGAAATACTTGCCCACCCCCCAATGCTATCTTTGTTAATTAGCTAGTGCACAATTTTTACGTGGTGGCGCATTTGAGCGCATTTGAAACTATGACAGATGGCTATGGTGAATTCGAAAAAATGTTATAATTTTAGAAAAATTGCGCCAGCCCCCCCTTCAGGGCAGAGAAAAATAAAAAAAATTGGAAAGCGCGCGCTAAAAAGGGCTTTCGTATTCCGGTTGACCTAACGAATAAGAAACGATTCCCACGTGTCTCAACTTTCCCACGAAGGTCTATACGCAGCCCCTAACTAAAACTTGCCTATTAAAAACACGTTCCAACATCAGTATTTTACTTTTACAATTGCTTCTAGATGAATTATACTTTTCACATAAACTTTTCATCTTATAGAGACCTAATGCATCTTCAAAGTTATTAGTGATGCATGAAATTTAATTTGAAAATATGCAAAAATTTATTTAGAAAAACCAAACCAAAATAATATTGCGCGATTGACCAAAGGTATTGGCTTCTGCATTCTTTAATGTCTATAACTCTTTTTAATATGAATTCCACATTTTAAAAAAATGTAGGAATTTGTCGAATTTTGTACCTCGACTTCAACTTGTAGCATGAACCAGGCAAAATGTAGAAAAAAAAATTCAAGTTTATGTCACATATTCTTTCAAATTAATTCTCCAATTTGAGCCAATAAAGCTGAAAAAATCCTCATGGGTTCTCGATATACCACTCAAAATGTCCAAGCGTATCAGCGCCGAATTTCAGTCGCTCCAGTAGCGAGTTTGGGCGTCTGCGGTGAACGCTGACTGTAACTCGGCGCAGACACGCTTAGATATTTATTGTCATATCTTTCGAACTCGTGAATATTTTTGATATTTTCTTAGCTTGAAATTAATATGAGAATCAAGAAATTACCTTCTGCCAATTTCAGTTTTTTCCATATGTATCCTAGGTCACAGCACGAGTTGAAGTTAAGAAACGAAATCTAAGAACTGCAACCTAAATTCTTTATTTAATGCCCGTTCTTTCTTTTTGGGATATATAAAACATTTAGTGAAAAAGTTACCATGAACTTTTGTGTGAATGAAAAACTGCGTCTTCTATGGAGGTTTTTGTAGCCCCATTTGTGCTACAAAAACCTCTGTAGAATACCCAGTTTTCGTTTGACGAAGAAGGTTATAGGGTTGGTCAATGTGTTCTGTTATGATTAACTACTTTTTCACTCACTGGAATATTATATTCCACATTTGAAAACAAATTTGCTTATATAAATAATATCAAAAATGTCGGTTCTTGGGTTTCCAGACGCTCGTAAAACTGCACATGTTTCGCAAGTGCTGGAACCTCGAAAGCAGTAAATGGAAAGTTCGTTCCCTAGTTGCTTGTTAAGACGACTGACCCACCTGATGTCCCATGTTCAGCGTGCTGTGGCAGCATTGTTGGGGTCTGCCCCTGTGTTGAGAACCTGTGACTATGTGATGGGGCTTACTCTTTCTTTTCTCGACCCATTCACGAGGGCAGATTCAAACGAATTTTCAACCTCGTCGGAAGGGATTCGATTCTT
Source organism: Andricus grossulariae (assembly GCA_011634705.1). Lineage (NCBI taxonomy): Eukaryota > Metazoa > Arthropoda > Insecta > Hymenoptera > Cynipidae > Andricus > Andricus grossulariae. The sequence continues at coordinate 205,119,499 of JAABKJ010075445.1, read as the reverse complement.
GATCATTTCTTGACTTTGCAACGAAGTGCGCGCTGTCTTGACATTAACTGGTTGATAACTTTGCTTTGTATAAAAATATAACAAAGAAATCAGACTGGGGTTTTCGAAAAATTCTTCATTTGAATATAAAGCATTTTAACGCTTTCCGGTCGTTGAATAAACGAATCCAGATTACAATTTCAATTGTGCAACGGTAGCAGCAGGAACCCCATCTTTTGAAAAATAAGATTGTCAAACCGGGACGTATCATTAGTTACAAAGTTTCGAGAGACTCGATGCGAAAACAGCAACGAATACCAGGCAGGTAATTTTGATATTTTTATAGTCTGTACAGTTATTGAAGTTCAAAACTAATTTCGCGCTGAAATGTTAGGCAACATAAGCGAGTCTTTTCAATTTTTGATCTCGCGCAAGGTCGTTCAGTTTTCCTCGCTCGAATTTCCGAGTACTAAATAGTCAAGCCAGTGTTCTTTGTTTAAAATAATTTGACCTGAATGGACTTTCTGTCTGCCTGTCACTCAAGCTAAATTACCATTTAACCACTGAATTATCGTAATGATCATAGTGAGTGAATCAGGTAGTGAACTTTCATTAATTATATTTTTTGTTAATTTTGAGTGATGGTAATTTTCATTTACTTTGCCCTAAAACTGCGTTGCTCATAATCATAACACCTTATGAATAAGCTACCGAGCTCTAAATGAATTACATTTCAGTGAAATAACTTGAACAAATTAACTGCAAATAAATTCAAATCAACAGTGTTACTCAATATAACGGTGACACCAAATCTCTGGATAATCCCCTTGTAAACAAAGTAATCCATTTGTAATCCTATATAATTCACCGGTAATCCACTTGTAATCCGCGGAAATAGTAGTAATCTAGTGTAATTCACACAATCCTTCATTATCCACAAGTAATCCACTTTTATTCCCAGTTCATCAACTTGTAATCCTAGGTTATCCACTCGTAACTCTGGATAATCAACTTGTATTCCGAGGTAATCCAAGTAATCCACTTTTAATCCTATATAATTCACCGGTAATCTACTTGTAATCCACGGAAATACAAGTAATCTAGTGTAATCCACTTGTAATTAACTTGTAATCCACATGGGATCCTTGATAATCCAGGGTAATCAAGCGAAATCATTGATCATACACAAGTCATTCAATTGTGATCCTAGTTAATTCACTTGTAATCCTGAGTAATCCAATTGTAACTCTGAATAATCAACTTGTAATCCAAACAATCCACTTATAATCCTATATAATTCACTGGTAATACACTTTTAATCCGCGGAAATAGAAGTAATCTAGTGTAATCGACTTGCAAACAACTCGTAATCCACCTGGGATCCTAGATAATCCAGAGTAATCTAGCACAATCTTTGATCATCCACAAGTAATCCACTTTTCATCCTAGTTCATCAACTTGTAATCCTAGGTTATCCACTCGTTACTCAGGATAATCGACTTGTATTCCGAAATAATCCAAGTAACCCACTTGTAATCCTATATAATTCACCGATAATCCACTTTTAATCCGCGGAAATGCAAGTAATCTAGTGTAATCCACTTGTAATTAACTTGTAATCCACCTGGGATCCTCAATAATCCAGAGTCATCAAGTGATAACCTTGATAATACACAAGTAATCCAATTGTAATCCTAGCTCATTCACTTGTAATCCTGAGCAATGCAATTTTAAGTCTGGATAATCAACTTGTTATCCAAGTAATCCACTTGTAATCCTGTATCATTCACCGGTAATCCACTTATAATCCGCAGAAATAGAAGTAATCTAGTGTAATCCACTTGTAATTAACTTGTAATCCACATGGGATCCTTGATAATCCAGAGTCATCAAGCACAATCCTCAATTATCCACAAGTAATCCACTTTTAATCTTGGTTTATCCACTTGTAATCCTAGGTTATCCACTCGTAACTCTGGATAATCTGAAAAGAAGGAAGATGGAAAAATATGAAGGCGTACATATGCATATATGTATGTATACACGTACGACTGCCTGAAAACTGTGACATTACTGCATTTCAGTTCCTTTTTTTTTTTTAGTTTTTTTCAGTTTTTTTTTAGTTTTCGTAGGCTAGGCATTCGGGTAGTTCTAAAATTTCCTTAGAATATGCCCTGTATAATAGTAATCTTTATGACCGCACCCCGATTATCCCTAAATTCCTACATTTTATTAAAATCATGGATATAGAATTAACCAAATATTTATATCGAAAGTCTCTCCGTGTTTAGAAGGAATTATCCAAATGGGTTGCCCTTTGAAATGCTTGCTGAACGCCTAAAAAGGAAGAAGTTCGTTTAATAACTATTTTTGACCAACGGTTCCTATTTTATTTCTAAAAAATACTTTTTGAAAAATCAAAAATTCAATTTTGCAGCAAAACTATATGAGATAAGAGAAAAATGTCAGAAGCAAAATTTTTCATCTATAAAATTGCTACGTTAACAAATATTTTTCTGATGAGACGCATTGTTTTTGTCTTATTCATGAAAAATGCCATTAAAATTAAAAATGCCACTTTCCGACAAAACTATACGAGATATGTACAAAAAAATGTTGGTAAAGAACAAAATGTTCAATAACAAGATTTTTACAAAAAAAAAGGGTTTACAAACTTCTTATAGACCATTTTTTGATAAGATGGATAGCTTTTATTGACATCGTCAAAGTATCCCATTAAATAAAAAATAATAATCTTGATGGGAAAACGACGCAGGATACAATAAATTGTCAAACGATATAATTTTCCACATAACACCAAAATCTCGGTAATTATTTAAACTTTACATTTATAAAACTTGAAATTGAAAAAATAATAATAAACGCATTAATCTAATGTTTTGAGCGATAAACATTATTATATGAATAAATTAAGGTGCAGATATTATTATAACATATATTTATTATAGTATAGTTCAAAATATGATAGAAAATTTCGCATTTTGGACAGACTTTATTCGAGCGCGAAGCACGAGATCTGACATACTCGCGCCCTACAGTCTAGGCGACCTATGAAAAAGACTCATTTCGCGCAGAGAATGCTACCTGAAATTTGACTTCGGATTTTTGTAGTGTTAGCATGCAGAGCGAAAGCCTATCATAAAAGTGCCTAAGATGGTAATATAACACTTTTAGAGCCGCATTGTGTCTCTCTATGTACCCGTAACGTGCATACCTTGAGCATACACTCAGAACATGTCGCTCGGCAGTTAGTATCGCCTACAGGTATATTCATTATGCGCTCGCGGTAAACTAAGGTGTCTATAATGCCGTCTTGACAGGAAAAAAGAAATCCCTCAGTCTCCGATCTCAATCCAGCAGACTTGAGAAACATTTTGGACGGACCTATCGAGAGCTCTTCTCACTGTCTAATGGCAATTATTTATCACTTTGAAAAACTATAATGGACTCTAAGGAGTGGAATTTATGAGATTTAAAATAATATTCTAACTTTGATTATCTCTTTCTAAATTATGGTGTAAAAAGTTTTAGAAAATTAAGAAAAGAAAACCTCATTTTTTTAGTTTAAAAATTATTGTAGCGAAAAGTTATAAATTTTATATAATTACAAATTTTATTATAATTAGTGAAGCTAAACTCACAGCAAAAGCGGAAACTTCCGAGGAATTCGTCAATATGGTTGCAATTGCTGTAAAAATAAAAAAGATACTACCTATTTTCAGATATTATCTCACAATTTCAACAATTTAACTTTACTTCAAAGATCCTTGCTTTCAGTCGTTAGTCCATCGATCTAAATAATGATGAACAAAATTAATTATTTTTAAATGCTTACCATTGAATTAAAAAGAACGTTTATAAATATATTTCTTCCAAATTCATTCTTATGTCACACAAATAATTCTTTTGAAATTACAGACAATTTTTAGAAAACAAATTATATTAAAAAATACTTGGATGAGAACCTCAATTGCTAAAAAAAAACAGTTTCTCGACTACAAGTGCTCAGGTAAATTACAGGAATAATACTCGTAACAAATATTAGTTAAATATTAACAATCACTGTTATTACAAAAATACTAATAAACAAGCAGTGCATTTAAACACCCTGTATCTGTCAAAAATCCGCCCAAGCCCAACGAGGTAGAAACTTTTTGGAGAGGGGTATATAAGATCCCGAAAACACTAAAGTTGAAAGAAGATACTGACAATATCAGCTTTTTCAAGGAATTCTGCGACAACCTCATGAAATCTGAGGAGAAATGTCCATCAATCACTGCGGAAGAGGTGAAAAAAGCACTTAGAGGCACTTCAATACCGTCTTTTCTATCTCATCCTATCCTTTATCTATTAATGTCAATCTTTTTCAATCTTCTCTTCTCTATCTCTTCTCTATCTAATTCTATACTACATCTATCAACGTCTATTTTTGTTATCTCTTTGTCAATCTAAATTCACGTCTATCCTTTTCGATCTCCTCATCTTTATTTCATCCTATGCTACGTCTATCAATGTCTATCTTTTTTTACCTTTTTATTAATTGAAATTCACGTCTTTCTTCTATCTTTCTGTGAATCTGAATTTAAGTATCTTTTTCAATCTCCTCTTCTTGACCTCATCCTATCCTATGTCTACCAATATCTACTTACCTTTTTCCAGCTCTTCGCTAATTTTAATTCACGTCTATCTTTATCAACCCCCTCTTCTGTTTTTCACCCTTTCCTTTATCCATCCAGTCAAGCTTTTACTATCTCCCTGTCAATCTTAATTTCCTTCTATCCTTTTTAATACCGTCTTTTTTATCTCATCCTACCCTTTATCTATTATTGTAAATCTTTTTCAATCTTCTCTCCTCATCCCTTCTCTATCTCATTCTATACTGCATCTATCAACGTTTATTTTTGTTATTTCTTTGTCAATCTAAATTACCATCTATCCTTTTCAATTTCCCCTTCTTTATTTCATCCTATGCTACGTCTATCAATTTCTATATTTTTCTACCTCTTCATTCATTGAAATTCACTTCTATCTTTTTTGATCCCCTCTTCTCTACTTCACCCTTTCCTTCACCCATCCACATCAAACTTTGGCCATCTCTCTGTCAACCTTAATTTCCGTCTACCTTCTACAAAGCCGTCTTGTCTATTTTATTTTATACCTTATCTATAAACGCCGATCTTCTTCTATCTCTCTTTCAATCCGAATTCCTGTATCTTTCTCAATATCCTCTTCTTGATCTCATCCTATCCTATGTCTCACAACATCTACTTACCTTTTTCCAGCTCTTTGTTAATTTGAATTCACGTCTACCTTTTTCTATCCCCCCTTCTCTTTTTCACCCTTTCCTTCATCCATCCAATCATCCTTTTACTATCTCACTGTCAATCTTAATTTCCTTCTATCTTGTTCAATACCGTCTTTTCTATCTCATCCTATCCTTTATCTATTAATGTCAATCTTTTTCAATCTTCTCTTCTCTATCTTGAAACATTTAAATAATGTTCATTTTATATTTTCCAAAAAATGTTCATTGTTATTACCCTTTTAAATAAATTTCATATAAAATTAAAACGTAATTTTGAAAATTGAATGTAGATACTCATATCACAACATCACGAAAACTTACAAAAATTACATAATTGGAATATAGGTATATTTAAAATAAATAATCTTCAATCATACGAATTATAGGCAATATTCAATTACATAACCCTAAAGTAAATAATCAATTTATGTTAGTCATTGTGAAAAAATTAAAATTCAAAATTTATGACATTTTATATGGTGAAAGAAATTAATCAGCTAATAATAATTAATTAATCTGTCGAAAACATAAAAAGCATTAAACTATAATTTTCATTGAGGCATTCAAATAATTTTTATTTCATTTTTTTTTAAGTTTTACTTTCATTTCTTAATTTTTAATTTTTCAGTAACCTTTTACAGTAATTTGAGAAAAAATTCAAACTTATTTACATATAATTTTGAAAATTAAATTCAGATAATTATTTCACAACGTGAGACACATTTGAAAAATTATGATACAGATTATATCCAATTTTTAATTATAAAAGCTTTAACTTAATAATGAATTTATGTGACCTAAAAAAAATTTAAATCATTATTTCATCTATTACTGAGAAAAAATTAATCAGCTAATAATTAATAGATCATTTAACAAAATAAGAAGCTTTAAACTATAATTTCCATTGAAACATTTAATTAATATTTACATAATATTTAAAAAAATTTATACTTTAATTTATGAAAATTTGATTCAATAATAACCTTCTAAACTAATTCCAGAAAATGTAAGTTTCAATAGAATGATTTATTAATTAATTAATTAGTTGACAACATAAAAAGCATTTAAAAATTATTTTCATTGAAACATCCAACAAATTTTAACATTATATTCTTCTTTCTAAATTCGAAATTGCATTTCTATACATTTGATTTATTGATAAACTTTTTAAATAATTTAAACAAAAGAAAAATATCTGTACATATAATTTAAAAAACTCAATTTAGATACTTGTTTAACAACATAATGAGCATTTAAAAAGATTATGTCATTGTAATAGACGTATTTTAAAGAAACATCAAACTTTTACTATTAAAATAAAAGCCCACATTCAATTACATAACCCGAAAGTTTTTTTTTTCAGGTAGAGAAAAATTCAAGGATTTTTCCAGGTTTTCAAGGATTTCCAGGACGCTAGACACCCTGATTTAACGGTCTCCATGTTTGACCAAGTCCAGACAGATTTTATTGAATATAAACAATAAAATGTTTTAATTGACAATTCACTTCTTTGGTTAAAAATAAAACTATTTTGTTGAAAATTCTTTTTTTTTTTTGGTAAAAAAAAATATTGTTACTGAGTTAAAAATTTGACTGCTTTGTAGAAAATTGGTATTTTTGGTTGAAAATTAACCTTTTTTGGTTAAAAGTTGAACTAATTTGTTAAAAGTTCATTTTTTAGTTGCAGATTCATCGTTTTAGTTAAAAATTCATATGATTGGTTGAAAATTCCATCTTTTTTGGTTAAAAGTTGAACTAAGTTGTTAAAAGTTCACTTGTTCGAAAAACTTGACTGCTTTGTAGAAAATTGGTATTTTTGGTTGAAAATTAACCTTCTTTGGTTAAAAGTTGAACTAATTTGTTAAAAGTTCATTTTTTGGTTGCAGATTTATCGTTTTAATTAAAAATTCATATGATTGGTTGAAAATTCCATCTTTTTTGGTTAAAAGTTGAACTACCTTGTTAAAAGTTCACTTGTTCGGTTGCAGATTCTCCATTTTAGTAAAAAATCCATATCTTTGGTTAAAAATGCATGTGTTTTGTTAAAAACTCAACTCTATTGTTGGAAATTAAACTTCATTTTGTTAAAATACAGTAATCTTTTTTAGTCGAAAATGCCACTGTCTTGTTGAACATTCGTCCATTTGGGCAGAATATTCATATTTTATGGTAGAAAAGTCAAACATTTTTTGTACATAAAAAATGGTTATATTATTTAAAAAAACTAAAAATGTCAGAGAATATTTTTTTCTTGGCAGGATTGAAAGGGCCAAAAATTTTATTCAACAGAACTCCGAGTTAAACATTTACACTGAAATGTGTTATCAAATATTTTGTTGTATTTGGGCCTATGTAACTTTAACATAGGCCTTATACCTAATTAATGGGCAAGAGAACTGCGACATAGAACATAATGAATTAGAAAACCCAGTTGAGAAAGTCTGTAACAATGAAGTTAGAGATATAATTAAGAACTTAAAAAATGGTAAGGCTGCTGGTGTAGACAGTATTAGCGCTGAAATGCGTGAGACGTGGTTACAGCTGAAATTTTACCGCGATTTCGCTGGGAGCGGGTGCAATTTTTAAGATTAGCACCTGCTTCCGGCGAAATCCTGCGGTTGTCCTTATGACAAACTTTTAACTTTATACACTTGAATGATGAAATGTGTCAACATAAGAGACTATATTGATTCTTCATGTTGCCTAATTAGCTTATCTCGTTGGGAAAGTACCAATAATTTTTGATAAAATGTAAAATAACTATTAAAAAAAATAGAAATGGTGGACACAATTCAGCTTTAATGAATGATGGAACTTTTCATTTGAACCCATATAAATCATTCATGTTATGAAAAAATATACGAAAATTATATTTACAATCAATATACCGTAAATCTCTTTTCCTTTTTATGAGGTGGCTTTTGGGTTATGCTAGAAAGGTTTGTGTGTGTTAAAATGAAAAACCAATGCATACATCATATTTAGAAAAGTAATCTTACAAATTATATTTAATTTCAAATTGTGCTATTTTGATGTTTTTTTCTAATGAACATGAGGCTGCCAGATATAACAAGCAGTTTCCAATAAGCGGTTTCTGCCAATGAAAAATTGTTTGTTGAATAATCAAACTCATTTTGGTTCATTTAGTTTTTCAAGTGCGTCACTGTTTTAAAGATTCTGAAATTTAATAAAACACGTCTCAGGGGAGTAAAATAACTATATAGAAATAGTTTATAATATGTCGTAATAAAACAAAAAACTTATCATTTGTGCTAGGAACAAATTATTGAACAAAATTAATTGTTTCGTGATGTGACAATGTCTGAATGAACCTGTTCAATTTTTTCGCAAAATTTTTCACGGAATCGAGAAAAATATCTTTTCAGTGACTTATTACTGCTATATTGTTTAAATGAACAATAATTGTTAACATCCTTCACATGAAAAGTTCATTTTTGCTTAAAATTTGCTAAACTTCCTATGAGAAAAATAAAATAAAATTTGATTTGCAAAGAACATGTTTTAACGGTGTATTTCTAAAACACAAAAAGCTGAAACTTCGTCCATAGAGAAAAAATATGCTTTCGTGTTTAATTTAAAAATTTCTTCTCAATATTTTTACAATTACAAAACTTGGTTTCCTTTCCACAGAGTTGGATGCTACAGGAAACCGTGGCCCACCAGATCTCGAATTCAACGTTATTATTTCTGAAATGTCTATAGGTCAAATGTAACCTTCAAAGTATGAAAGATGAATCAAAATTAAGTTTTTTTAGATAAAATTAAGTTAAATCATAATAAGTAATTCAGTCAAAATCATCGAAATATGATTTTATTTACCCCTTATCTGTTATTAATCTTAACATTTATTATGATAATTAAATGACGAAAAAAATACTAACCTTAAGCGTGAAAAATTGCCCTTTATAGGGGTTGAAATATCAAATTGTGCATTTTGAAATTTTTACGCATAGTTGTTTGGACATTTTAGTACTAAATGTTTTAGGACAATATAAGAAAGGGATCTTTTGCATAATACGTAACATTTTTAATTGCATGCCCTATTTAAAAAAAAGCGATATGCTACTAAATATCTCGAAAATATCGAACACATTGTCGTCGAAAACGAGAAAATTGTAAATAATTGTTCAGTATTGGGAAATAATTATGTTCTTAACATTTTGCTACCACACTATAATTTTTAAAAATTTTTACATTTTCAAAGAGATAAGTAAAATGAAATTATGGACAAAAAACTTATTTCAAAGAATTCGAAAAAAAAAAATTAGAAGCTTTTTAATAATTTTTAAAGATTTTAGGAGATTATTTTTTTTTTTTGAGATTTCTGGGAAAATTGTAAATTGTTTAGATTTTATTTTAAAACAATAATTTTAAGTTTTGAAGATTTCAAAATGTGTGGAAAAAGAATATGAAAGACTTCAAGATAATTTTTATTGTTCAGGATTTAAACAGCTTTCAGGTAAACTGAATTTGGCAGGGTGTCAAGAAAATAAAAAATGTGTTCTTAAGAGTCATGGGAGAATTTCAAATGATTTTTTAAAAAGAAATCTGAGAGAAAATTGAAGAAGATTACAAGATGTTTCAAATTATTTCCTAAAATTTTTAAAAAGAGTGTAAAAGATTTTAAAGCAAAATTTTGCATTATTGTCATATCAGATCATTTTAGAAAAAATCTGAGTAAATTTAAGAGATACTTAGAAGTATTAAAACGATTTAAAAAGAATTAAAATTTATTTAGGTATTTAAAAAATTTGTTAAGGTTTCAAGAAAATAAAAAAAATCATTAGGTTTCTAAGAAAAATTAAAATGATTTTTTATTTTGAAAAATTAATTTAAAGAGAATATTTTTTTCCTTCGGGACCATCCCTGGACAATTGTCCGCGACTGCTTATTAATTATTGTAACCATATTCAGCAGAAACCCTTGCTACAGGGACCCTCTATCCGCAACCCGAGGACGCGTTCGGTGGCTTTGTCAGAGGCCCTTCAGTTCTATTCCAAAGGAATAGAAACCGAAACCGAATATATATGTATATATATTATATAATCTTTTACATCCCAAGGTCAATTAAATATAGAATATTTTTTGTCTATCACTCAAGCGAAAAAGACGACTTCTTTCGTCTGAAAATAGTAGACAAAATGAGCTATTTTTCAATCGTTGACCTGAGCGTTCAAAAATAGCATGCTTTTGCCACTAGTGAGAAAAAGTTTCCTGGAAAGTGGGAAAAAGTACGTGGAACAGTTGGAGAAAGTGGTGCTCTGTCATGAATGTCTGACTGAATAAGCCGTCACGTGGCGCCATCTACAACTCAGATGGGCGCATTTCTGGAGACTCAATGTATATCCATGACTCGTCCTCGTGTTGCTATTCTCAGACGAAAAAATTCGTCTTTTTCGTATTGCACAACTAGAGTAGACAACCTACTTAGTACCTTATATTAAATGTTTTTTAATTATTAAAATATTAAACTTGTTATTTTTTTCTTACAGCATCATCTTCAAGTCGACATCATTAAGATCAGCGGTCCACGTCATAAATTCTATGATAACGAAACAATAAAAAAATGTGAACTATAACAATAAATAAAAAGATTGGGCAATGACACGAATTCTTCTATGATAATCAAGTTTCTTAATTTTCACATTTCCCCAAAGAGACCTGATCTATTCTATCTTACTTGATTCATATTAAAAATATTTCCTCTAAAGCTTCTACATCACAGGAAAACAACGAAATTTAATCAAAGCTTACAGCACGTACCTGACATAAGTCCAATTGGTCACACGTTGACAAAAATAACATTAATATATTGTAACCTGCGAGTTACAGGGGTAGCCTAAAAATAGGCAAACGTTTTATCTCCTGCGTGATCCTTCCGAAAATTTTTCATCACACAGGAGAGAGAGCAAAGCGCAGACTCGAACAGACTCCCACGCAAACGGGGTTACGTAAGCGTGGGAGGACGAATGGGGACGAGGATATAAAAGGAGCATCTCGGACGAAAAACCTCATTCTAGATCGGTTTAATTTTGAATGAAAAAGCAAGACAACATCTCAAAGATCATGATTTTGTATCTCCCAGATTGTTGTGGGCTAGAATAAAGGTAGGAATCAGAAGATTATTTTTCATAGCATGCTACGCCCCAGTTGATAGTGACCCGAGGGAAGTCAAAGATGCCTTCTGGGACACTTTAAATGATACAATTAGTACTTGCGATCAAGGTGAAAGAATAATTTTTTTAGGAGATATGAGCGGATGGGTCGGCGTCCAACATGAAGACACAGATACAGAAAGGGTACTAGGTAAATTCGGAAATCGAAGGAAAAATTATAACGGGGAAAAGTTAGTTAGCTTATGCTTAGAAAACAGCTTATTTATTGCAAATACTTGGTTTCGACATAAAATGAACCAAACGTACGCCTGGTCTGAAGGAAACAACCGCAGTATAATTGTCTTTGTAATTGCGGATGAAAGACTAAGGGAACTATATAAAGATACAAGAGTCATAAGGGGATCCGAATGCAGTAGTGATCGTTACCTTTCAATCTCCAAAATAAACTTAGGACGGAGATGGAGAAGAAAGAAAACAACAAGAACGAAACAAACGCGAATCAAGATTGAAAATTTACAGAAACCGGAAGTGCATATAGGTTTTAAGAATGAGATGAACGATCGCATAGATGAGGCAACTTGGGAGGCGCTTAGAATCATTGAAGATGTAGAGGGCGCGTGGACTATGCTACGGGATATCATTATCAAAAATACGATTAAAGTATGTGGTACGGCGGTTGTAGGAAGGAAATCTGGTGATGCATGGTGGAATGATGAAATTAAGGCAGCTCGAAAAGAGAAGAAAGAAACGTACGACAGAACGTTAAACATGACAGGTCTCAGCGATAAGGAGAGAAATAGACTTGAAAATGATTACAGACACAAAAAGAGGAAAGTTAATGAAGGTAAGAAGGTTATCGGTACAACAGGGTCCATTCTCAGAAATAAAAACAAATCAAAAAAAGCTAAAATGACCTTATATAATAATTCATTTGTGCCGGCTGTGCTATACGGTAGCGAGACATGGACATGTCAAGAAAAGGACAAGAGTAAAATTAACGAAATTGGCATGAAACCTCTGCGCATAATATGCGAGAAAACACTGATGGACAAAGTCCGAAACGAGATAATCCTCAAAGACACTTTTTGGATTAGAAATGAGTCTTGCTGCAAAAAACGTCGAATTAAAAATTATTGGTTCGCACTCACGAGATGTTTTCCGGAAATCTGCTTTTTAACAACTTAGCATTCAGAATACAATACTTTCGAATAATTTTCAATTCGACGTTAGGCTGTGGTCGCCCTTAGAATAATAAATTACGAATTGAGACCTCGGGCTCAACACACTATTGACACTATTTGAGACTTTATTTCAAGCGATGACGTTATTTTGCTACTATTTGAAGAAAAAAATACACTAAAGACACTATTTTCAAATCAAAAACAAGAATTTACCAATCAAGATAGATTTTTTAAGCAATAAAAAAAATATCATCAAAAATGTTGAATTTCCAAGGCAAAAACATAAACTTTCAAGAAAACTGTTGAAAGTTCAACTACATATTTGAATTTTCACTCAAAAAGATGAATTTTCAAACAAGAAGATAATTTGTCTATCAGAGAAGAAGAATTTTGAATAAAATATGTGCATAAGTTTTAAATCAAATATTTGAATTTTCAACTAAAAATATTAATTCTCTGCCACAAAAGATGAATTTTTGACAAATGACATAAATTTCCATCCAAATACTTTGAAAAATTGATGTGATGTTAGTTCAAATTTGATTTGCTTATAATTTTCAGTTTACATTTTTTCGCTTCGAATTTTTTAGCATAAATAGTTGAATATAAAACCAAAAAGATCAATTTTTAACCACAAATGGAGCAGTTAAATGTTAAACTTCAAGATTTTCACACATGGAAGATAATATTTATGTTTTAAAACGACAATCAAACAATAATAAGGGGGAAGAATTTAATAAAAAATTAAACTATTGTATCAGATGAAAACAATGCTTCATAAAAATAGATATAAAAAGCGACGTAAGGGGCCTTCCATAAACTACGTGGTTTTACACTTAGGTGTTAGAAAAAGCAACGCATGGCCCAAATACAGTGAAACCTGGATTTAGCTCCCCTGGATTTTGCCCTTCCGAGAATTGACGTCGCGCCGTGGGTATACGTGAGCGGCGTTTGCGGGGGGATGTGCGGTGTGCATTCAGACGTAACAAAATAGCAGAGAGATAAAACAGAAGAGAGACAAAATAGTTCCGAGTCTCTGGATTTAACGTCAAGGTCAGCCCCAAAACCGGCAAGAAGTGATTCGTCGTACGGTGGAGAGTCATTGTTGTAACGTCAGTCCCACCAAAACTTCTGTTACTGGGTAGGGGTGGGGGGCAAGGAAAGAAAACGGAGAGTCGCAATTGGTTGGTGTTTTATGCTGAGAAGGTCACCAGTCTTCAGCAGCGTTGTAATAGATAGGAGGTCAAATGTTCCAATCTGCCAATTTCTGGCCAACTTCTAGACAGGGAATCAAAACCATTAAGTAATCCCTGCAACTTGTCAAAAAAAAAAATTTTTATTAGAAAAATATTCGAACACCATTATAAAACATAGTGAAACCCATTAAACTAATTCCGTGGAACCTGTCAAAAAGTCCTAAAAATTCCATGACCCTTATAAGACGAATAAAAAGCTTTAAAACTTCCGTCAAACCACTAAAATCGATTATAAATTTAGAAAAAAATAATATTGTAAGGATTTTTTAAGAATTTCGAAAAATTAATTCCAAGAGATTATTTAAAAGATTTCAAAACATTTCAAAAGATTTAAAAAATTGTCAAAGAAGAATCTGAAAGATTTCAAGGCAATTTTTTAATTTTGCAGAATTCAGCGAAAAATGCAGAAAAAATTTGTATAATTCAATTTTTTATTTTGAAAAATGTACTTTAAGAGGAAATTGGAAAAGGTTTTTGAACATATTAAACGATATCCTAAAATTTCGAAAAAGAGTGTAGAAGATTTTAAAGCAAAATGTTTCAATTTGGTAAGATTAAAAAATAAACAAAAATGAAGTAAATTCAAGAAATAATTTGTAGAATTGAAGAGATTCATAAAGAATTTTAAACTTTGAATGATTTTTAGACATGTAGATTTTTAAATGTTTCAAAAATAAAGTTTAGAGGCCTTTAAAGAATGTCGAAATGTTTTAAGAGGATAAACAAAATTTTGTTTAAATTTCTGGCAAAATTTAGAAGAATTTAGAAAGAACCGAATACGTCTTCGGGTTGCGGATAGAGGGTCCCTGTACCAAGGGTTTCTGCTGAATATGGTTACAATAAGTAATAAGCAGTCGCGGTCAATTGTCCAGGCACGATCCCGAAGGAATAACCCCTAAGCGGAGGCGTAACAACCGTGCTGAAAGCTGAATGGCACCTGGGTGAGGTGTCTTAAACGGTGACTCTGGGATACCGGGCGACCTCTCAGATTTTTATTAATTTTTGTTCGAAATGACCTTGACCACGAATTAAGGCGAATTGACACGCATTCAATTCGCGCTGGCTCAGTTCGTTTCAACGAATCAGAAATCCAAATTCGGGCGAATTTGAGCATGTTAATTCGCCGCAATCCTCCCGAATTAGCTTCTTTTTACTGGTATCGTAAACTTTAATTATCTTATTTGAAAAATTCGAGTCTGGGCTTTTTTAGGGAGGGGGGGGGGCAAGTTGCCGTGGCCCTCCCCCTCTGGATCCACACCTGATAGTCCTACCTATATTTTTGAAATTGCTATTAGCCATTTGAAAAACATCGTAACATAAAAAACACGTTTCTTTGTAAAATTCCGGGTGCATACATTTTTTATTTTTTTAACTTATACAAAAAAAAATATTTAACCATTTCTTCCGTAAAAGTGTGAGTTTTCTAGATGTTTTGTACACTAAATAGCACTTTCTTTTTTTAAGAAACCACAACCAAAATAAAAAATTAAATTTTATAATTTTGCTTCTTTTTACTTCCTTCTACTCTAAAACAATTATTAGATGGAAGAATGTTGTTTCTTATATACAAAAAAGTATTCTAAAAAGTTTTCAAAAAAGTTTTAAAAAATGTCAGAGGTTTAAATAGTTCAATATATTACTTAATTAGTAATTAGTCTACTTTTTCATGTTTGACCCAGAATTATTCAATTTTAAAGGTTATAGATTAAAATTATGAAAAAGTCAATTATGTTAATTAATTTATATTTTAAACCAAAAACATTTATATATTTTAATCTAAATGTAGGTTAAAATATTCAATATAAAATGCGTTGAATTCAAGATATATTTCGAAAAGAGTATTTATATAGTTTCACATTTTTAACGTTTAAATTTAAACTTTTGATTTTTTTCACGTTGTAGCAATTTCCAATACCAGAATTTGTTATTTTTGACCTAACCTATAACTTATAACGAAAATTATGAAAATTCAAACAATAAGCCTGTATTCTGAAAAATTCGGCAAATTTTAATGTTAAAAATCAAGTTATCAAATTGAGGCCTTACAAATTTAAAAAATTTACAATTAGTGGTTTGTGAAACTATTTTGGAATCCTAAAAGAGTATAATTAGTTCGGAATCGAAAGACATATAGCAAATATATATATATATATATATATATATGAAATAAAATACATATAATTATTTTTCTGACTGTATAGTGTATAGAAAAAATATATTGACCATTTTTTAATTGTTGAAACAAATATAATTTGTTAAAACAATTATTTTTCCAACAATATTTTTTAAATCGTATTTTTTGAATATAAATACACTTTTATAATTTAAATTTTATTATGACTTTTATGATTCATTTAATAATGCGCCAAAAAAGATGTAAACCATCCATACTCAATTTGAAGGAAATTTGAAGAAGAAAAAACAATAATTAATTATATAAACAATAACATAAAGTTTTAAGCAGAATTAATTACTCCTCGAAATCATTCAATATTATGTTTCATTCAGAAAATACGATTTAACAAGTATTTTTGGAAGAGTAATTGTTTAAACAAATCATATTTGTTGAAGCAATTATAAAATTATTAATATATTCTTTCTATACATTATACAGTCAGAAAAATAATTATATGTATTTTGTTTCATTTCATTTTTTTTATGTTTTCGAGAAAAAAAACTGCTCAAGCAAATAAAAATTGCTTAAACAAATAGAAATTTATTAAACATTAAAATATATGTATCAGAACTATATAATTATTTAACAAAAAGTAGCATAGGATACCAATTTCAGAAAAAACTGAACATCTCTTGGTCAATTTTTAGAAATGTTGAGAATAAACAATAAGTAATTGTTTGAATAATTACATAATGTTTTTTAAAAAATGTACTCCTCCAAACAATGACAAACTATTACATTTCAATCAAAAAATGCGATTATTTTCTACATTTTTTGGGAATAAATAATTGTTTAAATAAGTTACATTTGTTTAAACAATTAGAAAATGGTTTAAAGAGTCATGGGAAATATTTGAATTGTCCATTAGTAATTGTTTGTATGAAAAAGATGACGAAAATTGCTCAAAAGTAACAGTCATACGTAAAAATGTAGTTTTTTTATTTTTGGGTCATATTTGGGTCGCTGTGTGGGGGGGGAGGCAAAGGTGAGTTAAAAATAAAAGTTATTAGTATGGTTTTATTTCATAGGTACTCCTCTTCAATCTCTAAAAAACTTGGCACGTTTCGATCAAGCCCTGAAATATGAGTTCAATTTTTCGAAAATCCAAAATTTCCCCATGTTAATTAAATAGGATTTTGAAGTGCCCGGTGGCACGTGTATAAGAGACAGATATTATATATATTATAATATATGTAATATTAGGATGTAATTCTATTTAGTGATGCCTAACATCATTTTATTGTCACAATTATTGCTTTTACTTAAGTAATTTGTCATTTTTACAATCACAATACATCATTAACACTCTTTATCGTTTAAAGGCCTCGGACGACGTTAACATTTTTTTTATTTTTCATAAAAAATTGCACAATTAGGTTTACACCAAATGAAAGAAAATAGGGGGGTGAGACAACAACAAGAAAGATATTTCACTTTTTTTTGGCCACCCTAGTTTACACCCTTCTAGTTGCAAAATAATTTTAGAACCTTTTAAATTTGATGGATGCACAATTTTTACCTGTTTAGTTTAAGAATTGTTTTAAATTTCTAACTTGAAGAACAATTTGAAACTTGAAAATTTTGGAAAATAATTTCAATTGTGTTGAAAAATATTTTATTCCGCAATCTGATGAAGTTTAAGTTCATGCCTTAATTTGAAAACATTTAGCGTTGATTAGATTTAAATTTGAAACGGCCTTCATTATAAAGATAGGAAAATAATCAAAAGAAGTCTTTAAATTTAAGTACAATTAATGCACATGGGTTTCGTGCGATACGTGTGTCACTGCAGTAATAATAATAATGATAATTTAGATATTGTAGAATTCGACATGCCCTGCACTGTTAGAAATTTCCTGAAATTTCAGTCAGTTTTCAATGACTTATGTTACTGAAATTTCATATATTTGTCTTTGAAAATTAATTTGAGACCATATTCATTAATTTTCAGTGACGCGAAACTTAATTTTGAAGCAAAAGTTATTAAAATTTCATAAAATTGATTCTGCAACCTGTTTAAATTGCTTGTACATAAAATATAATTGATGGCTGAATAAATTTCACTGTGGTTTGCGTAAATTTTATAAACATGCATTGAAAATGAAGTAATATTTTTTATTAAATTTAACAAACCTGAATGAAAATATGAACAAAATTGTTCTGAAAAATTGTTCTTAAAAAAGTTTCACTATTTACATTGAATATCCATAGGATGTTTATGAACATTTACAAAAAATTCAATGCACTATCTCTGAAAATAGTTTCAAAACTTACATTGAAATTTCAATAAGGCTATTTAAATTTTAGTGTTGCATGAAATTTCAATGAGTTTCTCAAAAATTTTCAAAATGTGCTCAGTTTTTGAATTTTGATCCAAAATAGCTGGTTGACGAACTCGTTCTTTCTTTGTAGGCCTTCAAAAAGTGTGCCAAAGCACAATCGAATCTGATCAATCTTTCGAAAGTTATAGTGCCTACACGATACTACAGACTACAGACAGACAGACAGATAGACGAACAGACAGACAGACACCTTCTTGAAAATCATTTTTTCTGACTCAGGAGGCCTCAAAACGTCGATATTCGATTGAATCCGCGAAAGTCATTTTTCACATAAAACCAATACCTTCTCATTGAGATGAGAATGTAAAAAAAATGTTTGACTTAAAAAGAATGTATTAAAATTCTAAAAATGCTAATATGCCTTTAAACACTCTGTTATCGCATTTTATTTCACGAATTAATGGTCATGTAAAAATTATTTCTCCGTCCACTCGACAAAAATTAATTTTTAAATTATGAGAATGAGAACTGGATAAAGACCATTTTTTTACACGATAAGTTTCGAAGGAATTTTCTGATTTGATTGCACTTTAACACAGTTCTTTAAGGCCTAAAAAGTAAGGAGCAGTTCGTTACCCAGCGATATTTGTTAAATGGTTTTGGTTTTCTCCGGCGAAAATGCTTGTTGAAAAATCAAAAATTTTATTTGCTAGCAAAACTATACGAAATACGGAAAAAAATGTTGAGAAGTAAAATTGTTCATATCAAAATCATCTAACAATTTTTCTGAGACTCTTTTTTTGATGAAACGAATTTTTACCTTCTCATCTCAATGAGAAGGTATTGGTTTTATGTGAAAAATGACTTTCGCGGATTCAGTCAAATGTCTCTGGTTTGTAGTATTGTGTAGGCACGATAACTTTCGAAAGATTCATCAGATCAGATTGTGCTTTCGCACACTTTTTGAAGGCCCAAAAATAAAAAACGAGTTCGTCAACCAGCTATTTTAGATTAAAATTCTAAAAAAGAGCACATTTTGAAAATTTTTGAGACCACTTTGTTTTCAAATTTGAAAATTCTATGTGCGGTTCTTAGTAGTACTCTAAGAGACAAACAATTTATCAGAGTGAAATTTTTTTATAAATTAAAAATTATCAGAGTTATAGCATTTTCAAAATCCCAAAAAACAAACGAAAATTAATATTTTAAGCCGAAAAACGCATTCCCGCGTGCTAAAAATATGCCACGGCACTTGCGAGATGGATGCAGAAAGCTGTCATTCTTGGGTCGCTTCGTGTCATTAAAACACACGAAAGTTTCGCCGACCTGTCGTTGTGATTTCGTCGTATCCTGTGACCACTCATCTCACGGTTGTGAGACGTGGCCATGAATGGGATTTACTGCGGTCCTACTGGGGCCGATGTCATTTTTTAGATGACAGTTGCTCCCAGTGGGACCCTGCAGTGGTTGTTAACCTTTAGTTTTAAAATATATATATAATACATAACTACTTGACATAATAACTACCTACTTGGAGGCGCCCGAGCCGCCATTTTTTATGGAGATTTTGGTTCGTGAGAACTCGGGACAGTTCGGGATATGCGGGAGATTCAAATGTGGTATGAAAGAGAACTTAATAATATTAATAAAAGTCATGTAAAATTTAGTTTATTGTTAATGGTTGAATGGAATAAAACTGGAAACTTAATAAAATTGAATAAAAAATGATTAGATTAATAAAAATAATCGAAGAGTACAAAAAAAATGAAAGCTGATGGGATTTAAAATTTGTGGAATGCACATTTTACAAACACGTAGCTTAGAATATTTTTTTTATGTCAAAAGGTACAATAAAACATTGAAGTATATTAAGTGAAGAATGTAATAATTTAATATTTCAACAATCTGTATGCATTAAAATTGTGAAATTATTATTGGAACCTTTAAAGGCTACATATCTGTAAAAAATAATTTTTCTGCAGATAAAAAAAGTGGTGTGAAATTGTAAAGATGACTTATGGATATTATAATTACAAAATTATTATAAATTATAAAATAAAAATCATTATGAAGGTCCTTGTTATGTTTGGACCGTATAATATAAATGAGTATCCTTCAATTTCCATGTGTACTTGACGTTTATTCAATAACAGTGTTCTATTTGTCCTTTCTCTCTATTGAGTGTTCTTTACCTTATGACATTGTAAGTGAGACTGACTAGACGAGTAGCCTAATCGGCGGTGTACGCGTTTTAGATCTTACTCCGCGGTGACAATCGCCGCGCATCCCTTGACCGTGCGACGGCCTGAGGTGGTAAACCCAATCTTACAATTTTGCTGACTGCAGCATCCGTTCTCACGCTCGTTGCGAGCGGATTCAGGCAAATATAAATATTCTTGTCCAACCCAGAGAATTACAGGGCAATAACTTGTTTGAACACACTGTATAAGATCTTTACAGCTGTCCTAAACATCAGGATTGTTTAGCGAATTGAGGCTGTATATCGTGAGATGTACGAACAACGAGGCTCGAAGAAAGGTTTTCAATCAGGGCGGCAATTCTGGTGGCGACCGGCGTTTGTTTTCTCTGACGAAAAATAACGTAAAATAGAACGGATTTTTCTTCGCGTCTTCGTGGTGTATTGCACATTTTTCATATCTTTGTGGACAGTTTTTATGTGTTTTTAAAGATTATAAAGTGATAACGATTGTTGGTTTTCGAAATTCGGAACAGTGTACTACTATAACCATTGGCTGAAAGGAAGTCGACTACGAGAGAAGAAAATAATTTCTGAATACGATGTCAGACAAAACAATCTTGAATTTTGACATGCACAAAAAATACGCATTTTTTACAGTTTAAAGATTCCTATAGAACTTTAAAATGTATTTTTGCCTGTAATTTTTTATCAAGTCTTATTTTCAGCAAATAAAAATTCAATTGAATTGGAAAGAAAATTGATAAGCCAAGCTTATAAAAATGCAGAGTTGCACCGAAATCGACCTGAATTAATTAGCTGACATCTTTTTCAGGTAAATAATAGGCAATAATACATTTTAAATTACTATAGGAATTTTTAAACTATACAAAATTGGAATTTTTTTGGGGTATTTCGACATTCAAGATTTTTTTCTGTCACTACCCGGTTCGAATATTTTCAATTTATTACTTTTGAAGAATATTCTTTTTATATGGTAGGAGAAATCCTGTGCACATTATTCCAGGAAAAAATGTTTCGGGGCCATCTCAGACCATTATTTGTAACGAAACTACACTTTTTTTTGATTCTAGGCCTGCTAATATATTAAAACAAATTTATTTTTGTTTTATCAATTTTAGGGGTTATTCCTCTATGAATATCAAATACTTTCTAGAAATGAAAGAATTTTTTAGCTTGAAATTTGTATTTATTAAAAATGGAAAACTAAGGAAATTCATGTTTAGATGTAATACGGCCTAGCACTCTCAGCTCGCGGAAATTATTACAAAATATTTATTTAATTTTTTTAATGAACATATTGCTTAAAATGTGTTGCTTCGAAAAAAGTAAATAAACGTTTTCAAATAAAATTAAAGTGGTAAGGCTTACTACCTGAAAATAGTATGTACCATCGAAAGTTGTCGCGACAACAAGTAAAGTAGTAAAGACAACTACTAACAATCTTGCGAATAAAGGGAGTAGCCCCAACCAATTAAATAGCAGCGACATATACTACAAACTAAAGTAGTTGGCCCAACCAACTATTTTTTCAGTGCATGAATTACAAACAACTGCTAGAAGAATTTTGGAGAACTTTGAAAAGTACAATCCAAGAAAATAATACTCAAAAGGCTCAGTGCCGGGAAGTTTTTAGCAATTGAAAACATAATAATATTGTCTACTTCGTTTACAGTCAATAGAAATTCCTCAGCGTCCTTTTTTTTTGTTGGCATCTCTTTCAGCTGGTCGCAAACTTGTTCTCTCGTATTTGGACTTGAACCACTTTGGATCTACTGTGATATAAGTTATGCCGCACCAGCTCAGTATCACACGTTTGTCTTTGCGGAACATTATTGCTTATTTGACCGTGCTCATGAAACAAATTGCTCTTTTCTACTATCTCGTCATCGCCATTCATTTTTGCAAAAGCTTTGAAGTTTTTGTTCGTGCAAAACCATCGTTGGATTCCATTTGCCAATAACTTATGAAACCGTAGTTTATAATTTCCTATAACATACACTGTTTTGTCACGTTCATTAAGCTTCACGACACTTATAGTATATCTTTAGTTGCCATGATTATTACGAAATTTCAGTAAGGAGTTTCAGAACATTTGTATCACAATTAGTCTGACGATAATACTTGTAATACATAAAGAGCGAAGGAGAAATGTGCTGAAGTGGGGGTACTTCGTCGTTCCCCTCAGCGCCTCAGTGGACTCGGTTCATACAGTCATTTACCTCCTACCCGAGGAGCTACGCACTGAGTATTCAGTAAGTGATAGCTGACTGCTATACAGACCACTCACTCCCCTGACTACTTCTGGACTACTTCAGACTTTGGAAAACCTCAGACCTCAGGGACCACAGTACCCCGACTCACATGTATTTTTCTGGCCACATATTTGGTATGCTAACAGAGCCATCTTCAGTTGTCCCACGAAAAAATTCGCCCCCTCTCGACGCGCAGCCCTGCCCGCGAAAATTTGAAACTGGCTCGAATTGTTTTCCTTCTTTTAAACAATTTTCCAAACTTTTATATCTTGGGCATTATCACAAGTTTCAATTGTATTAATTTCCTTTATAACGTTTGGAAGATTTTCTTCGGGTTCTAAATATATCCCTAAGCATTCTATGTATCTTTCTTTTTGGACATTTTTCGCATCCATTATTATGCGAATTCTTTTTACATCTTCTTCTAATAGTTTTGTTTTAATCGATTTATTTTTATCCTTTCATTCGATAATATTATCTTAGAAATCGATTTTACTTTTTAATCTTTTTAATAAATCCACTCCAATGATACCTTTTTTATTTAGCCTTCGAATAATCAAAAACACATAAGAGCCTTCCCAGTCGCCCATTTTGAATTTTGCATACATTTGATGCTTTAATTTAATAGGTCTTGCCCCAGTTGCACCAACAATTGTGGTTCCTACAATTGGTAAAAGTTCGCATTGTTTAAAAGTATTATTATTATTTTCATAAAAGCTCTCAGAAATACAAGTTACTTCACTACCTGTATCTATTAATGCATTTGTTTCCACGTCCTCGAGATTTAAAATCATTATTGGACATTTATCTAATTCGTTATCTGCCTATTATCCTCATTTTCTAAAAGTTCACCCCTCATATCTAAAGGTAGAGGCTTTTTAAAATATTTTTGTCCCGGATTTGCCTCTATCGTTTTACTCTCTAATGACCCGAGGTATATGCGTTTCCCTGATTAAAATAGAACTCATCGCGGTTATCTTTATTTTCGACAACCTCTATAACTCTTGTCTGTTTGATTATATTACTTGTTGGCTGAGTATTTTGCTGATTATAAGTCTCTTTTTTAATTTGTGATTGATCATTCGTATATCTAGGTAAGCTTACTTGATTTGCATAATTATGATTTCGCTTGTAATCATCATCCTCTACTCGTCCATTTACATCATTTTGCTGAGATCTATTTCTATTATTTTGATCGCGGGAGTTATAATTACTTTGAAAATCATTTGTCTGTTGATAACGCCCTGGAGATTGATTATATGGAGCTTTATTTCGATCATTATAATTTGGATATGAACCACGATTTTGCGAATTTTCGAAATCGAAATTCGATCGATTTGGATTATTAAAAGAATTATTTCTCAGATTAGCGCTGTTGTTTGGATTGAAATATCCTTGATTTTGATAATTCTGACGTGGATAATTATTATATGCCCGTCCTTACAGCACATCATGATCCACTGCGCATGCCTACGAGCCACCATGACCAACTGCACATGCCGACGACCTACCAAGGATCACTGTGCATATATTTTTGGTTTAATTGAAGCTAATGTCCTCAGGTATCTAGAGAGAAAAATGTCATACACTCTAAAAATGGGCCCTTTTCGAATCCACACATAGTGTTATTTGAATCCCAGTTACACCACGAAAACCTCATTTTTCAGAGTTGTGGTCATTGAGACTTTTGATCACCATGACATGAACTACATTTACCCTTAATTACAAACAAATTAGCCGTAAGCCAATTTTTGTACAAATTCTGCGGGGTTCTTTGAAAACGACAAAAGAAAGCTGAGCGACAACGCGCTTATCAGCAGAAAATTCATGATGAGAAAACAAGAAATAATGCAGTAAGAATGCAGAATGGTAATAGTAGAGAGGAAATTTATAATGAAAATTCCAAAATTACTATATTATTAAACATTAATTTTGAGAGTCTCACACAGTCAACAAGTAATATAGTGGGAAATAATATTTCTGAAGTGGCCGAACATTCACATAATTAAATAGATACTCAAATTGAAACGAATACAACTGAAGAAGAAGAGCTAAGGCAAATCCGTGAGAATAACGATGCTAAAAAACGATTATATACTCGTCCTAAAAACATGCGTAATAATGAAACGCTAAGTAATATTACGGCAACAAGGATACAGATTAATAACAATGAAATAGTTCAGTCTTTACAAAATGAACAAGGTACGGTCTCTCATACAACTGATATTGTTTCTCGAAAAAATATGCCTTTTGGTTGTACAGAATATAGGTGTGAAAATATTTTAACTTCTGATATAATTGAACACTACTCTGGTGAAATGATTATTTTATGCACACATTGCAATGCAAAAAACTTCAGAGCTGAAACAAAGGCTAATAATAATAATTCTTTCAATGATTGTTGTAGTCATGGTGAAGTCATTCTTGAACCATTACCTAATCCACCACCGATAATAAAGAGTTTATTCGATGGTACGAGGGTTGTTTGATAAGTCATTAACTTTTCGAATAAAAGATTTTTTTTCGGCAAAGGAGCATTTTACTTCTCAACATAATTTCCTTTTAGCTCGATACATTTAGTCCAGCGTTTTTCCAATTTTTTTATTCCTTCCAAATTATATATATATATATATATATATCATATATATTATATATATTATATTTCAAAACTCTTTTTTTCCTCTCTTGAAACTCCTGGCATTTTAGGGCTTTTTAACAGGTTCCACGGATAAATTTAATGATTTTCAATGAATTTAAACAAAAACAAAAAACAAAAAAAAAACGTTTTTGGTTTCCTGTCCAGAGGTAGGCCAGAAATTGGAAAATGGGAACATATGAACTCCTATCTAATACAACGCTGTTGAAGACTGGTGACCTTCTCAGCATGAAACATCAACCAATTGCGACTCTCGGTTTTCTTTCCTTGCCCCCCCCCTCCCCCAGTAACAGAAGTTTTGGTGGTACTAACGTTACAACAATGACTCTCCACCGTACGACGAATCACTTTTTAACTCGGACATGATTTTCGACTCCTCAAACAAAATGCACGCATAAAGGTTGTAGTTGGGTGTACAATTGAAACCATGAATAATACAAACAATAAAATAGCTTCGGAATGGACTGACACTTTGATTGACGAAATGCACACACATGGTAAACGTGAAGGTCGAGTGTCAGGCGATAAATGGAGACTGGGTGTTTGGAATGCTAAAGGAGTGAATGATCTTAAGATAGGAGAACTACGAGAAACTATGCACGTAAGTGAACTAGATATTTTATGTGTACCTGAGACGAAGAAGAAGGGTCGCGAATGTAGAAACGTAGAAAATGGGGTATTGAAAGGCGGTTTTGAAATCTGGTCAGGAGGAGATAGCGAAACACATGGTAGTCAAGGGGTCGGTTTAATTATGAAAGAAAAAGCAAGACAGCATTTCAAAGATCATCATTTTGTATCTCCCAGATTATTGTGGGCTAGAATGAAGGCAGGAATCAGAAGATTATTCATCGTAGCGTGCTATGCCCCAGTTAATCGTGACCCGAGGGAAGTCAAAGATGCCTTCTGGGACACTTTAATTGATATAATTAGTACTTGCTATCAAGGTGAAAGAATAATTTTGCTAGGAGTTATGAACGGATGAGTCGGCGTCAAACGTCAAGATACAGATACAGAAAGGATTCTAGGTAAATTTGGGGATCGAAGAGAAAATTAAAACGGGGAAAAGTTAGTTAGCTTATGCTTAGAAAAGGGCCTATTCATTACAAATACTTGGTTTCGACATAAAATGATCAGAATAGTATATTAGTATATAATTTATAATTATAAAATATATATAATGAGAAAATTCATAAATTAAAAAAAGTGTTGATAATTTGAAGAAAATTTTAAAAAGGAATTCGGTTGGTGGCGGCCAACTGCTGTAAACCACTCTGCTCGCCCGGTACGTGACGAATACAACAGGATCATTATAAAGGAGTCAACTAAGGTTCAAACCTTTCAACCCAGGGGCTTTCCACCGATTTTGATGAAACTTTTTGCATTGCACAACTGAATGTGTGTAATGAAAAGTTAAATAAAAAACATTGTGCGCTAATTTGAAAATCCATGTTTTTTTTGTTGTAAATTTCCAAAAATCGATTAAAAACTTGACTAACCTATATAAATTAAGTCCTAGAGCAACACAAATACTGTAAATATATATATATTGGGGTTGCTGATTGTGAATTTGAGGGAAAAGAATTTCAAAATTGCGAACCAACAATTTTTAAGATTTATAAACTTTGAAAAAAAAAGTAATGATAAATTATTAATATTTGGCATGAATATTCCTTAAGGTATAATAAGTTAATAAAAAATAATGTCGACCTAAGGTGAAGGGTGAAAACACCCTTGAATCGTGGAAAACACCCCCAAAAATGTTTTTTGTGGATTATTTGAAAAAGGGTGGGTGGAAGAATGAATTTTTGCAGACGTTACGGAAATTGTACAGAATTGTACGCTCTATAACTTAAGTTTAATGCATTTTTTTCGAAAAACAATCTCATTTGGAGATATGAGCTACGACAGGAGCGTGAGACCCACGTTGTCAATCTCACCCCCTACTCCCAGGGTGGCTATCTCGGAAAGTATGGCTGACGAAGAAAAAGTGAATGCCACAGTTTTTTATGAATATTTTATATACAAATTTTCTGCGAAATTTCCTTTTTGTCCGATGCACCCTTTCCGAAATAATCATGAAAAACCATTTCGGGTGGCGTGCTTCATACGGAAGAAAGCGCTTAAAAATGTCACAATTAATTAAAATTGTTATATAATTGAGTAGGTAATGATAGTAAATTCAAATGAATCAATAATTATACAAAAATGGAACAAAGTGAATTGCAGGTGGCTGACCAAAAACCGAAAGATATGTGACGTTACTGGAAGCAGAATATACAATCGCAGTACTGTGAACCTGAAAGCTTTTTGAGATGACCAATCTCACTTTTCAAGATTTTTCCGCATCTTGCATAGTTGCACCGAAAATATAATTTTTTATTATCAATTATATGCAGATGACTCCCACCTTCAGAATTGTTTGCATGATTCACTTGAAAAATAGTCACTATTGGACTACAGTGTTTAACAATAATGTAAAAAAAATTTCTGGTAATTTTACCACTTTCAGAGTACAGTAGGACCTGTCGAATCGGAACTCGTCGCATCGAAATTCTCGGAGGGCTGCAGTCCCCACTTTTCAACCTCTCCGCTGAACATGATAGGTGGGCGCATGCGCACAGAGTCACAGCAGACGCCACCCGATGGATGTCAGTGCTGTAGGTACAAAAATTTAACGCCCTGTTACGGACGGTCAAAGGTTAAGGCCCTGAACATTAAAGATACGTCACGGCCAGGAGGTGTAGCTAAGATTTGTTTTTGCGACCTGCGTGATCGAAAGTGGAGACCCGCTCCGTCCCGATCCGACGAGTTCTACTGTAGGTCCGATTTATTACCTACTCCCAATGTAAAGTTTTCACCGACAATAACGAATATCCACTTTTAGTATGGAATTCAACTTTTAGGTTATACGTAAGTTTCCAGACAGATTCTGTAAAATTACAATGCATTATGAAAATGATGAATTTATAGGTGATGGGCATTCTAACCAAAAATATTCGTGTTTTTATTCAACATGGTAACTTTAGCATCTAAATGAGAAATATGAATGATGGTATACTACGTAATTATCAAAAAAATAAATTGACAAATGTGGCGCGATCCGACAAAAGGGACCTACTAGGCAAAAAATCGAATTTCGGATTATGATGGATTCTATACGTTCTTTAACTGATCTTCCTATGGGTAAAAACAGAAATTTTCAATCTGCATTATTACATAAGATATAAATGATTGAAAAACAGTCTTTGAACGCGTGCGGGTCGGCAGCTTGACGCCTCCGTTCTTTTTCTTCTCCCACCACTTCCCCCACTACTCGCCGCATCCACTGCGTGGAGCTCTAGGCTCCACACAATTAGGTACTATTTCATGCTATGAAAAATAAAATTCCCGACACTGTAAAATTCCCGAATTATAAAATTTCCGAATAATAATATTCCCAAATAGTTTATAATATTACCGAATTGGAAAATTCCCGACGAAAACTAATAAGAATTTTTGAGTGTTCTTGGTCTTAATTTAAAGCTGAGACCTCAGGCTTCATTTAAGCAAAGTTCGAAATTTTTCCTATTGCTGATCGCAATATGTCAGCTTGGCAGTTAATATTACGCAATTAATATTGGCGACCCATCTCAGGCTCGTCGGAACAATTATGACACTGCCAATCCCGGTAGTAGATATGACGTAAAAAGGTCGAACGCGCAGAGCACCCGACAATAGGTCGGCAAACAGTGACGATCACCTTAAACTTCGGGGTGCTAAACATAATTTGGATGGAAACACGAGTACTGGCCAGCGATGCGCGCACGCTATTGAGTGGACCGTTAGACTCAAGTATGACTTGCTGAACTGCTATGATGCCAATGTTATCCCTGTTTACAGCAGCTTCATGGCACGCGTGCACACTCTGTGGTTCCAGAAGCACCCACAGCTTCCGCCAGAACGCAAGAACAAGCCGCAGTTGAAGAGGAGGAAGCGACATTAAGAATTGGAATAGAACTAAAAAGGGCTATGACAAAGCCACCGAAAGCGTCCTCGGGTGGCAGATAGTGGGTCCCTGTACCAAGGGTTTCTCCTGAATACAGTTACAATAATTAATAAGCAGTCACGGACAATTGTCCAGGGATGGTCCCGAAGGAATTGCCCCTAAGCGGAGGCGTAACAACCGTGCCGGAAGCTAAATGGCACCTGGATGAGGTGTCTTAAACGGTGACTCTGGGATACCGGGCAACCTCTCAGAGTATGCAGCCTTATCCTTTCACGCAGTGCTCTACGAGGATGGACGAACCCTTTCCCTAACTGCTCATGGGGACAAAAATGATACCACCAAAACACCAAAAAGTTGTAAATGCGGTTCAAAATGATCGAACGCGCAGAGCAGCCGACAATAAGTCGGCAAACAATGCCGATCATCCTGGAGTTCGGGGGGCTGAAAATAATTTAGATGGAAACACGACCACGAACCGGCAAAACGCCCACATTGAGTGGACGAATCAACTCAAGGACGACTTGCTAGACTGTTACGATGCCAGTATATCCTTGTTCACCGAGGCTTTAAGGCGCGTATGCATACTCCGTGGTGCCAGAAACACCCAGAGCTTCAGCACGTTTCGATTCAATCGTTGCGAAATCAACGTGCCTACCTCTGGAAAAGAAAATTTACTATCGTAATTTTGAATGTTATTGTGGTTATTGAAGCCGATAGTGCTTTTGACATTTTTGGGAAAAAAGTTTACCACCAGAAAATTTTTCCTTCGAAAATTCACTATCGAAATTTTTAATGTTATTGTTGTTATTGAAGCTTACAGTGCTTTTGAGAATTTTGGGAAAAAATTTTTTCTTCCGAAAATTTTCCCTCAGAAAATTTTCTATTGAAATATTTAATGTTATTGTTGTTATTGAGGCCTATAGCGCATTTGGCATTTTTGGGAAAAAATTTTTGCTTCAGAAAATTTTTCCTCAGAAAATTTACTATCGAAATTTTTATGTTATTGTTGTTATTGGGGCCTATAGAGCTTTTGATATTTTTGGGGGAAAATTTTTTCTTCAGAAATTTTCCCGCAGTAAATTTACTATGGAAATTTCGAATGTTATTGTTGTTATTGAAGCATATAGCGCTTTTGACATTTTTGGGAAAAAATTTTTTCTTGAGAAAAGTTTCATCAGAAAATTGACCATCGAAATTTTTAATGTTATTGTAGTTACAGAGGCCTATAGCGCTTTTGACATTTTTGGGAACAAATTTTTTCTTCAAAAAATTTTCCCTCAGAAAATTTACTATTGAAATTTTTAATGTTATTGTTGTTATTGAGGCCTATAGCGCTTTTGACATTTTTGGGAAAAAATTTCTTCTTCAGAAAATTTTTCCTCAGAAAATTGACTATCGAAATTTTTTATGTTATTGTTGTTATTGAAGCCGAGAGTGCTTTTGACACTTTTGGGACAAAATTCTTTCTTCAGAAAATTTTTTCTCAGAAAATTGACCATCGAAATTTTTAATATTATTGTTGTTATTGAAGCCCATAGTGCTTTTGAAAGTTTTTGGAAAAAACTTTTTCTTCAGAAAATTTTTCCTCAGAAAATTGACTATCGAAATTTTAAATGTTATTGATGTTATTGACGCCGGTAGTGCTTTTGACATTTTTGGGAAAAAATTTTTTCTCTAGAAAATTTTTCCTAATAAAATTTACTAACGAAATTTTGAATGTTATTGTTGTTATTGAAGCCTATAGTGCTTTTGACATTTTTGGGACAAAATTTTTTCTTCAGAAAATTTTTCCTCAGAAAATTTACTATTGAAATTTTGAATGTTATTGTTGTTATTGACGAATCCATCGAGCACATTATTGATGGTTGTCGCGTAATGGCTCAAAGAGAATATACGCACAGGCATAATGATGTGGTGGGCATTATACATAAACAAATTGCCCTAAACCTAGGACTCTTAACAGAATGGATGCCTTTCTATAGATACATGCCAATTCTCGTTTTAGAAAATGAAAATTACATCTTATATTGGGATGTTACTATCCAGACGGATCGTTACATCCGAGCCAATCGATCGGACATCGTAATGCGAGAAAAAAAGGTGGAAGAGTCTACATCATCGGCATTGCTTGTCCACTTAACCGAAATTTGCAGGAAACCTATAAAATCAAGATCCAAAAGTATAGCGGGCTGAGGCATGAAGTAAAGACAATATGGAGGAATGTGAAACATGCATCTATTCATCCTATAGTGATTTCGGCTACAGGTAATGTGCACGCAAGATGCACTGAACATCTTGAGCATTTAGGAGTCAGTAGGGTACTGGCAGCAGCTCAGAAGGCGGATTTTATTAAACACCTGTCGCATTGTAAGAAACTGCCTGGACCATCAGGAAGCAAGCGACTAAAAATCTACAAAGTGATACATGGTAGCTCTAAGAAAGCATCCAGAGGCGACTGTTGTCATCTCCAAAACTCGCGGACACTGTGTAAGCATGACAGCGGTAAAATATGAACTTCAAACTACACCATGCTCCTAATTTTGTACCCACATCATCGCAAATGATTTCATACGACGTATTAAATTAACTAATTAAATCTTCATCTCATCAGTTACTTGACTTAGTCTGTGGCTATGATGGAAAACCGGGTTCTTTTTAACCCGAGAATAAGTTTGAAAAAAATGATAATATGATAATAATAATAATAATATCTAATATATTATAACTAATATAATATATATAATAATAATAATAATTTAGGCGTAGAGATGTGGCGACCCTATCGCCCGAGAGCTACGGATCTTGCAGTCAGCCATGTTGCATTCGGCTAACTCCCCAACGCAACGAATTATGCGATTACGTCACCAGTATACATCCTTAACTGTTGGCAAAGAAGATCACCGGTGCGAAGAGCATTCATGCAGAGGTTTCATAAAAGTTGGGTCAATATGCACCCGGAATATGCTCATAAAACGCCTCAGTATTTAAGAGATCAGGTATCCTTTTTGCGCGCACAGTTGGACTCATGCACAGTTGCTCCTCACATCACGAACTTGAATGCGAGGTGAAGCTGAGCCGAATATATTTTTACATTGTCATCTAGAGAAGGTATTAGATTTGTGTAAAATTTGACCCCTCCGTTTTTTGTCAAATGTTCACGGTTTGAGACCCTCTTAACCCAAAAAACAGGTTTTCACGAATGTGCTTGTCTGTCTGTCTGTCCGTCCGTCTGTCTGTCTGTATGTCTGTCTGTGAGCACGATAACTTTCGAAAGAATTGACAGATTGGATTGGCCTTTGGTATACTCTTTTAGTCTCGTAAACGAAAGGTCAAGTTCGTTACCCAGACATTTTGGATGAAAATTCAAAAAGTGAGCGCATTTCGAAAAATTTTGAAGCCATGTTTTTTCAAAATTTTAAAATCATATGTGCAACTGTTTATAGTACTAGAAAATTCAAACAATTTATTTATATGACATTTTTTGATAAAATGGAAATTTTCAGAATTACAGCATTTTCAAAATCCAAAAGAGGAAACGAAAATTAACATTTTCAGCCAAACAACGCACGAATAATGAAAAATAAAAAATTTAATTTTATGGTCAAACTACGCAAGATACGACAAATGATGATTCAACAAAAATTGTGCACTCAAAAAAGATTTACAAATTTGTTATTGGTCACTTTTTGATAGGATGTGTAGTTTCTGTTTTATTCATAAAAAATAACATTAACAGTGAAAAAATCGGCCCAAATAGTGGGCATATTCTCATCCAAACTTTGCTTATTTCATTTTTTTTCAAAATATTTAATTTTTTTCATGTCCTCAGTACCATTTGTAACGACTAAAACAATAAAAGAAACATAATTAATGCTCATGGTACTTGGAAATTTGTATTTTTACATTCTCATCTAAAGCTTTGTGTAAAATTTGCCCCCCCCCTCCCCGTTTTTTGTCAAATGTCCACGTTTTGAGACCCCCTGAACCCAAAAAATAGGTTTTTATGAATGTGTCTGTTTGTCTGTATGGCTGTCTGTCTGTGAGCACGATAACTTTCGAAAGAATTGACCGATTGGATTGGCCTTTGGTATACTTTTTTTGTCTCGTAAACGAAAGGTCAAGTTCGTTAGCCAGCCATTTTGGATGGAAATTCAAAAAGTGAGCGCATTTTGAAAATTTTTGAGAAGTGAGGCACAGTGGAAAAAGTAAATGAAGTGCAAACTACTTCGTGTTACTTCGAGTGTGTTCGTGCTGCCTCGGGCGAGCTCGTGCATCGTGCGCAGCCAACTTCATTCTATCTTCCGGCTTTCGTTCCTAACCTAAATCCATTTTCAAAAAGTTGTTGATTGTCAATGGTTTAATCGCTTCTATGGATATGGACGAAATTTATGTAAATATGTCCGAAGAATTTCTGGAGTGCAGCCCTCTCGAACTTTCAAAGATTGGAAGACAAGCTATCCGTAAAATACTTCCTGAAAATTCTGGAGTTGTGTATGAAAACGCGTTCACAATTCGTCGCTTGGCAAAATCAAAAAAACACCGTCAGTGTCTCCAAAAATACTGTGCTTGGTTTTATTCGCCAAAAATCGGAAATTTGGAAGCCTTCAACTTTATGGGCCAACTATTCAATGGTGTTAACCATTTGCATTGCTAACCACGACATCGGCATCAGCAAATATGCAAAGTTATTGACATTCTGGCCAGACATTCTTACCAACTTATTGTTACGGCCGCATTATTGTCATGGTTTCGATAATTGCCATTCTTATTGTTGCGTCAATCGACAAAAATTGCCTTCTTTTTCACACAAAAAACAGGTAAACAAAAACTGGCACTTTTTAAACAAATTATAGAAAAAGTATCGTGTCCCACACATTGAAAAATCTCTCGCTTTTTCAACTTGTAGCACAATATACTATTAATGTGAATTTGAAACTATACAGGTTTGGACTCTTATTATTTTATATTCAAGTCTTTGTAGCTTAGTAAGGTTTCGAAAGTTCTTGAAATTCGTCGAAATTAATGTTATTCTTTTGAAAATCGATGATAAGACAGGAACGTTGCAAACTTCTCGAGACAGGCTCTCTGGCATGACAACCATACTGCTGATGGATTGTTTTCAATATTGCGAACGCCTCGAGACAGACTCTCAGGCATAACAAACTTACGTACTGACTGTGTGATTTTTTGCAACATTGCAAACGCCTCGAGACGGGCTCTCAAGCATTACAGACATATTGATGATGAATTGTTTTAGACATGGTAAACGCCTCGAGACATGCTCTCAGGCATGACAAACTGACTCACTGACTGTGTGATTGTTCTCAACATTGCAAACGTCTCGAGAAAGGCTCTCACTTCTTCGCACTGTAGTCGAAATGGATATTATAAAAGTTGAAAATATAATGCTTTGTAAAGTTAATTTGGAATAATTGTCATGACCAAAAAATTTGCACTTATTCAAAATAGTGGATAAAACAAAAACTCCTACAAGTCTTCTTTTATACTTTTTTACGTATCTCGCGTCTTTTGGCGTAATATTGGACTGTTTTATTTTTGCATATCAATTTCAATAAATAAATTAAAAACGACGAGTTTTGTCGAAAAATGATTCAAATAAATTCTGTAGGAATTTTTAAAAGCTGAAATTCCTCCAAAAACCTTTCCTCATATTTTGCGTCGTTTAGCTCAAAATTTAAATTTTGGACTTTTTGCATAGTTTTTTTGATAAATACAACCTTAAAATTATAATTTGTTACTTATTTATTTTTTATATATAAATCTAAAATTATGAGTTCTATCAAAAAGAGTTTTGAAGAAAAATGGCAGATATTTTAAAAAACTTCAATTCTTCTCTTAAACTTTTTTCACGTAATGATGAGAATGTAAAAAGAAATCATCTGCAGATTTTTTTAACGATGTCTTAGCACATCAACATTATTAATGTTGAGAACTAAAATTATAATATGCAACTTTCCCTTTCCGATATCGGAATTTATAGAATTTCAAAAGTTATGAGTTATTTATGAGTTTATGGTGTGTTCGTGCCTTCACCCCGTTAGCTGAGTTCTGCCACTCCTTTTAGGGTCAATTTGTATTTCGAATTTACAATAGAATAGGTTCGACTTAGCTGTTTATTAGTCGACATAAACGCTTCACCTGTATAGCCTACAGGTGAACCTACAGTTAAGTTATCACTTTTTACCCATTTTTCAAACCCCTTTGTTTAATATAAAGCTTTGACCATTTCAGTTGTTCTTTTCCAGATTTATTCTGAAGGGTTTAAAGTATACTCTGTAAAAATTTTCACTCTAGACAAACTTCAACAAAGCGAGCAAAGCGTTCACCAAAGTCTGCAAATATTGATATATATATACTAGGGCTGTTTGATAAGTCAGTGACTTTTTGACTTTTGTGCGCAGTAACTTAAAACGCACCACTGATCCCGTCAAAGCCATATATGAATAGACTACTGTTAAATTTTGAGCAAGCTGGGTCATTTATTTTGTGTTTGATAGCCATTGAAAGGAGAAAAAAGTGAATTTCGTGTGCTGATTAAGCATTATTTTTTGCGTAAAAACCCATCACTGAAACCAAGGAAAGGCTTAATAAATACTATGGGAACTCTGCACCATAGGACGATAGGAGAATGAAAGTGTGAGAGTTGGCTGAGGCTTTAGGCATCTCAACTGAGCGGGTACATCACACTTTACATGAATATTTGGACATGAAAAAGCTATCCGCGAGATGGGTGCCGCGCAGCTGTAGAATATCGCTAAGGTAGGTTTTTATGGTATCTGATAGTAATTTATCTACCTCTTTATTTCAGAGTTCTAGAAGATTC
This sequence comes from Andricus grossulariae, assembly GCA_011634705.1. Classification (NCBI taxonomy): domain Eukaryota; kingdom Metazoa; phylum Arthropoda; class Insecta; order Hymenoptera; family Cynipidae; genus Andricus; species Andricus grossulariae. The sequence continues at coordinate 205,083,204 of JAABKJ010075445.1, read as the reverse complement.
AACATTATAAAAAAAAATTGTGAACACTGAATTAAATTAGTTAGCTAGAGAGGAATAAATCATCCTCGATTTCCATAAACTATATTATACAGTAGCTTTAGTGGATGATTGAAAAATTCGAAATATTCTATTATATTAATTTTATACTTTTTCAATTCTATTTTAATTTTTTAACGTATAATAGGCAAAACTGACCTTTATAAATAAGATATGAAAAACGAGCATATATCTGTGAATCAAAAAGGCATGTGACCTCCTATCAAGTGCTTTTTATTTGACGTAAGAAGCGATAAGAGCCTGGCAGTGCACCCTAACTATAATATAAGTTAAAGCACGTGTGAAAAAGCATGGAATTATTATTATATTATTATCTCTATATTATTATAGTATTATCTCTCTCGAGTCTCGAAATTATTTGCAGTATCTTATTTCATATACCTCGTTGGGAGGTTCACAGACCTAGCATATGACAAAAGAATGATTTTCATACTTTGTGGTTCGACTAAGAAATCAAACTTTCAAGAGCAGTAAAAAAGAACTGATCTCGAGAGAACGAAAGCAGAGTCTAATGAAATGTATGCAGACTTAGACTGTCAGTGCATCAAATGTTTTCTAAAATCAATACTTTAAAATACGTCTGGATTTTATCTCGAGTCCTCGCTCGCTCGCTACTCGACACCAGAATGAAGCGATAAGAATCCTGAGCACATAACCTACCATAAGAAATGCTTTATTCTTTTAGATAATCTCTTACCTATATTATTCGATTGGCTTAAAATATCTTCTAATTTAAATTTTTGTTATCTTCCTCTTTATCCTTGAGTTCTAGAAGATTCTACATTGTAATCAACACGTTTGGTATTTTGTTGGAAAATAAATTCCAAAGGAAACATGTTTAATTCAATCCGCAAAATCAACAAACAATGAACGAAACACAAAACTGCGAAGTAAGAACAGGAAGAGCAGTCGCGCGTGAAGAAAGCGAAATATCGAAATCGAAAATTCATATCGATATGCAACTCGATATATCATTAGGGTACTATCGATATGTCGATATCGATATATCGGAACCAAAATATCGATATTTCCGATATTTCGATATCGATGTCTCATCACTACATGGAGAGACTTTTTATATCAATATTTGGTTCATTCTATGTATATAAACATAATAAAATGTATCTAAGAATTGAGGGCATGGGTCCCCACAATCCACAGGTACAGCGTGACCCAGTATCGCCCGACCTTTTTCAAGATCTACCATTTTTTTTCGAAAGTAAAACTGAGAGAAAATTGATGACCCCTCGGAAAAAATCCTAGTTTGAAGGGCTCGGTTCTGAAATTTGAACGCGGTGAAGCCTTTTTTTTCGGGGTTCGAAGCGGCTCGAATCAGGTAAAGGATTTTGACAGTTCTGGGTCAGAGCAAAGTAGATTCGACCTATTGGTCTGGGATCCCCAGTAGATACAGGATCTACGTTTGGAGACTCATGATTTAGGGATAATCGGGGTACCGTTATAAAGATTCCTACTACAATAAGAGATGATGGTATTTCTGTATGTATTATTATAAACTTGAGCGAGCAAAAATTAGTGTTAACGTTTAGAAAAAGTCTTATTTACTGTTGGAAAACTCTAAGTGTGAAAAAGTAATAATGGTCAATAACAACTTTTGTAAACAGTATCGTAAAAAGTAAGTATTTTGAGTAATATATGTACGAAATTTTAGGATTCGTAAATAAGAATGTGTACTGAAATGAGAGCCGCTAGTAATATCTGCAGCCGGGATCTGCGAGAATTCTAACCCAGCGGACACGTTCTGTAAATGTTACATAACAAAAAGGGAACATTTATACATTACATTGTTACAATCGTGTGCCATAACAATTACAGAACATAAAGGTCACTCTGTTATGTAACGCTGTTACTGTAAGGATATATAACAGTTCTAGAATTCAGTGATGCAACTAATATAGAACAGAGTGATAGAACTGTTATGTCACTAGAATGTCACACGTGTTCCAAGAACGGAACATTCGGCTACAGGCAATGTGCACGCAAGATGCACTGAACATCTTGAACATTCAGGAGTCAGTAGGGTACTGGCAGCAGCTGCTGTCGCATTGTAAGAAACCTCCTAGACCATTAGGAAGCAAGCGACTACAAACCTATGGAGTGGCAGGTGGTAGCTCTAAGATGGCATCCAGAGGCGACTATTGTCACCTTCAACGCTCGCGGCCGCTCTGTAAGGATAACAACGGTGAAAGAAGAACTTCAAACTACATCATTCTCCTAATATTCTACCTACTACAACTTCATCGCAAAAGATTTAAAACATCGTATTGAATTAATTTATAACATCCTTATTTTATCAGGCAATCGACTTAGTCCGTGGCTTATGATGAAAAACCGGATTCACTAGGATGACCAGAAAAAAACACTTTTGATTTTCTTAAGAGCGAAAGGCAAATAACGGTAATTTATACGATTGTAGAAGCCAGATTAAAAAAAAAAATTTAAACAATATTTAGAGGTGGCCCATCGTCTTTGAAGTTTTTATGTAGTTAACATGGGCAAAACCACCTTTTTTCATTTAAGATGTTAACCACGAAGTTATCCACTTTTTAATTTGAACTTTTAATATGTTGTTCTTCAGGTCCTCACAATCCACATAAAAGCATTTTTCCAATGAAAATTCCATAAAAAATATTAATTATGATTGCTTGGAAAGTGCCATTTCCACTGTTTTCTACTGTATTCAAAGCCTAATAACGGCCCTAATAATTGATATCTTATACTGAAATTTTAAGAATATTTTCCTCGAAGGTTGAAGGTCACATTTTTTGAAAAAGCAGATTAGGAAAAATATAAATAAGCCTGCTTCAAGGAAAACAAATCTGAGTAAATTTTTTTGTAATCTGACAGGTCTACGAGTTAAGCTGTTCAATTTTCGGGGCGGAGCGCTCATCAGCTCAGCCATAGAAGTCGATCACAGTTGGTTTTGACACCATAAACTCATTATGCAGACCATTTCACGGCAAAACGTTCTTCAGTTATATTTCCCTTTTTCAGAAAAGTCAGTAATAATAATTCAAGGGACGCTAACTAACCTTGTCATAAAGTCACATCGATGAAAAGAGCTGAGATTGCACTTTTACGATCGACTCTTCACTTACCGAAATTCTCAGCTTTTGCAATGACAAAGTTCAACAATTCATACTTATCGTTTTTCGAAACTGAGAGATCCAATCCAAATAGAGGAAGAAGATATCAGTGATCTAACCTTTAGGTCGAACTCTGCGCATGCGCAGCCTAATACTGTAGATAATTTGCGCATGCGCAGTATGAAGTTTCAGCAATAATCGTACGTTACTAATTAAGGTGATTTAAAAATTAATAAAAAATAACTATAAACGAAGTAGAATAACATATAGGTAATTAAACTAAGATAAAAAATAATTAATTGTGCCGAAACTAATTAAACCAAGATTAAACTAATTAAATTAAGTTTAAAATAATTAAACCAAGATAAAACTAATTAAATTAAGTAAAAATAATCAATCACTGGAATAATTAAATAATAAACTAATTAATTTATTGACTTATTTTAACAGGATAGGGAACCAGCATTAAATACACATAGTTTTATTCGTTTAATATAAATTTTTATTCAACAACAATCTTTAACTATTTTTGATACATCACATTCATTATAAAAAATCTTATCCTAGGTTTTTAAATGTATTCACTAATATATTACATGTTTTTGACGCAATTTATTAATAATTACTTGACACTCATGGCTTTGTAGTGAATGATTGCTATTAATACAAAATTGCAACTCATAAATAAGATCGTTTGGATCCGTATGAAGCAATATACAGTGTTCAAGATAGGATAGCTCCTCCTCCTCCTCCTCATTCTCCTCCTCATCAGCTATCTCTTCATCCATCTTATTATCATTTAGCTTATCTTCTTTATTCTCTTCACTATCTATCTCATGTTTTCCATAACATTCTCATCCTTGTCTTTCACGACATGTTTATCTATATGCGTATCATTTTTCTTCAGAACTTTGCCATTGTGCTCATATTTTTCGCTTGAAGCGTCTTCATGGAGAGTCTTGAAACTTAAATTCTTTTTCACATTGAAAGTTGAATCATATTTACGTTTTATTCCGGTACAAATTTGGTTTCGTACCTTTGGGCACGTCAACTTCATTCTTTCTGGTATTAAATTTGCTTTGAAGGCAGCACTTTTTTGCTGTAGGACTTCAAGCAGCTCTGCAATAACTGAACTGTTACTATCATCAGTATCATCATTGTTCTTGATATCACTTTGAATCGTTTTCGGAATATCATGAGACAATTTGAGGGGAACAACACAGGCCGACAAATTTCAAAGCCAGAGACCAGACCTAACATTTCCGAAGGATTTTGATGCGCTGAATCCGAATCCTAGCTCAAAATTGCTCCTGTACGTCAGGTTTTCAAGATATCCTAACGTCACAGTTATTTTGTAAATCTATAGAGTATTCGCAAATCGTCTTAAATATATTTGGCAACTCAAAAAATACTTTCATTACTTTTCCAAATGGTATGATTTGCCCATATAATTCCTTATTTATAAGTTCACTGAATATATTCTTACCTCCTCCAAAACTTTAAACCTTTTATATTCAGCGTCCACTGAATCCCTGACGTTTTGAAATTTTGTAATTAATATTTCTTTATCGCTGTCAGCTTCGGATTTTGATATTGCTTTCTTTAGATCTTCAATGTAGGCACTTTTAAAAACCCCGATAATAGCAGCTACTACAATCTGAACTTGTTTTCTGGCTACTCTTGGATCAGCATATAAAGCGGAAATCGCTTCTGAAGTATTTGTGAAAAAATTGATTTGTCAAGTAATTTTTTAGATATTTCGGTACTATTGATTTGGATATCACGATTATGACGTGACTCATCTTTTTCAGTAGATCATTAATATAACGCAAAAGATTATTTTGATCATCTGCTTCAAGTGTACCTATAGAGTTTTGATGAGTTACTAAATGTTTTTGCCATTAATTATTATGTGAATAAAACCGACCACATGATTCCACTGAACAACGATACTTGAAAATATATCTGCTATTCTGGATGTATTTTAAGTGCATTTGGATACGCTTTGTTAAAATAGATTTTGAACATATGCTAAACTCAACAAACATTTTTGAAATAATTATTAGAAAAATTTGACTCTTAGAAAGCTTTCTTTTTAAATTTCTACAATTTTGAGAAGTATATACTTTTTTTTAATAAAAAAAGTTTCAGCTATTAGCTTACCTACGATGTTTTCAACTTCATTGTTAGGAAAATTCTAGCTGGTCTGAAAAATCTGATGCTTGTAATGAAATCACCTGCAAGTCGACCCACAAAGTCGCCGCTTGTTGATACCTAGTATGGCCCTTTGCGTTGAACACGTATTTCTGTAAGAAGTACCACACCACCTCACAGTCACCTGGATATTCGGCGTTGAGCGCGTAGAAAGATTTGAAGCAGAGGTTAACAGCGGGATGGACTTCGGATTGGATAAATGTGCCAAAATTCATTTGAAGAAAGGAAAGATTGTTGGCGTTCCCAAGGACCCAGAGCTTGTGGATAGAAGTGTTATCAGATATCTTAACACTGGAGAGACCTATACATACCTGGGCGTGCCTCAAAGCCGCGTTCAGGACGTAACATCAGTACAAGATTCGCTCCGAAGCAGATACAAGCATCTTCTGTGACAGATTTGGTCTTGGAATCTGTCGGCATTGAACAAGGTATCTGCGACTAACATGTTTGCCGTTTCTGTTCTGCTCTATTCGTTTGGGGTGGTTCAATGAACGAAGAACAAACTTAAGGCCCTTGATGTGACCACACGTAAGATCATGCATATGCATAAAAGCTTGCGTATCAATTCGTCAGTTCCGCAATTATACATTTCACGTCGTCAAGGCAGACGCGGACTGCTCAATTGCCAGTGTCTTCATACCCGAATTGTTCTGAGTATAGCTTATATCGTTGCCAATGGCAGAGATCCTTTCCTAGAAATGGTCAGGAACCACGAGATGATTGGTGAAGGAGCGTTCCTTTGCAAAGCCGCAGAGCAAGCAGCCGAGACCCTTTGCCTGAATTTTAACATCAGAAGTGAAGACAGTGCATTACTCCATCTTGATGCTTCACTTCTGAAATCTGAAGTGAAGGAAGCGGAAGTTCAAAAATGCTATCATCATCAGGGCTTAATTTAGGTACAGAGGATTTACTTTCGCATGTCAAGACAGTGTAATTTCCGCCTTACCATACCGTGACCGCATTTTATGTCAAGAAGATTCCAGCGATAGGTGCAGACCGTGTCATGCACATACTGAGTACCTAAAACACATGCTATCGGGGTGTCCCACCCACGCAGGAACGACGTATATCTACAAACACAGTGCGGCCCTGAGAGAGCTTTATTACCATCTTTGTCGCTCTTACGGTGTTGGCCGCGACCCTGCCCTGCCGAACGCTTCAAGAGAGATAGAGTCACTTGTTCAAAACGAGAAGTGCCAAATTTTCTGGAACTGCGACTTTCGGACAGCTGTCTCCGTTGCACACACGAAGCCTGACATTGTTCTCCAAGATTTCGAGAAACGAACTATATTCGTGATCGAATTCTCGGCTCCATCCGAATACAACATCACTGCCAAGGAGAAAGAAAATTTTAAAAGCTGTCAAATTTCCTTACTTTTTAGCAGTTTTTCAGGTCTGTAAGCTACAAAATTTTTTTCGGAATATTTTTTTTTGGCTCATTAACGTAGAACATTTTCACCTTTAAAATGATCCGTCATTCATTGAGCTAGCATTTTTTCTTCAAATACTTTTTCAACGTCAAAGCCAGAGGACTCGAATTTTCTCGCCGATAGTAGTAACTTTTCCCAGCTATCGTAAGTCCTAACCAGTCCTACCACTATCAAATTAGGAAATATGTTGATTATTTTACGATCTTTTAAACTGAGTGAAATAAATAACTTCAATTAATGTTTCCACATTAAACATTTCTACAAATATTTTTCTCTGTAATTATTTAAACTATAACCTGATCCTCGTCAAACTTGATCGGCGCTAGAATGTGGAATATTGATCATTATCTCACTTTATTCTGCTGAATGTAATATATAACATGCAAAAGATGAAGTAATAGAGTTATGATGATTCCGGTCGTTATAGGTCATTTTAACAACAGAATTTTACAAGTTATTTCAACAAACACCATTTAACTTGACAAAACATTTAAAACTTTGAGAATGTTTCGTTGTCCTTCAAGTTTTTAAGAACTTACAAATTTTAAGAAGAAAACAACATTTAAAATGATAACAAACGATCGAAAAGTAACCGTTAAGTTCGATAGTCGATTCAAGGTTGATGTAAAACGGTTTAAAGAAGTCATAGTTCAGACCACCAAGTACTACTTCGTAGTACTACACGCCATGTGTTTCACCTGGCGCCAGTTCGCGATCCGCTGACGTCGAATTTTCCCCATAGAGAGATTTATTCCCAGATGAGAGCACCCCTTCAGCGAAAATTTGTAACTGAATTGTCGTCTGCTGATGAAGGAATCGTAATTATTCAATTTCCCGCATGTAGCGCTATCATCTGGGAATAAATGACATACCGAGGACGGAAGGTTGCTGTGTCGATAAGCATCACCATAGGTGTGCGATTTCCTTGTTTCGTAGTTCAGACCTACATATTGGCCAAAGTTTTCTGAATTGTTGAATTTTTACCATTTCCGATCGACCCTGATTTATATGTTTACCAGGCGGAAAAGTTGGACTTATGCCGGATCTTACGAACGGCATAGTACCGCGCCATTTGTAAACGAGGAGCAATGCAGATAAGTCCCTTAAAATTCGCAGGTGCTATTTATATGTCATCTTCTACATGTACACAAATTTTCAAGCTCTTCCGAGTCACCGCAATAAACCATCAGAATTCGCACCTTTGCCAGGTCGCCACCGCTCACCGCTTCCACTCAGACCTTTAAGGCACCCATTTTTACGTTCGTCAGAGTACGCCGAACATGTCAGGTGAAAAAATTTCCTTTTTCCGATGACTACAGCATTTATGTCATGGGCTCCTGGTCTATCAGAATCCTTCACGACATTGTTTCGTCATCGATGAACTTCCTGACAAAGAATACTTTACGGCTTACTCTCTTAAACTGAACCAGTGAAATTGTCACTGGTTGAATCAATATTTTGAATTATCACTGGTGAACCAGTGATTTCTTCACATTGACTGGTTGAACCAGTAAGTGATTCCACTAAAATAGCGCTACTGATAATACCAGTGACGCCAAATGATAGATTGAACCAGTGATATAGCGCTCCACGCGGGCAAGACATGAACCTCCAGTCGTCTGGTAAGCGCGCGTCGCTGGTCAGGTCTTGGGATTTCTGGAGTGAAAACGAACCTTATTGTGTACCAGTATTTGTTTGATGAATATTTGACGCCTGGCTGTAACGAGGCGCGGATATAATATCTTCCGCTTGATAGTGGGAGGACACTGGCCACTTGGGTTTGACTTTCAGCGACGCGACACGTTGACATAACGACGGGTCTTCCCACATTTAGGCGCAACATATTATATCCCATCATATTGCAGCCCGTCCTTCATTTCTTGTTGGAAGAGTAAAGTGCGGTTTTTAAAAGTTAATTTTGCAAAGGCTAGAACAAAAGTGATGAATGATAAGTGTCATACCAAAACAGCTGACGGATGACAACGCATACGACCAGACGACTACTGGTACTGAGAAACCAGTGAACCTCACTGATTAAACCAGTGTCGGAACTCCACTGAATGAACCAGTGAATTCTCACTGATTGTCAGTGACACACTTCTGGTTATTTCAATCAGTGAGATTTCACTGGAAATCAGTCAAATTTTTGTTTCAGTTCGAACGGGATGTAGCCCAAAAATCGGGGTGTGTATTTTCGAGGAGCCCAAAAATCAGAGACTCTATCCACACTATAAAATTCCAGAAAAGATTATTTTTTGAGAAAGTAACCTCTTCCTGGTGACATATATGTGTATAAAATAAAATTCAAATCAATTGAGAAAGTACTGAATAAATAAAATTATCTATTGCAGTAACCGCGATATACGAAATGATAAATGTTATGTTTTATTAATTTGAAAATATTTTTCCTCAATTTGGAGGAAAATTTGATCGAAAGATATTAAATATTTATTCACAATTATCAATACTCTTGTTCACTCATTTTTTATATTTGTATTACGTTCGTAATATAATTAATACATGAAGGATGGAACGGGAGAAGGTGGCAAGTGACCATTCGTTTCAAAGTTTCCAAAGTTTCAAACATTAGGGCGGGAAAATTCGAAATATAAAAAATACTATTAGGTATTAAATATAAACATTTAATAGTATCCTCTGGGTTTTAAAGCAAATCGTTTCAACTAATTTAAATAAATAATTCACGTGTTCATTGTTAATAACATGCAATTTTTGTAATATTTTACTAACAAAATTTGATAATGGATTTCAATAAAATGAAACTAAATGTCGTATTTAATTCATATTTAGAAGTTAGAATGTTTCATTTTTAAAACGATTTCATTGAAAATGTAGAAACTCCGAATGGAAATGAATAAAATAACATTCTGTTATTTCATTAAACTATCAAGTTTACTTTTATAAATTGTTTTCTTTCAAAAACATGCTTTAATTTTCATCAGTGCTATATCTCTCAATATTTTAAATGAATATTTGATATAGAAGTACCTATTTGCATAAGAAAGATCAGCTAGATCAGGACTAGGAGTACACGTTTCTGTACTCATTTCTTGTTCAACTACTGCCGGGTACTTTTTGCATAAATCTTTTATATGAAGAATTATGTTCGTCGTATTTCTTAGACTTGTCCACGTGTAAAAATTGCATTTAACTTTTACAACACGCCCTTAAATGCTGTTTCTGTCCTTCTTTCTTGTATCCCCGAGTATAATCGCTGCCTAATTAGGCAGCGAAAACATTTAGATTCCAATCCCTTTCAAAGACGATTGGAACTGTCAAACGTAGCCTGAAATAAATTAAAAACACGATTTTCGTTTAGCGCATTAGAACTATTAGAAGGCGCTTCAGAAGCATGAAATTGGCAAAATCTAGTAGGGTTGTACATAACAATACATCACTTTATCACGAAACTCTCGCTTTTTAGCTTCGTAGGACGTCTGCATCGTTCGCCGGGTCAGCTTAAACCTTTTGAAACTCAAGTTATTTACTGAAATATCCATTTTTCACCTTTGTTAGTTAGTAAGATCTTACCTAAATGAAGTAGAGGGGCCCCAAAGCCGTGTACCTTTGTACTTATTTATCCGTTACACTGCTGTAAAATTGCTTTTTCGCCTCCGTTGGGCCTTCAGCCCGCATCTGGGTTTTTCCGATTTATTCAAAAATACTTATTCATAGCGTGATGCAAATAACCGAAGCAAGGATATGAGAAGTCTGTAGATTTATGACAGGAAGATCATATACGGATCAGATACTTAGCTTGCTCCGTTATTCTGAAAGCCCAAAAAGAAAGTCTGCCGCGGGCAAATTCTCATTGCGCGCTTCACTCTCTCGAAGTGTAAAACCCCAGCTTCTCCAAATTGAGTGAGAACTCACTCTCTGAAAATGTGAAAAACTCACTCGATCTTTGTGAGTGACATCTGACTTGGAACGAGTGAAAATTCACTTTAAAGGAGTTAAAAGGCTCACTTAACGTTCGAGTAAATTCGTTCACTCGGTTTTTTGAGTGAGTACATTCACCCAATCCGAGTGAAATATGTCCTCCATGGGAGTGAACATTTTTAGCTCGATAACTCTATGGCGAGTGAGTATTACACTCTATATATAGTGAAAAATATTTAAGTTAATAATAGTATATATGAAAATAAAAAATCTAACAAATAAAAATAAACATTCAATAGAAATTAGTAGTTTTATTCATTAAACATAACATTATGAATTTATGACAGTGTACATTGCTTCGGTGAATTTCCCGTTAATAAATATAGAAAATAATAAATTAATTTCAGGCTTCCCTTCACCTTCCTTTTTTCTGCGGTGTGGAAAAAAAACCTATATCATCTAATTTTATATTTTTCAATATTGTATGCAGCGACATTCTCATCGGACGCTTCGCGCGCGGCTCGCAAGTTTGGGCGCGCCTAGGGCAGCACTGATTAGATCTCGCGCTTCGCGCTTGATCAGGTATTCATCTCGCGCTTCGCGCTCGGTAATGTAATCGCCTCGTGCTACGCGCTCAGACACATTTGCCTTACGCTTTGAGCTCGGTTCCTCTAGGTTTTCGCACTTCGTGTGCTCGCTATTGCGCGCTTCGCGGTGGTCATAGTGTCATGTGCAAGCTTGAGAAATCGCTTTATGGGCTCAAGCAAGCCCCCAAGTGTTGGAATCTCAAGTTCACACAGTTTCTATCAAAATTCAGTTTTCAGTGCAGTGAGGCTGATCAGTGTATTTTCATCAGCTCACACAATGGTGAATCTGTGTATCTAGCCCTATTTGTTGATGATGGGCTGGTGGCTGCGAAATCGAATGAAACACTCAAATATGTGGCAGAATGTCTCGAGAGTGAATTCCAAGTAACGTTTGGTAATGTGTCAAATTTTGTAGGTATGCCAATTAAAAGAGTGAGAGAGAATAGAACCTTGTTTATTCATCAGAGTGCATATATTGCAAAAATTCTTGAAAAGTTCCGAATGAGTGACCAAGTAATCAAATTTTTAAATAATCATAACCATGAGCATTGGTGTGCAGTCAAAAGAGTCTTTGCATATATAATTGGCACTGTCAATCATGGAATAATGTATAGAAGCGGCGGTAGCAATTTTGAATTGTCCGGGTTTTCAGATGCTGATTTTGCAAGTGACATCGAAACGCGTAGGTCAACAACCGGATATGTATTTTGTTTAGCAGGTGCTCCAGTTACATGGGCTGCACAACGTCAGAAATTAGTGACATGTAGTACGACAGAGGCGGAATATGTAGCAGCCGCAGAGGCTGCAAGAGAAGCTGTATGGTTGATAAAACTACTGGAAAGCCTCGAATGTCCATGTGTTAATGCTACGGTATTATTTATAGACAATTTGAGTGCAATTCGTCTTGTAAAGAATCCAGAGTTGCATAAACGCACAAAACACATTGACATTCGCTTTCACTTTATTAGAGAAAAAGTTTACTGTTGTGAGCTAACTGTGAAATATGTTTCAAGCGAAAATCAGCTGGCAGACATGTTCACAAAAGCATTAGCAAGAGACCGTCTAAGAAAGCTATGTAATATGTTAAACGTCAAACCACATCAGATGCTGTGACCGCGGTAGTGTTAATGTAAGTCATGCGCATTTTGTGTGTGTGTGAGTGGGACGCAAGCGCAATCCACGTCGGCGTTGGCACTGAGGACCTCGCTTGGCTCTCAGATCATTCAACGCAAGTTGTGAATTTGTTCAACATCGATACTCTATTCCGCTTTAAATAAATTATATCCTTGTATTTCTCGCTACCTATTTGAAATTGCCGCTCACTTTCTTCAATATGGCGGCGTAGCTGGTATCGTTGCTGATTCGCTGCATTTTTTTACTTGCGCGTGGCTAGACCTGGTGTGGGTTGGATCATGGTTCGGAACGTTGAACTTTTATGAAATCTGCAGCCTTCTTGTTTAATCTGAAGCAACTTATGGCAGACGATTTTCAATTTTTCAACCTCAAATTTCTCACGCGTCGTGACGTTTTGTTTTCAAAGTGTCGCTCGTCTACGAAAAGAGAAGTCCAAAACAGAAATTTACTAATAATTTCTCAATTAAAATGTGCAAAGTGAGTTAAAATTTTGATCTTGAAAATTAAATGAAACACCGTTATGTGAACGTTTTATAATGTTTTTCGATAACTCCAACTATTTCACAACGAAGTGTAATAGTATAATAATTTAAAAAATTTCTCAACATAAATGCGTCCAATTTTCAGGTTAGAACTTGAATCCAGCATCGTTAAATAAACATGAAACAATGCTGTTAGATAAACTTAAAATAATACAGTTTCATAATCAAAGGCAGACGAAGAAGTTACTTCACATAAAATCTCTATAAATATTAGATTATTGGCGCTTTTATACCTCTGTTTCTCCGACCGGTGCTGGCATAAAGTCCATAAGAGTAAAAGTGATAGAGAGCGGAAAATTTGACAAACAGTACTCTTTATCTCTTTTACTCTTATAAGTTTTCTGCCTGCACCGGTCGGACGGACAGAGGTATAAATGGACCATAACTGTTAACAATTCTCACGTCAACACTTCACATTTTGAGGGTACAAAAAGCTGGTCGGCGCCACCTGAAGCAAACCCGATAAAACCTGGTGCATAGGAAGTAGCTATGCCGATCCGTGTGCGTTGAAGCGTGTTCTCTTGTATAAACTTGTGCCTTGTGCTCATTCTAGTGATGGGACACCGACATCGAAACTTCGATGTCGATGTTTTTGACATCGATGTTTCAACTTCGATGTTTTCGACACATCGATGTTTCTTCTTCGAGGTTGTGTATCGATGTTTTTGTTTTATCGCTTATTGGTCACTAAAAGTTTCAGATTGGGAAACTTGTGTTTTCATTGGTCCATTCGGTTGGCATCGCTTGAATCTCGTAACTAGCGTGCTAGCGTGGCCATTTAACCAATCACAAGCAGTTTCAACGTCAAAGATGCTTCCAAGGGATTTAGGATAAAGGCGTAACTGGACGTTCAGCTATCAATTTATTGTCACCGCATCGCTTCAAACTGAAAACGTGCTAAAAATGTCAGCATTCATTGATGTTGCAGAAAGTAACCTGATGTGAGATATTGGTCTCTGAATTCACTTCAATGTTTGAAATCTTACAATTCAGTGTGACACCGTGTGGTGTCCTTAGCCTCCGTGCTCCAAAAAATATATTGTCAATGTGCACTGTTTTTGCATATCAAATTATGTCTCAAAAACGTTACTCTCCACAAAGAATATAAAATGCTTTCAGAATTCATGTATTTTATATAAATTTTCAGGTTTTATAGGTTCCACTTAATCTTATAATTTCCAGTCTCCTATAAGAGAGAGACTGGAATAAGTAGGAAAAGGACAACAAATATAGAAAATTTAGGATAACCAAATCGACCCCCTAAGATTGCCAGGTCGCCTGTGCGAGAAGATGAAGTTGACTATGTGATATGACGAAATCGACCTTCTATGATGAGGGATTCGACTCTCTATGACGCTTGGTCGACCGTTCGAGATGACCAAGTCGACACTCTGAGATGATCGATTTATACCTCTTGTCTTAGCCTTCTAGAGATAGTTGCTTTAGTCATCTTTAAGGGCTGTCTTATAGTTGACCCTGCAATATATTCTGTCCGCACATCTAGATGACCAAACTGACCTTTCATTTTTCTCTGTGTACGCGACAGGCATTGTAAGCTAGTCGCGTGAAGAACCGAATAGTACAAATTGACGTATATACTATTTTCTTTGACGACGGTGCATTATAAGTTTTGTTGTGACAGCGTAGAGTATCGTAATGTTGTACATTACGATACAGCGATACACTCTTCACATTACACTCCGCTGTATCGTAATTTACAACATTACGATACTCCACGCTGTCACATGTCAGAAGTGAGGAAAGTGCATTACTCCACCTAGATGCTTCTCTTCTGAAAGCCGAAGTAAAGAAAGCAGAATTTGAAAAATTCCATCAAGAGCGATTCGACAAGAAAATGCACGGAAATTTTCATAGGAATGTAGAAAAACAGTGCTTGTCGAAGGAGCAAACTTTTGCTTTTCTCAGATCATCAGGGCTTAATTCAGGTACAGAGGGTTTTATTTTCGCATTTTGAACCGCACCTACTACAACTATGTTTGGTGTTATCATTGTTGTTCCCACGAGCAGCTAGGGAAAAGGGTACGTCCATCACATAATGCAATTCTTTGTAATTTTGAGAAACGAATTTTAATAGTTGAAGATATAGTAGTTAATGATTCGCGAATATAAGACATACTTTCTGAGAGTTTATCTGAAAGTCGCAGACAAGTGTGTCTGTTAAAAAAGATTATTGTTTGTTTTTATTCAAAGTGAAAAAATTGAGTGAAATTTTGTGAGGGTTGAAAAAAGGTATTTTCGTAGGAATTTTCTCCCAGTTTTTGATCCACCCTGTGAATATCAAGACTGTTGAAACAACTTTGCAATTGACTGATTTTTGTGAATTGAAGATAAGAAAAATGGTGTATGTTGAAATCGGCTAGTGCTCGTTCTCATTTTAAATTTACACTCAAAGTCACTTACTGTAATATTATTTATGAAATTGTTTGACTATAAAAGTCACTTCATAGCAAATGTTTTTCAGTTGCTTCTCGACCACCAAATAAGAAGTGAGCATCAACATTTTTGTAGTGGACTAGTACCTGACAGGAAAAAATGGAGCCTGAGCAGAGCCGGAAACTCATCTCCTTCATGGACCAGGCATACACCATGTTAATGTAGAAGAGAAAAATCCATAAAATCAGTGCATCAGTGCATGGTATTGTCGGGTGCTCTGCGCGTTCGATTGTTTTGAACCGCATCTACAACTTGTTGGTGGGTTGGTGGTGCCATTGTTGTTCCCACGAGCAGCTAGGGAAAAGGTTACGTCCATCCTTGTAGAGCCCCGCTTGCAAGGATAAGTCTTAATACTCTGAGAGGTCGCCTGGTATCCCAGAGTCACCGTTTGAGACACCTCACCCAGGTGCAATTCAGCTTTCGGCACGGTCGTCATGCCTCCGCTTAGGGGTTATTCCTTCGGCACCATCCCTGGACAATTGTCCGCGACTGCTCATTAATCATTGTAACCATATTGAGCGGAAACCCTTGGTACAGGGACCCTCTATCCGCAACCTGAGGACGCGTTCGGTGGCTTCGTCAGAGGCCCTTCGGTTCTATTCCTAAGGAATAAAAACCGAACCGGTTATATATATATATATATATATATAATTAAAAACTTAAGGTTAGCAACCACCGCAGGGTCCCACGAGGGTCGTGTGTGACCTGAGTTAGTTATGTGACCTGTCACAGGGATGCCTTCCCGCCCCACAACACCTGAGAAAGGAGGTCGTGTGACCTAAGTTATTTCTGTGACCTGTCACAAGGGTGCCTTCCCGCCCCTACGGTAGGCTGGAAAGAAGGTCGTGTGTGACATAAGTTATTTCTGTGACCTGTCACTGGGGTGCCTTCCCGCCCCTACGGTAGGCTAGGAAGGAGGTCGTGTGTGACTTAAGTTATTTCTGTGACCTGTCACAGGGGTAACTTCCCGCCCCCACAACACCAGGAAAAGGGGGTCGTGTGTGACTTAAGTCATTTGAGTGACATGATACAGGGGTGCCTTCCCGCCACAAAGATAGACTAGAAAGAGGTCGTGTGTGACCTAAGTTATTTCTATGCCTGTCACAGGGGTGCCTTCTCGCCCTACTATGAAATGGAAAGGAGATCGTGTGTGACTTGATTTATTTCTGTGACCTGTCAATGGGGTACCTTCCCGCCCTCACGGCAGGCTGGAGAGAAGATCGTATGTGACTCAAGTTATTTCAGTAACATGTTACAGGCGTGCCTGCCCGCCCCCACAAGACCTGGTAAAGGGGGTCGTATGTGAAGTGAGTTATTTCTATAACCTGTTACAGGAGTGCCTTCCCGCTCCCACTACAGGCTGAAAAGAAGATCGTGTGTGACTTGAGTTATTTCTGTGACCTGTCACGGGGCTGCCTTCTCGCCCTCAAGATAGGCTGAAAAGGAGGTCGTGTGTGGATGAAGTTATTTCTGTGACCTGTAACAGGGGTGCCTTCTCGCCCACACTATGGCATGGAAAGGAGATCATGTGTGACTTGAGTTATTTCTGTGACTAGTCACCGGTGTGCCTTCCCGCCCCCACAGTAGGCTGGAAAGGAGGTCATGTGTGACCTAAGTTATTTCTATGACCTGTCACTGGGGTGCCTTCTCGCCCCCACTATGGGCTGGAAAGGAGATCGTGTGTGGCTTAAGTTATTTCAGTGACATATCACAGGGGTGCCTTCCCGCCCCCACTATAGGCTGAAAAGGAGATCGTGTGTGACTTGAGTTATTTTTGTGACCTGTCACGGGGGTGCGTTCTCGCCCTCACGATAGGCTGAAAAGGAGGTCGTGTGTGGCTTAAGTTATTTTTGTGACCTGTCGATCGAGAATAAATAAACTTGATGTGTTTATCTCCATAATAGCTCAAGCGCAATATCAACGATTTTTCAGAAGAGTCGAAGAACGTTCTCAAAATTCGAATTTTCAATCGTGAAGAAACAAATGTATACTCCTAAAGTACATCAATGCTGAATTAATGCCTGAAAAGTTTGATTGGAAAATTATATTATATTATATAAAAAATTAGTGATAATTATAAAAAAAAATCCAATTCATTTTTAACACGCGTAATATTTTGCAAATGAATGATCAATACCATGGGGCCCTAGAAATAATTGGGTTCCAATTGGGTTCCCATTGCGTAGAACTGGAAAATTAGAATAGGAATAATTGCACGAAAATTGTTTCGAGGGGATTGGCTGCGATTCGTCACATGATTCGCACTAAAGCTCAACAATTTATAGATAAAAAGAGTTTTTATATTGAACTCATGAGAGTTATTGATATTTTTTAAATTTCATAAACAACTTTTATGAGCCATTATCGACATCAGCTATTTATGATGTAATAAATAAAGTTCTTCCTGCGAAATCGACCAAAAATTACTCGGCAATGACACCTAGTTATCATATATTTAGTCTGTTCATAACAATTGATGCTTATTTAAATAAACCTAATCAACAAATGCACTGCTGGGCTATTTTCCGACGCACTCGCTTGGTTCTTTCAACGTCATCAAATGTTATTGACTAATTTATAAACATTTAGGGATATTTCTATGAGAATCTACAGTTATTATATTTAAGAACAATTTTTTCAACAAATTTGTATTACCTAATGTATTTATGAACTAAAAAATTCCACTTTTCACCCAGGACTTAACAGCCAATTACATTATCAACCATTTCTTGCTATTAGTCAATAACAATTGATGACTGTTCAAACGAAATCAATTAAAAAATTCATTTTTTGACTATTTTCAACACTTCAACGTTGTTCTTTTGACGCGTAATCAACTCTTAACAACTAGTTTTTGAAATTTTTTGATACACCTGGATAACTATCAATTATTGTTAATGTTATGACCAATGTTATGAGGACATTTTTTTCTTCTTAGGCATTTTTCAACTAAGAATGCCGTTTTATGTTGTGGAATTTGCGAAAAATTCTTTAGCTGAATCTCATTTTTAACATAGCTGCGCAATATTTGACAAGGGCGACCTCTCAGAGTATGCAGCCTTATCCTTGCATGCGGGGCTCTACAAGGATGGACGTACCCTTTTCCCTAGCTACTCGTGTGAAAAACAATGATAACACCAAACATAGTTGTAGTAAGTGCGTTTCAAAACAATCGAACGCGCAGGGCTCCCAACAAGCGGTCTGACAACAATGCCGACTATCCCAAAATTCGGGGGAACCAATCAAGACGGAGCCAGTGTGATTGACCGGCAGAATCTCATTACTTTTAAGTGGACAGATCGAACCAGAAAAGCCCTGCTGGAGTGTTATGATACCAGTATGGTCCCTGAACGAAAACGTTACATGGCGCGACTGCATACTCTGTGGTGCGCGAAACACCTAGAGCTCTCGCATTTTTTGCATAAGCGTCTACGAAACCGTGCCGAGGAACTCCGGAAAAGGGGTTATATGAGCGAAGCGCCTACTCAACCGCACCCAGAACAAGCCGGCAATAAAGAAAGAGAGGCGACACTAAGAGCGACCGCGAGCAGGCATACAATCGAGGAAGAGGGATGCTTCAGGACCCGGAGAAACATCAACATTCAGGTTTCTCTCAAGTCCAAAGATCTGTTTGAACTAGATGACAAGTTTCGTGGAGTTTTTCGAAAAGCCCGACCTCTGGACTATCAATTGTAGTGTGTATAATGCAGCGCGAGCTTTGGCAGATGCAAACCGAGGAGGTAATAAACGTATTAAGAGGCATGAAGAACTATTCCATGAGCCCTCTCCTCTTTTGCCTCACATCACTGCCACTATCTCTCGCACTTCGCCATTCCGAAGGGTAACTCTGTGGCAAAGTTCGAAATCGAAAACATAAGTTCACTCATGTATTTTACATGGAATGCTCAAAGGTTCATCCACAGATCGTGAGGTGCATAGAGAGATTAATGCCGCTTTGGAAAACCAGGTTTACAATTTCATCTGGAAAACATCGTGTGATCACTAATAGTGTCACCTTTGAGAGAGGTGTGTTTCAGGGCGACACAATGATCCTTCTCCTCTTTTGCCTCACATTATTGCCACTATCTCTCACACTTCGCCATTCCGAAGGCTACATCTGCGGCAAACCTTGAAATCGAAAGCATAAGGTCACTCATGTATTTTACATGGATGATCTTAAGATCTATGCTAAAAATCAAGAGAAACTAGGGGGAGTGTCTTTTTGAATGAAATTTAAAAGACATACTTACATTCAGTTTGCTCGCAGATGTTGGCATTAGATATACTTCACTCCTAATATTACGGCTATTATCGCTACTACTTTTATTACAACTATTTTCAATTTTTTCTGTCGCGCCTATTTAGCATATTTTTTATTTAGAAACAAAATGTAACCTGATTTACAAGTTCTAAATGTTAGAAACAAACAGAGAATTTAAAAAGGTGGATATTTTTAAAAATAATGAGAACCATTTAAAAAGGAATAATAATATTTATTTTATGTACAACAATTTATGGTGGTTAGTGAAAACTAGTAATAGATTTGGGGGGGTCTTTCATCATTCGGAAAGGCCATCTGCCATAAGCTTGGGATTGGTCGAGGGTCTGGTGATTCTGTTGGCGGTGGTCTTGCCCATAAAGCTTGTTCAATTGGTATCGCAGCAGGGCATGGTGGTATTTGTCTTTCACGTACGAAAGGTCGTACGGGAGCGATAGGTCGATTGACCATCTGAAAAACGGTTTGGCGATATACATCCAATTTTCTGAAATATAAAAAACTATTAATCATACAATTTTATGGTTTAAGAGCAGATTATTCAAATATACGTACATGATCCTTCAGCTGAACCCATGCTGCCCATCTCCTCAATACACATGCAGGTGGATAGAGAGATTTCATACATAATTTTATAAATAATTATCTACAGAAAAACAAAACAAACTATGAAAAGCAAACTACTGTGAATGTACCCTGTTTTTTTCCTCTTCGACATAACCGTAAGGTAAAGAATCGTAATTCTCAAAAAATCTTATTTTACAATTTACCGGTTTACAGGTTTTTTTCTCCGTTATAGTTACGACATCATAAAATTTTGTTCGGCGAATTGCTCTGAATGAAATTGAAATAGGAGGAGCATTGCTGACTACCATATCTCGGATGGTTTCAAAATTAAAAACTTTTGAATTTTTGTAGTGCAAAGTTATCCCTTTAATTTTACAAACCTGATGAGTTTTTCCATCTGGAGAGGTTACGTTGAACGCATAAAATCTAGGGCCACCAGAGACAAAAGTGTCAATATAACATCCTTTACCGTACACCTCCAACTCATCAGTCATTTGTCCCAGTAATCGACCCATGGGCGGATTGTACTCTGGTACATAGGTAAAGTGACCCCGTTGTGCCTCCATATTGCCTGTCACGTGACGCTGTGACGTCATGATTTCAGATCCCAATAGACTTCAAACTATTTCCCCCTATTCACCTCTTTGCCCCTTTTTTAAAGAACATATATTTTTCCCCCTGTGTATGGAAACTGAATTAATAGAACCAATTTAGTACAGTCAAATTGGGATTTCTACTGAAACAAATTATAGACACGGAGATTTTTTACTCAAAATGTTTAGATGATTTTCCTTTTGAAGCACTAAGAATTTTAAGGCTGATTTCTTAATCAATCGTTTGTAAATAATATAAAACATGAAATCGCAACTTTTTCTCAACAAGTTTTCTTGGATAGTTGCTTTCGCTTAAGAGATAGGAAAAAAGTTCATATTTGTGACGTCATCATGTCATTATAATAGTTTGAGTTACCTGGGTAGGAATGAAGAAATCAATCAAGATAGTGAATAAGTATGAATTTCCGAAGTTGTACACATTTCGTGCGACGTCACATAATTCAAAATATGCTATCAGAATTGAAACATAAGAGACAGACACGTTGTAAAGGTTGTTGGGTCTTATTCCATTCATTTAATTGAATCCAAGCGTCCTATGTATCTTTCTCGTATTTGATATTTATCTTTTACTTCAATTGGGTTTTTTTTTTTTTTTGCAAAAAAATAATTCTCATTTCCACCGCGAGGCACGTACCATACGAGAAATATCAAGGCTTCATTAGCTTCGGATCATTCCCTTTTTATCGGCGAGCGCATTCAAGCTAATTTGAACGGGCTTATAAACAAAAACGAGCATATACCACCAAAGGCTCACGAATCTGATAGAGTTTCTTTGGCGAAAGGAAGTCTTTCTACCAAATTACAAATGAAGATACGAACGGCTTCTAAAATTCTCATACACAGAAAGTTTCAGAATATATATATATATATACACTCAGAGGCACAAAGAACTTCTCCGGTGCTGGACCAGATTGTATACACCAACTGTATATATACACCAATTGTATACACACCAACATTTGGCCCGCATATTCACCTCATATTTAAAGTCGGAGACGCCCATTCCGCAGTGGCTGGTGATAGGACGCACTATACTCCTACCGAAAAAAGGCGACTTGTCCAACCCAGAGAATTACAGGCCAATAACTTGTTTGAACTATCCACACTATAAAATTCCAGAAAAGATTATTTTCTGAGAAAGTCACATCTGCGAGGTACCAAGGGGTTGGTTTTTTGTAATGTTGAGGGATGGAGCCCAAAAATCGGGGTGGGTATTTTCGAGGTGCCCAAAAATCAGAGACTCTATCCACTCTATAAAATTCCAGAAAAGATTTTTTTTTAGAAAGTCACATCTGCGACGTACCAAAGGGTTGATTTTTAATGCTAAGGGTTGGAGCCCAAAAATCGGGGTGGGTATTTTCGAGGAGCCACAAAAAAATTTATTTTTTGGAAAAAGTAAAGGAGCCAAAAAATTTGTATTGGGGCCCAAAAAAAGACCTAAAAAGTCCAAAATTCTGAGCTATGAAAAATTCTAAAGTTCGATTGTGGAGGTGCTAGGTTAATGGACCTCTCAGCATGTGCTACCGAACTTGTGCCTCGGAGCTTCACTCTGGCCTTGAAAGAGACCCTAATGAACAGGGATGTATCCTTCGAACTTATTGTCCGTGGTGAATATTGCTCTCTGAAATAAATATAAATATAAATATATATACCAAAAAATAAACGATACCCACAAATTTAAAAAAATGTAGATTTTTAAAGAAGATTTTGAAGCTGTTAAAGGGTTGGATAGTTAAAAAAATTTTCAATCTTTTACTTAAGATTGCACGGAAAGTTTAAATTAATCTTTTTTCAAATAATCTTCAAGAAAATGTTTAAAAATATTTCCCAGCCAAATTTTTCAATATTGCGTGAATAATTTTCAAATAAATAGTCTCATTTGCCATAAAATTCTTGTGCCAAAAAAAAAAAAAAATTTCCACAAATCCGTTCAATTTTCAACCTGAAAATATTAATTTTTGTACGACAATTATGAATCTTCAGCGAAAAAACAATTCATTAGAACAAAAAAAGTTTCAGTTTTGACTAAGCAGGTCATTTTGCAACGAAAAAGATTGCTTCCCAGCAAAACATGTTATATTTTACATTTCAACAAAAAAATATTTTCCTTTTGAATGAAAGTGTTGAGTTCAACAACAAAAAATTTGCAAGAAAATAGTTAAATTCTGCAATAAAGCAGTATAATTAAAAACTAAATGGTTACATTTACATTCATTTTCAAAAAAGAAGATTAATTTTGTACTGAACAGGAGGATTTCTGAACTAAAATGAAAGTTGATATGAAAGTTGTATATGATGTATAAAGAATGTTTCATTTTGCAATCTGCGATTTGAAAATAGAAAATTCGGAATCTAAAAATGTTTACAATTCCATATATGAGGCGCTCTGAGGAAAAACGTGATAAGTCCTATGTTTTAACATAGAACTCACGTTTTTCCTCTGAGCGGCTCATATATGCGATTTGTCTGAAATAGTTGAAAATTTGAAAAGCCATGATCTAATGTAAAACTTTTGGTGTATTTTTTTCTTTGTTTAGGAAATGACTCAGAATCGAGCTTGGAACATTTTTCTCCTTTTCGGCAACTTCTCTCTATTCCACTAGTGTTAATTGTTTTCACTATCAGAAGCTGTTTTGTATTTTTTATATCAGGTAGATTCATTATTAGCGACGCCCCTGAAAGCCCCTCTCATAAAATATTAATTTCATTTTTGATACCATATTCGTCATATCAGGGATGTCGAAAACTCTTAGTTTCCAAGATTTAAATTTTAGACATATGCGTCAAAGTTTATAAGTGTATACCTATACATTGTTTGTATATACTTGAAGTATTCACAGCTGTTCTCTATTCATTACATAACAATTACAGAACTAATCTAAAACATTTTACTGTATGCCGTAGTGTTATACAACTGTTCCATCATTGCTATGTAGCCATATTTATTTGCTGGTATTGTGCCATCTGTTGGATGGAAGGGTCACCACTCAAGGGAGTTGATTACTCTACATTATAGGCATGTGATCATCAAATTGAATCGGCTCGTAAGACGCCTTGTCAAGTGTGTCACGCGACATCGGTGATGTCGTTATTAGTGGAGTTAACCTGCCACTAGGCAGCACTAGCCGTTCTAGTCAAAGTTCCGCGAAAATTTTAAATTGATAAGTAGATAAGAAAAGAAAAAAAGTTTGGGAAAATCATCTTCAATTCTACATGTATTGGGCACATATTATTAGTGAAAAATTGTACTTGCACTTTACAATAAAGTAAATGTCGACTTCCTTTATCGGTAGAACAAGATTTTCGTCTGCGGAATTTTTGCTTTTCGGATCACCCGAATGTCGATGCTGAGACAAATACATCCCTTGACATATTGACATATTTCACCTACTATCTTTTCAGGTAACCAGTGCTGGATTAACAAGTAGGCCAAGGTAGGCCATTATTCCGTCGGGAAAATAATTCAGTTTTCTGCTTCCGATGTTCGCTTCGAAGCCGGATGGATCCAGATAGAAAACCGTTTTTAGACTTTAACGAAAACACTCTTCTAATGTAAGTTCCGCCGTAGCTCCAGGTAGAGCCGCATAATATTCCGTAGGCAATTAATTCAGTTTTGTGCTTCCGATGTTCGCTTCAAAGCCGGATAGATCCCGATTGAAACCCATTTTTGGAATTGAACGAAAACAGTCTTCTAATGTAAGTTCCGTCATAGCTCCAGATAGGACCGCATAAGATTTCGTCAGGCAAATAATTCAGTTTTCTGCTTCCGACGTTCGCTTCAAAGCCGGCTACATCCAGATAAAAAACAGTTTATAGATTTGAACCATGACATTCTTCTAATATGAGTTCCGACATAGTTCCAGATAAGGCCGCATCCGTCGGGCAAATAATTCAGATTTCTGCTTCCGATGTTCGCTTCAAAGACAAATAGGTCCAGATAAAAAATTGTTTTCAGACTTGAACGAAAACACTCTTCTAATGTAAGTTCAGACGTAGCTCCAGATAGGGCCGCATAAGATTCCGTCGGCCAAATAATTCAGTTTTCTGCTTCCGATGTTCGCTTCAAAGCCAGATGGATCCAGATAGAAAACCGTTTTTAGACTTGAACGATAACAGTCTTCTAATGTAAGTTCCGACATAGGTCTAGGTAGAGCCGCATAAGATTCCGCCGAGCGAATAATTCATTTTTCTGCTTCCGATGTTCGCTTCATAGCCGGATAGATCCAG
Source organism: Andricus grossulariae (assembly GCA_011634705.1). Classification (NCBI taxonomy): domain Eukaryota; kingdom Metazoa; phylum Arthropoda; class Insecta; order Hymenoptera; family Cynipidae; genus Andricus; species Andricus grossulariae. The sequence goes on along the minus strand of JAABKJ010075445.1, from coordinate 205,058,101 downwards.
ATAGAAAACCGTTTTTAGGCTTGAACGAAAGCACTCTTCTAATGTGAGTTTCCACATAATTCTAGACAGGGCCGCATAAGACTCCGTCGGGCAAATCATTCAGTTTTCTGCTTCCGATGTTCGCTTCAAAGCCGCATAGATCCAGATAGAAAACCGTTTTTAGACTTGAACGGAAACAGTCTTCTAATGTAAGTTCCGTCATAGCTCCAGATAGGACCGCATAAGATTCCGTCGGGCAAATAATTCAGTTTTCTGCTTCCGAGTTTCGCTTCAAAGCCGGATAGATCCAGATAGAAAACCGTTTACAGACTGGAACGAAAACACTCTTCTAATGTAAGTTCCGACGTAGCTCTAGATAGGGCCGCATAATATTCCGTCGGGAAAATAATCTGCACCACCTTGCTGGCGCAACCGGCCATGCCTAGCGAGGCAACACACAGTGTGCTGACCATTAGCCTTAGTTTCATCAATTAAACTCCCTGGCGACCACTATCGTAAGAGTGAGTGGTAGGTATAGCACCTTATTAACGCCAGAGATGGCGAAGGAGGTCGCCTCCCTCGCCGCAGGTTATTGTCGTCTGTTCTAGCTCTGATTGGCCGCCGTCGTCGCTGGAAAATATGACACGGCTGAACGATGAACCGCGCGCTTGTTAACGTAGGCGCCGTAATCGACGTGCCACTCCTTCGACTTGGGTAGTTGGCTCTTATCCAACTTCACCTCCATGGGTTCATTCAGGCGGTCTTGTTGCAAGGTCAGGTAGACGGCAATGCCCTTGCCCAGAGGCGTACGCACGAAGAACACGACTTCTTGTCCTGCATCAACGTCAGGAATCGCTGGCGCGGTAAGGGTGATCGTGTTTTCGTTCTCGGTAATTTCAGCAGCTGGCAAATCATCGAAGCTAAGAAACTCGTATGCATTTGACATTTGGCAACCCTCGTCATCCAAGTGGGCCAAGGCTGCAACACGCAGGCTCGGCCCACCTATTAACGGCTGTGGGATGCGCGTCGTCTACTGTCATAAACAACAGGTCTATACGTGCTTGGACGGTATGTCGAACTCGGGATGTTCTGCTAGAAGACGCGGCCATTGCATTGCAAACCAGGGCGTAAATAACGCCTGACTCTGTGCAAGTTGGGCGGATATGTCGGCTCGGGTCTGCCACTTGACCTCGCTGACTTCGTCGGCAGCGGGAGAAACTTCAGCGTCCGTTTGAGCAACCAGCACATGGCAGAGTTCGTGCTCCGCACCGACGGATCCGAAGCGCGCGTGGTACTCAAAGCTGTACAGAGAGCGGCAGGAAGCCCAGACGCCTAACTCTTCGTGTAGACGACGGGACGCCGCCTCCAGAATAGTCTCGCCAGGTGCAGGAAGACTGCAGCAAGCATTCGACCAAAAACCAGGCCAAAGCATTTTACCTGCCGCACGACGCTGAACCAGATGACGGCCACTGCTGTCGATCAAATGCACTGAAAAAGCGCGATGAAGCCGTCCGTTCCCCAGGTGTGCATCGCGTTTGCCACACACTCCGATCGGTCTATCTTGCGCATCAACTAACACTACATCAGCAACAGTTTGGCTGAAAATTAATCTTTTGTTGTTGAAGATTCAACTAATTTGTTAAAGATTCAACTAATTTTTTGAAAATTCAACTATTTGGTCTTGCATTTGTTTTTTTCGTTGAAAATTAATATTTTTACATTGAAAATTCAACTGTTTCGTAGAAAATTAAATTTTTTTGTTGATAAGTAAGTTTTCAAATTGAATTTTTAACTATTTCATTTTTGGCTGAAAACTTTTTTTTTTTTTATTTTAAAATTCAAATATTTGATTGAATATTTATGTCTTTTGTTTAAACTAAAATTATTACGTTAAAAATGGAACTATTTTGGTAAAGTCATATTTTTTGGTCGAAAATTCATACAATTTGTTGAAAATTCGTCCTTTTGGATTGAAAATTCGTCCTTTGATGGTAGAAAAGTATTCTTTCTAGGTTGAAAATTCATATTTCTTTGCAGAAAATGAGCTTTATTCTCGAAAACTCAGCTTTTCAGGTTGAAAATTTACCTGTCTTCTGAAAATTCGTATTTTTGACTTTAAAATTCAAATATTAGGTTAAAAATTCTTTAAATCTTCCAGAAGTGGAAGACGCAATTAGTTACATTTATAGAAGAACTTCTAGAGAAGAAAATAGATTTATAGGTGAAACATTTTATTATTTGGTCAATAATTTAGTCAGTTTGTTGAAAAATAAACAATTTTTTCACCTACATATAAGAATTGGCATTCGACAGCTGCTGGTCATAAAAATTCCATTTTTTTTTTAAATTCATAATTGCAATTGAAAACTCATCTCTTTGGTTTGAAATGTAACTATTTTACTGAAAAATCGTATTTTTTAAATTATTTTTTTGAACTGAAAACTTAACTATTCTAATTTTTGGTTGAAAATACATTTTGGTAGACTGAAAATTCAACTATTTGTTTAGAAATGCAACTGTTTTACTGGATATTCATTTTCTTCGCCGGGAATAAATTTTCATACCTGAAAATGTAACTGTTCCTTTTTCGGTTGAAAATTGATATTTTAGATTGAAAATTTATCTTTTCCTGTTAAGAATTCATGTATTTTGTTGAAAATTCTTATTTCTTGATAGAAGATTTTTTTTTTTAGTTGAAAATTTATTCCTGTTTGTCAGAAATGCAACTGCTTGGTTGAAAATTAGTCTGTTCTTGTTGTTATTCGAGTATTTTATTATTCGGGAATTTTATTATAGGGGAATTTTATTATACGGAAATTTTATTATTCAGAAATTTTTTTATTCAGAAATTTTTCAAACTAGAAAATTTCCGAATTTGAATAATTAAAACTTTTAAATAAATTTTATTTATGAAAAATACAATAATAAAATATTTTTGTAAAAAACATTTTTAATGTTTGAAGTTTCTAAAATTATTTTTGAATTTAAAAATAACTACAATCAAAGAAAAATTTTAAAGTGTCGGAAATTTTCTTTTTCGGTATTTTTCAGTCGTTTCCTTTTATTAAGAGAAAAATAAATGTTATGTAAATTTTTAAATTTAGAATTAAAAATAGTGAAAAATAAAAACAGTTTACAGATTATAAGTGTAAAATTCTTTAATAAATTATAGAAAATAAAATATAGTTTAAAATATTTTTTACAACAATATTTGATTATTGTATTTTTAATAAATAAATAAAATTTATTAAAAAAAATTTAATTCTTCAAATTTGGAAATTTACTAGTTTGGATATTTTATAATTAGGAAAATTTCTCATTCGAGAATTTTCTTATTCGGGAATTTTATTATACGGGAATTTTATTATTCGGAAATTTTATTATTCAGGAATTTTATTATTCAGAAATTTTCTAAACCATAAAATTTCAGAATATGAACAATTAAAATTTGTTAATCAATTTTCTTTATTTACGAAAAATACAATGGCAAAATATTATTGTGAAAAACATATTTTTAATGTTTGAAGTTTCTAAAATTATTTTTGAATTTAAAGTAACTATAATTAAAAAAAAAATTTACAGTGTGGGGAATTTTATTTTTCGGAATTTTTCAGTCGTCCCGTTTTATTAAGAGAAAAAAAAATGTATGCAAATTTTGTAATTCAGAATTAAAAATAGTGAAAAATAAAAACAGTTTACAGATTATGAGTGTACAATTCTTTATTAAATTACATGAAGTAAAATATAATTTTAAATATTTTGTTACAAAAATATTTGATTATTTTATTTTTAATAAATAAATAAAATTTATAAACAAATTTTAATTCTTAAAATTCGAAAATTTACTAGTTTGGATATTTTATAATTCGGCAATTTTCTGCCGGGAATTTTATTATTCGGGAATTTTTAAATTCGGTAATATTATAAACTGTAAGTTAATTTTCAATCAAATAGTTTAATTTAATACCAAAAAATAGGAAGTTTCAACAATATAGTTGAATCCTCAACAAAAACAGTTGAATTGCTAAATTTTCAAGTTAAAAACATAATTTTTCTACAAAACAGTTGAATTTTCAATATGAAAATATGAATGTTCAACAAAGCGTTAATTTCCAACTAAATCGTTGAATTTTCAATTAAAATGATGAATCTTAAGGATACAACAAAAAAAAAAGGAATTTTCTACAAAGTAGTTCAATTTTCAACAATATGTGAATTGAAAAAAATTTAATTTTCAACAGAAAGTTAATTTTCAACCAAATAGTTTAATTTTCTACCAAAAAATACAAAGTTTCAACAAATAGTTGAATCCTCAACAGAAACAGTTAATTTTGATCCAAAAAGTTGTATTTTTATCCAAAAATTTTTTTAAAATAAAAAGACAAATTTTCTACAAAACAATTAAATTTTCAAAAAAAATTATAAATTTGCAATAAAAAGTTATTTTTTAGCCAACTTGTTTAATTTTCCATCAAATTGTTCAACTTTCCAGTTAAAAACACGATTTTTCAACAGACAAGTTAATTTTCTATCAAATAGTCCATTTTTTAAAAGAATAGTGGAATTTTCATCCAAAAAAAGATAAATTTTCAAACAATAAAGACAAATTTTCAACAAAATTATTGAATTTTCAATCCAAATGTATGAATCTTTAACAATAAATTCATTTTCAATCAAATAGTTTAATTTTCGACCAGAAAATGCGAAGTTTCAACAAAATAGTTGAATCCTCAACAAAAACCTTTTAATATTCTACCCAAGAAGACTAATTTTCAACAAATACAAGAATTTTTAAATTGTCAATAAAAAATTATGAATTTTTAATAAAAAGTTAATTTTCAGCCAAATAGTTTAATTTTCTACTAAATTGTTGAATTTTCAAGTTAAAAACACCATTTTTCTACAAGACGGTTGAATTTTCAATCTGAAAATACGAATTTTCAACAAAACGTTAATTTCCAACCAAATAGTTGATTTTTTAATTAAAATGATGAATTTTAAAGAAACAACAAAAAAAGACATTTTTTTCAAAGTAGTTCAATTTAAAAAAAAAAGAAAATAATAATTCTGAATAAAACTTGTTGATATTTTAACAAAACACGATGATCTTTTATGTTTAGAATTCAACTATTTAGTTAAAATAGTAAAATATATGAAGTTTTGGCCAAATAGATGAATTTGCAACTAAAAATATGAATTTTCAACTAAAATTTTGAATCTTCAACCAAAGCAAATTAATTTTTAACAGAATAATATAATGGTTGATATTTCATCAAAAAAATATTTAAATTTAAAATAAAAGACAGTTGGATTTAACCAAGAAAGACTAATTTTAAATAAAATACTTGAATCCTCAACTAAAACAGATTAATTTTCAACTAAACAGTTGCATTTCTAACTAAAAAATTTATTTTTTACCAAACTGATGAATTTTCAACAAAATAGTTAAATTCTCAGTTAAAAAAATTGATTTTAAACACAAAAAAAAACGATTTTTCAACTAAAATTATGAATCTTCATTCAAGTTATCTTTTTTGTTGAAAATTCCACTATTTGGTTGAAAGTTGAACTGCTTCGTTGAAAAAGAATTTTTTCGTTTCAAGATATATCTTTATGGTTTAAAATTCGATTATTTAGTTAAAATAGTCAAATATATGAATTTGTAACTAAATAGTTGAATTTTCAACTAAAATTTTGAATCTTCAACCGAAAAAAAAAGAATTTTTAATAAAATAGTTCAACTTTCAACCAAGCAGTTTAATGTCTAATCTAAAAATATGAATTTTAACAAAGAATGTAATGGTTGATATTTCAACAAAAAAATATTTTAATTTAAGATAAAAAACAGTCTGATTTTCTACGAAAAAAGATGAATTTTCAACAAAATACATAATTTTTCAACCAAATAGTTAAATTTTCTAGCAAATTGTTGAACTGTCGAGCCGAAAATAAGAACTTTCTACAAATCAGTTCAATTTTCAACCCGAAAATGTGAGTTTTCAACAAAAAAGTTAATTTTCAACCGGAACAGATTAAATTTTAACCACAGTTCCATCTTTTACCAAAAAAGACGCGATTTCTACAGTAAAAGATTAATTTTCTAACCAAATGAAGGAATGTTCAACCAAATATTTGAATTTTCAATAAAAAAATTTGTTAGTGAACAAAGAAAAAACTTGCAATAAAATTGTTGAATTTCCAAGCCAAAAAGTCAAGTTTTCAACAAAGCAGTAGAATTTTCAACCGATAAGTTTGACTTTAAACAAAACTTTTTGGATTTTCGTGAGGAAAAGTGTATCTACGAATTTCGAATCGCCGGTTCGGGTTCATCTGCGGAATCAGACGAACATATCTAAGTTCTTCACTTGTAAGTCCATCAATGCACAAAGAAGAACGACTGACAGGCGGAGACCTAAACCTGGCACGAAGAGAAGATTCGGTAGGAGGAGAAGACCTGACACGAGAAACACCATTAAAAGTGACGCCCTTAGGTGAACGCTCTAACTGCAAACTCAACTCTGCCACGAAAAACACACATTTCAATTAGGAAAAAATCTTTTAAAACATAAACTCAAAAAGTTAACTTGTACAATAAATTGCACAAAAAGTCATAAAACAAGAAAAGAATTTTTCGAAAATTCGTTTTAAGAAAACACGAACTGGAAAAATTCAACTTTCGTAACAGAATCGACCAAAAATACTTCGAACAAGAGAAATATGTTTCTAAAAGTAATTGCAATCGGCTCATCAGAGACAGTTGTAAGGCACAGAAAAAAACAAGGGAAAAAGGTTTCCTCATGTTTTCTCTTCCACAGATTTCATACTGATTCCCCTTTTCCCCCTATTCCCCTTTTTTGAAGAACTCCTTTTTTCCTCTTTTACTCGCTTCTCGCTTAAATGGAAACTGAATGAATGCAACCCGATAAAAAACTTCAAATAGTTAAGCTGGAACTTAATTTTTTCGTTGAAAATTCTACCGTTGTAAAAGTTGAATTATTTTGTTGAAATTTCAACCATTTGGTAGAAAATCGAACGTTTTGGTTGACAATTCTTTCTTTCTTGTTGAAAATGTTTATTGGTTGACATTTCAACCCTTTTCTTGAAAATTCGTCTGTTTGGTTTGGAAATTCCTCTCTTGGTGGGAATTTACCTTTTTTGGTTAAGCACGCCACAAAAAATTAATTTATTAGGTGATTAATGCAATTGAACTTGATCTGTTTTGGTTGGAAATAAATTTGGTAACTAAAAATTTTCCTGTGCCATTTTTGTTTTAAAATTTACTTCTCTTTTTTGAAAATTCAACTAATTGGTTAAAAGATGCACCACTTTCTCAAAAATTATTCTTTTTTTTTGGTTCAAGATTCATGATTTCATTTGACTACACTGGTGAAATTTGTACTACCTTGTCAAAAATTCAATTTTTCTGTTGAAGATTCATGATTTCAGTTATAAATACAGTTGAATTTTTAACAACAAAAATTAATTTATGAAAAAAAAACCTAAATGGTCAACCAATGAGATGAATCTTCAATGATGGAATTTTCAACCAGAAAACAATATCTTTCAATCAAGAATAATTAGATTTTCAAGTAAATAATACATTTTTTGTAAAAAAATTACTTTGCAAAGAAGAAAATAATTTTCAACGAAATAGTTACATTTTTAGGCAATGAAATTAATTTTTAACCAAGATAATAAATTTTCAAACCGAAAAAAATGGATTTTCAACACAATAAATGAATTTTCAACGCAAAAGATGAATTTTCTATCAAAAAAAGAAAAATTTGCCACAAAATAGTTAAATTGTTTACCCTTGGATTTTTACGAGAAGTACGAAAAGTTATTTTTCAATATAAAAGAATTATTAATATTTGAAAAAATACATTTCCAACCAGAAAAACGAAATTGGAACAAAACAGTTAAACTTTTAAGAAAAGAAATACATTTTGAACTAGAATAATGAATCTTCAACAAAAAATATTAATTTTCTACCCAATAGGTGAATTTTCAACCCAAAAATATGCATTTTTTATCAAAATAATTTAATTTCCAATCTAAAAAGGACGTCAAGTGAATTTTTGACTAAAAAAGGTCAAATTTCTAACAAAAATGTAATATCTACATTTTCAGTCAAAAAGTTGATTTTCAACGAGACAAATTAATTTTTTAATAATTAGTTAAAAATTGAAGCAAAGAATTACTATTTCAAATAAAATGATGAATCTTCAACTATGAAAGTGAATTTTCAAACCAATATTTGAATTGTATACCAAAAAAGATAATTTTCTACGAAATAAACGAATTCTAAAGCAAATAGTTGAATTTAAAAAAAAATATATAAATTCTAAACTAAAAAGATTGAATCTCTATAAACAAGATACATTGTTGACAAGAAGTGGAATAGTTAAATTTGCAGTAAAAAAAATTAATTGTCAATAAAAATACTTCTTTTCAATGTAATAAATTTTCAACAGCAAAAAATTAATTTTGTACCAAAAAAGATTAATTTCTAACAAAATACATGAATGTTCAACCAAATGTTTTAATTTTGAAGCAATTTTTAACAGCCAAATAAATGATCTTTTAAAACAAAAGTGTGAATGACATAGCTGACATTTCAACTGAAGACGGAACGTCGGGGTGTTCCCCGTGTTAAGAATATCTAAATCAGTGGTGATTAGGTATTCCAGTAGGTCATTACCTCTGGAGTTGACGTCCGTGCTGCCCCACAAAGTATGGTGGGAATTAGCATCGCATCCCAACAGTAGAGGAATACCCCTTAAGCTGCACCTTCCCACGGCTTTGTAGTAGTTAAATGTTTACTAAAGAAGATAAACTTTTTACCAAAAGTGGAATAGTTAATTCTTCAGTCTTTTTTTTCAGTCTTCACACAAAAAAATGACTTTTTAAACAAATTGGTAAATTTTCTACAATTTTTTTAACAAAAATAGTTGAATCCTCAACCAAAAAGACGATTTAAAAAAAAAGTCAAACTTTCAACCAAATTGGATGTTTAAAAAAACATTATTTAATTTTCAACAAATTAGATTAACTTTTAGCCAAATATGTAGTTAAATTTTCAACCAAAATAGATAAATCTACAATGCAAAATGGAATAGTTAAATTTTCAGTTGAAAAAATTCAATTTCAGTAAAAAACGAAATTTAATAAAAATAGAATTTTCAACCAAAAAGATCAATTTCCAAATAAGTAGATTAATTTTCTAACAAAAAACTCAAATTTTCAACAAAACGCATGAACTTTAAAGAAAATGGATTAGTTTTCAACAAAAAAGTTCAATTTTCTACAAAAAAGACGAATTTTTAACAAAATACATGAATTTTTAACCAAATTGAATATTACATTTTTTTTAAATTTTCAACAAATTCGATTAATTTTTAACCAAATAGTTCAATTTTCAACTGAAAAAGGTAAATCTACAATGCAAAATGGAATAGTTAAATTTTCAGTTAAAAAATTGAATTTCAACCAAAAACAGGACTTTAAAAAAATATATAATTTTCAACCAAAAAGATAAATTTGCAACTAAAAAAGATAAATTTACCATAAAAAATGGAATAGTAAAACTTTTAGTGAAAAAAAAACTAATTTTCAACAAATAAGTTAATTTTTTTCAAAAAATAGTTCAATTTTCAACCAAAAAGATAAATTTCCAAATAAGTAGATTAATTTTCTAACAGATAACACAAATTTTCAACAAAAAACATGAACTCCAAACAAAATTTTTTAATTTTCAAAAAAAGTTTAATTTTCTACAAAAAGCGAAATCTCAATAGAATACGTGTAGTTGCTTTTTTAATTGGATATTATGTGACTAGTTTTTAGAACAAATCTTTCATGACAAATATTTACTTAACTTCAGAAGTCAATGTAGGCAAAGGACGTAAAAATCTACGGATATTAACTCATTTCTCTTTTTCGGAATTATTGGATTGAATTTACCTTCTGTGGCTTCATTAAGGTACGTTGTACGCTGAGATAGACCACAAATCTTATAGCTTTCTTGACATCGCGTTTAATTCCCTTTCAATAATAATGTTTTTGTATGAATGTATTAGATTTTTGTGTTTGTTGATGCCCAAGTTGCTCATGTATTGACTTGAAAATAATGTTTTTCATTGCATCGGGAATCACAATACGCCTTCCTAAATGGAAATTTGATCTGAAAAATAAAACATCCTCCTGCATGCAGTATTGATGAACATTTCCCCCCTTCATTATTTTCTCACGCATATTTCGAATTATTTTCTCTTCCGCTTGGTATTCTACGATGCTTTTAAACAATCTTGACAATTTTGTTTCTCAAGTCTTCTTTAATACTATTGTTTGCACTTTATATTCTCCTTGATACATTTCCCAAGCATGTAAATTTTTCGCTACTATAAAAGCTGAATCTTCTGTTTCCTATGATGACCCGGCCGTGATTTTATTAAAATAATCAGCAACTACATTGTCTTTGCCTCTGCAAATATTCTATTTTGCATAAGCGTTTATTCAAGATGATTGAATAACGGGAAAGTCGTGAATTATGAAAAGGAGTTCCTAAAAAAATGTAAGAGCCTGATAAACCGCTATTATTTCAAATGTAGGACCTAGCAGATATTTTAAAAGTTTATTCACTGCATATACTATTGCTAAAAGCTCTATTTCCGTTGTAGTATAATTTTTCTCATAAGTCGTTAGGCATCTGCTTCCCAAAGCCACAATGCATTCTTTTTTATCTTTATTGATTTGAAATAAGATTGCTGCAATTCCCTTTTTACTTGCATCCGTTTGTAATTCAAAAGGCTTATCACTCATATAGTGGGCTAAAACAAGAGCGTTCAGGAAGCTGTTCTTTATTGTTTTCCACGCTATCGAATGTTTCTGCCGTCCAAATAGATTTTTGTTTTTAACACAAAATATCGAGAACTGATTCCATGAATTGTGCATACTCATGCCTGAATCTACTATGGATATGTCCTAGGAAGTGGCGGTTTTTTATAAAATCATTCACTTCGCTTCACCTAATTAATTACTGACGATTAATAAATAAACATTAGAGAAAACTATATTTTAAATAATCTCTTTCATTTCTGTGAATGTATATTCTGATAATCTAATATTCTGAAATAAAACAGATATTTAAAATTCGCTTTAAAATTTCTACACGGATCATATGAATCATATGAAACACTCTTGTGTAAAATAGCTTTTTTTCTTTAAATTATTTTTTTTAGCATTGAGAAAAGAGCAAAAATAATTAACTTAAAACAACAATATCACTCGAAAAATCATTTTTGTTGTGGTTGACTTATTATTTGTTCATAGATAAAAAGGCGATGCAAAGTCAAAGACTTTATAAAAAACCGCCACTTTTTAGCACTTATCTGAAAAAAGATAGATATAAACAATATTAAATTGTTCAAACAACTTTTCGGTTAACTTTAATTAATCATTACCTCACTAAGTGAAATAAGGACGGAAAGGTAAAAATTGCCGATGAACCGTAAAATTAGGCAAAGACAATATTATCAACGATGATAATGAATTATTTAAACAATTAATTTGTTAACTCGAATTCATTATTACTTCACTCAAAATAAAAATTAAACAAAAAGCCAGAAGTTAAAAAAAACGCATCTTTCTAGCATTATTCAAATATAATATTAATAATACGTATAATTAATTGTTTAAACAATCATTTTGTTAACTTGAATTCATTATTACTTCACTCCAAATAAAAATTGGACAAAAGCCAGAAATTTCAACAACAAAAAACCGCATCTTTCTAGCATTGTTCAAATATAATATTATTAATAATGATGGTGAATTGTTGAAACAATGATTTTGTTAACTTGAATTTATTGTTATTTCACATCAAATACAAATTGGAAAAAAGCAAGAAATTTCAAAAAAAGCCGCATCTTTCTAGCATTATTCAAACATAATATTATTACTGATTATAAAACATTGTTTAAACAATCAATATTATTAACATTGCTGAACTGTCACGTCCATCTCATTTAAAATTAGACAACAAATGGAAAATTTGTTAAAAAAACCGTGTCTTTCTAGCTCCATTCTATGAGACAATTGCTAAAAACAATAATAAATTGTTTAAACAATTCATGAAAATAACTTATTATCACGATAACAATCAAGTGTGACGATACGATGTTTATAATCAAGTATTGCCTTATTATACAGAAGCCAATCATTACCCAGAATCATATTATTAGATAATCCAGGAACAACTAAAAATGAAACTTGTTTGCAGTATTCACCAATTTTTATATTTGGCAAAACTTGTTTTTCAATCCGAGTCATCTTTCTTCCGATTGCCGTTAATAATAGAACGTTTGTGACTGGTAACTCTAAAACACTTCCATGTTACAATAAGTAAAAATAAAATGATTCAGAGATACATGTAATTTGACTTACAGTGTCAGTGAGAGCTGAAATTGGAAAATGAAAAATTGACACTAAAAGCATAAGACATTGTTGGGTCTGAGAAGAGCCAGGTGTTCTCTCCGATTTTGGCTCCTTTATTGCGTCATTAGAAAGGTCCTCGAATAAATCATATGGCCCATGACGCGCCGTCGGAACAGCATACACCGCGTCTTGATTTATTTTAAATTATTTGAATTGTAGTATTGTGAGCAATTAGGAGGGGGAACAGTGATATCAGGAAAATTAGATAAATGAGAAGGCTGAGCCGACATTTCGTTATCTGATCGATAAACGGGTGCTTGTGCATTGTTAAATCCAAAATGGCAATTTTGATGCATACAATTACAAGAAACAAAACCAGGATTTCGAGATAGGTTTGACATTTCCAGATATTGGGATATGTTATTGATTTGTTTATAAGCATTCTGAGAGCCACGAGGTTTAAATTCAAAATCCTTCTTTTCATAGCTGTCATTCTGACTTTGCGTTTGTTGACGTTTTCGATTACTCTCTCTTTCTTCATGAGTCAAAGATAAGTGCGCTAAGGCCTGTGTTACTCTATTTACATCAGAGTAATCAATATCAGTCAAAGCTTCGCGAACTCTGAGCGGAAGTTGTTGAAGGATGCTATAGTTTATTTTATATGCTTCTCAAACCGGTAGATTTAACGCTGTGTGCTATTCAACTGTCTCAACTCGTCTATCTCTTCCTGTAAAGCTTCTAAAGCTTGTTCACTCATGACTTCAGACAAATTTCTCTTCGCAGAGAACCTATCAGACGAATCTTTTTTTTTCCCCTTCTCTCTTTACTTTTAGGTTTCAAAGTTGCCTCTTGCAAAGGTAAACCTTTCGATCTAGTATTGATAGGTGTATACATTTTGTTTTAAATTTTACGAAATATTTTCAAATTTCAAATTCGTTTTTTAAATATTTCGAAAAAGTATAATATCTTATTTTTCAGGGTTTCAAAAATTCGAGAAAAAATTCGAGTCATTTTTAAAGATATTTAGGACTTTTAGATGTTTGGAAGATAATATTTCCTAAACTGACTCGAGCTATTCCTAAAATTTTGAACAATCTTTAAAAATAAAAAAAAAATGCCCTTAAATCTTCCAGATATCAGTCTCAAGAATTTTTTTTATTTTCTTGATACCTCTCAAACTTCTTAAAAGGCTTAGAAATTTTCAAAGATTTACATTTGGTTTTAAATTGTTGGAAATGCTTTCAAACCTATAATAATTTTTTATCAATTTTCAAAACTTTCAAACTTACTAAATATGTTTTAAAATTTTTCGCATTCTTCCAATTCTTAAAATTTTGAAAAATTAAAAAACTTGCCTTTAAATCTTTCAGATTCTGTTCAAACGATTTTTGAAATCTTCCGAAATGTTACATTTTTTCAAAAATATTACCTTAAAAATAATTCTTAAAAATAAAAAATCAGTTTAAATCATCTCATGAATTGAGAAATACTTTTTAATTTTCGTGAAACCTTTAAATTTTTTTTCAAATTTCGTATAAAATTTGGCAATCTTGATAATAAAATGATTTTTCTTGAAAATATTTCCCATTCTTTTCCGAAATTGTCTAAAATAATTAAAAATCTCTGGAAATATTTGTAAATTTGTTCATAACCTTTATTTTCAGAATAAAAAATCATTTAAAATTTTCCAAGGAATTTTAAGAATTTATTTTCATGAAGCCCTCTAAACCTCTCAAAAAACTTTTAAACTTTCTAAATGTCTTTTACAATTGTCCGAATTCTTCCCAAAATTTCCTCGAAATTTTAAAAAAATTACAAAAATTGCCTTAACATCTTTCAGAATCCGTTATGACGAGTTTAGTAATCTTTTGTAATCTTTTAAAATATATTGTCATCTTTTAAAATGTTTTTAAATATTCTCTTACAACTAATTTTTCAAAATTGAAAATGAGTTTAAATTATGCCATGAATTTAAAAAAATATTTTTTATTATCGTGAAACTCTTCAAAATGCTTAAGAAGCTTTACAATTTTTATTTAAAAATATTCAAAAATGTACATTTTGTGTTAGGAATATTAAATTAGAACCAACATAGGTAAATAGTTTTAAATATAAAAGTTTAAAATTGTCTAATGAATTCCAAAATTTGTACAAGTACTCAAAGTTTTCAAAATGCCAAATTTTGGAAGATATAATTTCAAAATATTCACCCTATAAAAAACTCACAGTGGAAATATAGTAGTTTCGATTTCCTGATTCTAAAAATTTGGAGTGTTTAAGACCAAAAATTTAGAATTTTAAATCAGCTAGTAACCTTAAAGTATGGTAAGGGAAAGTCACGGATTTTGAAAAATCTAGGAAAGTCAGCGAATTTCTGTAAGTAACACGTAACCTCTCTCAAGAATAAGCAAATATTTCATTGGTCTTCAATTGTTAAGGTTATTTTTAAACATTTCTAAGAATTTTCAATTCATTCCAATAATTTGAAGGGATTTCAATGAATTTTAAAAATTTCTTTCGATTTTATATTTTTTGTCGTCCATTTTCAAATAGAAATACTAAAAAACAAATTTTTTTGAATTTGACTTAAATTTTAATATTTTGAAATATATACCGATTTGTAACGATTCAATTTTTTAATGTTTCTTTTTGGTTGAATAAAAAAAATGGCGTCAAAGATGCGGTTGGCTTAATAAAAAATATATATTTCTTTATGTGTGAAATAAATGACTCAACGCATTTTAAGTGCGTGCTATTACAAAATGGATGATTTTTAACGTCAATAAAGGAGAGCAAAATATATGAGTTGTCAAAACAATTCTAGTTTTTTTTCTAAATATATAGCCTTTCTCTTCTTTCAATAGAGCTGAAAATGTTGAACAATAATGTTCTTTTATCAAACTTTTCAATTTGCAACGTTGTTTTTTCTATAATCTCCACCGAATAAGAATATTGCTGCTAATTTTTGGCTGCTGACTTTCCTCTAATTAAACTTGTAGAATTCTTATAAACTACATCTACAGAGCATATTACAAAATCCTATATTTATATCCAAATAGAAAATTTTAATTTGGAATTTCCAATTTCGGTTTCTTGGTCTTGGCAAATTTTCTTGAATTAGATTCTTCTCAAAGAAAGTTTTTAGGTGACGAATTCTTCCCTCAGCAAACCAGAAATTTTTTAATAGACTTCTCGGTGATCTGTTTCTAATATCTGATATCAGAAACTACTATGCGCCATAAACTTTTCCTGTTGATGCCCCAATTCGAGTGAAAGAAGCAAATCAGCTCCTTGGCCATTGCCAACCGAAAGACAAACTGTTTCATCAACATTAAATTGTGAAATCTTTGGAATAGTGGTAGAAAATAGTAGATATCTCCATGAAATATATACATTTCAACGTGTCATTCAAAAACGGGCAAAAATAAACATGGATAGCGGCGAGGTTAAAGAGATGACCACAGAAGAAATTCAGGAATCTTCTTCAGGCAGAAATCGCCCAATATTGAGGAATTTTCGAATAATAAGGCTGAAAGAATTTCGCCAACAACATTAATTACATTTTTTTTTGTTGATATAATACTAAAACATCAGAGTGAACGCCGCACTTCATTCTTAAAATTCCCTCAATTTTCTGTGATTTTTTAACGACCAATTTTTCCTTTTTTCTAACCATTATTATTCAAAGACCAGCATCCTCAAAGTTCAGGAACGTTGAATTTCCAACCAAATGGTCTGATGTTTCATAAAAAAGATTAGACTTCAACAAGAAGCAGTAGCATTTCAACCTAATAATAACATTTCGAAGACAAAATGACGAATGTTTTAGAAGAGAGTGAAGTTTTCAACCCGAAAAGTTCAATATTTAGCAAAAAGATGAATTCTCAGTGAATTTTCTACCAAAAAGATTAATTTTTTGCATCAAAAGATTAATTTTCAACCATATACATTAATTTCCGAAGAGTTGGTTGAATTTTCAACATATAAAGATAATTTTAACTGAAAATATAATCATCAGAAGCAAGAAGCTAAAAAATGTAAATATGAAACAAATGAATTACTAGCAAGGATTTTATATCACAGTTCTTAATATTTTGATTCATAGAAAGGGAATTCGAAAAAACAATCCCTGTTTCAAGACAGAATATGTCGGATACTATTTGCATGAGAATGTGCAGGCAGACTCCATGAAATATGATCAAAAGCTTACAGTCATTACGGAAGCCCTTATACAAAGATATAATACACAAAAGCTGGACAAAATCCCAACAATGTACCTGCGTAATAATTGTCACCAGCTACAAATTGAATGCTTTGCATGCTCACAGCTTTTCTGCGCAATGTTTGATAATTCTGAGACAAGTCATGTAAGTTCAGTGGCTACTAAAATTAAATGGATTTGACATTGTGCATGTTCACTTTGTAGAATTATTATTGGTACTCTGTGAAAAGTGTATTCGTATTTAATCATAAAAATAATGTTTTCTTTACTTTTCATTGGTACTGATTAAGTAATTAGATATTTAATATGGTATAAAATATTATTCTGAGATAAATATATACAGAAAACGTATTTTAATAATTAAAATAAATGAAATTAGTATTTTCCTCATGTATTTGAATAATTGTCGGCTTTTATTCAACAGGCCTTTGTAGGAGAGTCATCCCCCTGGTTTCCCCTGAACCATTCGGACATTTTGAAACGACGTTACGAGTGGAAATACTGCATAGAGTACTTTCATGAAGTCATAAAATTTCAAAATGGCCGAATACCTCAGGAGAAACATTGCATTGTAAACATTGCGTCGCGTGTATTATCTTAGTTAAGAATTGTATTTATCGGCAAATGAAAAATGTCTAGTGAATACGTTTTGAGTTTATCTGGTTAAGTGAAGGTCCGTTATTGTAAGAAACTAAGTGCAAAGTAGTATAACTTTGAACCAAAAACGATGCATTTTTAACGATAAATTTAATATTTGATATTCCAACCAAAAAATATTGTAATATTATTAAAAAAAACACAGTTGAATTTAAACAAAAAAGACAAATTTTAAATGAAATAATTAGTTTTTAAGTTCATGCATTAATTTTTAACAACAAAAAGCAAACTTTCGATAAAATAGTTAAATTTTATTCGAAATAAATAAATTTGCAACTAAAAAAAATTTTAACCAAAAATGAAATAGTTCACTTTTCAGTTTAAAAAAAAATGTTAAACCAAGAAAAAGGATATTTGAACGAGATACTTAAATTTTTAATCAAAAATAATTAATTGTCAACCAAAAGGATGATTTTTTAAACAAGAAGATTAATTTTCTTCCAAAATGTCGAGTTTTCAACTAAATAATTAATTTTGAACAAAAAACAAAAAAAAATTTCAACGAAGTAGTTAAATTTTTAATTAAAATAAAGGAATTTGCAAGCAAGAAGAACAATTTTCTAAAAAAAGGCAATTTTGTGGAAAATTTCTCCCTTTTCAGAGCGTAGGGATCTAAATAGGGTTGTTTCGCAATTTTAGATAAAATAATTTTCTAACACATAATTTTAATCTAAACTCAATGTGCGTTCTAAATTTTTTTTCTGTTTGAAGTTGATGATGCGTATTTGCGAGTAGCGCTATTACCTTTGAATTGTTCCAACAAAGATAAAAATGTTACAAAATGGCCTCCTTCTATTTAATTTAATTTCCATTTATCACGATTTTCCTTTTTCTAATAATTTCATATTAATATCTGTTATATAGCTCTCAAGAAATCAATATACTTTTATTGCGTCCGTTTTATTCTGGAAGTAAACAATCATATTATATCCTTTTAAAAATATACAAGAAAAAAAAACAATTAGAATTGTTCTTTTCGAAAATTTCCTCTCACAATTCAGAATTGCAGTTATTCTGGCAATTCTGCAAACAGTCAAAATCATGAATTTTTTAGAAAATTATCCATTCCTTATTTCAGATCAGAATTCTAATGTTTCTTTTCAAAAATTCCTTGATCTTTTCGATAATTTCCAGTTTCAAATCAGTAGGATAATTTTTTTCAAAAATCTCCTATTCAGACAAAATTATTGTAATTTTTTAGAAAAATTTCTTGTTCCAGACCTGAATTATATATTTTTTTTCGAAAACTCCCTGTTCTGAGTCTAAATTTTAATTCCTTCGGAAGATTTCTACTTTCCAAATTGAATTAATTCTACTTTCAGAAAATTTCTTCTTATAAACCAAAATCCGAATTATTTTTCATAATACCACTCTCAATTTCAAATTGATACTATTTTGCAAAATTTCTTGACCTAACTCACAATTATAATTGCTTTTTTACGAAAATTCCGTATTCCAAGTTAGAATTATGATACTTTTGAAAAATTCCTTATTTCGTATCTGAATTATCATCTTTTTTGGTAAAAAAATCCCTGCTCCAAATCATAATTATAATTTTTCTTGAAAATATTCTCTTGCAATCTACAATTATAATTATTTTCGAAAATTACCTGTACCAAATCAAAATAAGAGCTTTTTAAGAAAGTTCCAGGTTCAAAATTCAAATTGTTATTATTTTCAAACGTTTCTTCTTACAACTCACAATTATAATTTTTTTAATCCCGTGTTCCAAGTGAGAATTATAGGTGTAGGGACAATAACATCGTCTCAAAAAAAATACTTACATACCTCCTCCCAGCACGTCCCATCTCAAAAGCAATCGGTCATCAATTCCCTTGTATACAGAGCTGTCTCGATAACAGATAAAGATAACTTACAAATTGTCATGCATCAAAGGCATTTTGAAAAGGATTCCATTGGATTCAAATAGGTATAAAAAGAATAGTAACGGATATTACGGGGGTAATGCCGAGAAGGGAAATCGGGTTCTAGGTTACCAAGAAGAGGGTTGAAAAAAATAAATCGGACCACCAGGTTAAAAGACAATAAGACATTTATTGTCACTTACGGCCCGAGAACGGCCAGAGCGATTTGTAGCACTTGCGGGACCCTTCTGGGACGTTTGTATGACACGAGCGAGAGATAGGTTTTCCCGAGAACGGTTGAGTTCGGACTAAACGAAGCAGCTTACAGCTGGGCGAACGAGAGGAGGCTGCAACCCGGCATACACAGTTATTGTTATTTTCAAGTATCGTCCACATTGTGTAAAGATCAGAGAAAATTAGGATGCACGCCTCGTTGAGGGACTCATCTATTGTGAGACAACTCGACTTTGTGAATGGATTTTTTGAATAAAAAAATTGCTTGCGAAATTTTTAAAATGCACCATTTTTATGATTCACTCCCAATATTTCGCATGCTTCTTTGAGAGCCATTTTCCGGTGGATCATTTTACCTATGCGTACGAGATACCGCATTAGTGTTCTGGGCCCATCAGGGGCTATTACGCTTCCGTTCAGGCAGTGTCTTTGCTTTCTTATCAGCTTCAACATTTGCATGTCCAAAAACACCGGCCCAGCTGACCTAGTTTTATTAGCAGCCTTAAGAAGATGTTGAAGACCACTTCGGACTATTCCGGAAGTAAACTCCACAGATGCAAGAGCCTGAAGTACTGCTCGACTGTTAGAATAAATGTAGGTGTGCGGGCCGTGATATGCCTGCTTGCAAATTGCCTGTAGGCAAGCTTTAAAACTATTATTGCGGCCTGGAAAACTGTAGAAAATGTGTCAAGTGCTGTTCTTGTTTCAGCACTGGATTCCTTCCCATAGATTCCAGCCCGTAATCCCAAGGAGCCTTCAAAGCCGTCTGTATACTAGAAGAGAACTTCTAGTGTAGAAATTTTCGCCTCCTTCCTTACAAAAGTTGCAGCGGCAGGATGTCGAAAATTATCTCAAGAGCTGCTGTTGGTATTGTTTTCACAGCAGCAGTAATCGCAAAGCAGAAAACCCTTTGGAGGCTTTCCAGTTCTTTCATAGTACTGGTTAGTTCTGTCCCCAGAGTAAAACTGGATTACTGTATATTAGAATTGAGTTATAAGTGGCTTACTTTTGAATTACTTGCACTCTTCTACATATTATTGGAATATTAAATAAAATTTAAACTTTTGATATTTGATTTTTGTGTAAAATATGAAAAATATAAATGAGCGATTATGATCAGTTGAGAAGAGCTGCTTTATGTCAATTGTTTAAACAATACTTGTAAACAAGTACATATGTGTACCATTGTTTCATCATCAGGCCTAATTTGTTTTCATGAAAAAATATCAAAATCTCTCTATAAAAATGGCCTAGGTAGTTGAATAATTTTTGCAATTTAAAAAATATGACAGCAAGTAGTTCCTGGCAGGACATTTATAGTTGATTTTGCAAAAGAATGAGGCTCATTCATGAAAAATCAGTCTGAATGTCCATTTGAATAATTGAAAATGTATTGCAATATAAAAATATGATAGCAAGGAATCTTTGGCAACATATTTTCTAGTTGAATCCGCAAAAAAAAACAGATTAAGCCTATTCATACAAAAATTATCAAAATGTGTATTTGTAAATGCAAAGAATTCAAAGAATTGAAGGATTTTAGAGAATTTAGAATATTTGAGAAATTCAGGAATGTAAAAGAATTTAGTATATTCAAGGAATTCAGGAAATTTCAGCGAAATCAAAAGGTTTGAACGTTTTTAGGTAATTCAAGGTAGTTAGAGATTCAAAGAATTTCAGGAATTCTGAACAAACATTTGAGTGTAGACGTTATTCTGAAGCTTAATGCAATGATTATAAAAACAAGTTATTATTATTTCAATCATGGGATATATTTCTATTTTCACATAGTAAACAAAAATGCTCAAAATATTTTAAGTACAGTCAGTGTTGATGCTGCAAACAAAGGAAACTGATAAAGAGAAAACTAATTTCGATTAAGAGGTTATGCGTTCCGCGGCACCTAGTGGCATTTGTCCCTAACTACTGAATCTTGCGAATCAGAAATTCACTAAAAAAATAATGTTGTCAGTGAGAAATATGTTTTAGGATGTGAAGAACAGATTTTAAAAACCTAGGTTGACAGCTTCCAAGAAATAATTTATTTGTATTAATAATTTTAACACTTAGTGCAAAGAAATATTAGTTTGCAATCAATAACTCTCACCAAAAAAATTATTTCTTCAAGTTTTGGGCGTGGTATAGAATACCACGTCACAATATATATATGAATTGGTCAGTTCCACAACATTTGTAACGATAAATCTAGTAGTTCCACGACATTTGAGCGCTTTCACGACCATCGTGGAACTACTGCGGACGAATTTGGTTTTTATCCCATAAGAGTGAGAAAAATTATGAGCACTTTTTGTCCAATTTTTTGCCGTCTATCTCTCTCACTATCATTGCACAAAAACTAAACTTTCCCATAGCCTGAATAGTATGTAAGCATCATAAGAGTTACAGCTAACACTATTTTTTCAATAAGAACTTTTACTTCCAGCTGCAAATATTGAGGGTACCTTTTCCAATGCATAAAATACAAAAATTATCCAACCGTCCAAGTCCTAATTTTTCAGATATTTCTATTCCAAAACAAAAAAACGTCGTTGATCTTGCCTCCGCATGCAGGGCAAAAGGGTTAACCGATGAAACGCATTTTCTTTAACAGTGTAAGTTTGTTCGTAGACTACCTCAAGTGAAACGGTTGATTTTTCTTACTGTTCATCTAAGGATTTATTGTCAGGCCAGTCATTGCTAAATTAAAAATTTGCACAGTAAATCTAAGAGTTTACCCGTTTCCAGTGTCTCTTGAGGGAATACATCCCTGTGAATGGTCACATGAATAATTTTAGTCACTCCACTGCCCATTTTCGAAGTCTCGTACGAGGCGAAAAGAACCCCTACGAATAGTTACAAATAATTAAGGTCAAGCACCCTCTTATTGGTCACATAAATAATTACATCGGAAGTCCGATTTGAGTCAGTCAAAAGTATATCGTTCCGAGAATTTCGGTAAGTGACGAGAGGATCCAAGTGGTTTGGAAGGAGGCGCTGGGCGTGCTGTAGAGTTGAGCAATATCGTAATTTCAAAGCAGGCAAGAACCTAAGCAGACAATTTCGTCAGTGCGCGTCGCGTGTGTTTACGCTATGAGTTGCAAAAATGTCGAAGGGAAAG
This sequence comes from Andricus grossulariae, assembly GCA_011634705.1. Lineage (NCBI taxonomy): Eukaryota > Metazoa > Arthropoda > Insecta > Hymenoptera > Cynipidae > Andricus > Andricus grossulariae. The sequence continues at coordinate 205,035,591 of JAABKJ010075445.1, read as the reverse complement.
AAGAGGAAGCGTTTGTCATTTAATGATAAATGTGATATAATAGAAATGTGAAAAAACTGGATTATTATTTTTTACTATAATCAAAAATCAAACAGAAATGGTTCATACAGTCCACACTGTTTACGCTCGCGCACGACCGCTTCGAGGCCAAGGCCATTAATGGCCAAGCCCGGACACAGACCCAAGCACCCTGGATCATCGAAATCTTTTATGAAAAGGTTTGAAACCCGAAAAATATTTTTACAGGGACCTACAAAAAAAATAATTTACAACAAAAATTACACGATACTATCTACTTTTAGTTTCCTGCATGAGTTTTCTCATAAAAACAAAACTGCAAGAATCTGCAGGAATTTACAGGTTTCGCAGCCAGAAAGTAGGTCTTTTTCGATCTGAAATAAAAACTATTCAGAATATTGCGATGAGATAATTCGAATTAAATAAAATAAATAATAGCTGTTATACAAAAGGCTTCGAAATCTTAGATATAAAGGGACGTTAGAAATTTAAAAGATATAATCCTTATCAAACAACTATAACCTTGAGTATTTGTCTCTTTAGAAATTTTATCTTTGGAGCTTTTTTGTCAATGTATATATTCCAAAAAGTTCCAAACATTAGTTTTCAGTTGTTTAATGATGAATAACGATTAATATTCACCATTCTTTAAAAGTTCAATCATAGAAGCTTTTTTCGTAGTAGTGATAATTCGCACATCTTAATTTAAAATCTTCTAATGGAAATACTTAAAATATTTGCGATGCGAGCTTAAGAAAGTACAATTTTCGATTGTAAAACCTGTAAACTTCTGTAAATTATTGTAGTTGCGCCTTTTTGTAAAATATTTCAGGAATTCTAAACTACATTAGAATACAACAACATACAAAACAATTCAAAATTCTTCCGGAAAATAGACAAAAGTTGTACTTTCTTGTGCTTTTTGTTTTTAAGTATTGCCTTTATTCGTGGGTTCATGTAAAAATAGTTTCAGTTTTTTGTACGTTTTGCAAAGAAATAATTTTTGTCTCTGCAGTATCAGTTCATTTTGCAAAAATTGTCGATAAGTACCATTTGTTCCTTGTACGAAACAATTTTGGTAGTCGTGCCAAATAAATGAAATAATAGAACCACAAAAATGATTTAAAATGAAGTGGTTGAAATTTCTAAAAGTATGAGGTTTTCACCAAGAAAGAATAAGAAAATGTCAACCAAATTGTTAAATTTTTGAACCAAAAAGAGTGTTTAAGGTTTATAATTTCGAATTAATGCATATTTAAAATTAAGTTATATTAACCAGAACTGTATGATGATAAACATCCAAATTAAATAACTCAAACATCTTGAACACAAAACTTCAAACTAATTTGGTAGCAGCGGTGGGATTGACATCCTTCGTTCAAATTCAGTGTTTTTTAAATAAACTTCAAAATTTAAACTCACATCATAAGTGAATGATTTAACTTGACGTCTAAAACAGTGCTTCATAACCCGTAAAACCTATTTATGGTATTTGCATACAATTTAAGTTATTTACCTGGATATGAAAGAAAATGTAAACGAATTCTTTGAACGAGTTCTTCTTCTGAAATCAGAAGCTTGAACGTCTCTCAAAGATAAATATCCGAATGTTGAACAATTATTACTTCCTCTTAATGATTATGCTCTTGAAGCTTTCAAACGTGTTATATCAGATAGTTTAACAGGCTTAGTAGAATCACGTAACCCTCTGAGTTTAAACGCAACCTAGAAAGTTGGACTCGAGTTCGAAGCAAGAGAGCAGTTAAACTTCAAAAATGATACAAACCCTTATGATGGATCAAGAAATTCTCAACCCAGTTACTAAGATTTATATGACCATAATCCTAGTCCTCACTTTCGCATTAGAACGACTGCAAACTCCTATAAAACTTCTTATCATAAACCAAACATAATTACAGACATGGAAGGATTTTCCAATTTTCCGTATAATCACATTCCTCCATACACGTATCCACATACATTTAACCCGTATGCTTATTTTCCAACTGCTCTGCTGTGAGCTCCAGGATATTCTAATACAGACTATTGACAGGATGGAGTAATTGCTCAGCCACCTTTTCCAACAAACTTTAATTTAGAATCCCCAGGCGTAGAATTTTCATTACTTGATTTCGATAAAATAAAACCAACATTTTCAGTTGACACGGGAGCCAATATTAATTTAATACAGCCAAACACTTTGAACGAAGAATTACTAATAAACAAAGCTGAGCCTATAAAAATAACGGTAGTAACAAAAAAATAAGATTTTTACCTTAGGTAGAATAAAATTAAACTTAGAAGATTCTGGTGTAATTTTTCACCTACTCTTATCAGGTGTTTCCCTGATTTCACATAATATTCTAGGACGAAAATACCTCCAACATGAAGAAGTTAAAAATTCGTTCTGGAATAATTTCAAAGTCTAACTTCACAAACGTGACACGTGAAGTTTGAAAACAGTTTCTGTAACTCTTCAAAAAAAGCATTCCAGTATACCTATCAATGCGAAACTATAATAGTCTTTTGAAACATGAAGAATTAAGTTTCAAATAAAAAAAGTAATATTCTATCAAAAAAGATTAACGTTCAATAAAACAGTTGAATTTTCGACAAAAAAGATTACATTTTGCTAAAATAGTTGAATTTTCGACAATAGGTAAATTTTCAATCCAAAAGAGTTGAATTCTGAAACAAAAATATAATAATAGTTTTTTGATACATCAAGAATTATGTTTCAAATAAAACAGATGAATATTCTACCTAAAAAGACGAATTTTCAACAAAACAGTTGAACTTTCGACCAAAAACTATGAAATTTTCATAAAATAGTTGAATTTTCAACAAAAGAAATAAATTTTCGAGCAAAAGAGTTCAATTTTGATCCAAAAATATAATAATAGACTTTTGAATTAAGAAGAATTAAGTTTTAAACCAAAAAAGATTACTTTTCTATCAAAAGATGAATTTTCAATTTAAAAAAATACGAATTTTCGAACTAAAAATACTAGTTCAACAAAACAGTTGAATTATCGACCAAAAACGATAAGATTTTGATAAGATAGTTGAATTTTCAAAAAAAGAATTAAAATCTCAACCAAAAGAGTTGAATTCTGAACCAAAAATATAATAATAGAATTTAAAATTATGTAAAAAGAATTAAGTTTCAAACAACAACAAAATTATTTTTGTACAAAAAGATGGATTTTCAATCCAAACGGACGAATTTGCTCTCCAAAAAGTCAAATGTTTAACAAAACGGTTGAATTTTCGACCCAAAAAAATGGATATTTCGATAAAACAGTTGAATTTTCGATCAAAAACGATAAAATTTTGATAAAATAGTTGAATTTTCTACAAAATATGTAAATTTTCAATCCACACGAGTTGAATACTGAAACAAAAATATAATAAAAGTCTTTTGAAACAAAAATAGTTCAGTTTTAAATAAAAAAGATGAATATCATATCGAAAAAGACGAATGTTCAACAAAACAGTTGAATTATCGACCAAAAACGATAACATTTTGATAAGATAGTTGAATTTTCAACAAAATAGGTAAATTTTCAATCCAAAAAGTTGAATTTTCAATCCCAGAAAAATAATTTTCATTTAAAAAGATTGATTTTCTACCCAACAAGACGAATTTTCAACAAATACATTAATTTTCAAGCAAATAGTTGAATTTTGAGTTAGAGACATAGTAAACAGGTGGTTGCCCACAGGGAGAAGTTCATTCATTCACCCAGTGGGCTCTTGACACTGATGACCTGATTCGTGTTTTAAACAATTCGGTTTTTTACACTCAAGGCTGTGTAGATGACATGGCGATCCTGGTAACAGGAAAGCATGAGAGCAATTCAGTGGAACTCACACAGACAGCGCTCAACATAGTAGAGAAACGGTGCGAGGACCGTTGTTTGTCTGTTAACCCAAACAAGACGGAACGTATACATTTGACCAGATAAAGGAAGATTCCATGTTGAGTAATCAGTACTATTGAACAACTGAAAAGCCTTCAAAGAATATTCTGCTTTGGGATCACTAGTGCCATGAAAACAACAACAGCAGCTCTTGAGGTCCATCTGGACACCACGCTCTTACAGGTTTTTTTAAGAAAAATTGCGGCAGCGGCAGTGTACATATTTCTTCTAGGGCGAAATCTTAGTGATGTAGAGGTGAAAGATCTACGTGATATGGGTAAGCGCATGCTATGCGAGGATAATATTCTCACTATGCAAACTGATGCTATTTTGAGGAAATTATCCTTCATGAGACCCTTTAAGGTCATCTTCCCTAAGAGAGAAGAATGGCATGATGAAGGGAAAAAGGAAGAATTTTTTACACCAGGAGGTCTCAGTTGGTATGCAGATGGCCCTAAGGACTCCTTGTGGACAGGCTCTAGAATCTATGGAAAGAAGCTGAGATTATACGAGCACTGGGACATTCCCTATAATTTTCCAGGCCGAATTAATAGCTATTGAAGCTTGCCTGGAGGAATTTTGTAACCGGGCTTATAAAGGCCAGCATATTTACATTCGTTTTGACAGTCAAGCAGCACTTAAGGCTCTTAAATCTAGGAAGTTTACTTCCATACTAGTCTGGAGATGCCTTTCAGATCTTCTTAAGGTTGCCGATAAAAATTGGGTCAGTCTGATCCAGGTTCTCTGCTCTGAAGATATTGAAGGTAATGAGAAAGCAGATGCACTGGGTGAGATAAGAGTTTCACAGTTGTAGTAAAAGTTCTCACTGGGCATTGCCGTCTGAGAAAACACTTGACCAACATAAGGTTTTGGGACAACCTTCGTTTTCAAAAGTATGATTTTCGTCGAGAGACAGCTCATCCCATACTTTGTGAATGCGTCGTATTGTTAACACCCTTTTTGTAAACGATCTTATAATTATAATCAGCCAATCGATATTTCCAACGCAGCAACTTTCAATTTGGGCTTTTGAGATTATGAAGCCATACCAGCGGCATGTGGTCAGTCTCTAATGTAAATGCCCGTCTACACAGATACGGACGGAAAGTTTCTACTGAGAACAAAATTGCGAGTAACTCCTTCTCGATAGTGAACTAATTTATTTCAGTGTCTGATAATATTCTAGAGGCATGGACGACCGAGAGGATTTTTCCATTAAAATATAACCTCCCCCCCCCCCCCCTTCCCTAATACCATAATTTAAAGCATCACTTGATACAATAAATGGCTTACTGAAGTCTGGGTATTGAAGTAGAAGGTGAGTGCATAAATATTCCTTCAATATATTAAAGGATTCCTGTTAAACAATCATGGATAAAACTGCGATAGTAACCGGCAAGGCCTAAAAACTGCTTAATGTTTTTTATGTTTCTGAGTCGGGGGAATTTACGGACATTTTTCCAGTTGAAGAGAAAGTTTAGCTTTGTCTAAATGTTCCAACAAGGTCATCAATTCTGTCCTGTGTTCGTCCAATGGATCGGCATAAATAACTATGTCGTCCATGTAGACGAACAATTCAACGCCTTGAAGACCAGAAAGTACGCGGTCCATTAACCTTTGGAAAGTGGTGGGGGCGTTTGTGAGGCCAAATGGCATCCTATTGTAGTAATAGGGTCCGTATCGTGTCGAGAAAGCAGTCTTAGTTTTAGAGTTCAGATGCGTTTTGATTTGATGGTAACCCATGTGAAATAATGTCAGTGGCCCCCAAAGCGTCCCCTTGAAAGTGGAAACAATGAGAATATTTGGGTATGGGATGAATGAGGCTGTCTCTTTCTTCCTCATTCAAACCTGAGAGTTTGAGTACCTCCATTAGTTTCTCAATTCTGACTGAGCATTGTTTCTCTCTCTTCTTGATTATTCTCGTGAGCTCCCCAAGAATGACAAATTTTTTAGCTCTACCGGGGGAAACGTAATTTCAAATTCGCGCAGGGTCATATTTATTGCATATTTATTATTTTCACTAAAATGCAAGGAACCAGAATTTCCGCGCAGAAATTCAGTGCCTCATATTCCGCAGGAAGCTATCGGAAAGTTTCCTCGGACCGTATGAAAGATCGATTGTCCGACGAATGAAATTGTCCATTGATGCTCCAGCTCCTTTGAAGCCGTCGGTGCATCGGATCGATGGGTTCCGACAGATTTTAGATCACTTCGCGGGGCGTAACATGGTGACGGAGGTAGCAGGAACTTTCGGCCTGGAAATGTCCTGTTACTTGGGGAGGCGGCGTCCCACGCGGGTAAGACATGTTTGCCGGTTGTGAATAGGCTTGTACAAGCGTGGGTAGATATCCATGCCGGAATGTTGGATACACGTGGTAATAAGGGTTCCCTGGAGATAAATTTCGTAAAATACCTGAGACCAGTGATACGTATCTTCTCCCACTCCCTTGGGGTCCCGGACTCCGTGTGCGGAAACGTCCCAAGGAATATTGCCTTCCTCCGTATCTCTGTACTCTGTGTCCGTATAGATCATAAAACCGTGCTTCTTCGGCCGGAAGATGATCCCTTCGTCGGTCAAGCAGATAATATTGATCCAAGTGATTCGACATTGGTTCCCTCGGTTGAAACTTGGCATGGTATGATCTGTACTGTGAAAATGCATGCGGTCCTCTGCGCTCTTCTGTACGTGTAGCATTCTTGAAAACGCTCTGCAGAGTTTTTGGTTCTCTGGCATCGACTGAACTCAAGAGATCATCTAGTAGACCCCTCATTAATGCTCTTAGCGCCGCAGCGCGAATTGGTATCATCGTGGTTGTGGCGATTTCTTGCGCGTGCTTCGCTTCGAGGGCAATCCATTCAATTTGCTTGTTCCAAGTACATTCTTACGCGATTCCTGTTAACCGACCTAAGACGGCTGTGATTAAGGAAGATTCACACGCTGGCCTAATGCACGTAGCCGCGTTACTTATGTCCTGAATAAAATCGCAAATAGAGATTTTTTTTTAACCTGAACAGAAATGTGGCTGACCGTTTGTTGAATTGCTAGCGTATATGAGATTGATGGCGCCATCGGCATGGTAAAATTATCGTTTTTGCCGTCCTCGTTTTCGCCCGCAACGACGATTTTTTTTTAAAATCCGTGTGACGAATATAGTAATGGGTCGAGAATAAAAAAGCAAGTAATTAGATAGCTTGTCTCTCTAGAGCCGCTCTTCCTAATATTCGCTCAACTACAGGGTGTACTAACGGAGTTCTAGCTGAAATACCCTCACAAACAATGACCTCACCCGGTGGCTTTGTCATAGGCCCTTCAGTTCTATTCGAAAGGAATAGAAACCGAAAAAAAAAATATATATATATATATATATCATAACATCAATGGAAGACAATACAGAGTGGCCACTATTCTTTCAATTTTTGTCTTCCGGCTTTCTCCCGGTTCTCCCGGTTAATATTCGTGATTTCTCCCGGTTTAGAAAAAAACATTTACTCGATAAGAATCAGCAAACTTTTTTGCAAGAAATCTGTTGACTTTGAAGCATATAAACAATTTAAAAATCCGCTATTAAAGCAATTTTTCAATATTATGTTTTAAACATTTTGTGAACAATAATTGATCATTTCTAACTGAAAACGCTTAAAAAATTATATTTAGAACAATTTTGGTCAATTTAATTAGAAAAAGTATTTGAATAATATTGTGTAATTTCTGAGTCGAAGCGCTAAAAATTAAGCATTTTTTTAATTGAAGAATCACGAAATTGAATTATTTCGGATTAAATTTCGAAAACAACACAATGTCAAAACGTTAGGAATTGAATATTTTAAGATTCGGACTTTGGATAATAGATCATTTAAAATTCAGTGGAATTGAAATTGTATTATTTTTAATTAAAAGCGTTAACAATTAAACAATTAAAAACTTTTCAATTTGAATGATTTTAAATTCAGAGCAATTAAAATTTGACAGTTTGAAATTAAAAACTGAATTGAATCTTTCAAAGTCAAAGATTCTGAAATTATAGAATTTTTAATTTTTATTACATAAAAAAATTATAATTTAATATTAAAGCCGATCAGACGTTAAAAATAAATATTAATTTTAAATTGGAATCACTAAAAAGGAAAAAATGTCTAGTCTGAAAAAAATCGCAATTACCAAAAATTGTGATATTAACACTTTTTTTACACACAAACACTTAAAAATTTCAGTTAATTTAAGTAAATTGAAATCCTTACAAAAATTAATAACTTTTAAATTGTCAATTATATTTTCCAAAATTGCACCAATTAAATTTAAATTGCAAAATTAAAACCTATGAAAGATAAAAATAAAATATTTAGCGTTCAACCTGAAAATTCAGAACTCTAAGTTTCTGATCATTTAAATTAACGAAATGATTTAATTACTGATGTATCAATTGCAGAAAGTTTAATTTTTATCTTGTTTTATTTTTAAATCAAAATTCCTAAATATCATTTTCTCCAAAAATTAATTTTTAAGAACAAAAAATCCTTTCAAATTTTTATACGAATCTAAAGAACATTCTTTCATTTAAACCTTCAAAATTCTTAGAAAGTGTCGAAATTTGTTGTTCGAAGACCTGAATGATTGCATTCTGTGTGAATATGGCTTTTAGTGGATGTTTTCAATTTGTTCTTTGCTGAAATTTCAAAGAATTTTGAACAAAATATGGATTTTTTGAGATTTCGAAAGAAAATGCGTTTTAACAATTTTGAAAGATTTGAAGAGGATAACAAAATTTTCTTAAAATTCTTATGAATATTTACAATGATTTTTTTTAAATAAATTTGAAGAGAATATTTTAAAATATTTCAAGATAATACATTTTCTTAAGGTTCCCGGGAAATTAAAAATATTTTTTTTTTTCGTTTGAAAAATTAATTTTAAGTTAATATTTAAAAACTTGTGACAAATTGTAAAAAAAGATTCTGAGAGATTTTAAGGCGATTTTTAAAATTTTGCACAATTTAAAAAAAAACAGGAAAAACTCGAATGCATTTAAAACATATTTTGGAAACTTTAAAAAATAATTTTAATATTGAGAAGATTTAAAAAAAAAGAAAAGAAAATGTACATTTTTGAAGATTTTGAAATAACATTTTGGATTCTTTTTAAGGATTTTGAAAGGTTTCAAGAAAAAAAAAATTTTTCTTAAGATTCCGGGGAAAGTTTTTAATGTTTTTTTCTTTTGAAAAAGTGATTTTCAAAGATAATTGAGAAATATTTTAAACATTTTTAAAGATTTCAATAAATGATACGACTGAAGTATCCCGAAAAAGAGTCTTATAAATTATTTCAGTAAATCACGGTGAAAAATGATAGAAAATTAAAAAAGTTTATAGAAAGTTAGTTGTTTTTTTGTTGTTCAACATTTAACATAGTTTTTTTAATTTTTATTTCTGGTAGAAAGTAAATCTTCTTGTTTGAAAATTCATCTTTTATAGTTGATTCTGATCTAATCTATTTAGATTACACAGGCCGACAAATTTTAAAGCCAGAGACCAGACCTATAATTTCCGAAGGATTTTTATGCACTGAATCCGAATCCGAGCTCAAAATTGCTCCTGTACGTCAGGTTTTCAAGATATCCTAACCTAAATGTGCAAAAAACCTCAAAAATCGAAAAACAAAACTTTTAAACGTGTTCCAGGTTTCTCACCTGAAATATGAGGCTCGAATTTGGTAGATTGTGATGGTAAACAATAACAAGAAAAATTTCATCCCCCCATCTGCCAGAGAAAGCAGTCGTTTTCAATCCCTAAATCTCAAAAATTACAAAAATTAAATAAACTGTATTACAAGTTTCTTATCGGAACTATAAGTAATAAATGTTGTGGATTTTGATGGTAAATAATTACAAAAAAAAGTTGCATCCCACCAGCTGCCGGGAAAAGCTACATATTTATCCATATCAAACCTTAAATCTCAAAAATCGAAAAACAAAACTTTTAAACGTGTTCCAGGTTTCTCACCTGAAATATGAGGCTCGAATTTGGTAGATATTTTATGGTAAAAACAACAACAAAATTTCATCCCCCCATCTGCCAGAGAAAGCAGTCGTTTTCAATCTCGAAGTCTCAAAAATAAAAATAAAAATAAACTGTATTCCAAGTTTCTTATTGGTACTAAAAGTAATAAATGTTATGGAGTTTTATGGGAAATAATTAGACAAATTTGCATCCCTCTAGCTACCGGGGCAAGCTATATATTTATTAATATCAATCCTTAAACCTCAAAAATAAAAATAAAAACTTTTAAATGTGTTCCAAGTTTCTTACCTTAAATATGAGGCTCGAATTTACTAGATTTTGATGGTAAATAATAACAAACAAAACTTTATCCCTCCATCTGCCAGAGAAAGCAGTCGTTTACAACCCCTAAGTTGCATAAATCGAAAAAAAATTTAAACTGTATTTCAAGTTTCTTATCTAAAATATAAGAAATGAATTTCGTAAATTTTGATGATAAATATTAACAAAAAAAGTTTCATCACCCTATCTGTCAGGGAAGCAGTCGTTCTCGACCCCTAAATATCAGAAAATGACTGCTGGCCCCGGCAACTAGAAGGATTACATTTTTTTATGCAATTATTTAAAATTAAAATCTTCAAAAATCTTGTCTCAGATTTTATGTAAGAAACTTGAAACACATTTTTCAGTTTTAATTTTTATTTTTGAGATCTAGGGGTTGAAAACGACAGCTTTCCGCGGCAGCTAGGGGGATGCAAATTTTGTTGTAATTATTTAACATTAAAATCTACTATATTTCCCTGTATGTTAAGAAAGGACCTAACCTATCTTTCGATGGCGCTGATTCACCGAAAGATTGCGGCGACCGTGGCAAAAGTTAGGTGAGCAAAACTCAAAATCCATTGGAAACAATGCAAAGTAAAGGAAAATTATAAAATGCTTCCATAAGTCGTACACATTTTGAACAATTTTGTTACCATACAAAAATTTGTTCCAAATCGCATACAATTTTTTCAAAATACATTTGACTTATGACAGCTTTTATAATTTTAATTCATTTTGTATTGTTTCCAATGGATATCGAGCTTTGCTTAACTTACTTTTGCCAGGGTCGCCGCAATTTTCGGTGGCGGCAGCAGTATCGGAAAGGTAGCTCAGGTCCCTATTGATTTGATGTGAAAATTGACTATCGCGGATTTCTTTAAATCTCTACGTTTCCAGACCCCTGAAACCAAAAACACAGGTTTTAAGATGGTTTCTGTCGTTCTCGCCTGTATACCGGATAACTTTTGAAAGACTTTCTGATTAGGTTGCAATTTGGCACACAGTTTCAGGGATGAATAAGAAAGATAGTTTTTTAACCAGCTTTTTTTGAACTATGGTTTTGGTTTAAACCACCAAAAAAATAGTCAAAAATTCAATTTTGCGGTCAAACTATTTAAGATACGAAACACTTTTTTAAATTATAAAAAGAAGACAATGAAAACACGTCTCTTTCAATATCAATGCATATTATGAATTGTAATAATATACATTTATTGAAATTATACATTTTTCAGGGTACCTGAGAATAAAAATTAATGCAAAATAAAGAAAAATAATAATATAACCATGACAACTAAAATTTGTAATTTATTTTGCAATATCTGAATAAGTTGTCTCAGATCAGGGTACGGAAGTAAATATAAAATACATTTGGTATGTAGAAAAGTTCGAATTTTTCACAAAATCGAGCGCGAAACATGAGATACGTAATAAGAACGTCCCACTTGAAAAAGTGGACGAACGTGAGGACGTAAAAAAGTACGTATAAAAGGACGTTCAAAAGTTCTTATAAAAGGACGTACTAAAGGACGTCCCGAATTGGGATACAAAATGCGTACTTTGGTATGTCCTTCATTACGTCCTTCTGCACGTCGTTGGTACATCCTTTAGTACGTTCTTTGGTATCTCGTTTCTGACGTCATTTCCTATTTGAAGAAAAGAGCTGTAGTTGTCTAGTAGAACTAAAAAAAAGTTTCATATGCGAAATTTATTTTACAGCCTCAAAATCTGATTTTATGGTAGAGTGTCCAAATATCCCAAAAATTCCAACCCAATCATTGTTTTCTGTTGATATAATCAATGTTGAAATTGACAGAGTTATCGAATTTTAAGGTAATTTACGTTTAGTTTTCAATGAAATAATTGAATTTTCAACCAAAATCATTAATTTTCTACCCAAAAAGACAAATTTTCAACGAAACACTTGAATTATCAAATTAAAAATATAAATTTTCAACCAACTAGGTAAACTTTGAAATAAAAGAAAAAAATCAACCAAAAATGGAATAGTTGAATCTCCAGTTTGAAAAATTAATTTTACACCAACAAAAGAAACGAATTTTCTTGAAAGTAGTTGAATTTTCAACTAAAGTGATGAATTTTTAACTAAAATTGTGAATCTTCAACTGGCATAGTTGAATTTTCAACCGTGGAAGAGATGAGTAAATTTTTAACTAAAATTGTGGAATATTCAACTGGATTGCTTAAATTATCAGTTAAAAAAATTAATTTGTAACCAAAGGAAAAAACGAATTTTCAACAAAGTAAATACATTTTGGTTGAAAAATTTAATTAAAAAAAAAATGAATTTTCAAGAAAGAAGTTCAAGTTGAAATCAAGTAATTGAACTTTCAACCCAAATCATTAACTTTCTACCAAAAAAGGCGAATTTTCAAACCAAATACTTGAATTTTTAAATAAAAAAGGTAAATTTTGAATTTTAAACTAAAATTGTGAACCTTCAACTGGAATAGTTGAATTTTCAATCGAAGGGATGAAGTTTTAACTAAAATTGTGGAATATTCAACTGGATTGCTTAAATTATCAGTAAAAAAAGATTAATCTGTAACCAAAAAGACGAATTTTTAACCAAATACTTGAATTTCCAAGTAAAAAAGATATATTTTCGACCAAATAGTTGAATTTCGAAATAAAAAATATCAATTTTCAACCAGAAATGGAAAAGTAAAATTTCTAGTTCAAAAAATTAATTTAATTTGTTTAATTTTTAACAAAAAATTGAATTAGTAGAGGAAAGTCGTATCTCCCAGAATTTGGGAAACAAACAAAATTTAAAATACTAAAGTTTGATTTTTTGTAACAGTGTAACCTGAAAATCGAACTTCTGAAACCGGTTTATAAGAGGCTTCTCTTTCTGAACTTCTTGAGCGTGCCACTCAATATCACGACATCTCTTTTTTACGGGATGATCTTTCTTGAGCTTCTAAGAGCAAATATCTAAAGGGCGAAATTCTAAGATTGTTACAGAGTAGAATTCTAAAAAATTGTGCTACCTAGAAAGGTTTTAAAAGATAGAAAATTTCAAAGTTAAATCTTGCCGATAATTTAAGACTTGCTACGAGAAATATTGTCGATCTTTATTCTCCTCTAGACTAACAGAAGAACAAAACACGGTCATCCGTGTATCCTGGTCAAAGTAGTTAGCTTTTGGAAAATGTTCTCTCATTGTTGGAATCTGGACTTCTTATAGGCAAAGTGGATACTATTTCCGTACCTGGCTAAGAAAGCAGTTGAGCGTTTAAACGAGTCTAGAAAATATTTCTCCACGTTTCCAGGGATTAGTTGAAGCCCCTAATAAATAAACGATTACTGAGAGCAGGGCTCTTCAAAAACTGGTAATATCCAGATTTGCACTCTCTGAGTTATTTCTATTTTCCTGCATTCCTTACCCAGTTAGTTGTTGTACACCTGTAGTCCGAGAGCGACTCGACCCAGGTTTTTCTCGTAAGCGAGCGAATACAAAAGAATTGTCTCAGGGACCACTCTTTACCTGATCGATTCTTTTATGTCGATCATTATTATTAAGCATTGTTTACCAAATTGGTTTATTCTCCAAAGATAATCGGTAGTAGCTACCTTATGCTAATGTGTTTTTGCTTTTTAAGCATCTATTTTGAAAATTACTAAAGTTCAAAGGCGATAGCCCATGATACAAATATAAAAGCTTTTAGATATAAGTTCAAAGAATAGATTTTAATTTACACCATAGAGCGAATTATATTGTATGTGTAGCCAAGAGATTTAATTATGAAAGAGAAAGAGAGAGAAATAGATAAAAAATATCAAATTAAAGATATAAGTTCAAAGAGTAGATTTTAAATTATGCCATAGAGCAATTGATATTGTAAGGACAGCCAAGAGCTTAAAATAAAAAGACAGACTAGGTCGTACTGAATAAAGCCTGTATCGTTAAACAAAATCGTATTTCTTCTCCATGCGTAACCCTTCTTTCTACTAAAAATTATTTAAACAATTTGAAAATTGTTATTAAAGCAGGGATAATGCTGGCATCGTAGCAGTCTAGCAAATCATCCTTGAGTTGATTCGTCCACTCAATGTGGGCGTTTCGCGGGTTCGTCGTCATGTTTCCATCTAAATTATCTTCAGCACCCCGAGCAGCTAGGGAAATGGTTGGTCCATTCTTGTGGAGACCCGCGTGCAAGGATAAGGCTGCATACTCTGAGAGGTCGCCCTGTATCCCAGAGTCACCGTTTATGACACCTCACTTAGGTGCCATTCAGCTTTCGGCACGGTTGCTACGCCTCCGCTTAGGCGTTATTCCTTCGGAACCATCCCTGGACAATTGGCAGCGACTGCCTAATCATTATTGTAACCATATTCAGCAGAAACCCTTGGCACAGGGACCCTCTATGCACAATCCGAGGACGCGTTCGGTGGCTTTGTCATAGGCCCTTCAGTTCTATTCCAAAGGAATCGAAGCCGAAAAAAAAATATATATATATATGGGGCATAATTTCTCAAGTGTACCGACCTCCAAAATGAAAGTTGTCCGATAGGGCTCAAAATTGGCCTAGTTGTAGCCCTATTATACAGTACTTTTCACACGAAAAGTTAATTCATTTTGATGATTATTTATCAAAGTAGAGGGGATTCAATTTTTGGGCTTTTGGAGCAAACCCTTACTTTCAAACATTTGTAACTTTTTTCCTACTGGGTTAAACAAAATTCGACTGTAAATGTTTCTTAAAGATTTCTCCACAAACTTCCTATTTATCATAGCGATTTTTTAAAAAAGTAAAAATTTGACCCTAATTTTTGAAAATCAAAAATAAATTTGACTTTTTTCCAAATTTCGACACTTTTTTTTCTTCAAAATAGTTTTAAAAGAAAGTTGAGATTTTTTTCTATGAGGCGCTCAATTTTCAGAGTGGCGAATTAATATGTTTTTATGTAATAAAACGATACGTCAACAAGATGCCACGATAGGGCGGGTGGCGCGCGATATCCCCTAGTGGGCTCACGCCAAATATCTTTGTACAACGTTTTAGTGCCAGTTTTTTAAGTAAAGTAACATTATATGGTAATATTATATGTCTTTCTGTTCAATTTTTTGGCGATAGTTTCAACAATTGTTTTCTTTGCAGGCCTCTTTTGCGGTTTCTGTTTTTTGCCCTTCGAGAAGATGTCGTATTTCTCAGAGGACGAAGCTTTTCTATCCTTATCAATCAACCTGTTACTGTCTTGCATTGTCCTTAGACCTCCAGGTACCTTTGCAATTTGGTGTAAGTGTCTCTCACCCTGCTTATGATTTTTTGCTAAGCAAGAGTATTTCTCATGTCTCTTTAAATTATCGAGTCTTCAATAAGTTCTGGAGCAACTTGATTATTTGGAAGTCATCTTGTAACTGGCACAGTGAAAATGTCTATTCATTCATGAAAGCTGAGTTTATAACCTCCTCCTTATGCCCTTCTCTTCCAACTCCTCATCATCATGCTTGCCTCTTTCAGCTCCTCCTCCTTCTCCTGTTCCTCTTCATGCCCTCCTCATCTTTCTCATGCCCTCCGCTTCCAACTCCTCCTCCTCATGCCCTCCTCTTCCAACTCCTCCTCCTCATGCCCTCCGCTTCCAACTCCTCCTCGACCTCCTCATCCCTCCTCTTACAACTCCTCCTCCTCCTTATGCCCTCCTCTTCCAACTCCTTCTTCTCCTCATGCCCTCCTCTTCCAACTCCTTCTTCTCCTCATGCCCTCCTCCTCCTCATGCCCTTCTCTTCCAATTCCTCCTCCTCATGCTCTCCTCTTTCAGCTCCTCCTCCTCCTCATGCCCTCCCCTTCCAGCTCCTCCTCCTCACGCCCGAGAAGGAGAAGTTGAAGTTGGAAGAGGAGAAGGATAAGAAGGAATAGGGCATGTGGAGGAGGAGTTGGAAGAGGAGGGCATGAGGAGAAGGAGGAGTTGGAAGAGGAGGGTATGAGGAGGAAGAGGAGTTGGAAGCGGAGGGCATGAGGAGGAGGAGGAGGAGTTGGAAGAGGAAGGCATGAGGAGGACGAGGAGGAGTTGGAAGCAGAGGGCATGAGGAGAAGGAGGAGTTGGGAGAGGAGGGCATGAGGGAGAGGAGGAGCTGGAAGCGGAGGGCATGAGGAGGAGGAGTTGCAAGAGGAGGGCATGAGAAGGAAAAGTGGGGCATGATGAGAAGGAGGAGGGGGGGGAGAAGGAGGATGAGGGGCTGAAAGAGGCGAGCATGAGGAGGAGAAGGAGGAGGGCATGAGGAGGAGGAGGGCATGAGGAGGAGGATATAAACTCAGCTTTCATGAATGAACAGCCATTTTCACTGTGCCAGTGACAAGATGACTTTCACATGTTCAAGTTGTTCCAGAACTTATGTGCGGGTCTAGCCACCACAGACGAAAAAAATTGGAGACAACTTCAGGAGGGGGTTTCAAAAGAGTTAAGGGCCAGACGAATGAATTAAAAGGATTGAAAGAGAGCAAAACACACGTCTATCTCGCGAGGAAGAGGAAAGGGTAATCTCAAAGGTCAGGCCTCGGCAAGACCAGAAATAACCCTTTTTTACCCTTTGGGGGAAAAACGTAGTTATTTAATTAGCGCTATATTCATTATTCACACTTCCAAAATTTGGATTTCAGCTATATAATACCGCTGTTATAAGGATTATTAAGGAAATTTTTCTTTCAGTCCTAATTTCTTTGGAAATGTCTCAAATTTAAGCTCTTGGCATGTTGAATTTAGATAAGAAATCAAATTTGTTATGTTAAAGTTTTATTTTTTTATATCCATGGTTAAAAAATATAAAACATAAGCGAAGTGAGGAAAATCTGACCCGTTTCTTATCTCGTAAAAAAAATTTAAGCTACGAAACTGAGCCCCCCCCCCCATCAAACACCACGTCACAACGTACAGAACACGTCTGTTATCACTTCTATTATCTTCTTTGTTTGCTCGTCAACTCAGCAATGCTCTGCAATCGAAAAAACCAAGTCATGAAAATTGAAATAGGGCGGCAAATTTTTAGGGGCGTCACGGCGGCCTAAATTTGTATATTATTACAGAATACGTCTGTTTTCACATGTATTGTATCTTTTTTTCTTGTTAACTCTGCAATAAAAAAACTAGTATCAAAAATTGAAAAAAGGCGGAAAAATTAAGTTGATTTAGGGCGCATTGAGACCTAAATCCGTCTCTGTTGAAACGGTTTGGATTTAAAACAAATTATTTAATAAGTCGAAGAATCTGGTCACAATTATCTTATCGTCGCACTTTCTAATAGCTTTTATTTTTGAATACAGAACTTATTGAAATTAATAAATCGAATAATAATTAAAAGCATTCTATTATCAATATTATAGTTTCTTTACCATGGGAGTAGAAGAACGCGGGAGGCAGAGCTGGAGGAGTTGGATGATGAGGAGATAGAGAAACAGATACGGAAGTTAAGAAGGTCAAAAGCAGCAGGGCTGGAGGGTAGAGAACGAAGCATGGCTGTTTAGTACACAAGAGGTTAGGGAGAGGCTGAAGGAGGTAGTGAAGAAAGTATGGTAAAATTATTGAAATGATAGATTTTTCAGGGTAGCTGAGGATGAAAATTAGTGCAAAATAAGGAGCAAATATTGAAGCAATCATGAGAAATAACATTGGTGCATTATTTTGCAAAATCTGAATAAGCAGTACCAGCTTGAGATAAAAAAATAAATATGATATACATTTGATACAATAGTGTTGAACATAATGTAGAAAAGTTCAGATTTTGGACAAAATCCAGTGCGAAGCACTAGCCACTAAAACCCCAAAGAAAAGTTAAAACTTGCATAAAAACCGCAACTTTGTGGCATTATTATAAGCGAAGATAGTCATAAACAATAATGAAATGCTTGAGTAATTCATTTTGTTACATTTCATTAATTATTAGCCCAATTTAAGTGAAAAGTGGATTAAATGTTGAAAACTTGAGAAAAAAGTGCAAATTTATAGCATTATTAAACGATAGCATTATTAAAAAATAATTATAACTTGTTTAAACAATTATGTTTGTTAATTTCCTATTAATTATCACCTCTATGTATGGTTAAAAAGTTAACAAGTGAATAATATTTTCAAAAAACGGTAAATATGCAGCATTACTGTCGAATATAGTTATAAACAATAATAGTTTGTTTGAAGTATTAAGATTGTCAATTGTAGCAATTATTGCCTTGTTTCAATTGAAAAATGAACAAAATGTTGAGAAATTCAGAGAAAATGCAAATTCACAGCATAATTAAAAGATAATATTATTTTAAATAATGATAAATTGTTTAAAAAATTATTTTTGTTAATTTGAATTAATTATCACCTCAATGTAGTTGAAAAGTGACAAAAGTAGATAATATTTTTAAAAAAACTGCAACTGTGCAGCATTCCTATCGGAGAAGATAGTTATAAACAATAATAGTTTGTTCAAACTATTAAGTTTGTTAATTGTTGTAATTATTGCCTTATTTCAATTAGAAAATGAACAAAATGTTGAAAATTTTAGGAAAACCTCAACTTTATAGCATTTTTCCGAGATAATATTCTTTAAAAGAATAGTAAATTGTTAAAAAATTATTATTTGTTGAAAAATTATTTTTCTTCACTTGAATCAATGACTTCCTCAATTTACTTGACCCTCAAATAACGATAATATCTGGGAGGCATGGATTCAGGTAAGAGCATTACGAACATACCTCCTAGATAATTTGTGACTAACAAATTTCATTAGTTGTAGAATAGAAAAAAAATTTTCTTATTACAATTAACAAAATTCTCTAATAACTTTAAGAAGTTTCCCAAATGATTCAATACAGAAAACAAATACTGTTGATCATAACAAAAAAATATCGATTAAGTATAAATAATTAAAATTCTTAAAATCACCAGGTACTTACATTTAAAATGCGGTTGCTAGTATTTTTTACGTGCAAAAAACTTTCTGTTGTGGTATTTACAGGAGTTTCCATACTAATTCGAGTCTGTGGTTGAAATGGAGCAAGAACCAAATCAAAATCTTTGGATGGTTTAACCTGCTCAAAAGAAGGCTCGGAAGCCTTTTTCTCTTTGGGAGTAACGTTAATCTGTTGAAGAATACCGAAATAAATAACATGTCCATAACCAAAAAATCGATATCGAGCATCATATCGTTATTAGGACTATCAGGACAAAAATACTACGCCCTAAGAACATAAGTGGAATATAATTTAATCCTATACTACTAATTGGTAGAAATAAATTTCAAGGGAATGTAAATAATGATTACAAAATTACACAAACAAGAAGTTAGTGTTGTGTTTACCTTACCTGGAAAAACATGATTGATAAGTGGGGTTATTTTTATCAATAACTGCTAAACATTTCACTCGACACAACGAAAAGTGTTAAAAAGAGAAGTAACACCCGATCGCGACATAAAAACTTGTTTAGTAGCGTCAAAAGACATTGCAAATCATTTTTCGACGACCGACGAGATTTCTCAACTTTCCTTGACTTCCCTCCAAATAACGGTTTTGACAGCCGTTTGAATTCACAACTTAAGATGGCGTCCTGGAAGAGGGCGCGTTTTCAATCTTCTTTTCTCTCTTCGGCTCGAGGTGGCAGCACAACTTTTAAGCGGGAAATTTGAACATCGTATTGAATTAGGTATTTCACGTAGGGTGGGGGAAATACAAGATGTCTGCACGCCGATTAATTTCTTTTGATAACTTTGAAAAAAATGATTTTTCACCATAAGTGCACATATTTGGATATGAGGGGCTGATAGGAAAAGCGGACTAAGAAAAGAGTAGGCGCAAAAGTGGGTTGCTTATTTCTCAGCGCAAGAACGAATTAGCCCGCGCGCTACGGGCAAAAACGAGTTAAAGATTTAACTCGTTGTGGAAAGCGATTCCCCTCATCGAAACCCTGAAAATGTTGTCAGTTTTCACGTATCTGTGACCCTTTTAGAGATAATACAAAATTATTGATTTTTTTCGAATTTTGAATATTCGTTTACTGGTTCAGGTCGAGGTGGCCGAGGGCCAACCCCTTTAGAAAAACCTGAAAATGTGGTCGGTTTTCGCTTATCTCTTACCGTTTTCGAGCTAACTGAAAATTTTCATTATTTTTTTGTATTTTAAAAATTTTTTCATTAGGTTAATTCATGTTGATCGAAAATAAAACCCCTTTGTAAAAACCTTAAAATTATTGTCAAAAGCGATTCCCCCTTTGAAACCCTGAAAATGTCGTCAGTTTTGACGTATCTGTGACCCTTTTAGAGATCATTCATAATTTTCGATTTTTTTCAAATTTCAAACATTCGTTTACTGGTTCAGGTCGAGGTGGCCGAGGGCCACCCCTTTAGAAATCTCTAAAATGTGGTCGGTTTTCGCTTATCTCGTACCGTTTTCGAGATAACTCAAAATTTTCATTATTTTTTTGTATTTTAAAAATCTTTTTATTGGGTTAATTCATGTTGATCGAAAACAAAAACCCTTTGCAAAAACCTTAAAATTATTGTCAAAAGCGATTCCCCTCTTTAAAACCCTGAAAATGTTGTCAGTTTTCACGCATCTGTGACCCCTTTAAGAGGTCATTCAAAATTTTTGATCTTTTTGGAATTTTGAACATTCGTTTACTGGTTCAGGTCGAGGTGTCCGAGGACCAACCCCTTTAGAAATGCCTGAAAATGTGGTCAGTTTTCGCGTATCTCTCACCGCTTTTAAGATTACTGAACATTTTCATTTTCTTTTTTTTTTGTATTTGAAAAACATTTTTATTGGGTTAGTTCATGGAGGTCGAAAACAAAACCCTTCTGCAAAAACCTTAAAACTTTGATCGAAAGTAATTCCCCTCTTACAAACCCTGAATATGTTATCAGTTTTTACGTATATGTGACCCTTTTAGAGATAATTCAAATTTTTGGACTTTTCTCGAAGTTTAGACATTTCTTTACTGGTTTAGGTTGGGGTGGCCGTGGACCACCCCCTGTTTGAAAATCCTTAAAATGTTGTCAGTTTTCGCATATCTCTCACCGTTTTCAGGATAACGCAAGATTTTTATTATTTTTTTTATACATTTCTGTAAATATTGTGAAAACTGAATGTTTTTGAGTAAATTTTACTATTTTTGTACAATAAATATGCATTAACATTCCATATCCTGCTTTTTCTATGGAATTTCCTGCATGAATCACTGTAAAATATTCTCATTATTCAGGTCATCAAATAATTCCACTTTTTGAAGCCGCCGCTAATGGGCCTATATTTCTTTCGAAGGTCATAGTGTAAGCTTCTAAACCTTGCAACGGTTTTTTTTTTAAATTATTTGTTGTGAAATTATGCATTTTTTAACAAGTATCGATTTTTTTCTAAATTTTAACAAATTTCAATTTTTATTTTAAAAAGTTTTTAACGATTGACACTAACAACAATTGGATCGTGTAGTAGACACTTCAAAAAATAACCCTGAATTTTACTTGATTTATTGAAAACCAGAAATAGTTCAAAAACTGAATAGGACTTGAAAGACCCTGTGTGTAAACGGAAGGTGGGAAAAAGAAATGTGTAAACAGAGGGTTAAATTATTCCATTACGAACGTTTTAAAAAACTTTTAATCTAAAGTGCTCAAAATTGTACATTTTCAAATTTGAATTTTTGAACATTTTTAACGGAACTATTAAAAATTCATGTGATTTTAAGCGACATTTAAAAAGCCGATTTCAGTACAAATATCTCCGAACTACGACGTTGGCTATTTGTACCGAAATTTCGGTACGAATAGCTCCCAGATACTGTTTTGGCTATTTGTACCGAAATTTCGGGAGTAAACTTCCGAAAAGCGAATACCTCCGATTAATTTGAAACTCCATATACCTATGTATTTTGAGGTGCTGATTACGAAAATAATAGATCAAATAGGCGCACATTTGATTTTCAAGGTCAAATCCCAAAAAGCTACAACAAGGTCATGTTTTTCCGCTTTATTTCTGTAAATAATAAAAAATTACAAAAAACCTTTGAATAGAAGTTGTAGATCTATTGGAAATACACCTTTTATGTGATATACAGTTTTTCTGAAAACCCAACATTTTACATGACATCCCTACCACTTTCCAACGTCTCGGGGGGGGGGGCACCCCTGTGACTAGCCTCAGATATAAAGTTGGCCACATACATACCCCTTTCTAATACCTCGTGGGGGGGGGGGGTAATACGCCGTTATGACTCGTCATAGAAATAATGCAGGAAGTAGGAAAGGAAAAAATGAATACACAACACTATACTTTAATGCAAAATAATAATTATTCGCGCATTAAGTGGTGTTTTTAAACTGATTGCTGCAATAAGGTTGATTTTAATACAGGGTTTTATTTGTTAACATCGAGGAGATGACGCGATATGAGTGCAAGGTGCATTCCCGTACGAGGTGAGAAACTGAAACTTTCAAGTGTCTACGCCGACGCCAGGTGCAGAAGGCGTCAGACTTGGCGGTAAATTTGAAAGTGTACAGAGTAACAATTTTCTGAAAATAGAGAAAATTGTACAAATTGTAACAATTCTGCTATTACACATTGAAGAATCGATAACAGTTTTAATCAATAGTATACAATAAGTACGTCTCTAAT
This sequence comes from Andricus grossulariae, assembly GCA_011634705.1. Taxonomy (NCBI): domain Eukaryota; kingdom Metazoa; phylum Arthropoda; class Insecta; order Hymenoptera; family Cynipidae; genus Andricus; species Andricus grossulariae. The sequence goes on along the minus strand of JAABKJ010075445.1, from coordinate 205,012,718 downwards.
AATTTCACGGCTCTTAAAAAATGTGTAATTTCTACAAAAAAAAAAGTATCCTGACCAAAACCCGGTCGGCTCCCGACCATGAAATCTAACCAGGGTTGGCCCGGCCGGTAACCGGGCGGCTCCCAACCATGAAATCCAACCAGGGGTAGCCCGGCCGGTATCCGACCAGAAACCTTGTTGTAGTAGGGCCAACCGGGGCAATTCCTGCACGGGATATTTACTTTATATATTATTATAACAAACTTTATTTTAATGATATACTGTACGGAAATCATGCTTTTTCTGTCGGGTTACCCGGGTACCCGGGTGGCTCAGCCTTGCTTTTTTTCAATTTCAAAATATTTTAGGCTGAAAAATTTCTAAAAATATGTGCAATGCAAGTTTCGATAGAGAATCGGTTGAATCGTGTAGATACGAGGAGCATTCGGCCTATCTTTATCAGAAAAAAATTATTTAATAAAACGTATGCCGATGAGTACCCGGGTACCCGGGTGGCAAAACAAGGGTTAAACAAATTTACCAACAAATTTTTTGTTTTGTTTATTTCCCTTGCATAATTCCAGGCTCATTGAAGGCTCCTGAAATATCGTCGACAGAAAGTCGTGCGATTTTTCCTTTGCCCTTTTTTTGGTTATATATAGTGTTGTGCCACCTTAACGTTATAAAAAATACGGGAAGAAAATCATAAAACCCATTCTTTCCACTTGCATAATTTAGGGCTCATTCAGGACTAATTTGGGCCCATAGTCCCAAATTTAGGGCTCTAATATATATATATATATATATATATATTACATTGTACATATATTTTACTTTTCTATGAAATTAGTTTAAAAGGTTAATATTAATTCAATTTTTCAGAAAAATATGAAGTAAAAATTATTCGAATGTTTTAATTAAAATAACTGTTTATTACTTTTTATGTTGTTAAATAATTAATTAATATGAACATATATTTTGATTTTTTCTGGAATCAGTTTTAAGGGTGTATAATAAATTGAATGTATGGAAATGCATTTTCAAATTTAAAGAAGAATATAATGTGAAAATTAGTTGAATTTTCAAATTAAAATAATTGTTTAATGCTTTCTATGTTGTCGGCTGATTAATTAATTATTAACTCATTCTCATAGAACTAACATTTTCTGGAATCAGTTTAATAGGTTATTAATAAATAAAATTTTCATAAATTAAAGTTATAATTTTGAAAAAACATTAAGTAAAAATTATTCAAATGTTTTAATGAAAGTTATAGTTTAAAGCTTCTAATTTTGTGAAATGATTATTAATTATTATCTGATTAATTTCTTTTACGATATTAAATTAAATAAAGATTAAAATTTAGTCTTTCAAAATTATATGTAAATATGTTTTAATTTTTTTTGACATTAGTATAAAAGGTTACGAATATACAAAAATTCTTGAAATAAAAGTATAAATTAAAAAAAAAAGTAAGAAAAAATTAATTGAAATTTCGAATAAAAATGATAGATTGATGCTTAAAAGTGTATCTGAATTCAATTTTTAAAAGTATATCTGAATATTATGTTTCAATTTTTTCGAAAATAAGTATAAAAAGTTGTTAACAATTAAAATTTACAGAAATGAAATTTCATGTTGAAAAAATATAAAGCAGAAATTATTTGAATGTTTCAATGAAAATAATTGTTTAATGCTGTTTATGTTGTGAACTGAATAGAATAATCTTAAATGATTAATTTTTGTCGCAATATCAAATTAGGTAAAGATTTAATTACTATTTTTCTCTATTAAATAACATATATTGATAATTTATTTTAAGGTTATGTAATTGAGTGTTGGCTATAATCGGGATAATGAAATTTTATTTATATTTAACATATTTCCATTGCAATATTATAAGATTTTGAAATGCTTGTGCTGTTTTGAAATGAGTATCTGAATTCCAGTTTCAAAATTATATGTAAATGTTTAAATTTTTTAGAAAAAATTTATAAAATGACCAACCATTTACAAGAATTTTTTAAATAAAAATCAATGTGTATCATATTCAAATAACATTTAAGAATATTTATAGAAGGTATTAATATTTTCCGTTTTTGAAATTAATGTATACAGAGTACAGTTTTTATTTGAAATTTCACGACAGTTTCTTGTACCATATTTGAGCGTAAAGTAGAATCAAGGGAAAATATTCTAAAAATTGAATTTATTTTACAATTATTCACAATTAATTTCCAGTTAAAATTATTTCACACTTTAAATAAAATTGTAAAAATAAATATAAGTATTCTGAGATTCTTGGGAAAACTTCGAAATATTTTCTAAGATTTCAGATATTTCAAATCAAAATTTAAACCAAAGAAAAAAAACACTTTCAACCTAATACTTCAATTTTCAGGCAAAAAAGGTTAATTGTCAACAGAAAGGTTCATTCTCAATAAAATATGTGAGAATTGCCATCTCAATAAGTAAAATTAATTTTATATAAAAAAGCAAATAAATTTTCTAATCCATCAACATTTAAGTGCAGAAAAAAGGAAAATTGCAAAAAAATTATAATATAAGGCGAAAAATATTTTTGTATGAAAAATAAAAATTTCGAATAACTATTTCTTTTCAAGTGTATTCATTTTTAAGTTTGTATCAATATATTTTTCCTAAGATTCTTAAGAAAATTTTCAAATATTTTGTAATATTTCTGTATGTCAATGAAAATTTCAACAGCAAGAAAAGTTGTAACTGAACAGTCGAATTTTCAACAAAAAAAAGATGATATTTCAACGAAAAAAGCTGAATTTTCAACGAAAAATGTAATAATTGCTATTTTAATGACAATATTCTAATTTTTAATTAAAAACAGTTAAAATCAATTAGAAAAGAATGTATTTTCGACAAAATAACAAAAATTTTAAACAAAAAATTGGTTAGTGGAGAAAACAGGAAAATTGTATCAAAATTATAATTTAAGACGAAAAATATTTTTGTATACGAAATAAAAATTTGGAATGACTATTTATTTTTCACGTATTTTCTTTGCTTATTTTAAGGCTATATAAATATAATTTTCACATGATTCTTGACAAAATTTCACAAATTTGTTCAATATTTCAGATATGTCAAATAAAATTGTCAACAAAAAATATAATTTTCAATTAAACACTTTGTGTGTATTTATAACTTAATATTCCTCATTTTATGATAAAATATTAAAATATTGTACTATTTTTCCAAAGTAACAAAAAATATTATCGGAACAGAAAGTTCCTCATTAACACAAAAATCTGCCGGACTAGAAACTTCAAATACGGAAAAATTTGCTGGACAAGAAACTTTAAATACGGCTAAATTTGCCGGAGTTCAATACTCGACCTATATTGAATGACAAGAAATTTCACTGCTAAATCAGAATACGTAATAGTAAACAATAATAATACATGAAGTATTGAAGATCTGGTAAATAATGATGAATATAACAAATACGAGTGAATATAATTATGCAACAATAATTATTAATCACGTAATTGATAAATTCATAATTTATTATTCAATTACTATAAATGTTTCTTAAATAAATTATTATTTCATTAATTAAGTTTTTCTTTATTATTGATCATTAATAATTTCATTGATATCATTATAATGAGGAAATTTAAAAAATAAATATTCACCTTCGAAACCTGTGAAAACATGAACTTAAATTGAAGGACTTTTGAAATATCTAACATAAGATCATTATTCTTATTATTTTGTAAAAATATATTGCATTAATTAGATGAGCATGAAAATGAAAATACAATGTTAAATAACCATTTAATATGTTTTAGTACTCCATAGTTGGTTTCCTTTAATTGCCTAAAACCTGTCAGGCTTTAAGAAGAATAGCTGAATATTCTTCTGAATCGGTCTATCGTCAGAAGTCGGCTGAGTGCCTGAATCCTCTAAATGCCTACGGTATATACATAGTGAACAAAAATTCCTGACTTGAATGAGTGAGTGAGGGGGGGGGGTAGTACTTGACCAGTGCAGTGCTTATCATGATGCTAAAATCGCCTTGACTAAACATGCTCTAAATGATTTTTCTATCCATTTCCTTTGGAGTTTACTGACTTGATAAGTTCCCATTGGAAATAGATGGAAAATTCCTGAGAGCATATTTCGGCCAAATGAAGAACATGGATGACTAAAAAACTACATCTGCACGGAAAGAAATTTAGGGCGACTGCGGTACGTATAAGTACCACTTCTGAGCTAAACGCACGAGCGCCAGCGCGCCCAGTGTTCAAGACGTCTACTCTCTTATTTTGAGAACGTTGCGATCCGATAGAGGGATGATTTTTTTTCCCCCCGACAATGTCAAATGCACTATCGACTTCAATAACAACAATAACATTGAAAATTTCGATAGTAATTTTCTGAGGATAAATTTTCTGAAAAAAAAAGTTTTCCCAACAACGTCAAATGCACTATCGACTTCAATAACAACAATAACATTGAAAATTTCGATAGTGAATTTTCTCAAAAAATTTTTTCTCCCAAAAATGTCAAATGCACTATCGACCTCAATAACTACAATAACATTGAAAATTTCAATAGTAAATTTTATCAGGAAAAATTTTCTGAACAATTTTTTTTTCCCCCAACAATGTCAAATGCACTATCGACTTCAATTACAACAATAACATTGAAAATTTCGATAGTAAATTTTCTGAGGAAAAATTTTCTGCAAAATCTTTTTTTTCTGAACAATGTCAAATGCACTATCGACTTCAATGACAACAATAACATTTAAAATTTCGATAGTAAATTTTCTCAGGATAAATTTTCGAAAAAAAATTTTTTTTCCCAACAATGTCAAATGCACTATCGACTTCAATGACAACAATAACATTTAAAATTTCGACAGGTAATTTTCTCAGGATAAATTGTCTGAAAAAAAATTGTTTTCTGAACAATGTCAAATGCACTATCGACTTCAATAACAACAATAAGATTGCACATTTCGATCGTAAATTATCTGCAGAAAAATTTTCTGAAAGAAAAATTTTCCCCAACAATGTCAAATGCACTATCGACTTCAATAACAAAAATAACATTAAAAATTTCGATAGTAATTTTCTGAGGAATAATTTTCTGAAAGAAATTTTTTTTCCCAACAATGTCAAACGCACTATCGACTTCAATAACAACAATAACATTGAACATATCGATAGTAAATTATCTGAAGGAAAATTTTCTGAAAGAAAAATTTTTCCCAACAATCTCAAATGCACTATCGACTTCAATAACAACAGTAACATTGAAAAATTCGACAGTGAATTTTCTGACGAAAAATTTTCTGGAAGAAAAATTTTTCCCAACAATCTCAAATGCACTATCGACTTCAATGACAACAATAACAATGAAAATTTCGATATTAAATTTTCTGAACATTTTTTTTCCCCCCGACAATGTCAAATGCACTATCGACTTCAATAACAACAATAACATTGAAAATTTCGATAGTAATATATATATATATGTGTGTGTGTGTGTGTGGGTGTGTGTGTGGGTGTGTGTGTGTTTGGGTGTGTGTTCCTGCTTTAAAGTATACAGTGATAATTACAATTGATAAAAAACATGATCGTATTCATAAATCATCTTCATGAAGAAAGGAGGTTAGAAATGAAAAAAACTCACCCACCTGCGAAATCTTGAATTATATCGAAAATGTAAATCCCCAATATTCAAGTAGTTCCAACACTAAAGATATTGCGTCCATTTTTTAATTAATTTCAAGTTTTCCAGTAAATCAGAACTGTTAGAATCACGCAACAATAAAAAAAAGAAGAATGCCATCAAATCAATCAAAGATTAAATCAATTTCGATTTTAGGTTAGTACCGCTGGGAATCCTGCCGGCAACGCCTTAGCACGCCTAGCGGCATTTTGTAGCACTGCTTTGCATTGTATTTTTTATTTGAATCAAATAAATATTTTTATGAGTTCAAGTAACAAATTTTTAAACAAATGCATTGTTTAATAAACGACCATTTTTCGTTTAAATCAAACAAATTGTACTGAACCAATTGTTTGTTACAATCAATAAGGCAAATTTTTTCCATTTCTTAAAATTAAATAAACCTTTTTTCAATTGAAGCAAAGTTTCTTTCAATGATATTAATTCAGACAAATTTTGTTGTTTGATTCAAACAAAAATTTTTCTGAGTGTACACCGCCGAAAGAATGGTTGCAATCTGTGAATGATACATTAATCGGAATAGAATAAGTGAATGGCGCGTGAAACAAAGACTTTGGATACTAATGGGCCCAAGTGGGGTACCGCTCATAACAATTTTGTGAGGCTCTTCACTTTCGGTGTTCGCTAGAGAGATTGTATAAAACGAGAATTCTAGATCAATCTAAAAACACCTATACACCCTGCCTCATATTACGCCTTTCCTCACCGAACAAGTCACGCCTACCCCAAAAGGGAAATAGTTTAATGGTATAATAATAAATGATACCTTCTAACAGAAATGATAGGAATGTAAAAAGCTATTAATTTTTCTTAGATCGAAATTTGGAAATTCCTTATTTTTACTATGTATATATATAATTAAAAACGAAAGGTTAACAACCACCGCAGGGTCCCACTGGGAGTAACTGTCATCTAAAAAATGACATCGGCTCCCAGTAGGACCGCTCAGCCTGGTACAGAACCTTAAACTTAACTTGGAACAGAACCTCATAATGCTTACTTTGCAAGAATCTCCATTACCCACCTCACTGTTTTACCTACTTAGCATGGAACAGAACCTCATAATTACCGACCTCTCTGATTTACAGACCGAAGGTGCAATGCTATTGCAGCAGGAGTCTGCATTACCAACCTCACTGTGTGTTACAGACTGCTGATAACTTAGCATGGAACAGAACCCTTACTTGATCGGTGGTTTCAGATCTGTTGGTGTCAGTAACTTGCGACTCTCTACCTTACCGACCTATAGTCAAATGATAATATTAAAAGTTACTGACCTCCCTGTTTTACTGACTGATGGTAACGTGATTCCGTAACTTGCCGAACGATGGTAAAATGATAACATAAAAAATTATAGACGGCCCCTGTTTTACCGGCTAATGGTAACATGATTCCCTACCTTACCGTCATATAGAAGAAGGATGATATAAAAAGTCACCAACCTCCCTGTTTTACCGGCTGATTTTAATGAACTGTTTTGCCGATGAATGGTCACTTAGCACGGAACCGCACATTATAGTGCTAACTTAGCAGGGACCCAACTGATAATATACCGACTGTCGGTAACTTTCGACGGTAGCGCCATCTGTTGGGCACATTACGAAACTGCACTATCGATTGATGATAAACCCGACGGTGGCGCCATATATTGTCACATTAGGAAACTGCATTACCGACCGATGCAACTTACCGACTGCCGGTAACTTAGCATGGAACAGAACCCTCCCTTTGTCGGTGGCGCCATCTGTCGGTGTTGGTAACTGCATTATCGATGCAAGCTAACTTCAGAGTGGCCCAGAACCCCCCTAGCCCTACTACTGAAAGCCTTAGTAGTTCCACACAAATGTAAACGTCTGATTGAGTCTTCATAAACAACGTTCAATTTAAAAATCACTTCAAATTAATAGATTCACCAATGAACGCCTTTATTCAATTTCAAATTCTTATTAAAGTATTGTTTCAGTATAATATATTCCATTTTTAACCCATTCCATTTGGAACTTTGAAATAAAAAAATAAAAAAACAGAACCATTTTCAATGTTAAACCATTCGAAACTGAATTGTCACAATTTCAGAGTGATAAATTTAAACTTTGAATGTTACAATTATAATTTTTCAATTCTGCACTTCCTTGTCTAACTTTGAAAGTGGTACAGAAACCAGTGTGGAGGCCGAGTAAACCGGAAATACAAAACGGCTTTTTTACATGTTACGGTACTTTTTTTTTCTTCAAATATAAAAATTCAACTATTTTTACGCATTTAGCAATGCAGTTTTAAATGAACCTACTTTTCATATATATTTTTAGAATTATAGCAGTTTAGAAAATGCACTTCAAAGCCGGATTAAAATACTTCAGCAACACGGCTTAACAGCCCAGCCTCTTCCCGTTGCCGTAGGGCCTTCTCTAGATGACATAAGTCAATACTATGTCTCAATAAATGTAAAACTGTACGAGGTCGAATCGGCAAAAGCTGCTGTGGACCTAACATTCAAGAGCTTCTACGCTTTGCAGTTGCAGTATCCGAGGGAAGCAGAGTTCGTTTGGATGCTCCTTCAAACTGAAATTTACGATATAGAAAGCGAAGGTGACAAAATGGTACCTAGCATAAAAACTCTGATCAACGATTTAAATGCAGTGTAGGAAAATTGTAATAATTTTTTCAATTTGAACTTATGTATGATTGATTCCAAGACTGAAACAACTTGCGGACCGCAATTGTTCAAAAAGCTGTTTAGTACCTGGTTACGTCTAACGTTTAAAGCAAGTCACTAAAATACGAATGCGTCTCTACTAATTGCAATATCTTAGACATTATAGAGACAAAAGATTTAATAAATCCTATACCAACGAGTATTATCAGAAAGCCTGGAAAAAATTATCTTTTCCTTCGGCAATATTTATAAGTTGATGGCGAAAGAATGCTACGATCTCTCTAAATCTGAATAAGTCATGAGAAATTTTTACTAAAGTTTAAATTAGTGGTTCACTTTTCAATAATTCAAATTGGAAGAAAATGGTAAAAAATTATATTTCATAATTCACAACTTTGTTCCAGCGTTAGTTTTAAAGTTTATGTCACAATAATGAGTATTTTTAGAGAGTTTAAAAAATACTATCCTCCATCGCTCGTTTATCCTCGCCTACCAACGAGTATTATTAAAAGGGAATTGTAATCAATTGTATTGCACAATTCATGCTTTTGTTCCCAATTTATTAAAGTTTAATTAACTTTGATCTCTATAAGTCTAGATTAGTGAAAAGTGAGCCACTACTTTGCTTTACTGAAATTCAAGTGGTTTAGAAAGTGCACATAAAATAGAAATTGGCCGGAAGTCTTTCGGGGTAGTAGGTTTAGAAATTTTGGAAATTGGGCAAATAACAGCCTTTTTCCAAATATCTGGGAAGATACCGACCTGAAGGGAAGCATTATAAATATGCAATATGATAGGAAAGATAATTGGAACGGCAAGTTTAATCATTTTGTTTGATATTCAATCAGTCCCAATGGCATTTGATTTGATTGCAAGTGTTTTTTCAAGAAGTATTTCAGGTGTGATGTCATCGAAAAAGGAGTCAGAGTCATTTAATGATGAATTAAGAGAGGCAGTTGAAGATGATGATGTTAAATCTGGTACATGGAATATAAAATAAGTCTTCAAAAAGTCATCAGGCGGAAAATTACTATCTATAGATTCGTGCTTGGGCGGGATTAGGTGTAACCGTATAAGGAAATGCCAAATGTCCTTTTTTTTGTCTCTATGTGCAATCTCATTATAATGGTATTGATTGAACGCATCTCTAATCTTAGTTTGAACTAGGTTTCTGAGTTCACGAAATTAAGCTAGTGTTATACTACTTTTTGTTCTTTTTGCAAGACGGCGCTTGCCATCACGCTCCCTCGTCAGATTTTTAATTTCAGATGTGATCGAGGGGGCAGCTTCATCATAGTTTTTAGGAACATGTAGCTTTGCATTTAGATTAAAAGGAAATTTAAAGGTGATGTTAATCAAGTCGTGATTAGAAAGAAAAGGAATAAACATGTTGTTCGCAGGAGACAACCTTATCAATATCGTTCACAATCATTAAGTCAATACGAGTACTGGAACGATCAGTATGGTAAGTGCAATCATGAGGTATAATCAAGAGTCCCGATGAGTATACCAAGGATGTTAGATATTTAGAATGATTCGAAGTAATATTTAAGTTAGCGTTAAAATCTCCAGTAAGTATAATGTTATTAATGTTAGGAATTAGTGAAAAAATTATCGATTCTAGCTATGTGCCGTAAGAGGCATTGGGTGGCTTATAGACCACTCCCACTAAAACACCATCAGAAGTTGACTTAACTTCAACAAAGAGAAATTCGGTCGTGGGATAAGTAGCCACTGGACTCACCTCAACAACGGTCCCACCCAGACTATCATGCAGGAAAAGACAAACTCCACCACCCCTTCTCTCGTCAAAAATGTTCTACTTTTTGTCCAATTTCCAATTAGAGTGAGGTGATACTTGATTAATGTCAACAAACATAATTTTCTACAGAAATTATTATTATTGTTAATGATATTCTATTAGAATAATGCTAGAAAAATAACGCTTTTTCGATCATTTTCCACTTGTTATCCAATTTTCAGTCACAGTGAGTTGAATGATTGAGTGATATTAACCAAATTAATTGTGTGAAAAATGTATTATTATTTTTCGTGATATTAAATTTCAATAATGCTAGAAAGTTTTGATTTTTTCTGATTTTTTCAACTATTTGTCCACTGTTCGCTTGGAGTAAGCAATTATTTAATTTCATTGAGCAAAAATAATTATTCAAACAAATTATTATTGTCTATTACTATCTTCTTCTATGTTAATACGAGATAGTTGCGGTTTCTTCTGAAATTTTCAACCTTTTACCCACTTTTACTTAATGAAGTAATAAACGAAGCAAGTTAACAAACACAGTTGTCTAAACAATTCAGTATTGTTTATAACTATCTTCTCTTCTATCGGTGCTAAAAAGTTGCGGTTTTTTCTGAACTCGTAAACAGTTTGCCCACATGTCACTTTTCTGGAATATTAATCAACATTGGTTAATTAATTTCCAATTGTTTAAATAAAAAAATTCCAGTTGTTTAAATAATTTTTGCTCGAAAATTCGTTTTTTTATAAAAAATATTACTGTATTATCGTTAAGTGACATAAATTTGTTTTGCAATATTTTCCAATCGTTGAAGTAATAAATTATTATTTATGTTTAATAACTTTTAATTTGTTCAAACAATATTTTTTCACAAAATTTGTTAATTTTTCTTTTCGGTCATTTATATTAAAACTACTGACTGTTGGAAACAATAAGTATGTTTTATTTTCTGAATTTTTTCTGAACAAATGGAATTTGTTTACATAATTGAAAATTAATTAACCAATGTTGATAAATATTCCAGAAAAGAAATGGTAATAATTTTTAATTAAAAATAAATTACGAGAAAATTATGGAAACAAATTCTATTTGTCTAAATAATTGAAAATTAATGCACCAATGTTAATAAATATTCCACTAGACAAATAGAAATAATTTTAACTAAAAAAACGAGAATAAAGTGCTCGAAAGGTCGATTTCATTCAGAATTGACATTTTTGGTTGCCAACATGCAGGGGCCCGACTTCAATGACAGCCACTTTGTTTTTTTATTTTTTAACGCTGAAAAAGCAACTTGTAGCAAGTACGGTATTCCCATTTGAAGTAAATTTCAGCGTATTATTATAATTGCAACAGCAGTTAACATATTTATTTTGCTTTTTTAATAATTATAATGCCATATTACTTTAGCATTACTTTAGTATCACGCTGTAGCGTGATGCTTGCGTTCGGCTGGTCCGCCAGGGTGAAGACTTTCTTCCATCAATTAAGCTGAAACATCTAGAAATTAAGTAAAAATAAGAAATCACAAATGTGAAAAAAGCTCAAACAAAATATAGTATGAGAACGTTCGTAATAATTGAAAACAAATTCTCAGTTTTTCTACCTCAAAGAATCGCTAAACTGTTCGAAGAGGATGAAAACTTGTTCATGCACACGGAAAAAGCTTGTGAAGATCAATATCTTGGCATCCTCATGCGTATATAACCTTAAATCTTGATGAGTAGAAATTGTTCAAAAGTTATTTTAAAATCACTTTAATGGACTTTAGTGGTCAAGAGAAGCAGCAATGCATCGACTGTGGAAATTCCCGTATGCACATGACTATATCTTATGGAGATTACCTAGTGGCTTTGGAGCAAATTCAAAAAACTCAAGTTGAAAGCAGATAATATTACCCGTTTATACTACAAGAAATAACGTTTGTTGTTCTCCAGCAAGTCACTCCTTGCATCAACCGGTATCTTCTGGAGCAGAGTGTTAAACTGTTCCAATGTACAAAAGATATCATCATTGAAACCATAGCTGAAAGTGTTTGGTGTAATGTGAAATCAATTGTGTGCAAAGTGTGAAATCTTATATACAAAAAGCTATACAAGTTTAAAGAGTAAGGCAATGAAAAAACCGGTATTTACTAATCTCTCATGATTTGAAAGTCTGTTTCTTGAAATCATTACTTTCCACAATCAGAATATGTGTGAAGAATTTATTAAGAAATTACCAGAACTCAGATATGTGAATGGTACCTTTATACAACGAAAATTTTATATATTTTTTCAGTAAGAAAATCTGAATAAAAATATATAATTTAAACCCAAATTCGCCTTTTTTCATTTACTAGATTAAGGGTAGGTAGATGTGTAAGTAAAAAAAAAAAAAAAAAAATATATATATATACCTTGATCAAGCGCACGCATCATTTGTTGAAGATGGAGAGGATTTGGAATCCACAATGTGAGACGTCTACAATTTCCAAAAAATAAACGGAGATGACATTTTTGTAGACTTTGGAGAACAAACTCCTTTTTCTGATTATCCGAAAGAAGAATTGATGTTCGCTTGGGCCCAGAAATAATGATTACTTTTCAGCATTGAAATGGACAATAACGCCGCTGGCAATCTATCACAATACGATTTCTTATAATTGTCGAAACAGAACAGAAACAGAAATTGAAATACCGCTACATTATAAAGAGCGATGATCTTTGTGGTTTGAAAATTTGTGACGTCTTGACAACATATACATACACTTAAATTCCCTTAGTTGCTCGATTTAATTGTAATCGGATAATACCACAATTTGGGATGAGCACACAAGTCAAATGAATTGAATACTCATAATTCACAATCAAATCAGTTTATTTAGATTAAATACATAGGTTCATTTGTGAAGAACAAAAGATGCGCAGGGGTTCCAAGATGGATACTTCAATTGATTTTGAGAAAGAATATTATTTATTTGCGACTGTCCGACTGGAAAAAACAGATTTATAAGTGTTTTGACAGATAAGAGAGGGAAGATGACAGAGGATGTTTATTAGGACTTACCGAGTTTAGGTTTGTTTATGTATGTAGAATCTCTCAGGGCTGGTTCCGGATATGCTATACAGGAGGAAGTTTGGTGATAGATCCTTGACCCTCAGTGTATCCGGTGACCCAGATAATTGATGGCCTGGCACGCGATGAGTTCGATTAGGGGAGAAGTAAATCCCAAATGAAGATTGTCACGATGAACTGGTATTTTAGGAGATGCTGAGAGATTACGATCCCGAAAGAATTTAAACCACCGGTTGAACAGAACCGAACCGAGGGTTGAACACTGGTACCGGAGGACTGCTAAAAAATACGAGTAAAAACTGGCGAATAATGACGAAACTGACTGATAACTGACTGCTGTCCATCTGTTCTAGAGTTTCATACAGCGTGGTAGGGGGAATCTCCTTGGAGATCCAAGCGTTTCCATACATTCCCCACCCGCATTGCAATTACCCTGCTGAAAATTCCTGTACAGGAACCTCGGAGGATCCTGCACATGTTCCTGTACAGGAAACTGCACACGAACCTGTACATCGCTTACTCTAATTCCTTTACATTCACGCTCCTTAAGGAGCGAGAAAGATAGATAACCTGCGTTCCGCCGGCTCTATGTATATTTTTTATTTCATGTGTTAAGAAATAAGAATATAAATACATTAAAAATGTATTTAACCTTTCACATTCATGTATAAGCTTTATACATTTTTGATTAGAGTTGTTAAACTTTCAGAAGGCTTAAATGTAATTTAAAATACAATTTCGTTTCATAGTAGAATCTACTATTATGCGAGAAAATGGTAAAACTAATAATACTTTCTTCTTAATAAAATATAATAATCGTTTACATAAATATTAATTTTATACAATAAAGTACATTCCAAAATGTTTCAATTATAAAAGCTAATTTTTTTATATAATTTCCAGACTGCACTTTAAAGTTCATATTTTCTGCACTAAATTTATTTACCACGAAGTATAAGAAGCCATAATATCCCATAATTCATTTTAAAATTCCAACATTCACTTTATTTTCATCAAATAAACCACATATTTTGAAAAATTATTTCAAATAGCCCACCGAAATTCCAACATTTTACCTGAATTATCGTCTGCTACGAGCGGTCAAAGAGGCAATTCTTTATTTATTTTAATATTATATACATTTCTGAGAGCTGAAGAATGTATACGATTAAAATAGATGTCTCAAATTCTTACTCCAATTACTTGTCATAGTTTAAACACGTTGTCTTTGCTTAAAATTAAATAATGGCCGCTCTTGCTCACTCTGCTCGGTCATGACCGAGCATGCTCGGTCTTGCTCATGCTCGAGCACGAGTAAGGTGGTAAACGTACATCACTATTTTCTGCCCACATGGGACACGAGCCGATTTTTTGCACACCTTCACCCCCTACTCTATAGCCCAAGTCCAAGTACCCGCGTGTGCGCGCGACTTCCAGCTCGGAATTAGTTGTCTGCTCACGAATGGATCTGACCAGCCGGATTCCTGGCTCCCCCCACCATCGCTGCCATAGCCTCGCGTAATTTTTCGTCCGTTCGATTGCTAGTCTTCTAAATTCTAAAATATGGCTGAATATAGCGCAGTAGTAAATCTAGAAAATAAAGAAAATTGGGCGTGCTTGAGTAGAGGAAAGTCGTGTCTCCCAGAATTTGGGAAACAAACAAAATTTAAAATACTAAAGTTTGATGAAGTCAAACTTAGTCCAAAATTAGTTTGTAGAAATGTTTGTAGAATTTCCGTATGGAATTTACATGTGGAATTTCCACATAGAATTTCCGTAGAACGCTTTCCGTAGAATTCTTCCACGTGGGTATCGAATATGACTATTTTTACATTTGAACTTCATATTCTCAAAAACAACACCTGGTGTATATAGTGCCACAGTGTAAACCGTACGATTCGACACTGCAAAATGTGGAATTTATGTTCCCTCTTATGAAAATGTAATTTTAGCTGTAGAATTAAATGAAATTTACACTTTCGCATAGTAATTTATATAATCTGTATAAGTATTCCTTTTCCTCACAATTTGAAACCATAATATGTGCTTTTCTTGTTGTAAGAAAAACCTTTTCAACTTGGATATATTTCAGTTCTCAATTACAGCTTACATAATAAATAATGATGTGAAAAATGGTTCTTTTGTTTAATTTGAAAGTGGAAATCACAAGCTTACAGTTTCACATTGTAATTTTAGCAATTCACTTTTTTTCGTTTATTTTTTCTAATAAATCAATAGATACAGAGAAAAAAGGAGCAGACTAGTTTTTCATGTCTTATTTCAGTTCTTGTTATAAACCTGTGCCCTCTCGCCTATCTTTCAAATGAGTATTTCATTTATGTTGTGAAATAGAAATTTTATAGAAAATATGATGACGTGCGCTCAAGTGCATAAACCTGATCTTCTTATTGACTCTCCTCCTTTACCAGGTGGCGAATACATTGCATCATCGCGTGGATAAACAATTCTCCCCTTAATATTGAATTGATTTTCTACATTTTTGCCATTTTGCACCCACATTATAATAATAAAACATTATAAAGATTAAAGCCTAACTAGACGAACATAGTTTTTGTAATCACAAAGAATGGTAAATCTTAACAGTACCTCAAAGTTTCCGTACTAGAACATACTAGTCCACTTTTATTAAGATTCTGACACTGCCCATACAGTAAGACCCCACCTTTTCCAGTATTTTGCCATTTGGTCCAGTTATTAAGCCAAATTCCGCATATTAGAATTTTCGTGATTTAAGCAGGCGGTACATTTACCTTTCTATTTCTACTCTTTTCCTGAATTAATTTTGATTTGGCAAATTTTTTTTTAATCTGAAATATATATATATATATATATATATATAAAAGACGAAAGTCATATTTGCAAAGGATTCATTTTAAAGTTTTTCCATGAAATTGGTAGGTTATTGTTATTTTGTAATTTTGACAGCTTGCTCGGTAAAAATCCATTAGCAGCTTCGAAATTTCACCACTGGTTGAGAATGTTACGGTCGACATTTTAAAATTCCCAACAGAGTGGGATTTTGCTTTCGTCGCGGAAAGTTACCACATTCGTGCAGGGTCCTTTTATTTCCTACGCCTGACGATGTAAAATTTCGTTGATTTTTTTTACAGTGTACCTGTCATTATTGTCGTGACTTCAAGCGCATCCATAATCGGGTAAGGAGTATGTTGCGCGCGGAGATTAAAAATAACATTCAAAATTGCAAATGTGGCAGAAAATGTCAATGAATATAGTAAATAATGAAATCAATCTGAAAAAGATGGCGATGTTTCAAAGTAGCAGATAGATTGTAAAAAGTTTGTCGGAGTCGTTTAATTTTAATTTTTGACATTAATGATAGCCAAACAAACGCAAAATATAAAAACAAAGTCAAAAGAAGCAAAACGCTGCTTGTTGTCCTTTTTTAGAGACCTACAAGATTATCATAACAACTTTTTGAATTTTCTTGAAAAATCGAAAAATTTTCGAATGGTTCTGGTTTTAACCACAAAAAAAATAATAAATCAAAAATTCCATTTTGCGGTCAAATTACGCATAATACGAAAAAAGTTAATAAACAAAAATTTGTAAGCCAAAAAAGTTCTATAAATTTGTTCCCAGTGGGAACCACTTTACTCTGGGAAAAACGACACAAGATGCAACAAAATGCTTAATAACAAAATTGTCTTTATTGTCGCTAAGATGCGCAATTTTTTAAATTAATGAAACACGATATTTAAAAAATATGTTGACACATTGAATTAACGAGATGGGAAGAAGAAAGGAGGGAGTTCTTTAAGGCTAGAGATATAGAAGACTAGACTGGAGTAAACTATGAAGTAATAGAAAAAAGGGAAAGGCAAAGACAATTAATAGAAAGATTGTGGATGATTGAGGAATAAAAATATAATAAATGGTATAAGATGATAAAAAAGGAAGGAATACCAAAGTATTTAAAAAAGGGATGGGGAGAGAAAAGATGGACCAGAATAGCAAGATTTAGATTGGGAAACGAAGTAAGGGAAAGTATGTATGCGGCCCGCATAGCGACCAAGAAACAGCCCTCGTTTGTTATGGTGGTCTGCAAGCGGATATTTGAACATTGAGCGTCCCACTCAATGTGACTACCCCCCTAAGCCCGAGTATTCAGTCTTGCCCCTGCATGCGGGGCTTGGCAGTGGTGGACCTTTGGTTTGCCTAGCTTCTCGTGGGATCAAAATGGAACATGCAAATTCAAATAAAACAGCGAAGGAAGGAGGAAGGGAGTTGGCGGAGGGGGGAGAGGGATTGGGCCTTGAAGGGTCTAACGCAACCCTCTCCTCTCTATCTGTCTCTCCGACAAACCAAATTCAGGTGGCGGCTGTGCCCCCAGCTCCCTCGTGAGCTCAGGGATTGGCGGTCTCTCTGAACGAGGCTATGGTAATAGGAAAGGTCAATGCGTCCCCCAACAAAAGGAGACGGCTCAACGGTTCCCTGAAAAGGAGACTGAAGAGGCAAGTGCAGCAGGCCAGCAGAGCAGCTGCAAGAGCTGGGTCGTCGGCAGTCACAGGGCCGACATCCAGCACTGAGGCCCAGAAGAGAGGTAGAGGCTCAGAGGACACCCCACCGGGGGTGGCTAGCACTCTGAACAGGCACAAAGCGGGCCAGCGGCTGACGATCAGAGTCGTCGGGACCTGGACTGACAGCCGCTCAGAGGACTAACCCCCTGACGATGGTTGTGGCCGATGGCAATTACCCGGACTCAATGCTCATCACGGAGCAGTTTAAGCTCTTCAGTGAGGCTACCTGGAGGGCGCTCAAAAGAGTGTCCACAGATCAATGGCTACGATTCGCGTCCTCCAATGCAGGGGAGCGGTCTTCGTATTTGTGGCAGCCGACCTAGCGGCTAAAGCTTAGCTACTCAAAACAGTGGTCGAGACAAAGCCATGGGAAGGTGCAGCGCTCGAGGTGGGTGGGGTTGAGATGCTCCAGAAGATGGTGAGAGCTACAGCGTGGTTCCCGGGTAAACCGGAATACCCGTCTGAGGAACTCCAACGGCTGGAGGGTTTCAACCCCTCACTTAAGACAGCGTCCTGGTGAATCGTCAGGCACGATATGCCTCAGGAAGAGGACACAGCAGGAGGCACCAAAAACCTCCTAGTTGTGCAGATTCCTGAGTCCCAGACGAGGGCTCTTGCGGCCCTCGACAACAGGCCCTACTATCACTTTAGAGCTACCAATCTTTGTAAAATGTTATGAGGAACAGTGTTGACGGACCAGATGAAGTGATCCCAGAAGAACAGCCTTTTGCATCCGCTCCGCGATGGAATGAGCCTGACGCTGGCAAGCTGGAATCTTGTTGAGTTGGCTAAGAAATGAAGCTTGCATACCTCTAAGACAGCCGATTATCAGAACTATAAGATGGATTTTGTAGCCTTTGTACAGCCTGCTCAGCTCGAAAAGAAGTGCTTGATATTTTACCCGTTTTTCTTCCTCCTTTGCCGTGATATCACCATCGGCTGGTGCCGAGAATTCAATCATATAAATGATCTTGGTCTTCAGATCTTGGAGGACAATATCAGGCTTCGTAGCACTGATACGGTGAGTGGTGGAGAATGAGAAATTCCAGTAGATCTTACCCTGATCATTCTCCACAACAGACTTAAGTTCCCCTGGGGGTATGGCAAGACTGGCAATATGTTAACACCATAGAAGTGCCAAAGATGGTAAAATAACACTTTTACAGCCACACTGTGTCTCTGTAGGTGCCTGTAACATCCATACTTTTAGCATCCACTGAGAACATGTCCAAGTGTTTCTGGCTCTTGCTTGCACGCACGGCAGTTGGTAGCGCCCACAGGCACATTTATTATGCGCTCAGGATAAACTAAGGTGCCTATAACGCCGTCTTGACAGGCAACAAGAAACCCCTCAGTGGTTCTCAAAATGTCGAAAAATGTCGAAAACTGGATAGGTCCAAATTCACGTAATTTTAATACCTTCCATCATAGATGATGGAAATGTAAAATTCGAAATTACAATTTAAATTTAATAAATGTGTGCTCCTAATCTAAAGTGTTGCTGCATTTAGGACAAAAAAATTTTTTATTTCGAAAATTCTAATTCCGAAAAAATAGACATGAGGAAGTTGACCATGTCAGGGTTCAGTGACTCTAAGCATGACTTCTGCGATATTGATAAGCTAAAAATGAGAAAAAAGTTTGATTAATAAAAATTTTATCTGCTCTGAAATAAATTGAAAACTTTTTTTCGTTACATAATGTAATAATTATTGAATACACGGAAAAAAGTTTGGTCCAAAAAAGTTATCTACTGTTGAGAAAATGAGTGTTGAATTTGTCAGTTTTACATTGGGATAAACGATTGTGACACACTTTTAGACATATATAATATATAATATATAATATATAATATATAGTGTCGAACTCTTGATGTAACTCCATAATATGTTGCTGTAACTTTGACATAATATTTATTTCAATAATACATGGACAATTTTAAAACATTAAAAGTGCTTAAAATGTGAAAAAAATCATTGTGAATAAGAAAGTTTGTATGATTATACTTGAGATTCAGTTTAGAAGTAATTATAGTTTATTGTTTTAAATAATGAATACGTTAGGTTGTGATATTATTCAATCAATAATTAATAATTATAATAAATTAAATAAATAATTCATGTTTTGACTTAATTTTCTGTTATATTATAAATATAATACATAGACGTTATACAATATACATGTTATAACTAACATGAATTTACTATGTAATTCAATCAAAAGCAAACGCTTTTTGAGCATTTCTTAAATAAAAGTCGTTGTGAAGAATACAGTTTGTATATTCAGATTTCAATAACGTTCAATAGTTATTTTTCATTTTCTTCAATAATTCATACAGTAAATTTAATTATTATTTTAGCATTGATACAATATTTTTTTGAACTACTTGAATGTTTCATGTTAAAATTATTATTATATGAATTCACTTCTGTAATTGTTGTTTAAGTCAAAACCGTGATTCTGTCTAGAAACCAGCTAAAATATGAACAGTCTTCATATAAATTCGTAATGAACTTATAGCTAGCGCCAAAACTGGGATTGGACAGCAGAATGCTATAAGTCAAACACACAGTGAAGCTAGACAGCGCCAAAATAGTGCCAGGCTAGTATTCTGTAAATAGGCAGGCGTGATAAAAACTGTACTGGCTTTAGCATAATTTAAGATTGCCACGAAATTTTTCAACACATGACAATACTTTCTTAATCGGCGTTGCATTGATCAGTTTAATTAATCTACCTTAAAGAAAGTACCCTAGATGTTTTTTCTTTATGATTTGTTCTAAGCGCTGGCATGATCGTATAATTCGAAGACACTCCTGCCAATAGACTGGTCTGTGAAACAAGCAAAGTCGGCGGAACGCAGGTTATCTATCTTTCTCGCTCCTTAAGGAGCGTGAATGTAAAGGAATTAGAGTAAGCAAGACACTCGCATGTGGAAAACCGTCATCTGTTTTCCACATGCGAGTGTCTCGCTTACTCTAATTCTTTTGCATTCACTGAAATTTTAATATCCATAGGTGACGACAAGGATCCTTCAGCAATGGGCGATGTCTGTGGCGTTTCCTCTTTTAAATTACACTTTTCATTTTATT
This sequence comes from Andricus grossulariae, assembly GCA_011634705.1. Classification (NCBI taxonomy): domain Eukaryota; kingdom Metazoa; phylum Arthropoda; class Insecta; order Hymenoptera; family Cynipidae; genus Andricus; species Andricus grossulariae. Next base: position 204,991,873 of record JAABKJ010075445.1, on the reverse strand, counting down.
GCCAGCAAATCGTGGGCGAGGAATTTAAAAAAAAGTACCGTATAAGGCAACGTAAAGTCACAAAATTTATCAGTAAAAATGATATAGCCTCCCTCGAAGAAACAGTTGCAATTGCTGAAAAATTCCAGCGGCAAAAGCGAGTTATAATAAACAAATATCCATTAAAATATGTAATTAACACAGATCAGTCAGGTTGCCAGTACGAAATGGTTTTGGATCGTTCCCTTGATTTTGAAGGTTCCAAAACTATTCTCGTACAGAAGCAAAATTTAGATAAAACAACCCATTCATATACAGTGCAATATAGTATGACTGCCGCTGAAACTCTTTTGCCTCATGTTTTTATTTGCACCCAAGAAACCGGAAATAAAGTTGGCACTAGAGTCATGAAAACCGTTGAAACATTGTCGGAAGAATATGGCAATTTCATTGTAACCTGCTCAAATACTGGAGAATTAACTAAAGGCTTTTTTATTGAATATCTGAAAAAAGTCCTTGAACCTTATGTTAAGAAAAAAAAATTTATCTTGCTTCTTGATTCGTGGGAAGGGCAGTCAGACGCGCTCATTTACAAAAACATATTCACAAATGAATTATGAGGTCACTTGCTCCGTTAAAATTATCCCTTCAAAATGTAACCTCTTTGCCAGCCCTGTGACGTTTATTTTTACCGGCAGATGAAAAATATTATTGAAAAACTGCAAAATGCATCTTATTTATTAAGAGAAAAACGAGAAATCGAGACTTGCGAGGATGCCATAAAAATTAATTCTATTGTCCACCACCAATTAAGCGCACCGATATTTAATGAAATGTTGAAATACGTGTGGTATGCTTCCAAGTTATTACCAAACAGAGTTGCCTTTGCCAACGTAAATGAAACCTGTTTCTTTCAACTCTTACCCGAAAAAACTGTGATCGCAATGAGGTTGCATTTATAAAATGCGCTCGTTGCAATCAAACGTTGTGCTTCAAATGTTTTTATGAAAAATATCAGCCTGTAACATGTAAATAAGAAATAATAAAGATTATAAGAAACTAAACAGTTCCTGCGTAATTTTCTTCCACTTTACCTTCACAAAAATTTTATTTCAATATTCCGAAAAGTGACTGACTAAGCACGAGTTGACGTGAAAAACGAACGACGGCTCAGTTATACTTCAGAAACGATTTTGGGGTGGAAAACGACGATTAAGAAAAAAAAATTTCCTACAAAAGTTACTCACTTTTTACTGTAGAATCGAAATCAAAAAAGAAAAATATGTCATTCCATTTAAAAAAATAACTTCCGGTCCGAACAGGCCACTTCGGGTGGGAGCCGGAAGTTGAAAATACCTCCAATCGATCGGGCACTGTTCATTTACTATTAGGAGGCACTGAAATTGTAATTTTATTAGATATTTTAGATTTTAAAAAGGGTGACGGGTGGTCTGGGACACCCTGTACACACACACACACACACACACATATATCGGTTTCGGTTTCTATTCCTTTGGAATAGAACTGAAGGGCCTATGACAAAGCCACCGAAAGCGTCCTCGGATTGCGGATAGAGGGTCCCTGTACCATGGGTTTCTGGTGAGTATGGTTACAATCATTAATAAGCAGTCGCGGGCAATTGTCCAGGGATGGTCCCGAAGGAATAACCCCTAAGTGGAGGCGTAGAAACCGTGCCGAAATCTGAATGGCACCTGGGTGAGGTTTCTTAAACGGTGACTCTGGGATACCGGGCGACCTCTCAGACTATGCAGCCTTATCCTTGCACGCGGGGCTCAACAAGGACATTTTATACATAAAAATTTCTTTAAATTAAAATTTGAAATTTACTTTTATATAGCTGTTGATGTTTAATTACTATTAGTCAAACTTAATTTTATGCTGAAATTAATTAAAGATGCAACGTATCTATCATATCAGAAATATTATTAATGCTTCAACCACAAAATAATTTCGATTCCGATTTTTCGAAAAACAATAATACCTAGTCCTAGGACCTAGTGTATAGTACATCTAACTAGGAGGAGCACCCAGTTATAATGTAAGCTGAAGAGAGGTCAGTTTAGGCTCAATTCGAGCGAAAAATAAATGGGGCCCACCAATGCTCAGGTTACACACTGACCGCTGGCTCAATTCGAGCGCACCCGTTGGCCGCGACCCTGCCCTGCCGAACGCTCCAAGGTAGAGTCAATTGTCCAAAACGAGAAGTGCCAAATTTTCTGGAACTACGATTTTCGGACAGCAGTCTCCGTTGCACGCGCAGAGCTTACAATTTTATTTCAGGTGCAGCCCCTTTTCCGAGAATGAATAAACTAAAGAGAAAATAAACTAAATCTGATTCCGCACAATTTCAGATAACGGTACAAAGCAGCCAAACACATTTTATTGGTTTAAAATAATTTTATTGATATAACTTATGTCTCTGTAGAAGATTATGCTCTAGTTTGATTTAGAAGCGGGTCAATACAAATTTTTGGTAATTTTTTGGAAAGAGTCATTGCTTCTTTTCGCCTTTTCTTTTCACAATTCAATAAATCTAAGTAATAACGTGAAGGTACTACTTTTTTCGAATTTAAATCTTGAAAATTTCTGCAACTCTTCGTGTGTCAATATTTTCGTTTTTGGGGACGCGCCGTACCTTCGACCACCTTGGAAGTGTTGCTTTACTTGCAAGTGCAAGTTTTCTCGCAGATGGTTGATTTTTTAAGCGCTCCCTTCGTAATTTATTAGAGGTAAGTTATAAATCAAAAGTTATTATTTTGAAATAAAAAATAAAAAAAGTTATGCAACTCTTTCTCAGTCCAAATCAACGGGTTTTGGGACCTTTCACCCTTTACCTTTGTGGTGGTTGCTATTTTCAAGATTTGATAGAAACTGACTAAGCCTCGATAAGTTTTGGTAGTTGTTTATTCAAAATTAAATGCATTGAGGTTAGATAGTTTATTGTTGTATATTTTGTAAAATTCGCGTTTTCGCACTTACGCCCTTCTGCCAGACGACCCGTCAAGTAATTTGAAATTGGAAATTGTTAATAAAAAGCTTTGAAGCCACATATGCGTCGCTTAGCCCCAGTTTACGGTAACAATGTTCAAAATTGAATAATTTTAGATTGAATGTTTAAGAAAGGAAAATTTCTAATTTAGAGTATTTGAAATAAATTTGATTTAAAAATGTTTAAAATTGAGTGATTTAAAATAAAAATGGTGTGAAATTTAGCATTTTTCATTAAAATGGTTTGAAATTTAATAATATTGAATTACAGTGTTTGATGCCAAACAATTTTATAAGTCATACGATTTAATACAATCATCCCAGAGTTTGGGAAACAAACAAAATTTAAAATACTAAAGTTCGACTTTTTGTAACGGTGTAACCTGAAAATCGGAAAGAAAATAGAAAATGTTGGAGTCTACTTTGCTAGATAAGTAGACTTGCAGATTTATTAGTGAACTATTTGAACTTTCCTGTAAAGCTTAAAAAATCATTAGCAAAAGAAAACTATTATGGAAATTTTCACGATGAAATACCTTTTTCTAGCCTGTGTCCATTTCCGAATTCTTTTCCAACACATCAATTGTGGAATGAGTTCGATTCGCCATTTTAAAGCTTCCTTATTCTTACAAAGCGTTATACTTGAATATCATGGGCAACAATTGCGGACTATTTTTAACTTTCTTCATCCCACTAACAAGTTCACTGAGTGCTCTCTATTCCATGATTCAACAAAGTATGGTCTCGCCACGCGCATCTAAATCAACGTGAACCAATCAAATGGTCTGTCGGTTGCGCGTGGCGAAACCATACTTTGTTGGATCATGGAACTGGAAGAACGCAGTGAACTTGTTAAGGGAATGAAGAAAGTTGAAAACAGTCCGAAATCGCTGACGTGGTACTCAAATTTAACGCTTTGTAAGGAGAAGAAAGCTTCAAAATGGCAAATCGAACTCATTCCACAATTGATGTGTTGGAAGAGAATTTGGAATTGGGCATAGGTTACAAAAGTGCTTCATCATGAAAATTCCCATAATAGTCTTCTTTTGCTAATGATGTTTTAAGCCTTACAGGAAAGATCAAATAGTTCACTAATAAATCTGCAAGTTGTCGATACTTTATAATGTTCAGACGATATTATTATAAATTATGTCCAATGAGGGCCAGACATTTTCGGCTGTCGTTTTGCCTGTGGTTTTCCCTGTCGTTTTCCTGTGGTCGCGAAAAAACTACTGGGAAAAAATGACAGAAAAAAAATGACAGGAGTAGATATGGTGCACTACGGAGAATTTTGAGTGGGGGGTCCGGGCCATGTTGTGTACTATGCAGAATTTGGAGTGGGGGGTCCACCATAGTGTGCAATATGGAGAATTTGAAGTGGGGGGTCAACCATGTTATGTTCTATGGAGAATTTGGAGTGGAGGGTCCGCCATGTTGTGTACTATGGAGAATTTGGAGTGGGGGGTCCGCGATGTTGTGTTCTATGGAGCATTTGGAGTGGGGGGTCCGCCACGTAGTGTACTATGGAGAATTTGAAGTAGGGGGTCCACCATGGTGTGCACTATAGAGAATTTGAAGTGGGGGCTCCGCCATGTTGTGTACTATGGAGAATTACTCTATATCTCCGTTATTTTTGCTCTGATTTGCTTGAAATTTGGATATGTCATTCTTGAGATGTTGTACATTTATACATAAAAAAAATAAAAAAATTGTCTTTTTTTACCGAATTAACTATACTCCCCCCTTCCCAAACTTCCATCGCCTCCGCAAATGCATTTTTACCGATTGTCGGAATATGCGGCACTCTTTATGAATAAATTGGGTGGTGCGGTGGTTCGCCGCGGATCCGGTTTCTGGGTTTGTTCCGGCTCCGCGGTGAACCACGACCGCGGCGACTCTACTCCACGCACGTATATATCGCGTCCGGTGAAAACCATCCGTTCAACGTAAAACCTTTAAATCCCAAAACGCCGTCAAACCACTAACAACGAGTAAGCCGGATGGTTACCACTTAATAAAACTAGTTCCAAAAATCAATAATAAGATTTTCTCGTAGCAAATGGGAAATTTCAACGATCTAAAATTTAAAGATTTTTTATTTAATGACTTCTAAACTTAAAGTTATGAATAAGAAGTTTTAAAAATAGTAGTAGTTGAATATTGGTAGTAGTTCCAGATTTCAGTATAATATTATAGAAAAAACATCAAATATAAGGAATGACAAATTTCAAGGTTCACTAAAAAGCGTACAAAAATATTTAACGTCACAAGAATTGATCTATTTCATAATAAATTAAACCGTTGAATACAAAAACAGCCTACTGAAATTTCCAAAAGTCACTTGTTTTTCATGAAGTAATGTACAAAGCAAATGATAAAGAAGTGACTTCTGAAAATGCAAGTAGGCTGGTAGGTTGATATTGCACAAACATGCATAATTCTTCCAAATTGCAAATTAAATTTTCAGTACTAATCAAAACTTTAAAACTGATACTAAACAAATTAAAAATGTTCAGAATAAAAAAATTTAATTGCTAGAAACATTTAAAGTTGTACCATTTAGCATTTCAAGCATTTTAAAATGTGAACAGAAGCGCAAGAACAATTGTACATTGAACAATGAAAGCGGCTGAATTGGCGGGGACATACCATCTCACATGCGGCAAGTCTCTCTGCGGCAAGTCACAATTGCGGCATGTCTACCTAGCGACATCTCTCCCTCATGGCATTTCTCTCATTGAAATCGATATTTTTGCGGCATCTCACATCGCACCCCTGTGACTGGGCTATATATATATATATATATACTTAATATTGCACATTATTTAATAATTAAATAAATTCATCATTTATTTTATAAAATGTATTGAATACAAAAAATCAATTGACGCAAAAAACGGCCGTTTTAATGGCCGTTTTAACGGCTATTAAAACGGTTAAAATTTGACAGCCGTTTTTACTGGCCATCAAAACGACCATTAAAAATAATACTAACAATAACTGACTAATAAAATTTGAATACTAAACTCTTCTTTACAGTTCTGCTCTCCAAGCAAGAAAAGTAGTAACTACATTATGAATGAATCCCCGGTCAACCTAACCTCAAATTTTCCATTTGCATGAAGGATTATTCATATATCACAGATAAAATTAATAATAAAATGAATAAATCTTGGCAGCATTTGGTAATCTTTCATTTCGTGATTTGAAAATATGATTTATTTTTAGATGTGAAAATTATGATTTATTTTCAGATTACATGTAGTTTCATGAAGAAAGTGTAGTTACGATATATCATTTTATCCATTTGCTGATTTCACGTATGATGGTATCTGTGATAATTAAAAAATTAGGCAAGCAAAACCTAATTTAATTTGAATGCATTGTGGCACTTGTGTAACCGATTGTATATATATTAGGAGTTTACTTCAATTACGCATTCTCAATGCAATGCAATTAAACAATCCACCCACCGATAGAATGTCGAAAAACCGACATTCGATCCGTGGCACGGTCTTATCGCTACTGAAGAGTAGCCCAATATTGTGCTATTACTTCTTACCCTAGCTTTATTTAAATTTTTTTCATCAAGTAACCGTTAACAAAAATTTGTATTTTAAATTTCTGGCATTGGGATTAATAATTGGGGAATGAGAAATTTCACGTCATATAAAATATATGTACTTCAAATTTTCATTAATTTTTAAAGAATTGAATTAACATTTTCATCAAATGTATCCTATAATATTTTTGTACAATATTATAAAAAGAAAAGTGGAACCGATCTACCCACTTGAAAAAGTGGACGAACAAAAGGACGTAAAAAAGTACGTATAAAAGGACGGTCAAAAGTACTTATGAAAGGACGTACTAAAGGACGTACAAAAGGACGTACAAAAGGACGTACAAAAGGACGTACCAAAGGACGTCCCGAATTGGGATACAAAATGACGTACTTTGGATGTCATTTTTGAGTTTTGAGTACCGCATATACTATCTATAATATGATATCCATATCATAAACTGACATCGAGTTTGTCCTATCACTTACGGTTTACGCGATATTTATTGATAATAATAACAATAACGGTAATTTTTGTTTGGGACGTTCCAGTGGAACGTTCCATTGGAACGTTCGCAACCATCGGACATTTTACACCTCCCGGGAACGTTCCTGGAACGTTCCGAGGGTGCCCCTGGAACGTTCCGTGCTATTAGGGCACTACAGCAGACCATTTTTATTATATTCTAAACTTAATTTTAACTAAAAGACAAGACATGCTTATGGTATTGTTTCCCGGAAACTGTCCAGGAACCAATATGGCGGTTTCATATTTCTGTCTAATATAGTACCCTATTCCAACCACTGATAAATCTAGTAATATTTTAGTAATTTTTCTTTTCATGAATAATAATACTAGATAATTACTCAAATATTACCAGATTTATCGGAGGATAACATGACCGCTTGCAAATGCATTTTACGCTGACGTTTTCTGCCCACATGGGACTGTACCTTGACCGTAGAGGGAAGATAGGTATAAAGGCGACAATACAGCCGGCAGCTTGATGCATGCTAAGGGGTGCGAGACGGCAGGGGAAGGCGTAGTTAGGTTTAGTTTGAGGACCAGCGACGCGTGGCGCTAGTTCCGCGAACTAGTGGTTTATGATTGAATGTGTGTGAGTGGGTAGTTCGGGGTAGGCGAAGAGAGTGTGTCGTGTATATGAGTCGAACAGCAAAGAAATTAGAACTCCAGGTCTTTCCGAACTATATTCTGGCTATTCACTTTCTTTCAATATTTTTGTGAATGGAAGTATTCACCGATACGTTTTTCATCTGAAACATTGTATTTTAATATTTTAGGTCAAAATTAAAAAAGAAAAGAATTTTTATTTCAACGACCACATTATACATTTTTTGACTCGCCTATCAGACGAATAATTCTTTTCTTAGAATGTTTCATTATAATAGTCATTATTATTTTAATATTTGAGCATTTATTGAATAATAGTTACTTTTAAATTGTAATAATAACAAGCACGTGAACTTATTAAGATATACACAAATGAAAATGTACAGATCATGTCCTTCGCATACAATAATTATTTTCTTAGAATTATAACAAAATGTATGGCAAGTTGCCTCATCTATGCGTTCATTTATCTTATTCTGAAAATCTATACGCACTTCTGGTTTCTGTAAATTTTTAATAGTGACGCTATGTCCTGGCTTGCTATTGTCTTATTGTAAAAATCAATACTATAGTATTAAATTTGACAACCAAAAGTTTCTCCGTGTATGTTTGCCGTCGGTTACCGCCGCCATCTGATAGAGCTAATATATAATTGAATATTACCCAGAATTGGATCGCACACCTTGGTTCACGCGTTTCATGTAATCGATTGCGTTATTCCTGGTTTTCGTATCGAATCCGTGCTTATGTGCAAAATAGGAAATGCTGTGAAAGGAAGAGTTCACTCAACTCCCGTTTCTGGTTTCCCTCATTTCGACACTTATCAACTCTTTTTTTTCGAAAAGCCACACTGTAAAAAATGTTGTGGGGAATTTTCCCCAACATTGTGTTGATGCTAATTTCCACACATTTTGTGGAATTTTCCCCAAAGTTTAGAAGGGGAAATTCGCTAAACATTGCTGTAGAGTATTAACCAATAAGTGGTGAATGTTCCTCAAGATTTGATGGGGAACATTTTTTACAGTGCATATACTAGGTCCAACTACTGCGATAGCAAAATGTATAAAATTTCGATGCTTGAAAGCATAGTTAAATATCTTTATTGAAAATTCTTTTCTTTTGTCGTTGTACAATAAATATACTCATATAAAAACTGTCAAAAACTCTACCGCGTCTGCGCAAATGAAAAAAATTAATAAATATCTATTCGTTAATCTTACAGTGCTTATAGGATATTTTTCTGAAGTCTTTTTTGCATTTTATCACTAACTGGTTATCATTAACTATGATAATCACCTTCATAATTACTCTTCTGAGCTACATTCCACGAATTGAAAAATTACAATGCTGACTGTTTGTCTTCATTACATATATATCCGACCTTCTACCATTATTATTGTAACAGCTACTGAAAAAATTGTATCCGTATTCGGGTATTTTGATCAACGTAGGTTTAATTTAATTAATATTTGGAAGATGTTATTACCATTTAAAGATGTTAACGTCCAAGTTTTTAAATTTTCAATTAATATAAATTATTATGTTAAAACGATTACTTCGGACAAATAAAATTTGAGAAACAAGAAAAAATCTGCCTCAGCCCGGATTTGAACCGTTTCAGTCGAATGAGGAGGTTATCGCCGCCACGGAGGCCTACTTTGCAGACCTCCAGAAAACGTATTTTTCAGACGGCTTAAAGAAGTTGGAGCATCGCTGGGTCATGTGTATCGAGTTAAAAAGAGACTATGTTGAGAAATAAATCGCCACTTTTTCAAAATTTTCGTTTTTCTTTTTTAGGCTAAGTACTTATCGGACCGCCCTCGTACATTGTAACAGCAAAGATAAAATGATTATTCATGGTACTATTATTTTTGAAATTTTTTAGAAGTTTTATTTATATATCTGCTTTAGTTTAATATTGATTGAAGACATAATCCTCGTCACTGTCCTCATTTATCACAGTCACACATTTTGTTTTTGAGAATAAACTCCTTAAAATTTCTGCCGGTCTGATGATTCTCTACAAACATCGACCATAAGCTAAATAGTAGACCATAAGCTACCGCCGGAAATTGTCAGTACGATCAGCGAAAGTACTATTAAAAATCACAGCTGACTTTGAAAGCCGATTACTCGTTTCCGAAATGGGAGAGAAATTTTGTTTAAAACCCGTTAAAAGGCTTATTCAAATACGCATAGAATAAGCCCCAACAAAGATATTTTGTTTCTTAACTTCAATTCGTGTTGTGACTTACTACACTGATGGAACAAAACTGAAACTGACAGGACGTAATCTGTGAGTTACTATTGTGGGTTACCATTCCGTGGCAAAAAAACTGATAGTACTTGAGTTTTTTATCACACAAACACATTCATGAAAAATTTTGAAAATTTGTTTAAGTTTGAATTTCCCGCCAAAATATTGTTGGATAATCATGGACGTGGAGAATGATTGGAAGAAGTCCCGTGAATTTTTTCAGATTGTTTCGAACGATAGAAACAGAGAAAAAAACTAAATAAAAAAATGGACGTTACCCCCTCCCCCCCCTATCTCATCCAATATGGCGGCCAACGGTTTCAATTTGAGGAAAAAATTTGTTTTTATTGTATGCTTTCAAATGCCTGACCCAACATTCGGTTCCCTTTAGGGTAATTTTTTGCATGCTTACCCGGCTATACCCTTAGCAAAAAAGTTATTAAATATTTTCCTCCCGTTTGGCCCGACCGTCGGCACAACTCTGGTCTAAGATCGTTACAGAACAGTGTGACCTGTATGTTCCTTTCTTGGATAACAGTAAATTCTACGCTACATGGATTCACTGACTACATTCTTTGAGAATATAATTTCAGCAAGAATTTGATGGTCGAAAAATGTTAACAAATAAATAGTTACTCGAAAATTGAGTGTGTAAGAAAATTAATACGAAAGTTAGTGCGCGCTTGGGCGCGCACATGATAATCTAGTATACATTAAATCTCTCCGTATTTTACGTATTCCGATTCATTTACAGGGGAGACCATCCTACAGTAGATAAGGAAATTTTCAGTAGATAATCAATAATTTAAAAAGGCACTTTAGAGTGATTAAAAATTCGAAAACTGAGCTGATGGAGACTCTCTTGACACGCTATTTAAAAGATTCCTAAATGCACTTTAAATACATGGATTTTTTTCACTCATGATAAAATAAATTTCTTTTCGATCTTAAGTTTAAACGTTTTAAATAAGAGACACTAAACTCATGATTCGTTCCAATCTGCAGGGCTTGCTTATAAATATTTTCAGAATTCTTTTAATTGAGTCTAAATTATTTTAGCTAAATTTCTTGAAAGAAATCTATGTTTTATTTAAAATTTTTGAAAGAAGAATGCATTAAATATTAGAAATATTAGAAATAGATTAAACTTTTTGATTGTTTCTTTTTCTGATTGGAAAATGTAATAATCTAAATAGATTTGTTCATAATCAACCATAAATATTAGATCTGGGCACTATGATCTATTTTCCTTAATATTCATAATTTACATATTCTTAGGCTTTAACAACGAAAATTTTTTAGATTTATACATGATATAGGCTAGAATATGTTTCTAAAAAATGTCTTCCCAGTACTTATTGAAAAATAAGGTTATTAATGGATTGTACACATATTATTCAAAATGTTATCCTGGTACTTACCTAAAAATAAGGTTGCCATATAGCATGTACATAATTTTTGAATGAAAAAAATCACCCAGATGCTTATCAAAAATAAATTCTATACCCTCGTTGCCTGTAACCAAAGGTATTCTGAGGAAGATGCAGCCGCAGGGTCCCACTGGGAGCAACTGCCATATAAAAATGACACCGCCTCCAAGTAGGACCACGGTAAATTTAACTCATGGCTACGTCTCACAACCATGAGATGGGTGGTCACAGGACACGACGAAATCACAACGACAGGCCGGCGAAACCCTCGTGTGTTTATTAGTTTCCGCATGGCGGACTTCTCCTATTTTGAGCATCAAAAATTGTTAGAATTAGATAATCTAAGGTTTTGTCAATAAAAAAAAAAAAATTGTTCAATACATTTTATTTTCAAGAGAAGTGAACCATCGATGTCGGCCCACTTTTTACAATGCAAAAAACGAAAATTTAATGTATGCATTATTTTGCGAATGTTTTGGCAGGAACTGATCTGAGGAAGTGACCGTTTCACCTTAATAACAAGAGAAGTAATTAACTTAAAGAATTTCTGATTATTGGAAATGAAAGAGTAACTCAGAACTATCGATTGGCGTAAGAAAATGAAACTCGATTTTTTCCGCATTAGGTCCCTTTCTTCGCGGACGGTCACGTAGGTATTCTACTGGAAGCATAATTCTTTAAATATAAATGCAAAAGTCGACTTTTTCAAAGAATTATTTTAGTAAACAAAGGGCAAAACGCATTCTGGAATAAATATCAGATTTTTCAATCTCAATTTTTAAATTTTCAGTCAAATTGAACGGATAAAGTGTTTTAACGTTAGAGTTAACATCATTAAAATAATTGAATTGAGAAAAATTATATGTTTTAGATATATCAACCCCCCCCTGCTTATTTGAAGCAAGAATGACCTAATACTCATCTTTGATTGGACTTGGTTTCTGCCTTATTTTTCAGGGATTCTCGTTAATCTTCGCGTGTTATTTTTGAAAGAGAACTTAAATACTGCATGCACGGAAAAACAATGATAAAACAATCGCGCAGAAAAGACCAGTTCAATGGGAAAATAGTATTTCATTTTTCCATATTTAGAGACGCATCCCCATTTAACGACTAACTGCGTTAGACTGATGCCATTGTGACTAAACACATGTTGCTCTTGGAAGGAAACACAAAAAAAGAGGGTCTTAATACTTTGAAAATTCATCGAAATCCTCTCAAGCAATTTTAACAATGTAAAAATTCGTTTGAATCATTTCAAGTACTCTAAGTCTTGGTATATTTGTAAATATTTGAAAAATTCCTCATAAATCTTGTTCCTGCTTGGAATAATCAAATCAAAGAAGTAAAAAAATTTAATTGAAAAATGTATAGGTTGATAATAGATTTAATACTTTCACGATGATTCATGATGATAAATTTAAATTTAAAGCTTTTTCGGGTTTCAATCTCTGACAGTAAATCTTCTGCCAAGACTTTAATTGAATACGACTTTGATGAAACTTTGGATATCAAGGAAGAAATTATAGAGGGTATGAAAATTTTAATTTGAATGTCCCTAATGAAACTACAAAAATGCAATTGCATATTACATTTCGTTAAATTTTCAGTTCCAGATACAATTGCAGTCCAGACGCAGAATAAAACGTACGCGTTCAAATTGTGTACCGCGGATATAAGAGAAGAAGGTATTTTGGCTGCGAAGCGCAAACTGCTGGCCCTAAAGAAGCAGGAAATTCCAGAATCGAAACAGGAAACAAAGTACACATGCAACAAGTGCGCTCGAACCTATTGTGCACTGAAAAGCTTGAAAAGACATAGAAAATACGCATGCGGGGCCATGCCACAGTACAGCTGTAAATTTTGCGACAAACTATTTAAAAAGAAAGGTTTCATGAATTCTCATGTAGATCGCGTGCATCACATAAGTTTAAAAAAGCCAGTAGTAGTATATAAATGCGACAAATGTTCGAAAAGTTACAATTGGCTAAAAAGTTTAATAGTACATAAAAGTTTAGATCATGCGGGAGTAAAAAAACAATTTATATGTGACTATTGCGGATATAAATCGGATAGGAAAGGTAACCTCAAAAGTCACATTACTTCACGTCACTTACCGACATCGAAATCCAGGCACAAATGCTACAAATGTGCGCGATGTTTCAGTCTGCTAAGCAGTTTATCTCGACACAAACGTTGGATACATTCAGAGGTAAATGCAAAATTTATATGTGACTATTGCGAATATAAATCTAACGAAAAACGTAATTTGGCACGACACATTACTTCACGCCACTTACCGACATCGAACTCCAGGCACAAATGCGACCAATGTGCACGATGTTTCAGTCGGCTAGACAGTTTATCTCGACACAAACGTTGGGTACATTCAGAGGTAAATGCAAAATTTATATGTGACTATTGCGAATATAAATCGAACGAAAAACGTAATTTGGCACGACACATTACTTCACGCCACTTATTACAGGCATCGAAATCCAGGCACAAATAAGACAAATGTCCGTGAAGTTACAATTGGCTACAAACTTTAACTCGACACATACGTGTAGTTCATGCAACAGTGAAAAAATAATATACATGCACTACATGCACTAGTCAAATCAAAATGTTTCAGGGTGAAAATAAAAAAATCGACGAAAACTTCTCCCGAAAAAATTACACTCTAATTTTGGATAACACAGCGTTTTAAATACAGAGATTTCTTACGACATAGAGGTTTGCCACAGATATGGATTTAAAACTTTTGTAATTAATTGAAAACATCTAAGCGTCGGATCAAAAACTAATTATATCACTGTATTTGTCTCGAGAATATCATGGTGTGAATTTTTTTTAACAATTCGTTAAAGAATTACACTATTTTTCATATTTCTGCAATTGTTATAAACAAAATAAGCGTCAAATCAAAAAGACTAATTACATCTAAAACTAATTACATCATTGCATTCGTCCCGGGAATATCACGGTGTGCATTTTTTTTAACCATTTGTTAAGTAATTAGAGCATTTGTTGTTAGGCGTGTATTTGCTGTATACCTGTAGATATGGATTTGAAATTTTTTGAATTAATTTGAAAAAAAAAAACCAAGGGTCATACGAAAAAATAAAAACACATATTTGGGTGTGAGTTGTTTTTTTTTATACCATTTGTTAAACAATTAAAGCATTTGTTGTTTAGCCTGTATTTTCTGTATGCCTGTAGATATGAATTTGAAATTTTTTTAATCAATTCAAGAAAAAGCTTCAAAACGAAAAACTAATTACACCACTGCATTCGTCTTTGACATATCACGGTGTGCATTTTTGTGTTTAAACAATTTGTTGAACAATTACACAATTTTTCATATTACCGCAATTGTTATAAACAAAATAAGCGTCGGGTCGAAAAACCAACAACACAAATTTGTAGGTCTTTTTTGATTGAACAAGTTTTGTCTTCTAATTTTTTTTTCTTCCCCCGTGCCGTTCTTCCAATTTTTTCTAAACTTATTTTTTACGTATAAAACAAAATATATTCGTCCTCATTAAAAATTATTTGAAAAAAAAATGTCGATCTTTTTTGGCTGAACAACTTTTGTCCATTTTTTTCGTACCTTCTCGTGTAGAAATAGCCCCACTTGGCCCTATTAAAAATCGGACACTGGTCGGGGGCTAGTCCTGAAATTGTGTAGGCATTGACCCTAGTCGGGGACTGTTCGGTTCCTAGTTGGGTTCTTTTTGGTGAACATTTCTAGTCGGGTGCTGGTCGGGGACTAGTCGAGCTATTTCAAAAAAATCTAACCAGTATTATTTTCCGACATAGACTTAGGACTAACTTTTTGCAGATAGTATGCGCGACCGTACCTCCTTAAGTAAATTAGTTCTTCTTTTTATGTAAAATTGACATAATGAAAACCAAAGCAGGTCATAACGATAAAGCTTACTACGAGAGCATTAGCCCGCAAAGCGCGCAGTAGCGAGCACGCGAAGTGTGAAAACCTAGAGGAACCGAGCTTAAAGCGTAAGGCAAATGTGTCCGAGCGCATAGCGCGAGGCGATTACATTATCGAGCGCGAAGCGCGAGATGAATACCTAATCGAGCGCGATGAGAATGTGCCCGCGCAGAGGGCAGATTTTTTATATCATTTTACCAGCAACACATACACAGGTGCTCACAATTCCTATACAACTTTGTATTGTCTTCACTGTTATTATATTATTTTAGTTTTGATTTCGTTATGAAAAAGAGCTGTTTTTCCTACAAAACAATTTACAAAATCGAACATTTACTGAGGAAATGATAAACATTTCTCCGTATACGATCAAAGAATAAAAAATCCATACATCAGAAATTGCAAAAAGAAAGGTGTTTTTTATGTTAAGATATTCTTCAAAGGGATAATCACAATTTCAAAAACATTCAAAGCCTCTATCATTAATGTCATGATAGACTATTATAGTTGTGACGTTACAAATTTTTAGTATTCAGTATATTGAATAATTTGAAATTTAAAGCTATTTGAATGGGCAAGAATTTTGAATTGAAAGGATTGACAAATTTCAAATTATTTAGTTACAACTTGAAATCGTTTAAGTTGCAGGATTAGAAATGAACTTCTTTTAATACTTAAATCATAATGTCAGAAAGGTCTAAATCGTATAAATTTAGATCAATTTGAAAGTAGGACTATTGAAAATTCGGAGTGCTTGAAATAATTGAATAAATGTTCAGTTTCAAAAACTTTTCAAAAGGGTGCTTTTTCCAAATTTTATCTATTTTTTAATAATTTGTCTTCCACAAATCATTCATTTTCGTGAGAAAATAATTCCTGATTTTTGTAAAAATTAAAAATATATACATTTAGTGGTCGCTGAAGGTAAATTTTGTTCTAAGTGCACGGAAAGAAATTTAGGGCGACTGCGGTACTTATAAGTACTACTTCTGAGCTAAACACACGAGCGCCAGCGCGCCCTTTTTTGTGCTGTGATTTCCCGACTCGATCGTCTTCTGGTGTTGCGGGAAGTGACGAGTCGGATGACGTATCACCTCGGGTCGCGTCGGGGTCGATTTGTTCGGTGAACGATCGTGGTCGTAGCTTCCGGAGGCTACATCTGTGCCAATTTTATAAAACAACCAAAATCTTTTTTTGGGCACGAAAGGAGTACTTCTTTAGATAGGCTCGCGGACTCGTCTCCCGGATTCAATCGACAAAAGGTATTTTACAGTTAGGAATAACGGTGAGAAATTCTCTTGCTCCTTTTCTTCGACCTTGATATGACCGAGCATGACTCCCTCGCTACCCTACGTAAGTCAGTCATTAATTCAAAACAATGATTTAATTCAAAATATTATCAATTAAATCAAAAATATATTTATTTTTTACAAATAGTTTATGCATTTATACCAATGAAGCATTTATTTGTTTGAACAAAATATTGCGTTTGCAAAAATATTGATTTCTTTAGTTAATGAAAATATTTCATTTGATTACTAGAATTAAAGTATTTATAACAAATAGATATTCATTCAAATGTAATATTTATTTAGTTAAGGGGGTTTCCTGCTTTATCAGGCTCAAAAAAATATTTTTTCGATAATTTTTTCCGAACGAAAAAAAACAACTGACCCAAGTGTCCGCCTCCGATTTGATTCGTTCTGAACTATGTTTTAGAGCACTAAAAAAATAAGGTACACTTATTTTTTCATACGTGCCAGAATTCATATTTAGGGGGTGAAATCACCCTTCAAAGTTTTCGAATAATTACTTGAGAAATATACTTTCCAGAGAAATTAATCATTAGGAGGCAGTGTAAATATTGTTTAAATTGTAATTATGTTATTAAATTGCAGTAAAATTTTAATTTTCAAACATCACCCCCTTAGACGGGGGGTTAAACACCCCCTATCGCTAACGTTCACAGAAATTCCTGATTATCATCAGAATGAAATTTTATTTTTGATTGATTAATGAAAGGGCATAAAAAATACAAGAAGTTATATCTTTTCACACTCTGTGTCAGATCTGAAGAGGGTAAACAACCCTAAATTTAAATTTGTATTTCCTTAATTGTTTGCAACAGTTGCAGTTTAATGGTCGTAGTGAAAAATTCTCTTCTGGGCAGATAACATTGTGGAAATTGAAAACATGGGGCCGTTTTTGGTTTTAGTCTCTCGAGAACCACCAAGCCGCTCATATCACTGAATAATAAATATCGTTAATAGCAATCGGGTTATATTTCTTATATCGCCCACGTCTCTACAGATCCTACAGTTACGATACCAGGTACATTACAGTACGACATCTTCTCGAATGGAAAAAACAGAAACCGCAAAAGAGCACTGCAAAGAAAACAACTGTTGAAACTATCGCCAAAAATCCGAGCAGAAAGACACATAATACTACCATATAATATTACTTAACTTAAAAAACTGCCACTAAAGCGTTGCACAAAGATCCTCCACGTGCGCGCACTAGGGGAGATCGCGCGCCACCCGCCCTATCGTGGCTTCTTGTTTTCTTATCGTTCTATTACTCAAAAACGAATTAATTTGCCACTCTGAAAATTGGGGGTCTCATAGGAAAAAATCTCAGCTTTCTTCTAAAAGTATTTTGAAGAAAAGAAAGTGTCGAAATTTCAAAAAAAAACAAAACTATTTTTAATTTTCAAAAATTAGCCAGAAAGTTTGTGAAAAAATCTATCAAAAACATTTATAGTGAAATTTTGTTTAAGGCAATAGGAAAAAAGTTATAAATATTTGAATGTAAGGCTTTGCTTAAAAAACCCAAAGATTGTACCCCCTCCACTTTGATAACTAATTATCTAAATTCATTTATTTTAGGTGTGAGGAGTACTATCTAAAAGGACTATAATTGGGCCAATTTTTACCCCGATCCGACAACTTTTATTTTCGAGGTGGGTACAATTAAGAAATTATGCCCCATATGCATGATCTTGCGCGTGGCGATGTCTAGAGCCATAAGCTTGTGCTTGGCCCATGGAGGCACCCCAAACGAGTAGAGTAGAACCAGGAAAACCAAATCTGTCGAAGGAGACACTTGCATCTGCTTCGGAGAGCCTCCTTCACTGACGTTACATCCTGAATACGGCTATCAGGCACGCTTAAGGGGAAACGGTAGATTTGACTGAGCACATAAATGCCTGCAGCGACATCTATAAAAAAAATAAGAAATACAGTCTAGTGCCCCCTGGCAAATATAAGTGCAAACTCATACCCGAAAATTGGTAGAATTCTGTTGGTAACATTTTTGACCTGTTAGTGAGAAAAACTTTGCAACGAGAGAGACAGACAATCTTCAACACCAATACCATTCGAGTTTGGTACTCTGACTGTCACACTTCATTTTAAACGAATTGATTAAAACAAATATATAGAGCATGTGCGTATAGTGTATGTGGATGATGCAATCAGAAGAGGAAAATAACGAGATAAAGAAATGAACAGAAAATGAGTCATTACGTTGAATATTATACAACACAAGCGGGGCGAGGGGGTATATCAAAAGTTTATGCCGGCTCGAGATATCAGAGAGGACATGGGATTGGAAGTTTTCTTGGTGGACTTTTTCGGTGAGTTTTACCAATTCTTGCGCGCGGTGCACGTACAGTCGGTAAGGAGGCCTTCCACACAGGAGTAAATGTTTTAAACGATGTTGACAACAAAATTGCTCTTAAAAAAGCATTTAACAACCGCTTCAAAGAGTCTGGAGAGAATCTTAAAGAAAAAAGCAATTGATAAAATTGAAAATTTTATGAGTGGATCTGGTTATAAAATCGCGGCGAGAAATGTAGGTGCTCAGTTGAATAGTGCGTGCTGTGCATCGCGTATCGCGGGAGTAAAACGTAAGAGGAATACTAAGAAAAGAGTAAAGAGGATAGGACAATGTGAAGTAAAAAATAATAAAAAGATAGAAATAAAAAAAAGAAAACTAAGACCAGGGCAGCGAGCAAGGTAACAAGAATGCGGAAACGTGGGAGTTTTTTCGGTGGAAAAGATCAAATTATTGATATTTTCGGAAATAAGTAAAATTAAATTATGTCCATTTACATTCACATTCTAACGAATGTTTGAAAACTGAATAAGACCTTTTTCCGCTACCACCATTTTAAACTTCTATAGAGAGCTCGCAATGGATCCACTAGAAACCCGTTTCCTCCCTGATGGACGATTCACCGATAGAATTCGTCATCCCAGGTCACGGCGAAGAATATATCGATCTCGCACACACGATGCTCAGAATAAAAGTCAAGTTACAACCTCCAGAAAAACTGAAGCAAATACTACGAATTTGGAAAAAGTCGCACCGGTAAATAATCTACTTCACTCAATGTTCAACCAGGTGGATGTGTACTTCATTCAAAAACTCGTATCCCCACCAAACAATGCTTATGCATACCGAGCATACATCGAAACATTACTCAATTATGGACCAGCCGCCAAAAAGAGTCATCTAACGTCAGTCCTGTGGTATGCCACGTGATTGAATTCTCGGCACCAGCCGATGGCAATATCACGGCAAAGGAGGAAGAAAAACGGGCGAAATATCAAGCAATTCTTTTCGAGCTAAGTAGGCTATACCAAGGCTACAAAGTCCATCTTGTAGTTCTCATAATAGGCTGTCGTGGAGGTATGCAAGCTTCATTTCTTAGTCAATTCAACAAGATTCCGGCTTGCCAGCGTCAGGCTCATTCCATCGCGAACCGGATGGAAAAGGCTGTTCTTCTCGGATCACATCATCTGCGTAAGGTCATCCGCGGCTAGAGACCTGACTCCAAGGAACAGTGTTGCACGATGCTATGTCGCGTGAATTTCCCGCTCTTGCTTACCTTCTAGGATAGAAGGAGCAGAAGTGGATGACGTACACATTCCAGTTTCGTCGAGATTGGTTCCTTCAAGGAACCACGATCGTGAATTCCCGAGCCTACAACTTCTCATAAATAAAACCAAATGCGTCCGTGACTGATAATATATACCGGGACAGCCCCGTGCAGATATTTGCAACATTTGCAACTTTCACATTGAAAGAAGTAAAACTCCGAAAGGTCAAGCTGATTGAAACTCATGAATTATAAAAAAGATGAATTTATACAAAAACTTCATATTATTAGAGAAGATTAACATTACGTGATGAAGGACTCCGCCCCCGGTCTCCAAATAATAAACCATGATATTTGAATAATTTAATTGTGGCGACCACCTTTCTACCTATTTTTAATAATTATTTACAAATATTCCTACTTATAATTCTAGAGTACATTATAGAATATTTCGAGCCAGCACGGATTTGATTTCTGATACTTTGTGCCGGTCTTTTTGTGACACGTATTTCGTCGATAGTATAAGCAAATGATATCACCATAGAGTTTTAAAGGCACTCAGATTTGCGAGTCTGTACGGGTACGTGCTCTGGTTGCCTTGCCTTGCCAGACACAGGGTGACGATGAATTCGTCATCGAAATCTCAGTTCGTTTTCGTCTCTCAAACTGTATGAAGCTCTCTCCAATTATTCCTAATTAAGGGGTTAGGGTCAGTAGCAAGGCCAAAAAAAAATCGATTTTTTCAAGAATTTTGTTTTGAAAACAGGTTTTATTACTTATTGACAAATGTTCTACAGTTCGAATAATACACATTACAAGAAGTTACAGTAACCATAATGACATAACTTATAGGTTATGTTTGAAATTTTATCTAGACAAATTTGACATAAGACAGAAAACTGTAATCAACAAGATAATTAATTAATATTTCTATCAATGAGCATCTTCGGAACAATATCCTTAATTTTTTATTAATTTATTTCTGAAAATATTACAAAAATGACATACAACACTGACTGAAGAACAGAAAACTACAAATTTTTGTCATTGCTACAACCGAGAAGAGATTTATTTTGAATTATTGATTAAAATTATGCTATAAATATTATTACTTTCAAAACTTGTTTATTTATTTTTATTTTATGATTTGATTTAAGAATACAAGATTTCATTTCTTCCTTCTGAAAACTTAACTAAATCAATTTAGACTAGTTCTTATCCGTGGCGAAACGATGGACTAGTGCTTATTCGTAATGGGATGATAGTCGCTTTTTTTAACGGTAACGGAACAATAGCCTAGTATTCGTAGAATCCATCGATATGCCACATCGAATAGCCACATCGAGTTGAAATTTTGGGATAGTAAATAAGAAGCACTAAGAAACGCGACTCTGGTCCTAGATTTTCATAATTATGAAGAAAGTTTTTTTGTAAATAATTTTTTTTTGTTGCTTATTTCATAATTATAAAAATTTAGAACCAGAGCTGCGTTTCGTAGCGCTTCTTATTTATTATCCCAGATTTTCAACTCGATGTGGCTATTCGTTTGAAAATAAGTTTACAAATAAAGAAAGTGTCGGTAAGGTAGGAAGACGGTCACGTGACCCACTCGTCACATGGCCCTGAATGAAAAAATCTGCCCGCTGCGCGGGCACATTCTCTTCGCGCGCTTTGCGCGTGGCTCGCTTCGCTCGCAAGTTGGAGCGCGCCTAGGGCGCGCGACCGATGGTTCTCGCGCTTCGCGCTCGATAATATATTTATCTCGCGCTTCGCGCTCGATGATGTGTTTACCTCGTATAGCAAGAGTTTATAACAAATTTGTAGATCTTTATTGGTTGAACAACTTTTGTCTTATCATTTTTCTTCGTCCCTTGTGTCATTTTAAAAAATTTAATTTTTTTATTTTTATGCTTATTTTTTGAGATTGGAAAATATACTCGCCCTTTCTGAAAACTAAAAATAACAAATTTGTACATCCTCTTTGAGTGAACAGGTTTGCCTATTATTTAGGCAACTGCAAATAATTACAGAAGTCTACCTAACAACAAGAGGAATAAATATTCACTAAAGACCAATAGTTGGTCTATCGGTACCATGGACCAAGCAATAAGAGATGGTTGTAGAACAACTGTTCTATCCGTCACCTGTAAAACCATTTCTTCCACATTGTGTCCATATTTAATCTCTATTCGATTTGGTGATATCCCTATTCAACTTTTTTCACTGGGAAGAAAACAGAAAAGAGCTGGATAAGGGCGTCCAAGAGAAGAAGATGAAGCAGTGAGAGGAGAAGAGGAGAAGAGGCAGGCAAGGAGAAAGGAGAGGAGAGGAAGAGAAACGTTTAGTGAAAAGTAAAAAAGGTGGAAGTAGTAAAGAGGGAGTTAAGTGAATGAAAGAAGGTGTGAAAAGGGGTAGAGGGTAAATGGATTAAATAGAAACGTATATACTCTCATATAATGTGGAATAGGAGTAGCTGCTATTAGTTGCAGTTATTCATTGGAGGTCTGTGTTGAGTTAGAAATACACAGGACAATGTAAGAGAAAATTTAGAAACTTGTGGGAGGAAAAGTGTCTCTATTGATCAATAGAGACTTATTCCTACATACATCCACATTATATATACATTTGCATTAAATAACAGAACATATATACCAGATAATTCATAAACCTCTCATTAAACTGACAGACGCTAACTTTGCGTAAATGGGTTTTCAGGAAAATTATTTTGTTCTATTATTTTTAATGTATCTCATCTACTGCTTTTGCAGACAACTCTTTTCTAACATATCTTCGAGAAATGTTCTTGAAGATATTACTAATTTTCGTACAGTTGAAGCAAAGATTGTCCTTTTAAAAGAGTTTTTGTAGCAGGTGACTTATCTTCTAGCTTACATGTCGCATATAAATATATAAAATACTTGCTGGTTAGTTTTAAATCGATGAATTGACTTGAACCAAAAGGTCAGGCTGTATACAGAAAATCGATACATTACAATAAAGCCAAGGGCATTTTTTTCCTGCGAGGCAGAAAAATGATAACATACATTCATGATTACATTGTTGAATTACGAGAATTTACAGGCAGTAGTTAGGAGTACATAGTAGTTATGACTAGTATAATGCAGCAGTCCAATATGAGACACATATCCTTTTACAAACGAACGAATAAATATAGCAGTGACCGAGGGGTGGAGCGCGCGCTCCATCTGCCCGAGCGCTCGTGTACCTGCTCGACACCCCACCCACCGCATTTAGTACTATATATTTGAAAACACTGCGAATCAGCCTCTATAACTTTAGATACATATTCTTAGATATATTAGGAATAGATTCAATCAATAAAAAAAAATCGATTTTTTTAGCCTTCTAAAGCAGGATCCCCCCTTAATTGCCATTGAAATCTGGACTGCCAAGAGTTTCTTCTCTCTCGACGTTACATGCCTTAGCCCAGAATAAAGTTACTGCATTAAATTCACGTAACAAGTGAGTAAACAGAGTATTAAAAACACCCAGCATTGAGTGCAGCTCAGGAGGTAAAATTATTTTTAGCAGCGTCGTATGTTCGTTTCCCGTAAAGATTGAAGGATGAATGCAATTTTTATAATCCTTTGCTTGTGCTTGAATTGAACCTGCTTGTTGCCATTGAAGGTAGTTTTCTTGAATGCTTCCAATTGTTCTGAAGTTATCACCTTTGCTGAGTTCACTTTTCTTGGCATAGCATCATGTGCAAGGATAAAGGCTCCTATGAGACATGATTCCAGCCATGTTTGCAATCTTTAGGTCTGCTGCAATAGTCCCTCCAAAACGATTAACGTTGTTTTTCGACCATGATTCCGATACGTTATAGAAATTTTCTTGACAATTCTGCACTAATCCTAGTATAAAAAGCTTTCTTACTTCAGAATCTTTAAATCGTTTCGCCGTATATCCTTGGCTATATTTTTTATGGGAAACTTCCAGTTGTTGCGATTCTTCTGTAGATTGAATGGACATACTGAGTTTTGTAAACCCTCCTCCACCGTCAAGACCGAACTTGAGTTGAGTTCCAAGAGTTGTATTCTGCTGAAATTGAATTGTGACTGCACAATCTTCATGTCATTTGCTGAAATTGATAGTTCTCCTGCATCACTTTTTTTTTTATTTACAGTCACGTTAAGAGACAGTGTCTCCAGAACGTGGGATTTTTCGGCCCCTACCACTTTCCCATCTGGGAAAATACATGCAAGCGTAGTGTCGGTGAGTCGGCCAGCCTCGTGTAAAGCCGAAAACGCACGAGGCACACAACCAAAGACTCAACTACTACCCCGGTGGAGAGGAAACCCATTAGCCCTCGCACGGCTATTTTAATTTATACACCTCCTTTACTGTTGCGTCTGCACAGAACAACTATTCGTAGTTCGCAATCGGGCACAAGACTGCGAAATTTGTGTCAGAAAATTAATTAGACGCTACAATGAACGAAATGCCAGAATTGTGCCCGATGCGGACCCGGATGTGGATTCGGATGCTGACACTGACATTCTTGAGGACAATAATTAAAAACTATATATAAATATAAATATAGATATAGATATTACTATTACTATTACCA
This sequence comes from Andricus grossulariae, assembly GCA_011634705.1. Taxonomy (NCBI): domain Eukaryota; kingdom Metazoa; phylum Arthropoda; class Insecta; order Hymenoptera; family Cynipidae; genus Andricus; species Andricus grossulariae. Next base: position 204,967,076 of record JAABKJ010075445.1, on the reverse strand, counting down.
TTACTGTTACCATTTAAAGTGCAATTGTATTTAATAAGTACATTTCGTGAAATTTCAGTACGTAAGTACCATGATTATAACTACAACAAAATTGGCTTTTTACCTTATTTTCTCTTTTTTCAAGTACATTTCAGTACGATTGCACGCCTTGTCATATGTTTATAAATTTAAAGGTTATGGTAATATGTATCTCTAATTTTTTTGGTAGCGAAAATCTTTGTACGCGTTTTAATTTCGTTTTAACGATTAACAATAACAAATTAGATATTTTAATTAGCGAAATATGTCTTATATTTCGTAAAAAGCTGCCAAAACAAAACAAAAAAAATTTTATTTAATAACTTTAAAATTGACGCCAAACTTTTGTCAGTCATGGCGCAACGTGGCATATGTAATTTAATATTGCTTCAAAATCTGCCACGTTGTCTACAAATCAACATATTGCTCTTTCTCTTTTACAGATAACATGGCAAGGGAAAAAAATCTCTCAAAATCCTCGGCAGTACAAACCCTTAATAAAATGAGCATTGACTACGACTTTTCTAAGCCAATATATATTGTAAAATCATTAGGCCATAATATTAACCTACCACCATTTGAGGCTCAGTTTATTATATATAAATTCAATGTAAGGCACTCATACGAAGGCGAGCCTGCATCTACGAAAAAAACTGCAAAGAAAAATGCTGCTCACCATATGCTAGAAGCTTTAGAAAAAAATACCTGTTTTCAGAAGGAACTTTCACTCAATTAAGAGTCGAAATTACTAATGTTAATGTGAATGTAATTTCCGAAGTACCAGTAAACTCCAATAAAATTATGTTATATAAATGGTTAAACGCATGCGAAAAATGTTATAAGAGAGGACATTTAGCTCCACATTGTTTCCGTCCACGTAGAAACTATAGGTATAAGATGTAATTCTTGATCTCGAAACTCCGCTCTAGACTTCTCCTAGCGTTAGATAGTACTCGTATTCTGTCAACAATATGCTGCCTGATGGTCAGTAGCTTGAACTTGTTGAGTGTGTGATGACAGACCCGCAGTTCGCGCGCGAATTGTCGATCCTTGGTAGTGAAAGTTCTAAGTTTAAATACAAAAATGTCTTCAACTTCACGTTTGAGGATGTACACAAGTTATTTCAAGTTGGAAAATGAGTATTGTTAAAAACGATTTTTAAAATCAAGAAAAATGTTTCCATTGTTAATTGTAGCTGATTTTGAGAATGCTAAAGGCGAACTTTAGAATAAAATATTCAAGGTAAAAATTGCCCGTATAACAATAGTTATTCAGAGTTTGATGTTTTTGCGTTTCCCTATAGGTACAATTTGCTATTCCTATTCAAACCTAATGTTAGGGCTAATTTTATTCGTTAAACATTGCTCTAGAAATCTCTTGGTTATCTTTTTATTTTAAAAAAGGTTTCGAAAAAAATATTGTTAATAAAATTAGCAATTATATAATTCTTGACTGAGAGTTTTTCAATAATAACGTATTAAAGAGATTTGTAGGGAATCCTTCGAAAATAATATGAACCCTACAACATTAGTATCATTTAGCATCAATTCTCTTCCGAACTTAGTTACAATAACAATAGGAATATTTTCCTAGATTTTAAAATTAATTTTTACGATGCTCTTATTTCATCTTCAGATGACAAGTGTAGGATTCTTGTTATGATCGAACGAACATCGCTCGTCACCGGAAGCACGGTCGTCAGATTTTTTTCTTTAAAGTCAGTCAGCGCTTCAGCGCCTGCGATTGCCTGCGCTGTCTTCTCGCTCTTAGCATCCTCAGGATAACTGCTTTACTTTTCTTTACCTGCCTGTAAATCAAGAAAATACACGAGTTTTCAACAAATTGTTGAATTTTTAACCAAATAGTTGAATTTTCAATCCACAAAAATGAATTCTTAACAAAAAATAATATAGTTATATACATAGATGCTTCAAAATGCTTACCGTGACTTGAGCATAAATGCATCCCTTCTAGACAGGTAAAATTTTATAGACTGATACAGGCAACTGGAGATCACGATTATTCTTGTGATGACAGACAATGCATCTGGATTGGGAAATCATACATCTTCGTATTGGAAGTTTGATTTTACTGAGTCTATGTGCTGACAGCGCCCTGTATGAGACTATTCCCTATGCTTATACACAGCGCATAGTCTCATACACGGCGTTGTCAGCACATAGACTCATATTGAATGAAGGCGTCGATATAGAATATTTCCGCCTGGGTACTATGAATAGCCCTTTAAAGAATTTTGAAATCTTGAAAAAAATGGTTTAACAAATTTTTAAAATGCTCTACCATTTTAAATTTTCATCCAAAATAGCTAACTAACAAACTCGTCCTTTTTTTTATATCCTTAAAAAGTGTGACTAAGCACAATCCAATCCGAGTAGTCTTGTGAAAGTTATTCGAAATACAGACGACAACGACGACAACAACAGACAGTCACTGACCTAAAAATTATTTTTTCTGACTCAGGAGGCCTGAAAACGTCGACATTTGATGGAATCCGCGAAAGATATTTTTCAGGTAAAACCAATACCTTCTCTTTGAGATGACATGGTGAGAATTATATTATTTAATTATTCATTATTTTTTATCAAAATGGATGATCTGTTTAGAAACTAGTCGATCCGAGCATTACATACCATCTAGCCACTGGGAAGTCAAACTCTCTGGCGCGGTAGTGTCGACTCAAGGCGGACTGGACAGAAACAGTACAGCGCTACGAAACTTTTCCACACGAGATATTACATATTTAGTGTTATTTTATTGACTTGCCGGTCATACTAATATAAAACAGGGTCCCCAGCGAGGAGAAATTTCTCGAGTACATCTCTTTTAACATGTGTTTCGTTTCCAGCACTCCGCCTCCTCCCTTAGCTGAAAGAGTGAGACGGAAGTTTTCCACGCTGAGTGAGGAGGCGTAGTTGTGGAAACGAGACATCTGTTACAAGAGCTGAACTCGAGAAATTTCTCCTCGCTGGGGACCCCTGCTATAAAACTTCAAGGACATAATAGTTGTAGGTATTACGGAAATGTCGATATATATAATTGAAAAATAAGGTTAACAACCACCGCAGGGTAACACTGGGAGCTACTGCCATCTAAAAAATGACACCGGCTTCCAGTAGGACCGCGGTAAGTCCCACTCATGGCCACGTCTCACCGCCGTGAGATGGGTGTTCACAGGACACGACGAAATCACAACGACAGGCCGGCGAAACCCTCGTGTGTTTTGAGGACACGAAGCGACCCAAGAACGTATTTTTGATGCCATTTTCCTTCTCGTTTTTAATTCAGGAACGTGATATACACCCAACAAAATAAAAACACAAACTAACATAACCTACGTATGCATCGATATGTCAAAATATAACATAGGGGAGTGGGTATAACACGTGACTACGAAAACAGCTCTGCGCATGTGCACGATACTGAGACCAAGTTTTCATCCGTGGCAAACATTAACGAATTCTTGGACGTCGCTCGTCCCATCGCTGCTCACCAAACACATAGGGTGATACCACTCTTTACTATTCCTTCGTGCTTAGGGCTAACTCCCCAATGCAACGAATTATGCGGTTACGCGGACTGCCACCCACAATAGGCCTCTCTCGGATGGAGGCCATGGTTGAGTTGGGAGTAGCAATAGGACCGAACCGAGGCGACAACCAGGCAATGACCCCGGAAAAACGCGAGCAAATCGATTTACATGGTCTGGCCAGCTGAGGAGGGATATCCTTACCTGTAGGCAAAGAAGCTCACCGACGCGAAGAGGATTCATCCAGAGGTTACATGACCGCTGGGTCAATATGCACCCGGAATATGCTCTTAGAACGCCTCACTATTTAAGAGATTAGGTATCCTTTTTGCCAAAAAACGGATATGAAGCTCTTCATCAGCACGAAGAAGATCAACATACTCCAGCGAATATACTACGCGTTCCAGCAATACCACCTTTACAGATAGCTGATAATGCCAATATGCAAAGTAGGAGATCTATCAACCAAAGTCTTGCTCAGAATGGACAAATTAGCTGAAGCTGATACTGCTCTCCTCGATTCGCTCCCAGAAGATGTTAATCTCCAGAGTCTGAACTGTATAGTTCACGAGAATGCGATCTCCCTGCAAATCGACGATAACAACGAGACGGCATCCATCAACTATTCAGTGCGTAATTAGCTACATAATATCAAATAAAAAATTCACCCTAAAAGTTAGGGCCTTGCTTGAAACTTGCGGAAAGCCAATCACACGCTGAACAAGTGTAAAATGTTGACCACCAAGCAGCAGGTTACAAGGTCTAAAGGAAGAGTGTCCACTAAGTAATACTGAAGAAGTGAAGAAAACTATCGTTAGAACTAACAACTTTTCAGCGCCAGGGCCAGATAAAATCAACAACTTTTGGTGGAAGAAGTTCACTTCTACGCACCACAGAGGTCGGACTCTTGCGAGATTTCTCCACGGAGGGAGGCATCCATTTCAGCCAGATCTTGGGGCTTAGGAGGAACATGAATGTTAATGGTCCTTCTGTCAAAAATCCACCCAAGCCCAACAAGTTAGAGACTTTTTGGAAAGAAGTATACAAGATCCCGAAAACACTGATGTTGAAAGAAAATACTGACAATATCATCCGCTTCAAAGAAGTTTGCGACAACCTAATAAAATCTGAAGAGGAATGTCCATCAATCACTGCCGAAGAGGTGAAAAAATCACTTAGAGGTACGAAGAACTTCTCCGTTGCTGGACCAGATTGTAGCAAGAACTTCTGTTGGAAGAAGTTTTCTTCTACATACCAACATTTGGCTCGCATATTCACCTCATATTTAAAGTCAGAGACGCACATTCCGCAGTGACTGGTGTTAGGACGCAATATACTCCTACCGAAAAAAGGCAACTTGTCCAACCCAGAGAATTACAGGCCTATAACTTGTTTCAACATACTGTATAAGATCTTTACAGCTATCCGAAACAACAGGATTGTTCAGTGAATTGAGCCTGTGTGGCGTGAGATATACGAACAACCTGGCTCGAAAAAAGGTGTAGCAAGCTGTCCAGAGAACCTGCTAATTGACAGGTGTGTCTGTAAAGACGCTGCAGACCATCAATGCGTCCTGTCAATGGTCTGGATTGACTACCAGAAAGCTTTCGATTCAACCTCTCATAGACTTATCAGTCGTCTGTTGGAAAGCTTGAAGGTACATCCACACATAGTGAGATGCATAGAGAGATTGATGCCTCTTTGGAAATCTGGATTAACTATCTCATCTGGAAATTATCGTGTGACAACATACAACGTCACCTTCCAGAGAGGCGTCTTTCTGGGAGATACCTGAGCCCTTTGCTCTTTTGCAGCACACCTCTGCCTCTATCTCTCGCACTCCGAAATTCTTCTGGATACCTCTGTGGCGACACACCAGCGCGAGCATAAGGTCACTCATGTGTTTTATTTGGATGACCTGAAGATCTATGCCTCTTGTAAAGGCAAACTTCAAACTGGCATAAATATCATCAAGAAGTACACAGTAGAAATTGGGATGGACTTTGGATTGGATAAATGTGCCAAAATTCATCTGAAGAAAGGAAAGATTGTTGGCGTTCCCAAGGATCCTCTTCGTAGTCCCTGGTGACAGCAGACATCCAATGCAGCCAACCTCACAGGATCTGACAGTTGTTGTTATTGTTTTGTGGGGGGTGGTTGATCCACCCGCGTTGGATATGAGATAACAAACAAAAATACCAAAGAATTAGATTAATTACGGCGAAATCTTTTAATTTGGAACCCTGTGGACTGACAATCTATGGTTCGGGTCAGATGACCTATCCTCCCAAGTTGGTGACAGTTGATGCCGTATTAATTTTTTTTTAAACTGGTTTACATTCAATCAAATTCAAGGTGAGATTACGACAATTATTAATGATAATAGCAAATGAATCATTACGTTGTGATGAGATATTAAGTGGTTATTGACGTTAACAGCCTTTCACAGTTAATACAAGACATGAAATCACAACAAAACTTAAGATTCTTTTGACTACTTGCCGTAAAACTCTTATTTTCTCGGCTAGTAGGGCGCTGTTCGCAGACAGCCCGTAGATTTGATTCGTGATTCCAAACTCATATCCCCAGTAAAATGATTTAAAAGCCGAATTTTATTGTTTTTAGATTTATTTGTGCGGGGTACAAATTACCCCGTCACAACTCCCCACTCACAAGATTCAGCCCGCCGGGGCGAATACCAGGCAGGTGCCCCCATGTCTCCGTCCAGTTCAACTTGCCAACAAAAAAAGAATAGTTGAAATTGGTTGATTGGGAGACCTCGGGTTCCATGCACCATCATACACAGTTGTATCCATGTAAAGAAACGATCCAACAAAAAAATAAATTTTTCATAGTCATTGAGAAAATAACAAAACAAAAATTTGTTCTGAGTCATCCCTTGCATTGAGTGAATCTGACTTATTGCCGGCCCGGTGTGGTAGTTCACCTTCCAGGGTAATTACTTATTTTCATCAACAATGGCTCAAATTAACGATTGATACGAGGAATGACACTAACATACCGAGGTTCTGTCGATGAACCCCGAAATTGCTTATTCTAGTTCTTTTATAATGTTACTTAGGTTAAGTCACCTAAGGGTAATTACTAACAGCTAGCTTAACTTTTTATTCATGCAAATGAATAATACAGAGGATTCCAATTAATAGGCATTTATTTGTGCGGGCTTTGCCCCCAACACCGGGCTTACAACGCCGCTTCTACCGGTTTTCACAGCCGAGCCTCCTGGCTTGCGAAAATTAAACCCTCTGTACCTGAATTAAGCCCTGATGATTTGAGAAAAGCAAAAGTTTGCTCCTTTGACAAGGACTGTTTTTCTTAAGAATGTAGTTATTACGTGAAACGAGTGCAAATTGAAGGAAAATCGATAATTGCGTGCGCATTCAATAATGAAAAAGACGGGATGAACATGTCTGATGAATGGAGAGACCCACTCGATACGAGGTCGGATCGAGGAAGATCACTCTGTGCTCGATACCGCTAACGACCGGTCCTTTTGCCAGGACGGTCTCCTTCCTTTTTGCTACCAGCTCCAATTCGGTGACAGGTCGGGATTCAGGTGCGAAACAAATCCTCTTTCAATTGTTTAGGGAATGCCCAGGAGGATCGACAATATGCTTATTAACTAGTTTAAATTTAAGAAAAATTATCGCAACAAAATTATGGAAATTATTATATAGAGCGAGAGAGAGTTGATTTTTCAACCCTTTTTAATATAAGAGCTCAATAATTAACTGACCGAAGCGCTTACATAATAAAATAAAATGTCATCGTTCTGTGTTTAGTGATAAGCGAAGTGAAAAATGTGTCAACCAAGCAATTCTTAAGAAATTAAAGAAAGAGATTTTTTTAACCCGTCTCAAATATGGGGACTCGAAAATCCTTATTAAAACTTTTCTTAATTAATAGCAACTGATTGCTCATTGTGCTTCTGTTGTGTGGTCAATACGTTTGCCAATTCAGTTTTTATAAAATGAATGTTTTGTAATTATATATATACCTACTCGTAATACTTTACACTCAAAAAAAATTCTAGTTGAACCAACCAGAATTCTGGTCAATTCAAATAGAATAGAGTGTTCAATATGCCCTTACTATAAATTCTGGTTGAAAGTATCAGAATTTTCCGGTTGACAATTTTCTGGTTAATGTTACCAGAAATTCGGGTAAATTTAACCAGAATTTCTGGTGAGGGTAACCAGACATATTTACTAGACAGTTTTCTAGTAGCTTAAGAATTCAACGTTTTGGTAAACATAACCAGATATTCTGGTGAACTTAACGAGATGTTCTGGTAAGCTCAACCAGATATTATGGCATCCATCGATTTTCGACTTATCGAATTTCGATACTTTTCTACCTTCATGGACTCTTCCTAACCCCCTCTGAAATTACATACATTTGACACCACAATATTTTTAAATTCTACTTTGAAATATGAAAAATTAAATAAGTGCTAAATTATTTGAACACAAAATGAGTTAAAAATATACCAATCTTCTTGCCTTTCTCTTTTGTACATTCTATTGCTATGATTGGCAAAATAAATTTTTAATAAGAACAAAATAACATCCACAGAGAGTGAAGTTAAATCTTTTAAAAGATCGAAACATAGTCTTGTTTAATATCAAATTAATCAGCAATGCACAAGAAAATATAATATGTAATCATATTTCGACTTTAACTATTTATTAAAGCACGCTAATTGGCATTATCGCGTCAAAGTGGCAAAATAATGCTCCCGCAAGCTGTCCGCTCCACTATCGCACATCTGTCACATTCCTCGGAAAACTCGAGGCGATAACGAGGAAGAATGAGACGGGATAAGGAAGGATTTGACGAGACAAACCGAGGAATGGGTCCGAGAAAACGAGACGAAACCGAAGAATGAAAGAGACGAAAGCGAACCAGGCTCGGTATTCCTTGTCTCGGACAGCATCACGACGTCATAAATATAATGGGCATTACATACAAACGAACTTGAAAAGCGGCTCTTAAGGTCGGCTCATACGGCTCTCACTGAAAACATATATGTATCAATAATGTCCCTCTTCTTCCCCTTTGTGCATAATATACTACTTAGCTTACAACAGAGAAATAAGTTTTTAGCAATAGAATAGAATTTGAACCAAATAGTTAAATATTCAACATACAAAGACGAATTCATTCGAGGGTAGCTGCATTATCAAACTGAAAAGCTCAATTTAGAAAAAAAAGATCATTTTCAACCAACGAAGATGCAGTTTCGGCCAGATAGTAGAATATAAAGAAATAAATTTTTTTATTTCTCACCAAATAGTTGATCTTACGAACAAAGATTTGAATATGCAATCAAGGGAGACAAATTTTGAACGAAATAATTAATTTTTTCCACAAAATGATTGCATTTCTTAAAAAAGAAGAAGCTATTTGCAAGTGAGATTTTGTTTTTCAATACATTTCTTTGACATCGTAATAATTACTAAACCAAAATGGTACTGAAATAATCTGAAAGTGACTAACGCGCATTAATAATAATCGGACTTATGCTCTTTTGAATTTGAGTGACTTTAAAAGAATTCCATGAAGTTTATCTACCTAGAACGAAATAACCTAAAGGCCTATATCTGAGCGAGGCGGCAGTCACTAATCACAAAGGAATTTTCCGAACTCACTCGATTAACACCACAGATAGAGGGATTGAAATTGTACTCAGACCACAAGAAATAATTTCATTTGACGTATATCCACTCCCGGGAGAAGAATTTTCAGTCAGAATTGGAAGATTCCTCGGAGAATCAAGATTAGAAAAAATACCATCTCGAATTAAATAGAATAGAGCGAGTGAGGAAAATTTAAGAATCTCGCATCTATCTCTTCAGGAACAAAAACTCGTAATTGAATGGGCCACAGATTATGCCGACATATTCGATCTAAGTGGCTAAAAACTCACGACGACGCATTTTATACAACATAGGATACCAACAATCGATGACAAAGTTATTAATATAAAACAGGGTCGTCAACCGCAGAAGGCCAAAGATCAAATTTTCGCAGCGTTGAATAAACCAAAGAAGTAGGTATCATAGTTGTATCAAAATCACCCTATAGTTCACCCCTCATAATTATTCCAAAGAAAGACGACGCATCGGGTATAAAAAAATATCGAGTAGTAACAGACTATCGGGCCCTCAATGAAAGGGTAATTCGGGATGCTTTTGCTTCATCCAACATAACCGAAATTTTAGATCAACTAGGTCAGGCTCAATATTTTTCAGTGAAGGATTTAGTCAGCGGCTACCACCAAGTCGAGACACACCCAGACGAAACAGTAAAAACAGCATTTTCCTCGTCCAGAGGGCATTTCGAATACCAATGAGTGCCAATGGGCATAAAATACGCCCTAAAACTTTCCAGCGTCTGACGAACGACATCCTGAATAGACTAACAAAATCAGAGGTATTCTTGTACTTGGACGACATCATTGTTCACTCGAAGGATTTGGAAATACATGACAAGCGCATGCAGCAACTTTTGGAAAGCCTTCGTGAAGAATATCTCAAATTACAACCCGACAAATGTGACTTCCTAAGAACAGAAGCAGCCTTTCTAGGACACATAATAAGTCAGGATGGGTCAAGACCGAACTCGGAGAAAGTAAAAGCTAAGCCATTTCCCGAAGCCTACTACGGTCCAAAATGTACGAAAAGTTTTATGTCTCTCAGGGTATTCTCGCAGATTCATAAAAGATTATTTTAAGAAGGTAAAGATGAGGATTGTGCATACTTTCGTCTTATACTTTGCGATAATCCTCAATTCTATTGGTGAATATAATAATATAATTAATCTATAATTTTGAATATATTTTTTTAAGTTATACGCAAATGAAAATTTGTCAGCCATTTAATCTGCGTATTCTATCTCAAATGCTACTTTGTCCAAACTTTATTTAAGTTTATCTGAATTAAGTACGAATTGAATCTGAATTTATTCAGGGAGAATCCAGAATATATGTGTTATAAAAAATGGTATCCGAAAAGTGTCCTTATTGGCCCGAAATTTGTACGAATATCCGAACCATAAAGTACTTTGAGATAAAATGGAAACAGAAATCTTTTCGATGTCCCCCTTAGTTTGAATCGGGTATCGGACATCTTTTCATGGAGGAACGCTACTACCAAAAAGGATTTCTTAAAATATCTACATATATTATCTAGAACATTTCGCTTTTGTATTTTTGTTTCATTTAAAAACTTACTCACCTTCATTTCTAATAATTTCCCCTACTTCCCCTCACTTACACTTACTTCCTCCGATCCACTCCCCGCATTACCCTAATTTCTCCCCTCAGTTCCCCTCAGTCGCCCCACATTTCCCCTCACTTCCCATTTATGATCATCAAATATATTTTATAGTATTTAAAGAGCGATTGTGATGACAATGAACATTAATCAAAAGTTAATAAAACGAAATTTTACAATTTGCTCAAATATTTTATCAAATCACTTAAATTTTCACTTTAACGACAATTCAGAAGATTGAGATTCTTTACTATTGGTTTTAGATATTTTGACTTCCTGTTTATTTTTATTTATTTATTATTTTTTTTTTTTTTGTAAATATGACACCCAGTTAAAGCTCATCCAGGAATATTCCGCTAAGTGTAAGAAACTGTCATGATTTCAATACAATTAAAGATTCAATGCCATAGGATGCAGATATTAGAAAATTTCGATAAGATTATTATATTATTATTATTGATATTGCCATTTACACTGGAACCTGGAATGAAGAACGGTAATGAGGCAGGACCGTGCGAACCATTCCCAATTGGAATACATAATTTTAAGTTTCAGACAGAGATTTCTAATTCCAGGTTCCAGTGTACTTTAATTATTTTGTTGGCAATTTCTTCTTAACTATTATTGATCAAACTAAAGCTTTCCACTCGCATAATTTAGGGCTCATTAAGGTCCAATTTGGGCCCCTATTCCCAAATTTAGGGCTCTATTATTTAAAAAAAAAATTGTGTTTGCGCTAGCTTATCGTTAAGCTGGCCGAACATTGCTGTAAAACGTACAAAAAATTGTTTTACACAAAATTCACCTCATACAATAATTAAGGGCTTATTTAGGGCTCTGGGAATATAATAATCAAAATTTTAAAAAAATGTTTAAAGAATTTTTGTTTAAACAATCATATTCAGACTGAATTAAACATATTTATTTTCTTACCCTGCGTTAAGGCTAATTTAGGGCTCCCTGAATATGATATTTAAACATTTAAAAAATTGTTTAAACAATTATTGTTTAAACAAATAACCAAAAAATTTTTTTTCTCTGCAATTCCCTTGCATAATTTTAGGCTCATTTAAGCTCCTGAAATATCGTCGACAGAAAGTCGTGCGATTTTTCCATTCCCCTTTTTTTTTGTTATATATAGTGTTGTGCCACGTTAACGTTATAAAAAATAGATGAAGAAAATTATAAAACCCATTCTTTCCACTCCCATAATTTAGGACTCATTTCGGACTAATTTAAGCTCCTATTCCCAAATTTAGGGCTCTATTATTTATTTAAAAAAATAGTGTTTGCGCTAGCTTTACGTTAAGCTGGCCGAACATTGATGTAAAACGTACTAAAAATTATTTTACACAAAATTCACTTTATACCATAATTTAGGGCTCATTTAGGGTTCTGGGAATATAAAAATCAAAATTTTTATAAAATATGTTTAAACAATTTTTGTTTAAACAATCATATTAAAAATGAATTAAACATAATTATTTTCTTACCCTGCGTTGAGGCTCATTTAGGGCTCCCCGAATATGATATTTGAACACTAAAAAAAATTTTTTCAACAATTATTGTTTAAACAAATTTACCTTTTTTGCCCTTTGCCCTTTTTTTGTTATATATAGTGTTGTGCCAGCTTAACGTTATAAAAAATACATGAAGAAAATCATAAAACCCATTCTTTCCACTGGCATAATTTAGGGCTCATTAAGGTCCAATTTGGGCCCCTATTCCCAAATTTCGGGCTCTATTATTTAAAAAAAAAATAGTGTTTGCGCTAGCTTAACGTTAAGCTGGCCGAACATTGCTGTAAAACGTATTATCGATATGTGTCCCTCTTCGAACCCGTATAGACCTTGCTAGACACTCGCGCCTCCAATTTAAAGAATCACAGATGGGACCACACTAGACCCTTATAGGTGACCGTAAAGAACTTGAAATCATTCATCGATATGTGTCCCTCTTTGAACCCGTATAGTACTTGCTAAACACTCACGCCTCTAATTTGAAGAATAACAGATAGGACCACACTAGACCCTTATAGGCGACCACAAAGAACTTGAAATCATTTACCGATATGTATCCCTCTTCGAACCCGTATAGACCCTGCTAGACAACCACGCCTTCAGTTAAAACAATCACAGATAGGACCACACTAGAACCTTGTAGGAGACCGCAAAAAAATCAAAAGCATTCATTGATATGTGTCCCTCTTCGAGCCCGTATAGACCTTGCTACACACTCGCGCCTCTAATTTAAAGAATCACAGATAGGACCACACTAGACCCTTATAGGCGACAGTAAAGAAATTGAAATCATTTATCGATATGTGTCCCTCTTCGAATCCGTATAGACCCTGCTAGAGAGTCACGTCTTCAATTAAGAGAATCACAGATAGGACAACACTAGAGCCTCATGGGCGACCGCGAAAAAATTGAAAGCATTCATTGATAAGTGTCCCTCTTGGAACCCGTATTGACCTTACTAGACACTCGCGCCTCTAATTAAAAGAATCACAGATAGGACCACACTATACCCTCATAGGCGACCGCAAACAACTTGAAATCATTTATCGATATGTGTCCCGCTTCCAACCTGTACAGACCCTACTAGACACGCGCGCCTTTAAGATAAAGATTCACAGATAGGACCACACTAGACCCTCATATGTGACTGCAAATAACTTGAAAACAATTATCGATATATGTCTCTCTTCAAACCCGTATAGACCCTGTAAGACACCCGCGCCTTCAATTCAAAGAATCACAGATAGGACCAGACTAGAACCTCATAGGTCACCGCAAAGAACTTGAAATCATATATCGATAGGTGTCCCTCTTCGAACCCGTATAGACTCTGCTAGACAACCACACCTTCAATTTAAGGAATCACAGATAGGACAACACTAGACCCTCATAGGCGACAAAAAAAATTGAAAGCACTCATTTATATGTGTCCCTCTCCGAACCCGTATAGACCTTGCTAGACACTCGTCTTTGGGAAATCATTGAAATATCAGTTAAATCTTTGTGAAGCCCTTGGAAATCTTTGCGAAATATTTTAAATATTTTAAAAATATGTGATAATATTTGTGAAATTATCGAAATTTTGGTGAAATCTTTCGGAAATCATTAAAGTCTTTGTGAAATCTTTGAAATCATCGATAATTTGTGCTGAATATTTGAAATATTTGCGAAATATTTTAAACCTTCGTGAAATCTTTGAGAAATCATTGAAATCTTTGAAATCCATCTGAAATCTTAATGAAAAAATAAGAAATACTTCGTGAAATCTTTGAAATCTTTCCGAAATATTTGGAAAATCATTGAAATATTAGTGAAATCTTTGTGAAACCTTCGGAAATCTTTGCAAAATATTTTAAATATTTTAAAAATATGTGATAATATTTGTGAAATTATCGAAATTTTGGTGAAATATTTCAGAAATCATTAAAGTCTTTGTGAAATCTTTGAAATCATCGAAAATTTGTGCTAAATATTTGAAAGCTTTGCGAAATATTTTAAACCTTCGTGAAATCTTTGAGAAATGATTGTAATAATTGAAATCTATCCGAATTATTTGGAAAATCTTTGAAATCTTTGTGAAATCATTGAAATATTAGTGAAATATTTGTGAAACCTCTGGTAATCTTTGCGAGATATTTGGAATATTTGAAAAACATTTGATAATATTTGCGAAATTATTGAAATTTTGGTGAAATCTTCATTAAACCATTAAGGTCTTCGTGAAATCCTGTTAATAATCCGAAATCTGTGCTAAATATTTGAAATATTCGCGAAATATTTTAAACCTTCGTGAAATATTTGAGAAATGATTTAAATTTTTGAAATCCATCGGAAATCTTTGTGAAATAATGAAAGTCTTTGTAAAATCTTCGAAATCTTTTTGAAATCTCTGCAAAATATTTGAAATCTTTGTGAAATCTTTGAGAAATCATTGAAATATCAGTGAAATATTTGTAAAACCTTCGGAAATTTTTGAAATATTTTAAAAATATTTGATAATATTTGCGAAATTATTGAAATTTTGGTGAAATCTTCATTAAACCATTAAGGTCTTCGTGAAATCTTGTTAATAATCCGAAATCTGTGCTAAATATTTGAAATATTCGCGAAATATTTTAAACCTTCGTGAAATATTTGAGAATACCCGAAATGACAATAAAAATGTGAATATTTTTTCTACCTACCTATAATACCACATAATTAAAAATATTCTGTTGCATTCGTCGTTAACGAGGTGCAGAATTTGTTATGACGAAATATATGTAAGAATCGATGTAACCTTGCAATGAAGTTATGAATAAAGATGGTTTAAAAAACAAAACAAAAGCATGGCCAGAAAACAGAAAAATGTTTACTGAAAACAATAAGATGTTCAAAAATATTACAACACAAAGTGAATAAATTTAAACCAGAAATATTAATTACCCCCCCCCCCCCTCAACGGATTCTCTACAAAATACATGAATTCTCAATTAGGGGCCTTAGATAAACCACATAACACCCTAGGGGGTATCGACGAGAATGCCGCGTTTGACTACATGGGGGTCAAAAAGTGGCCTCGTAGTTTATGGAAGTCTCCATACAATTTTAAGATATTACATTAAAAATGAAAAAATAAATACGAAACAAGATTGCCGTAATATGATTTCAATTTGAAATTAAAATTATAGACACTTTAAAGACGATAAATATATTATTGATAAGTATCATATAAACTCAGTATTAAGTGACATTCACAAAGACTGGGTAGATTTTTTACTGAAAAATGTGATTCCTCTTTCTCAAAAAAAAAAAAAAATAATTTTTACTCAAAACTTACAAAACGGGCGAATTATGAAATACCCCTGTGTAATATTTTTCTCTCGGTGCAAGTTTCTCCCGGGTGAGTGGCCACCTTGAATTTAGATTCTTTCTTCATTGAGTACACACCACGACAGTGCGACACAAAACGAAAAGACAATAGTAAAAGAAAACATGTAATGGCAATGAAAAACTAACCCTCCGTTTCAAGATTTGTTGGCCCTGAGAAGGGCCGATTGGTAAGATCAGTAAAATGTTAACACAATTTACTTAGAGCTGGTGTATTTGGTCACAGCCTTGGTGCCTTCAGAGACGGCGTGCTTGGCGAGTTCACCAGGAAGGAGAAGCCTCACTGCAGTCTGGATCTCCCGAGAAGTGATCGTGGACCTCTTGTTGTAGTGAGCCAATCGGGAAGATTCAGCGGCAATACGTTCAAAGAGGTCGTTAACGAAGCTGTTCATGATGCTCATTGCCTTGCTGGAGACTCCAGTATCAGGATGGACCTGTTTCAAGACTCAACTAAAAAATACAAATTTTCAACCAAATACATAATTGAATTTTCAAATAAAAAAGATTTTCGAACAAAAATGGAATAGTTCAATTTTACTAATAGAATTTTCAATTCAAATGACGAATTTTCAAGAAAAGAGTGGAATATTTGAAGAAATAGTTCGATTTTCAATTGAAAAAGACAAATTTTTAACCAAATAATTAATTTTTGAATAGAAAAGATAAATTTTCAACTAAAAAATACATATTTTCAACCAAATAATTAATTATCTAATACAAAAAATAGTTGAATTTTCTACTAAAATAATAGAATTTTTAATAAAAAGAAACAACGAATTTTCAATAAAACTGTGGAACTTGTGACGAAATAGTTCATTTTTCAACTGAAAATGACAACATTTTAAGCAATTAATTGAATTTTCAAATAAAAAGATAAATTTTTAACAAAATACATAATTGAATTTTCAATAAATGACATTTTCAATAAAAAATGAAAAAGTTGAATTTTTAGTTAAAAACTAGTTGAATTTTCTACTAATATAGTAGAATTGTTAATAAAAAACTACGAATTTTCAAGAAGACAGTGGAATTTTCGAGGAAATAGTTTAATTTTAAACTAAAAAACAAACATTTTTAAACAAATAACTGAATTTTCAAATGAAAAAGATAATTTTGCAAACCAAAAATAGAATAGTTGAAATTTTAGTTAAAAAATTAATTTTCAACCAAATAATTGAATTTTCTACTAAAATAATAGAATTTTCAATCCAAAACGACGAATTTTCAAGAAAACAGTGGACTTTTTGAGGAAATAGTTCAATTTTCAATTAAAAAAGACAAAATTTTAAGCAAATAATTAATTTTCAAATAAAAAAGATAAATTTTCAACTAAAAAATACAAATTTTCAACGAAATAATTAAATTTTCAAATAAAAATAATAACTTTTCAACTAAGGAATAAAAATTTGTATCCAAATAAAGAATTTTCAATAAAAAAGATAACTTTTCAACTAACACATTCAATGTTTCAAACAAATAATTAATTTTCAAATGAAAAAGATAAATTTTTAACTAAAAAATACAAATTTTCAACAAAATAACTAAATTTTCAAATAAAAAAGATAAATTTTCAACTAAAAAATACAAATTTTCAACGAAATAATTAAATTTTCAAATAAAAATTTAATCTTCTTGTTTGAAAATTTATTTTGTTGGTTAAAAATTAATTTGTTTGATTGAAAAATGATTCATTTTTTTGGTTAAACATTAATTATTTTAATTAAAAATTCATTTATGTGGTTGTAAATTCTACTAATTTGTTAAAAAAAATTTTTCTCGGGTTAAAAATTAATTTGTTCAACTAGGAATCTGACTATTTCATTTTAGATTGATTTTTTTTTTAAATTAATGTATTTTTGTCATAATTCCTCTTTTTTATACCTTCTTGGTTGAAAATTAACCATTTTGGTAAAAAATCAATTTGTTTGGTTGAAAAATGAACAATTATGTTGAAAATTTATTTATTTCCGATTAAAAATTAATTTTTTTAACTGAAAATTCAACTATTCCATGTTTGGCAAAAAAATGTATTGTTTTGGTTAGAGATTAATTACTTTATTTAAAAATTTATTTGAAAATTGTACTAATTAGTTAAATGCTGTTTTTTTCTAATTAATTTATGAAACTGAAAATTTAACTATTTTCATTTTTCATTGAAAATTTGTTCTCTTGTTTTGAGAATTCAAGTACTTTGGTGAAAATTCGTCTTTTTTGGTTGAAAATTCATTTTTTGTAGGTTGAAGATTCATCATTTTAGTTGAAAATGTAACTAATTTTTTGAGAATTAGTTTTTATTGTTGAAAAATCATTTTTTCAAACTGAAATTGTAAATATTCCATTTTTTCTTGAAAATTATTTTTTTTTTCAGTTTTAAATTCAACTATTTGGTTGAAAATTCACGATTTTGTTGAAAATTTGACTTTTTTGGTAAAAAATTAATCTACTTCACTGAAAAGTCATCGCTTTAATTGAACATCAATTTGTTTGGTTGGAAAATGAACAATTGTGCTGAAATTTATTTCTTCTTGGTTTAAAATTATTTTTTTTAACTGAAAATTGAACTATTCCATGTTTGGTAAAAAAATTTATTGTTTTGGTTAGAGATTAATTACTTCAATTGAAAAGTTATTTATTTGGTTGAAAATTGCACTATATTGTTGAATATTGTTTTTTTAAATTATTTTTTTTTAACCGAAAATTTAACTATTTTTATTTTTGACTGAAAATTTGTTCCCTTTATTTTGAAATTCAAATATTTTGGTGAAAATTTGTTTTTTTTTTCGTACAAAATTAATCCAACAAAATAGTTGAATTTTCAACCCGCAAAGATAAGTCTGAAAAAATTCTTGAATTTTAAGACCAAGAAGATAATTTGTCTACAAACCAAGTAGTTGATTTTTCGACCAAAAAACATGAATTTTGAATAAAATATGTAATATTTGATACTGCGAAGAAAAAATATTCAAATTTTTAATAAAAAAAAGTTGAATCAAACAAAAATTTTGAACAAATTAGTTGAATCCTTAAGCAAGACAGATTAATTTTTAACCAAACAGTTAGATTTGTAAATTAATTTCTAACCAAATGTGGAATAATTACATTTTCAGTAAAAAAACTGCTTCACAGCAAATTTTGTTAGAAAAGTAGTTAAATTTTCAATCAAAGAGATGAATCTTTAACTAAAATGTCGAATCTTCAACAAAAAGAATATGCCAAGAAGATTAGTTTTAACTAAAAAAGATACACTTTCAACCAAAAATTAAGTGGGTGAATTTTCAGTTAGAAACATTAATTTTCTAACGAAAGTAAATAATTTTAAACGAAACATTTGAATTTTCAAAATAAAAGGTCCAATGTATCAGAAAATAGTTTACTTTTAAATCCGAGAAGATGAGTTTTCAATGAAGAGTTAATGTTATACAACGAAAGATAATTTTTTAATTAAACAGTTGAATTTTCAACAACAAAATTATTTTCAGACCGAACAAATGCATTTAAAACCAAGTTGTTGAACTTTCTGAAAAATAAATGAATTAAAAAAAAAAGTAGAATCCTCAGCCTACAATGATGAGTTTTCAATCAAATTTTAGAATTCTTAAACAAGAAAGATTGATTTCAACCGAAAAGATGAATTTTCAATAAAATAGCTGAAATTTTACCCACAAAAGGATCATTTTTAAATCAATAGTTGCATTTAAAAAAAAATGAAATTTCAACTAAAAGAGACGAAATTTCAAATAAAAAAGACGAATTTTCAACAAAATATTTTAATTTTCCAGCGAGAAATATTTTTTAGTCAAGGGATAAACAAAAATTTAATATTTTGCAAAATAAATAAATTTCTGATAAAAAGTTATATTTGTCATCTTAGGTTGAAAAAGAAAAACTTTTTGACTGCAAATAAATATTGAACAATTGAAAAAGAATTGGTCAAATTGATGTTAAAAATTAAAAATTTCATAATTTAACGCGCGGCCAATAAAAGAGCGGTGGAAGGTCGCCGATATCTCAAATGTGCGCAATACTTTCATGTGTACTTTACGTCATGTTGCCCAAAAAGGATGAAGGAAGAGCTTTTGCGTGCACTCGTGATATCTATTACTTGTCTCATGTCACAAATATGGGTTCGAGAAGAATTCATATTGATTTAATGACAAATGCTTACACAGCTCTTATGAGGTGAGGATCTGCTAGTGAAGAAGTTTTGCAAAGATTTACAAATACTTCTTATCAGGTGTTGATGACAGAAATGCAGGGTGTAACATGTTTTGGAGCAATAGGAGAAGCTCTGCATAAATACCCTAACTTCTACTGGCAAGAACCTTATCATCTCATGGCAGGACAGTTTGCTAACTTTGCAATTGTATGAGCTCGAGTAGCAGGGAACCCTTATTATGGATTTGCAACAGATTTAGGAGTAGTGAAATCCACTCGTTGCAAACGGTTGGCATATGCAGCCTTTCAATTACATGGCCAGAAGCTGAGGTGTCATATTATAATTTTGCACCCTGATGTACGGAAGAATTGTTTACAGTTTGATCGTATTCATAATGAGATAACTAACGTTGACGATAGGTATCTCATGATACAGTAGATTTCTTATTAGAGTCATATTATGTGACTTGAGTATTTTTATAACTGAATGGTTCAGATTTCATTCCGGCCTATTGAACGAAGGCAGCTATTATTAATGTTAAAATTAATTATGTCAGATTTACTTAACCTTAAATGAAGATACAAGTATATTATTCCTAAAATATTATCTTGTCTTTAAAAAAAACCCTACACGGAGTCATTTAGATGACAGATTCAGAGTTCAAATGTCTTCTCCTAGTCCGATCAGCGATTTGCTGACATCTGCACGTTCACGAAGTAGGGATGATATCAACGCCGTAATAAGAAAAGGGAAAGTTAGATACGACGAAAAACCCGACAGTAGTGTGGAGGAATTTCTAACTCAAGTTGAAGAGTGTCGCATAGGCAGCTCTTTGTCAGATGCAGACCATATTAGAGGGCTTCCTTTTTTATTAGAAGCTTCCGCTCAACATTGGTACAGATTTAGCAGTCGGAAATGGGAAACATGGAAAAAGTTTACCATCGCTTTCAGGCCTAGGTACGGAGGACTAAACTTTCACGCGCGAGTTAAAAATTCGTCTTTCTTGGTAATAAATTATTATTCTTACTTCAAAATTCATCCTTTTTGGTTAAATCCAACTGTTGTTCATTTGTAATTGAATTATTTTTTTTGTTGAAATATCAATGATTGCATTTTTCGTTGAAAATTCATTTTTTTTTAGGTTGAAGATTCACAATTTTAGTTAAAAATTAATTTTGTTTTAACTGAAAATTCAACTATTTTGTTGAAAATTGACTATCTTGTTGAAAAATAACTATTTAGTTAAAAACTAATTTTTTGCTGATCATTTATCTTTTTTGTTTAAAAATTCAACATGTAGAAAATTCGTATTTTCAGCTTGAAATTTCAAAAATTTTGTAGGAAATTTAACTTACATTTTCAAACTGTAAATCTTCAACTGGAATAGTTAAATTTTAAACGAAAAACATGAATTTTCAACTAAAATGATGAATCTTTAACTAGAATAGTTGAATTTTTTACCAAAGAGGTGAATTTTCAACCAAGATGATTAATTTCTACCAAAAAAGACGAATTTCCAACTAAAAAAGATCAATATTTAACCAAAAATTGGATAACTAAATTTTTAGTTAAAAAATGAATGCTCAACCAAAGAGATGAATTTTTTACTAAAATTACAGAATATTTAAGTGGAATAATAGTTACATTTTCAGTTCAAATATATAATAATTTTCAACCAAAAAAGAAACAAATTTTCAACAAAATAGTTCAATTTTCGGCAAAAAAAATTCCTTTTCATCCAAAGAAAAAAGAAGTTTTCAATCAAAAAGCTCATATTTCAACCAAAGAAATGAATTTTTAATTAAAATGATAAATCTTCAAACAACAAAACAAATTTTAACAAATGAGTTTTACTTTCAACCAAGTAATTTTATTTCCCATATAAAAGATGAATTTTCAACTAAAAAAGATAAATTATCAACTGAAAATTGAATAGTTAAATCTTGATTAAAAAAAAATAATGTTTAGCCAAAGAGATGAATTTTGAACTAAAATAATGGAATATTCAATTGCAACAGTTACATTTTCAGTTCAAAAAAAAATTTTAACAAAAATACTTACATTTTCAAACAAAGTGATGAATTTTCAAATAAAAATTGTAAATCTTCAACGGGAATAGTTGAATTTTAAACCAGAAAGATAAATTTTCAACTGAAATTATGAATAGTTACACATAACAGTAACATAAATCTGAAGTATTTAAATAAAGATAATTTTATAAAACCAAGAAGGTTGCGACCAATATGTTGGCAATTAAAAAAACTGTCTTAATGCTTCATCTCGAAGCTTCTGAAGTTTTATAATTTTCAATTGCGGTCGAAGGAATTTAAAAAAAAATCATTTCCTGCAACGATCTCAAATGTCATTTGAAATGACCGGATCAAGTTTTTTAATAAAAGATTATGAGACATTTGTGATGATATATCTGTTCAAGCCAGCTAGATCGAATTATTCTGAAAAGGTTCCAGATGATATCACTTCAAATGGGAAAGATCCGAAATTGAACGATCGTGGATTTCCTATAAAAGGGTAGAAATCTTAAGCTAAATGTCTTCATTTTAAATTTATAATTATTTTAACTAACAATTCAAATCTTTTCAGTTTATAAGCTATTCAATTTCAAATTGACCAAGGTTTAAAACTTTAATTCAATATTAGCAAATAAATTTTCAAATCTAATCATTCAAATTTGAAAAAAATTTATCAATTGAATATAAATAAACAAAAACCACATAGGCACATAAATACTATATCCTATTTTTATTCGAATTGATTAATCCGCCAGAAAAGTTTATCTTTGTAATTCGAATATCCGGTGCAAACTCCCAAAGGAAATAAGCCTAGAAAGTCGATGTTTTTGAAGTCCACATCCCAATTAGTCAGGAGAGGGAAGCCTTATAGAAGAAGCCATGGATTTTATAAGTGTTCAGTTTACGATTGAATATACTTTTAGTTTATAATTACTAGAAACAGCACAAAATTGTCAAATTTGTAAGGTTTCCGTTTAAAATAGAAAACTGAAACTTACATCTGAATTTAAAATCCAATTTTAAGTATTCAAATTTTAAAGAACAAAATTTTAAAATTTAATTTGGTACAATGCTTTTTTTTAAATTATACGATTAAATATCAAGATAATCGAAAATGAAGTACCTACATTGAAGCCCTTAAAAGCACACACATTTTTTCTGTAATTAAAGTAAAAAACTTTCTTATTTCAATAGAAAATTGTTAAAATGCTGTATTTTTTGACAGAATTTAGTAATAAAAATGTCGCCTGGTAATTTGTAGATTCTCTTACTGATAGGTATGATTTTCATGACGCATAGCAGTATTTCTTATAAGTAACATATAATCTAGTATCAAGTGACATTCAAAAAGACTGCATAGATTTTTTTACTAAAAAATGTGATTTCTAAAAAAGATCTACTAAAAATCTACTAAAAAAGATCAATTATTAGTTAGAAAAATTCATTTTTAACAACAAAATAGTCCATTTTTCAACTAACAAAACAAAATTTTCAACTAAAATGATAATCTTAAAAAAATGTTTAACCAAATAGTTGAATTCTCAGCCCAAAGGATTAATTTTCTACCAATACAGGCAAATTTTCTACAAAATATTTAAATTGAATCGAAAATTATTATTAATAATGAATGGGAGGATCATTTTTAAATTTCAGGCCTCGGACTTACTTTAGAGATTGAAAAAAGTGTAAATAGTGTCACCAATTTTTTTAAATAGTACCAAATTGGTGTCACAACATTTTTCAAAACTACAAAAAATGAATTTTCAACAAAATAATTTTAACCAAATAGTTGAATTTTCAACCCAAAAATTAATTTTTTACCAAAAAAGACGAATTTTCAATATAATACATGAATTTTCAAATAAAAAAGATCAATTTTCAGTTAGAAAAATAAATTCTGAATAAAATAAATAATTTTTCAACCAAAGAAACGAATTTTTAACCAAAATAGTTGAATTTTCACCTAAAACAAATCAATTTTCAAAATTAAATAGAATAGTCAAATTTTCAGCTAAAAATTTATTTTTAAGTAAATAGTTCAATTTTCTATCAAATAGATGCATTTTCAACCAAGACGATTTTTTCCTATCAAATTTCTATCAAAAAAGAGCAATTTTCGACAAAATAGTTAATTTTTCAACTGAAGAAATTAATTTTTAACAAAAATGACAAATCTTTTAAAAAATGCATTCTGAACCAATTAGTTGAATTTTCAACACAAAAGATTAATTTTCTACCAATAAAAACAAATTTCCAACTAAAAAACATCAACTTTCATTAAAAAAAAAAAAAATTTCAACAACAAAAAAACAACTAATTTTTAACAAAATAGTTCAATTTTTGTAACTGAAATGATGATCTTACAAAAAATAATTTTCAACCAAATAGTTGAGTTCTCAGCCCAAAAGATTAATTTTCTACCAATACAATAAAGACAAATTTTGCATAACAAAAAAAAAAATAATTTTCAGCCAAAAAGGTGAAGGTCGACAAATGCCCGAATAATGCATTTGTTTATTAAATTTGTTAAAAAAATGATAACATTAATAAAAAAAATTAGGAATTTTACTAAAATTATCACAAAGTTCTTAACTGAAAAAATTGACATCGAAAAAAACGAATTTTTCTATCGAAAAAAGCCTGATTAATGCATTTGTTTATTAAATTTGATTGAAAAACCATGAAATTGATGAAAAAATTATGAATGTTGCTAAAATTATCATGAAGATCCAAATTAAAAAGTTGACATCGAAAAAAATGAATTTTTCTGTCGACTTGTTTATTAAATTTGTTAAAAAAAAAATAATAATCAACAATTTATGAATTTTGCTAAAATTATCATAAAGTTCTTAATTGAAAAAATTGACATCGAAAAAAACTAATTTTTCTGTCAAAAAATGCCTGACTAATGCATTTGTTTATTAAATCTATTTAAAAAAATAAATAAAATTGATCAACTAATTATGAATGTAGCTGAAATTGCCATGAAGTTTCCAAATGAAAGGACTGGCATTGCAAAAAAACTAATTTTTCTGTCGAAAAGTGCCTGAATAATGCGTTTGTTTATTAAATTTGTTTAAAAAATCATGAAATTGATAAAAAAAAAAAATGAATTTTGCTAAAATTATCATGAAGATCCTAATTAAAGAAGCTGACATCGAAAAAAACTAATTTTTCTATCGACAAATGCCTGACTGATGCATTTGTTTATTAAATTTTTTCTTCAAATCATGAAATTGATAAAAAAATTATGAATTTTGCTGAATTTATTATGAAGATCCCAATTAAAAAGTCTGACATCGAAAAAAAAGAATTTTTCCGTCGACAGATGCCCGAATAATGCATTTGTTTATTAAATTTGTTAAAAAAATCATGAAATTGATTAAAAAAAAATGAATTTAGCTCAAAAAATGCCTGACTAATGCATTTGTTTATTAAATTTGTTTAAAAAATCATAATGTTGATCAACAATTTATGAATTTTGCTAAAATTATCATAAAGTTCTTAATTGAAAAAATTGACTTAGAAAAAAACGAATTTTTGTATCGAAAAATGCCTGATTAATGCATTTGTTTATTAAATTTGTTTAAAAAATCATGAATTTCAACCAAAAATGATTAATATTACTGAATTTATTATAAAGATCCCAATTAAAAAGCCCAACTAGATGAACTTTTACACAGAAAAATAAAGATTTCAACAAAAAATGGAATAGTTAAATCTCCAGTTGAAAAAATGAATTTTACAACGAAAAAACGAATTTCCATCAAAGTAGTTAAATTTTGAACTGGAATAGTTGAATTTTTAACCGCAGAAGAGATGAATAAATTTTAAACTAAAATTGTAGAATATTCAACTAAATTGTTTAAATTATCAATTTAAAAAAATTAACTTGTAACAAAAAAAAGGAATTTTCAACAAAGTACTTACATTTTTAGTCAAAACAATTAATTTACAAAAAATCGAATCTTAAAAAACAATTAATTTTTAACAAAGGAGTTCAAGTTTTAATCAAGTAAATGAATTTTAAACCAAAATTATTAATTTTCTGCCTAAAAAGACGAATTGTCGTCCAAACACTTGAATTTTTAAATAAAAAGGATAAATTTTCAACTAACTAGGTGAACTTTTAAATGAAAAAAAAAATTTTCAACAAAAAATGGAATAGTTAAATCTCCAGTTTAAAAAATAATTTTACAAAAAAAAATGAATTTTCATCAAAGAAGTGAAATTTTCAACCAAAGTGATGAATTTTAAACTAAAATAGTGAATCTTCAATTGCAATAGTTAAATTTTCAACCGCGGAGGAGATGAATTAACTTTTAACTAAAATCGTAGAGTAATTAACTAAATTGTTTGAATTATCAATTAGAGAAAATTAATTTGTAAAAAAAAGGAATTTTCAACAAAGTACTTAAATTTTTAGTCAAAAAAATTAATTTATAAAAAATCGAATCTTACAAAAACAATGAATTTTTAACAAATGAGTTCAAGTTTTAATCAAGTAATTGAATTTTCAACCAAAATCATTAATTTTCTACCTAAAAAGACGAATTGTCGAACAAACACTTGAATTTTTAAATAAAAAAGATACATTTTCAACTAACTAGGTAAATTTTTAAATAAAAAAATAATTTTTAACAAAAAATGGAGTAGTTAAATCTCCAATTTAAAAAATTAATTTTACAACAAAAAAAAACGAATTTTCATCAAAGTAGTTAAATTTTCAAACAAAGTGATGCATTTTAAACTAAAATGGTGAATCCTCAACTGGAATAGTTGAATTTTCAACCGCGGAGGAGATAAATTAATTTTTAACTAAAATTGTAGAATATAAAAATAATATTTTTCAACAAAATACATTAATTCTCAACCAAATAGTTAAATTTTCAACTGAAAAAGTCATTTTTCATCAGAAAATACAATAGTTAAATTTTCAATTGAAAAAAATTAATTTTTTACGACAAAAAAAAACAGCAAATTTACAACCAAATTGATGAATTTTCAACTGAAAATGATAAACTTTCAATTGGAATTGATATTTTAAAGATGCATTTTTAACAAAAGAGTTTAACTTATGTTCGATTAGTTTTATTTTTCAATAAAAATATGAATTTTCAACTAAAATTATGAATTCACAATTAAAATGATGATTTTTCAACTTAAGTGATGAATATTTAATTGGACTACTAGAATTTTCAAAAACATATCGAATTTTGAACTGAAAATGATCAATTAAAAAAAATAGAATATTTCAATTTGCAGTTAAACTAAAATGTGGAATCCTTAACTGGAATAGTCGAATTTTCAACAAAATATATAAATTTTCAGTTAAAAAAAGTTTCAAACAAAAAAATAAAATAAGTTACACATAAATAGTTACATTTTTAAATAAAGTTAGGAATTTACAACTAAAATAATGAATCTTTAACTAGAATAATTGAATTTTTGACGAAAAAGATTAATTTTCTATAAAGACGAATTTTTAATCAAATAGTTGAATTTTCAACTAGAAAAGATTAATTTTCAACCAAGAAAGTATTAGTTGAATTTTCAGTTAAAAAATTATTTTCACCTTAAAATTAAATTAAATTTTAACAAGATAGTTAAATTTTCAACCAATTAGATAAATCTCCAACCAAAAAAATGAATTTTCAAGCAAGAAACATGATTTTTCAACTAAAGAAGATAATTTTTCAACCAAAAATTGAATAGTTAAATTTTCAGTTGAAAAAATGAATGTTCTACACACAAAAAAAGTTCAACTAAAAATGATGGAATAATTTGCAACTAAAATAATGAATTTTTAACTAGAATAATTAAATATTGAAAAAACAAAAACAAGAATTTCACCCTAGAAGATTAATGTTTACCAAAAAAGAGGATTTTTCAATTAAATATATTAATATTCAACTAAAAAATGATGAATCTTCAACGAAATAGTTAAATTTTGAACTTAAAAAGTAATTTTTCAACCGCAAACAAAATAGTTAAATTTTCAGTTGAAAAACTTTATTTTCTAAGCGAATTTTCCCTAGCCATATACTTGACTAGTCAGTTTTACGGAATATTTTTATCTTTTTTTTTACCTAAATATGTACTGAATAAATAAATAGAACCTAATAAGAAAGTCCAACTATTTTTGCTTGAATTTTCATTCTTTTCGGTTGAAAAATTTACTATTACATTTCTGGTTAAGAAGTCATCTTTTTTGTATAAACATGCAATTGTATGATTAAACATTAATCTGTTTCGGTTAAAAATGAACTTTTTTGCTGAAAATTAAACTCTTTTATAGAAAATTCGTATTATTAGCTAGAAAATTTTAGTTAACAATTCAATCCTCTTAGGTGAAGATGTAACTATTTTTGATGAAAATTTATGTATTTTGTTGAAAATTCGTCTTTCTGGAAGAAAATTAATCTTGGTTCAAAATTCATCTTTTTTTTAAATCTAACTACTTTGTTGTACTTCTTTTTTAAAAAATAATTTTCTTGATTGATGATTTATCATTTCATTCGAAAATTGAACTATTTTGTAGACATTTTTTTTCTTTTCTTTTTTTTTGAAAATTAGGTTTTTTAACGGATAATTCAACTATTCCATTTTGAGATGAAAATTTATCTTTTTTTTTTTAATGCGTATTTTTTTATAGAAAATAATTTTTTTTTATCAAAATGAAACTGTTTGATTAAAAAATAATCTGTTTTGGTTGAGGATTCAAGTATTTTGTTGAAAATATATACGTTTTTGTTACATTCAATTCGTATTCTCAGCTTGAAAATTAAACAATTTGCTAGAAAGTTTAACTATTTCTTCGAAAAGTTAATTTGCTTTGTTAAAATTTTTTTTTTTTTTTCGTTAAAGATTCATCAGTTTAGTTAAAAATTCATTTCTTTGGTTAAAAATTCTTTTTATTTTTGAAAATTAATTTTTTAAACTGTAAATGTAACTATTCCATTTTTGGTTGAAAATGAATCTTTTTTTAGTTAAAAATGCATACATTTTGTTAAAAATTTATCTTTTTTGGTAGAAAATCGATCCTATTCGTTGAAAATTTATCTATTGTTGTGGAATATTTGTCATTTTTGGTAGAAACTCAATTTTTTTGTTAAATATGCAAACTCTTTGGTTGAAAATTATCTGTTTTAGTTGAGGATTCAAGTATTTTGTTGAAAATACGTCCAATTAAACTGATGAATTTTTCAATAAAATAAAGAATATTTAACTGGAAGATTCAAATTTTAAAAGATAATTTTCTATCAAGAAAGATCAAAATTTAACAAAATACATGAATTTTCGACGAAATAGTTCAATTTTCAACTAAAAAAGGCAAATTTTCAATCAAATAGTTGATTTT
The DNA here is from genome assembly GCA_011634705.1 of Andricus grossulariae. Classification (NCBI taxonomy): domain Eukaryota; kingdom Metazoa; phylum Arthropoda; class Insecta; order Hymenoptera; family Cynipidae; genus Andricus; species Andricus grossulariae. The sequence goes on along the minus strand of JAABKJ010075445.1, from coordinate 204,937,778 downwards.
TGCTCTAAAACAGATTAAGTTTCTACCCAAAATAGAATAGTTGAAGTTTCAATTAAAAAATTAATTTTTAACTAAACTGATGAATTTCCAACTAAAATTGTGAATATTTAACTAGAATATTCGAATTTTTAACCAAAAAGATCAATTTTCAACCAAGAAGATTAATATTCAATCAAGAAAATTCATTTCTACCAAAAAAGATGAATTTTCAACTAAAAAAGATTGAATATTTAAATTTCGAGTTAAAAAAATTAATTTTTAACCAAAGGGATGCATTTTTAACTAACATGATTAAATATCTAACTGGAATAGTTAAATTTTCAGTGAAAACAAAAATTATTTTTACACAACTAAAAAATATCAATTTTCAACCAAAAATGGAATAATTAAATTTTCAGTTAAAAAAAAGTTCATTTTCAACCGAACTGATGAATTTGTAACGAAAATGATAAATCTTTAACTGGAATACTTGAATTTTAAACAAAACATATGAATTTTCAACCAAAAAGATTAATTTTCAATAAAAAAAAATTTCAAACAAGAGGATTAATTTCTAAAAATTGAATAGTTAAACTTTAAGTTTAAAAAATTAATGTTCAACCAAAGAGATGCATTTACAACTAAAAATTACGGAATATTCTATTTAAATAGTTAAATTTTCTGTGACAGAAAAATAATAATTTTTAACCAAAGAAAAACTAATTTAAAAAAAAATAGTTACATTTTCAAACAAAATAAAAAACAACAAATTTTCAATAAAATAGTTAAACTGAAATGGTTAAATTTTCAGTAAAAAAAAATTATTTTCAGCCAAGAAAAAAAACGAATTTCACAAAAAAATTAATTGTTAACCAAAGAGTGAAAAAGACGAATTTTCAAGTAAGAAAGTTTTTTCAGTAAAAAATAGGTGTGTCACGAAAAGTTTAATCTTTGATAAAAAAAAAAAATATATAATTTTTCACTAAATACATGAATTTTTAACGAAATAGTTGAATTGTGATAGTAGAAATTTCACCTTCTTGTTATAAAATTTAACTATTTTTTTTTAAATCGTTGTTTCTTGATAGAAAATTGATTCTTTTTTCACTGAAAATTCAACTATTTCAGTTAAAGGTTCATGATTTTAGTTAAAGATTCTAGAATTTCATTCAAAATGTAACAATTTGTTGAAAATTCATTTCTTTTTGATAGCAAATTAAATTTTTTACTGGAAATTTAACTATTCAATTTTAAGTGGAAAATTGATCTTTTCACATTTTCATCATTTAGGATTGAGAAAGTATTAGAATGCTCTAAAATTTGACATCACAGTTTTTCAAAGGATCTGTCTGTCTGTCCGTCCGACCGTAAACACGATAACTCTCGAAAAAATGAACGGGTCGAATCGAGCTTTGGCAAACTTTTTCAAGGTCCCAAAAGAAAGGACGAGTTCGTTAACTAGCCATTTTGGATAGAAATCCAAAAATTTGGAGCATTTTCAAAATTGTTGTGACTAGTTCTTTTTTTAATTTAAAAAATGTATGTATGGCTTTCCGTAGTAATTAGAAATTCGAATAATTGATTCGAATGACTTATTTCAATAAAAAAAAATTTATTTGAGTTATAGTATTTACAAAATTTTGAAAAATCAATCGAAAATGAAAATTTTAAGCCAAACAACGCACGATATGAAAAAAAGTCTGGATAAGAAAAATGTTACTTTTAGACAGTCCTACAAGAATATTATAACAACTTTCTGAATTTTGTTGAAAAGTCGAAAATTCAAATTTTGATCGCACAAAAAATGAAAAATTGAAGATTCGATTTTTTGGTAAAACTATGCAAGCTACGAAAAAAAATGAATAGACAAAAATTGTGCTCCTGAAAAGGATCTACTTTGTTATTAATCACTTTTTGATAAGACGCGTAGTTTTTGTTTTATTCGTAAAAAATAATATTGAAAATAAAAAATTGAATTTTTGGATAAACGACACAAGCAATGAAAAAAATAAATAATGTGAAGTTGTTTATACAAAAAAGATATACAAATTTTTTATTAGTAAGTTTCTGATAGGACGCGCAGTTTTTGTTTTAATCGCGAAAAATATCATTGAAAAAATAGAATTTTTGAGAAAACGACAGAAGCTACGAAAAAAATTAGTGAGCAAAAATTGTGCACCTAAGACACATCTACAAGTATCTGCGACTAACATGCTTGCCGTCTCGGTTCCACTCTACTCGTTTGGGGTGGTTCAATGGACGAAGAACGAACTCAAGGCCCTTCATGTCACCACACGTAACATCATGCATATTCATGAAAGCTTGCATATCAATTCGTCAGTTCCGCGTTTATACATTTCGCGCCGTCGAGGTTGAATTTTGAAACGAAAACCAAAAAGGTGAATTCAAGAGCATCACACAAGCTGAATAGAATTACTTCTCAAATTAGAAAAAAATCTTTGGAAGTGAAACAAATGGCTCAAAATCTTCCAGGAATTTTTCGATATTTCTGGAAATATCGAAATTTTCTGAAATTTTGTTTTAAAAAGAAATTTTTAGAGTAAAAATGTATTTATATATTTGTTAGGAATGTTAAATAAGTTTTGTATCATGCATTACCGAAACTATGCAAATTCCTTGAAAAGCTATGCTTTTTCAAAGTGGTTAAAAATATTTTCAAACATTGTGTTAAAATCCTCAAAAACCTTCAAAACTTTGTTTTAAAACCTTGAAAAATCTACATTTAATTTACTAATCTCAAATAATTCATATACCTTTTTAAACAATTTACATTTTTTTTCAAATCTTTCAAAATTGAAAAAAAAATTGCCCTGATATCTTCAAGATCCCGCATTTTGAAAAGTTTCAAAAGAATAATGCTTCATTCTGGAATTACGAATCCAATTTGGAGTGACTTCATTTCAAATGAATAATTTTAAGGTTTATAGATTTGAAAGTATGTCAACAAATTTTCGGAAAAATTATTTTCATTTTCATTATTTCGAATAAATATTTATCTGTATTGAATTTATAAAATAAATATCTATATTATAAAGGTATAAAGAAGGTCTAAAAATATATTATATAACGGTTTTTCTTAAATATTATCATTGTTGTTTACTCGTATGTAAAAATCGAAGAATATTTACCAGCTCAAATTTCAAGATTATTTCATATTTTAATTAAAAAATTGCAAGAGCTCTGAATATGAGTTTTCATAATTGGAGCAAGAGGTGATTATGGTGCCATAATTTTTAAAAAGGAATCAATATGTTATTGCTGAAGGGAAATAATTATAGACTATGAAGCATATACATGATAATCAAACTAGAATATTATAATGTGATGGAAGTCTCGAATTTTCATATCTTGTAAAAAGGAAGAATGAGACAAAAATAAAGATCAAAAGCTGTGTTTAGGCAGCTCTGGTCGTCCTTGACTTCTAATTTTATCCCCAACGAAATCCGGTTTTCCAAGCAAAGATCTGTAACTCGAGAGAGGCGAGGGGTTGCAGGATGTTGAATAATTAAATGCTTCATGTCAATGGTCTCTTAACGAAAATGGCCGAGAGCAGCTTCTCGTAACTGGTTAGTCATAAAATTTCGCGTCGAATTTTTTTTTTTTTTTTTGAAACATGATTTTGCCTTTGATCCTAATTAATGGGGTTGGGCAAAAAATTAATATATTGTAGGAATATTCATGAGAAAGTAAGGTAGGAAATAGATTTTTGTGTGCCAAATCAGCATTTGACTATCAGTGGCTGTTTCTGGTTATTAGTTTTTTTAAAGCTGAAATTTGCTTTTAGTTAAAGTAATGAAAGAAAAATGAACTTCAAATGAAATGATGAATTTTCAACTGAACTAGTTAGATTTTCAGTAAAAAAAAATAAATTTTTAACCAAAAAATAAGTTTTCGACCAAAGAAATTAATTTTTAATAAGAATGAAGAATCTTCAACCAAAAAATGACTTTTTAACAAAATTGTTGAATTTTCTAGAAAGTAGAATAATTTTTAACCGAATGAGATGAATTCTCGACAAAAAAATGTGATAATAAAACCAAAGACGAATTTTCAACAAAAGAATTCATTTTTCAAGGAAAAAGGATACTTTTTGACAAAATTGCTTATGTTTTTAACAAAGTAGATTAATTTTTTACCAAATAGTTGAATGTTTACAAAAAACATTTATTTTTTACCGTGAAGAATAATTTTCTGGCGAAAAACCGAATTTCCACAAAAATACATAAGTTTAGTTTTTAATCAAATAATTAAATTTTCCACCAAAAACACGAATTTTCAAAAAAGTAGAATAATCTTTCACTTTGACCGAAAAAATATTTTAAAATTTTTTCTAAAAATACGTACATTTTTTACCAATCAATTCAACTTCCCACCAAATAGTTCAATTTTCAACCAAAAAGATGAATTCTCAACAACAAAAATTAATTTTCAATCAAATAGTTGAATTTTCTATTAGATAGTTGAAATTTCTACCAAATAGTTGAATTTTCGAACAAAGTAATAAAGTTTTTGACCGAAACAGAACCTATTGGCTTCAGTAACAACAATAACATTGAAAATTTCTAAAGAAAAATTTATTGGAAAAAATTCTTTTCCCCCAACAATGTCAAATGCACTATCGAATTCAATAACAACAATAAAATTAAAAATTTCGATAGCAAATTTTCTGAGGAAAAATGTTCTGAAAAAAAAATTTTTCGCAAAAATATAAAAAGCGCTATCGGCTTCAGTAACAGCAATAACATTGAAAATTTCGATAGTCAATTTTCTGAGGAAAAATCTTCTAAAAAACAAATTTTTCAGCAAAAATGTCAAAAGCGCTATCTGCTTCAGTAACAACAATAACATTGAAAATTTTGATAGTAAATTTTCTGAGGACAAATGTTATGAAAAAAATTATTTTTCCCAACAGTGTCTAATGCACTATCGGCTTCAATAACAACAATAACATTGAATATTTCGATAGCAAATTTTCTAAGGAAAAATTTTATGATGAAAAAATTTTCCCCAAAAAATGTCAAAAGCGCTACCGGCTTCAATAACAACAATAACATTGAAAATTTCGATCTTGAATTTTCTGAGGAAAAATTTTCTGAAAAAAAATTTTTTTCCCAACAAAGTCAACTGCATTATCTACTTCAATAACATTGAAAATTTCGATAGTCAATTTTCTGAGGAAAAATTTTCTAAAAAACAAATTTTAAAACAAAAATGTCAAAAGCGCTATCGGCTTCAGTAACAACAATAACGTTGAAAATTTCGATAGTCAATTTTCTGAGGAAAAATATTCTGAAAAAAAATGTGTTCCTATAAATGTGAAAAGCGCTATCGGCTTCAGTAACAACAATAACATTGAAAATTTCGATCGTAAATTTTCTGAAGGACAAACGTTCTGAAAAAAATTATTTTTCTGAACTGTGTCAAATGCACTATCGGCTTCAATAACAACAATAACATTGAAAATTTCGATAACAAATTTTCTGAGGAAAAATTTTCTAAGGAAATAATTCTTCCCGAAAAATGTCAAAAGCACTATCGACCTCAATAACAACAATAACATTGAAAATTACTATAGTAAATTTCCTAAAGAAAAATTTTCAGGAAAAATTTTTTTTTTCTCAAGAATGTCAAATGCACTATCGACTTCAATAACAACAATAACATTGAAAATTTAGATAGTAAATTTTCTGAGGAAAAATTCAATGAAATAGTTTGAATTTTCAAGAAAAATATAAATTTTTAACAAAATTATCGAATTTGTAACCATAAAGTTAATGTTCAACCAAATAATTGAATTTTCTATCAAAATAGTAGAATTTTCATTGAAATAGTGTGAATTTCTACAAAAATATGACTTTCTAACAAAATTATTGAATTTTTAACCTTGAAGTTAATTTTCAACCAAATAATTGAATTCTTTATCAAAATAGTTGAATTTTCAATGAAATAGTTTGAACTTCTACAAAAAATATGGCTTTTTAACAAAATTATTGAACTTTTGACCATAAAGTTAATTTTTAACCAAATAATTGAATTTTTTATCAAAATAGTTGAATTTTCAATAAAATGGTTTGAATTTCTAGGAAAAACATGAAATTTCAACAAAATTATTCAATTTTTCACTATAAAGTTATTTTTGACCATGAAGGTAATTTTTAACCAAATGATTGAATTTTCCATTCAAATAGTTGAATTTTCAATGAAGTAGTTTGAATTTATTAAAAAATATGACTCTTTAATAAAATTATTGAATTTTCGACCATAAACTTAATTTTCAACCAAATAATAAATACTCTAATGAAAAAGTATGAGGGCGCCATTAAATAAATAGGAATCTTGATTCATTTTTGATATTTGTAAAATATTTAATAACACTGTTAAAAAGGCGTATCAGATTAGTATGTTAGTTGTGGTTCTAGAAACAAAATGTTCCGAATCGAAAAAATATACAATTTTTTATTTTTTTTTTCAAATACTTTTTACACTATAATCTTTTTTTCAGTTGTCATTAAATAGATTTGAATATCTGAGATCTTTCAACTGATAAAAATACATTAGAAACAAATTTGAACTCTAAGGGAATTAAAACAGAAAAATTCGTTTTCTGGATAGACATTTTTGTGTTTTCAAATTATATATTTCCAGCTCATTAAGAAAAAATACTTTGAACTTAGGGTTCTGTAATGTAAAGAATACCTGAAGTAGAAAAAAATTGACAAGAATAAGCAGGCAAAATCCATCAAAATCCATCTACTGATAAAAACACATTTAAGCAAATTATATCTATATATATTTTTCAAGCTAGAACACTTCTTAAGAATAGGCATATATATATGTATGTATATATATATCTGAAACTAAAGGTTAACAACCACTAAGAAATTCAAAATGGTGGATCCGATATGGCAGACTAAAATGCAAAAAGTCAAGTGATTTGAATGAATGTCAGTACTAAAGGGTTTTTCACGTCGCTGATGACGAATCCCGGGTAACAATGGAGAAATTTAAAATGGCGCATCCAATATGACGGATCAAAATGCAAAAAGTCACGTGATTTGAATGAAAGGCAGTACTAAGAGTTTTTTTTAGATCACTGATGATGAATCTGGTGTCAAAATTATGAAATTAAAAATGGCGGATCCAATATGGCGGACTGAAATGCAAAAATACGTGATTTGTATGAAAGTCAGTACTAAAGGGGTTTTCACGTCGCTGATGACGAATCCCGGGTAAAAATGGAAAAATTCAGAATGGCGCATCCAATATGGCGGACCAAAATGAAAAAGTCACGGGATTTGAATAAAAGTTAGTACTAAGGTTTTCTTTTAGATAACTGATGACGAATCTGGTGTCAAAATTAGGAAATTCAAAATGGCGGATCCAATATGGCGGAATAAAATACAGACATCTAGGTGATTTGAATGAAAATTAATACTAAGGGGTTTTTGGGGGCGCTGATGACGAATCCGGGCTTAAAATCGAAAAATTCATAATAGCGGATCCAATATGGCGGACTAAAATGCAAAAAGTTACGTGATTTGAATGAGAGTCAATACTAACGGGTTTTTTAGATCACTGATGACGAATCTGGTATCAAAATTAGGAAATTAAAAATGGCAGACCCAATATGGTGGACTAAAATGCAAAAATCCAGGTGATTCGAATGAAAATTATTGCTAGGGGGTTTTCTAAGCCGCTGATGACGAATCCGGGATCAAAATCGAGAAATTCAAAATAGCGGATCCAATATGGCGGACCAAAATGCAAAAAGTCACGTGATTTGAATGAAAGTCAGTACTAAGGGTGTTTTTAGATCACTGATGATGAATCTGGTATCAGAATTAGGAAATTCAAAATGGCGGATCCAATATGGCAGACTAAAATGCAAGAATTCAAGTGATTTGAATGAAACTCAGTACTAAGGAGTTTTTCATATCGCTGATGACGAATCCAGGGTCAAAATGGAGAAATTCAAAATAGCGGATCCAATATGGCGGACTAAATGCAAAAAGTTACGTGATTTGAATAAAAGTTAGTACTAAGGGGTTTTTTTTAAAACAGGGGGAAAAAATGAATTCTCAATGAAAAATAAAATAGTTGATTTTTCAAACAAAAAAATTTCAATTTTAAATATACAACAGTTAAGTTTAACCAAAAAAAAAAAGAATTTCAACCCAAGAAGGATGACTTTTTTAACAAAATTGTTGAATTTTCAACAAAATAATTACATTTTTAACCAAAAAGATGAATTCTCAACCAAAGATACAATAGTAGACTTTTCAATTGAAAAGAATGAATTTTCAACGAAAAATAGTAGCATTTTCTTATTATGTTCTTTTAATTCGGTTCGCATTTAAGCGAAGAAATGAGAAAAAGGGAAGTTTTTTTTAAAACAGGGGGGAAAAATGAATTCTCAACGAAAAATGTAATAGTTGATATTTCAACCAAAAAATATTTTAATTTTCAATCAAATACAGTTAAGTTGAACCAAAAAAAAAGAATTTTAAACCAAGAAAAATGACCTTTTTTAACAAAATTGTTGAATATTCAACAAAATAATTAAATTTTCAACTAAAAGGATAAATTCTCAGTCAAAAACATAATAGTAGACTTTTTAATTAAAAACAATGAATTGTCAACGAAAAATAGTTGCATTTTCTTATTCTGTTCTTTTAATTCAGTTCGCATTTAAGCGAAAAAGCGATAAAAAGGGGAAGTTTTTTGAAAACAGGGGGAAAAAGATGAATTATCAACGAAAAATGTGAGTTGATATTTCAACCAAAAAATATTTTAATTTCAAATCAAATACAGTTAAATTTAACCAACAAAAAAAAAGAATTTTAAACCAAGAAAGATGACTTTTTTAAACAAAATTGTTGAATATTCAGAAAATAATTGAATTTTTAACCAAAAGGATAAATTCTCAATCAAAAACATAATAGTACACTTTTAATTAAAAAGAATGAACTTTCAACGAAAATTAGTTGCATTTTCTTATTCTGTTATTTTAATTCGGTTCGCATTTAAGCAAAAAAAAAATGAGAAAAAGGAACAGTTTTTTTAAAACAGGAGGAAAAAGATGAATTATCAACGAAAAATGTAAGTTGATATTACAACCAAAAAAGATGGTTATTTTAAGTCAAAAACAGTTGAATTCGACAAAAAAACCCATGAACTTTAAACTAAGAAGGATGAGTGAAAAAATTGTTGAATTTTCAACAAAATCGCCTTCACTCCTTCGTTCTTTATAATTCATCACTCCCCACACAATCCTTTCTTCTCTAACATCTTTACCACATTCTTTTATAACCTTTCTTTATCTTTAATTTCTCTCCTATGTACTCCCCATACATGCTATGTTTCATCCTACCATTCACAGATGCTGCACGTTCTGCTCTACTTCTTCTCCCAATAGATTCTCTTCTTTACCTAGTATGCCAATAGCTCTTGCTATTTATGTCCTTCTTTATTCTTCTTGACCTTTTCTTTTACTTCTCCCCTAGATAGACTTTGCAACATTTCACATTCACTCATTCATTTTTTCTAATTCGTCACTCCTCACACAATCCTGTTTTCTCTAACATCTTTACCACATTTCTTTACCAGCTTTCTTCATCTTTAATTCCTCTCCTGAATAGTCCCCATACATGCTATGTTTCATCCACCCATTCACAGATGCTGCACTTTTTACTCTGCTTCTTCTCCCAATAGATCCTTTCCTTTATTTAGTATTCCAATAACTCTTGCTATTTACATCCTTCTTTATTCTTCTTCACTTTTTCTTTCAATTCTCTTCTACCTTAACCTTGCAATTTTCAACATTCACTCTTTCATTTTTTATAATTTGTCACTCCTCACACAATCCTTTCTTCCCTAACATCTGTACCCCATTCTTTCATCAGCTTTCCCCATCTTTAATTTCTCTCCTGAATACTGCTCATCCATGCTGCTATATTCCAATCACTTATTCACAGATGCTGCACTCTCTATTCTGCTTCTTCTACCAATAGATCCTTTTCCTTACATAGTATCCCAATCTAACTCTTGCTATTTATATCCTTCTTTATTCTTCTTAACTTTTTCTTTCACTTCTCTTCTACCTTAAAATTGCAATTTTCAACATTCACTCTTTCATTTTTCATAATTTGTCACTCCTCACACAATCCTTTCTTCCCTAACATCTTTACCCCATTCTTTTATCAGCTTCCCCGATCTTTAATTTCTCTCCTGAATACTCCTCATCCATGCTGCTATATTCCAATCACTCATTCACAGATGCTGCACTTTCCACTCTGCTTCTTCTCCCAACAGATCCTTTTTCTTACCTAGTATCCCAATCTAACTCTTGCTATTTATATCCTTCTTTATCCTTCTCGACTCATTATTTTTTTCACATCTCTGTAGAATTCATGCCAAAAAAAGACCAATTTTTAACAAAATAGCTGAATGCCCAAAAAAAAATAATTTTCTACAAAACAGTTCAATTTTTTAACACAAAAATATGAATTTTCAATTAAATAGATGAATTTTATACCAAAAAAGACGAATTTTAAACGAAATAGTGCCATTGTCAACCAAAGATTATTAAGATTAAGATTAAGATTAAGATTATTAAGTTTCAATCAGCTGAATTTCTAAACGAAAAACACAAATTTTCAACAAAATAGTGCAATCCTCAACAAAAACAGATTAATTTTTAATCCAAAAATACGAATTTGCAACCAAATAGTTCAAATTTTGTCTTAAAAAAGATTTTTCAGTCATGAAAGAAAAAAAAATTAATCAAAGTTATTATTTTTGGGTGATAAATAATTAAAAATACAAAATAAAAACCTCTATCACACATTTCATTTTCAAGTTAATTTCTTCATTTGTTTTTAAAATTAAATAAATATATAATATACCTAAGATTCTTGACAAAATTAAAAAAAAATTTGAAGCTTCCAGATATGTTGAAAAAGTATAATTTTTTATTTTTCAGGATTTTAAAATATTTTAAGAAAAATTCGAGTCAGTTTGAAAGATATTTAGGTCTTTCAGAAGTTTAGAAAATAAATATCTCTTAAACTGACGCGAACTATTCCTAACATTTTGAACAATCTTTCAAAATTAAAAAAAATTGCCCTTAAATCTTTCAGATATTTTCGAAATTCGTACAAATATTTGGAAATTATAATAATATTCTGAAACTATTTCAAATTTTCTTTAAACATTGATTTTTCAAAATGAATAGTAATAAAAATTTTCCCAGGAATCTCAAGAAATTTTTTTATTTTTTTAAAACCTCTGAAACTTCTTAAAAAGCTTTTTTAACCATTTTTAAAACTTGTAAACCTTCTAAATATCTTTTAAAATTCTTCCAATTCTTCCGACATTTTTCTTTAAATTCTGAAAAAATTAAAATACTTGCCTTGAAATCTTCAAGATTCTGTTTTGACAATTTTGAAAATCTTCTGAAATGCTAAAATATTTTTTTTATTATTATCTTAAAATTAATTTTTGAAAATAAAAAATCATTTTCAATTATCTCATGAATTATGAGAAATATTTTTTATAATCCTGAAACATTTTGATTATTGTTTTCCAAAAATTTCAAAAGCGCTATAGGCCTCAATAACAACAATAACGTTAAATATTTCGATAGTAAATTTTCGGAGGAAAAGTTTTCTGAAGAAAAACGTTTTTCCCGAAAAATGTCAAAAGCGCTATAGGCTTCCATGACAGCAGTAACATTAAAAATTTCGATAGTGCATTTTCTGAGGAAAAATGTTGTGAAGAAAAAATTTTTTTCCAAAAATGTCAAAAGCGCTATAGGCCTCAATATCAACAATAACATTAAAAATTTCGATATTAAATATTCCGAGGAAAAATTTTCTGATGAAAAAATTGTATCCCAAAAATTTCAAAAGCGCTATAGGCCTCAATAACAACAATAACATTAACAATTTCGATAGTAAATTTTCTGAGGAAAAGTTTTTAGACGAAAAAATTTTTTCCCGAAAAATGTCAAAAGCGCTATAGGCAATAAATAAATAACAACAATAACATTAAAAATGTCTATAGTAAATTTTGTGAGGAAAAGTTTTCTGGAGAAAAAATTTTTTCCAAACAATCTCAAAAGCGATATAGGCCTCAATAGCAACAATAACGTTAAATATTTCGATAGTAAATTTTCTGAGGAAAAGTTTTCTGAAGAAAAATGTTTTTCCCAAAAATGTCAAAAGCGCTATAGGCCTCAATAACAAGAGTAACATTAACAATTTCGATAGTAATTTTCTGAGAAAAAATTCTCTGAAGAAAAAATTTTTTCCCAAAAATCCCAAAGGGGCTATAGGCCTCAATAACAACAATAACATTAAAAATTTCGATAGTAATTTTCTGAGAAGAAATTTGCTGAAGGAAAAATTTTTTCCCAAAAATGTCAAAAGCGCTATAGGCTTCAATAACAACAGTAACATCAAAAATGTCGATAGTAATTTTCTGAGAAAAAACTTTCAGAAGAAAAAAAATTTTCCCAGAAATCTCAAAAGCGCTATAGGCCTCAATAACAACAGTAACATTAACAATTTCGATATTAAATTTTCTGAGGAAAAATTTTCTGAAGAAAAAATTGTTTCCCAAAAATGTCAAAAGCGCTATAGTCCTCAATAACAACAATAAAATTCGAAATTTTGATAGTAAATTTTCTGAGGAAAAGTTTTCTGAAGAAAAAATTTTTTCCCAAAAATCTCAAAAGCGCTATAGGCCTCAACTATTAACACTATTTTACACTTTTTTTGAACGATTACACTATTTTACTACTATTTCGAACAAAATTAAACTAAAGAAACTATTTTCTCACAATTTTCTGATAATTCCACTATTTCTTTACTTTTTCTTAGAAAATATTTTTCATTTTATTTGCAAATTGGCTATAAATTTGCAATCAGATAGTTAAATTTTCAACGAAAAAATGTAATAGTTGATATTTAAACCACAACAGATTTTAATGTTGAATAAAAAAAGTTGAATATAATAAAAAAAGACGAATATTCATCAAAATACATAAAGTTTTAATCAGATAGTTCAATTTTCAAGTAAATATTTTGAACAATGAATGTGATGTTGGTCCAAATTTTATTTGGTTAATTTTTAATCTGTATTTTTTTCGTTTCTAAAAATTTTGAACTAAATTTAAATTAATTTTCAACAAAAGAGTTGAATTTTGAACAAAAGAATTAAATTTTCACAAAATAGTTACAATTTCAACAAAATAATTAAATTCTCTCCAGAAGAGTTGAATTTCGAACAAAGCAATTAATTTTTCGACAAAGAATAATTATTTATGTATAATAATAATAAGGTAATAATAATAATAGAAATAATAGAATAATAAGAATCTTTAAGCTAAAAAAGATAAATTTTCAACTAAAAATGATGTAGTGTTATTTTTATTGAGAAGAAATAATTTTCAATAAAAAAAAAACGATTTTTCTACAAAACTTTAATTTTATACCAAATAGTTGAATTTTGTACCAAATGGTGGAATTTTCATGTCAAATAGACGATTTTTCTATAAAAACAGTTGAGCTTTTAATTTCAAAATAGGAATTTAAAAAAAAAAGTTATTTTACAATCAATCGGTGGTATTTCAAAAAAAAAACAGATTTTAATTTAAAATTTAAAAAAACAGTTGAATTTAACCAACAAAGATACATTTTAAACAAAATACTTGAATCCTCATCATAAACAGATTATTTTCAACTAAACAATTTGATTTTTAACCAAAAAATTTATTTTCTACCAAAAAAGACGAATTTTCAACAAAATACATCAATTTTCAATCAAATAGTTAAATTTTCTACCAAATTGTTTAATTTTCCAGCCGAAAATACGAATTTTTTACAAAGCAGTTTAATTTTTAACCCGAAAATGTGAATTTTCAACTCCAAGTTTACACCTTAATTTCAACTAGTGTCACGATCTAGGAAAGGTTAAAAAAATCTGAAATTCAAATGACGCATGTTTTGTAATTATAAAAACCTTTAATACAAGCCAGTGGAACTTAACAGATCTTCACATGCTCCCGCGAAATGACAAGATGTTCAAGCGCGCGTCTAGTTTCAATCCGCTTAAGCTTGTACTTGTTCGTGTTCAAAATAAATTTCAAATCTTCAAATTTTCAACTGATTTTGACATGATTTGAACTTATTGATGCAATTAGTTTTAACTTCGTATTCTCTCTTTTTCATTATCGTCTATTTCATTGAAGTGAGTAATTTTACACGAGAAACCGAAAAAAGTTCTACCCGAGACCGAAACATTTCGAAAATTGTGATGGGCGTAGCACAAATAATTTCAGTGAGGCTAGTTAATTTGTAGATTATTGCAAATAATCAGTGATCGGCCCTGATAACCATGGTATTAAATCAAATGTTTTGAATTCTCTGAATTCTACTGAAAGCATTGAATTCTTTTCAATCATTTCCAAAATCATCGACTTTGGTCGACGATGCACCACTAGTGAATCCTAGTTCACTAGTGGTGGTAAGAAAGCAAGAGAATTCTGCAGAATTCAAAAGACTTTAAGGAATTCACAATAATCCTACGTGAGTTCTAAAGATTTTAGAAAAATTTGAAAGATTTCAATGAAATTCAAAGACTTCTGAATTCCGCATAATTGAAAAAAGTGTGCATCTCAATTCAGTAGACGTTCACCCGCCAACCAAAGTTGCTGCATTTAGAAATAGTTGAGAGGAATTTCGTGTTTTCAGAAAAATTTAGGAAATCAAAGATAAACCCAGTTATGTCCTGAAATATTCAAGGAAATTCAAAGATCTTCAAAAGAATTCAAAAGATTACAAATGAATTCTAAGAAATCGAGATAATTCTGCAGAATATAAAAGACTCTGAGGAATTTCATTCGGATCATTTGAGGAAAGCAAACGTTATCTCATACGACATTCCTTCAGGAGTGAGTATTCGAGATGGATAACGTTAGATGCATTTTGTTCACCTCTAATATTGAAGTCAAGGTGAAGTGTTTCAGCAGCCTCCTCTGCTGCTTTGCACCGAAACGCTCCTTTGTCCACTTCTTCGTGCTTCCTGACCATTTTAAAAATGATCGACCTAAAGCATCAGAATACCACTGCAGTTTTTTTATAATGTCAAGCTGTCAAGTTTTGATGTGGAAATTGTAAAAACTATGTTTTCCGTAGACAATTATTACAATATTTATGAAGGTAAGTGAGTTTCTGTTAAATATCTTCTTCGTATGTCGTTTGAAAAACGTAAGTGGGAAAAACATTTGTTTTAACCTGTAACAGCAACCTTTTTTCCTTATTTCCTATAAATATTTATTTCGCACTCGTTTCCGTATGAGAAAAACAATTTTCAGATTATTTTTTACCACACAGTAAAATCCACTGAAAATGGTTCAAATGCCTCTAACTCCTTACGTTCGGAGTGGTGATATGTCAGGGGAGTTAGGTTAAAAGTCTGTCCCAATACCGGCACTATGTTCGAGTGTGACATGGTTCGTTTTTTTTGTGTTTCATTGGAAGTGTTTGTCAAATGAAATCAAAGAAACATTTCCAACTTATTAGGGTGGGGGGGGGTCTTACTTGTGACTTTACGCTAGGGGGTTCAAACTGTCTCTAATTATCTGCAAAGGACTTGGGGATTCCGGAACTGTTTGTTATAAATAATTTATTATTATAAAGTCGGACAGATTTTATATGATGATAAACGATTTTTTATAATGTTGATGAAAGATAACTTACCAAAAATTGTTGTGATCTGAATAGGCACACTTTAAATAAAACTTCATGTCAGATGGCGAGTTCATTTTAAAAATTTTTGAAATAATTACGATTCAAACTGAAAATGTTGAAGCTTCAAGAGGGCTTTTTTTCTCATTGCAAATACTCATTATTGAACTATTACATTTGTAAGGTTCTATTTTGAACTTTCAAATTTTTAGAATCCCCATTCTTTATAACCAAATTCTGGTAGCCTGTGCTTATAAAAAGTGAGTATTTTCCGACATTTTTCATGAAGGTGAAGGTCCATGCGTGGGGTTGCTTCTGGAAATTAGGTTTTGGCGTAACGCACATGTTCACTGAAAAACTGAGCGCCGCAAGGATGCTCAAAATATATCAGACGGCTTTGATAAATTCTACAGACAAGTGGTTTGGGCAAGTAGATAGATAATGAATACGTCAGGAAGACAAGGACACAAAACATCGCAGCCGTCCATGCAGCCAGTGAAAAGAGGAAAATGGGATCACTGTCTTGTAATAAAATTCCCCAAATGGCAAATTCACGAATAATTTATAATATTACCGAATTGAAAAATTTCATAATAATAAAATTCACGACACTGTGGAATTCCCGAATTGGAAAATTTTCCGAATTAAAAATTCCCAAATAAAAAATTCCGGAATTTAAAAATTCCCGAATAATAAAATTTCCAAATAATAAAATTTCAGAATTGGGAAATTCCTGAACAGTTTATAATATTACCGAATTGGAAAATTTCCTAATATTAAGATTACCGAATAATAACATTTACGAAATAATAAAAAATCCGGCTAATCATAAAATTTCCGAATTGGAAAATTTTCAAATAATAAAATTCCGGAATTTAAAAATTTCCCTATAATAAAATTCCCCAAATCGCAAATTCACGAATCGTTTAAAATATTACTGAATTGAAAAATTTCATAATAATAAAATTCCCGAAATTGTGGAATTCCTTAATGTTACAATTTCCGATTTAGAAAATTCCCAAATAATAAAATTCCGGAGTTTTAAAATTCCCGAATAATAAAATTTCCGAAAAATGAAATTTCCTAATTGGAAAATTTCCAAATAATAAAATTCCTGAATTATAAACATTTCGAACTGGAAAATTCCCGAACAGTTTATAATATTACCGAATCGGAAAATGTGCTAATAATAAAATTCCAGATACTGTGAAATTCTCGAATATAAAATTTCCGAATAATAAAATTTCCGAATTGCAAAAATTCCCAAATAATAAAATTCTCGAACTATAAAATTTCCGAATAATAAGTTTTTCGAATTTGAAAATTTCCAAATAATAAAATTCCCAAATTTGGAAATTCCCGAACAGTTAATAATATTACCGAATAGGAAAATTTCCTAACAATAAAATTCCCAACACTGTGAAATTACCGAATAATAAAATTCCCGAATAATAAAATTCCGAATAATAAAATTTCCGAATAATAAAATTACCGAATAATAAAATTCCCGAATAATAAAATTTCCGAATAATGATATTTCCGAATAATAAAATTTGCAAATAATACAATTTCCGAATTAGAAGATTCCCAAATAATTAAATTCCGGAATTTAAGAATTCCCGTGTAATAAAATTCCCCAAATGGCAAATTCACGAATAATTTATAATATTACCGAATTGAAAAATTTCATAATAATAAAATATTATTAACAATAATAACAGATTGTTTAAGGAATTATCTTAATTAACAGTAAAGAACTACTACCTCTCTCTAATTGAAAATTTGACAAAAAGTAGAAAATTTTTTAAAGACCGCGACTTTCTATTTCAATTCTAAGAGAAAATTTATAAAATAAATTCATTTAAACATTTACTTATCAGTATGAAATAGTATTTTATGCATTAGAAACAATTTGCATGAAATAGAATTATAATTAGCGCAAAAACATTAATTTACATTTAACCTGACTCTTAAAATTGACAAAAAAAGCCTATGAATGATTGCAATAAATTTTAGGAGAAAGACCCAAGCGTAGATAATAAAAAAGACGTCATAATTGTTTATTCAAATGTACTTATATGCTTATTTGTGTTTTTTGCCGTCCTTTTCTCCAAGGAGCGGAAGTAAATGGTGGGGAAGTAGGGAACTAGGGGTGGGGAAGTGAAGGTGGGGGTGTACGGAAACTGGAAGAACGTGAAGGGAACGAAAGGTAAAAGAAATAAAGTGGGTTAAGAAAGTGGGGGTAGTATAAGAAATTACGAAAAATTAGAGGAAGGGGGGAAATTACTAGATAAAGGGTGAGTAGGGGAAAGTGATAGGCGAGGAAGAAAACTAGGCAAAGTCGAGTGTCAGCAGCGTTATTCATAAAAATGGAGAAAAAGAATTGTGGACCCTCCTACTGTACGCATAGAACATCTTCAAGTGTTGAAGTGCGGAGAAGAAGGCTGTGCCGAAGATAAAGGCTGTGCCAAGTAAGAAGACTGTGCCGAATGAGAAGGCTGCGTTGTGTAAAAAGGCTGTGTCGAAGTAAAAGGCTGTGTGGATAAGAAGACTGTGCCGAATGACAAGGCTGTGCCGAACAAGAAGGCTGTGCCAAAGAAGAAGGGTGTGCCAAATAAGAAGGCTGTGTTGAATAAAAAGGCTGTGCTGAAGAAGAAGGCTGCGTCCGATGAGATGTCTGTGCCAAAGAAGAAGCTCGTGCCGAAGAATGAGACTGTGCTGAAGAATAAGGCTGTGCCGAATAAGAAGGCTATGCCGAAGAAGGAGGCTGTGCCGAAAAAGGAGGCTGTGTTGAATGAAAAGGCTGTGCCAAGTGAGAAGGCTGTGCCGAATAAGAAGGCTGTGCTAAGTAAGAACGCTGTGTCAAAGAAGGAGGCTTAAACATCTCTTAGAACAAATAATATAGGGGATTAGGGGCGCCACATCCTAGGGGACGCTCCAAAGTGGGGCAGAACAAGAAAAAAAGGTTGAAAATTACTTGCAGAAGTCAATTCTTGACTGATTTTTCATTGTTCTTGTAGAAAAATACAAAAAAAAATTTCAGTGCAAAATCTAAATTTTGAATAAGCTATATTTTCAGGATCATTTTTTTTAACGTTATATTAATATAATCTTTATAAAATTCTTGAGACAATCGACAAAGATTTTGAAGGTTTCAGATACAAGTCAAATCGAAATTGCAACAAAAAAGTTAATTTTCAACGGAATAGTTACATTTTTAACAAAAATAGATAAAACACAACGAAAAATGGTTGAAAAATAGTTGAATCCTCAACCAAAGAAGATTTATTTTTATCCAGTTGTATTTTAAACCCAAAAAAATGAATTTTTCACCAACACAGATGAATTTTCTACAAAATAGTTGAATTTTTGTAGCCACAAATGTGAATTTTCAGAAAAAAAGTTAATTTTAAACCAAATAGTTGAATTTTCAACAAAATAGATGAATTTCCAATGAAATCGTTACATTTTCTACCAAACAGAATAATTTTTAACTAAATTATGAATTGTCAGCCAAAGACAATGAATTTTTGACAGAGTTGTTCAACTTTTAACCAAGTGGTTGAATCTTAAGCCAAAAACGATGAATTCTTAACGAAAAATGCCATAGTTGATACATATTTCAATCTGGAAATATTTATTTTCAAATTCAAAACAGCTCATTCATCTAAAAAAAAGCGGAATTTTCAAAAACATAGTCAAATCCTCAACCAGTACAAATTAATTTTCGACCTAGACGATGAATTTTTAACCAAGAAGGTAAATTTTTTGCCAAAAAAGAGGAATTGTCGAAGAAATACATGAATTTTCAACAAAATACATGGATTTTAAATAATATAGTTACATTTTCATACAGAGAGATTATTTTTTGACTAAAATTATGAATCTTCATTAAAAAAGTGAATTTTTAACAACGAAGTTAAACTTTTCATTTAACAAAGCAGTTCAACTTTGAACCAAGTGGTTGAAGTTTCAACCAAAAAAGATCAATTCTGAACGAAAAATATAATGGTTGATATAACAATGAAAAAATATTTTACTTTTTAATCAATAAAGGACTAAGGAAAAGGGAAGTAGGGAAACAAGAAAGTGGGGAACTAAGGGAGTGGGAAAGAGGGGAAGTAGGTAGGCAGCGAGGTGTTGAAGTGGAAAGGTGAAAAAGTATGGAAGTTGGAAAATGGGGAAGTGGGGAAATATAAAAGTTGGGAAGGGGGAAGTGGAGAAATAGGGAATTGGTGAAGTAGGGGAGTGAGGAAGTGGAGGAGTGGGTTAATAGAGAAGTGGTGAAGTACTTATAGAGGAATTAAGAAATGAAGTAATAAAAAAGTGAAACAAGAAAAAGAAATTGAAAAAAAAAGAAATACAAAACTAAAGAAACAAATTAATAAAGAAGTAGAGATGTAAAGAATTAAAGAAGAAAAGAAGTTACGCAGTAAATAAACATATAGAAGTAAAGAAGTAAAGAAGTAAAGAAGTAAAGAAGTAAAGAAGTAAAGAAGTAAAGAAGTAAAGAAGCAAAGAAGCAAAGAAGTAAAGAAGTAAAGAAGTAAAGAAGTAAAGAAGTAAAGAAGTAAAGGAGCAAAGAAGTAAAGAAATAAAGAAGTAAAGAAGTAAAGAAGTGAAGAAGTAAAGAAGTAAAGAAATAAAGAAGTAAAGAAGTAAAGAAGTAGAGAAGTAAAGAAGTAAAGAAGTAAAGCAGTAAAGAAGTGGAGAAGTAGAGAAGTGAAGATGTAGAGAAGTAAAGAAGTAAAGAAATGAAGAAGTAAAAAAATGAAGGAGTGGAGAAGTAGGGAAGCAAAGAAGTAAAGAAGTAAATAAGTGAAGAAGTAAAGAAGACAAGAAGAAAAGAAGTAAAGAAGAAAAGAAGTGAAGAAGTAAAGAAGTAAAGAAGTAAGGAAGTGAGGAAGTATGAAGGTAAGGAAGTAATGAAGTAAGGACGTAAGGAAGTAATGATGTAAGGAAGTGAGGAAGTAAGGAAGTACGTAAGTGAGGAAGTAAGGAAGTAAGGAAGTGAGGAAGTTAGGAAGTGAGAAAGTAAGGAAGTAAGAAAGTGAGGAAGTGAGGAAGTAAGGAAGTAAGGGAATAAAGAAATAAAGAAGTACAGAAGTACAGAAGTGAAGAAATAAAGAAGTAGAGAAGTAAAGAAGTAAAGAAGTGAAGGAGTGAAGAAATAAGGAAGTAAAGAAGTAAAGAAGTGGAGAAGTAGAGAAGTACAGATGTAGAGAATTTTAACTAAAAAATATCAATTTAAAAAAATAGAATAGTTACATTTTCAATTGAAAAAATTAATTAAACAAAAAAAACGAATTTCCTAAAAAAATGTTTCCATTTTCAATCAATGAGGTGAATTTTCAACTAAAATTATGCATTTTCATCCAAAAAGTAAATTTTTAACATAGCAGTTGAACCAAGAAGATTAATTTTTTACCAAAAAAGATTAATTCTCAACAAAACACATTAATTTTCAACAAAGTAGTTAAGTGTTCAACTAAAAAAAATCAATTATCAACTCAAAACGAACAATTTTCTACCAAAAATAGAATAGATAAATTTCTAGTTTAAACATTATATTAAAAAAAAAACAACAACGAATTTTCAACCGAAGAGATGAATTTTCCACTAAAATTATGAATCTTCACCTGGAATAGTTAAATTTTCCAAAAAACAAGAACTTTAACCAAATAAATGAATTTTCAACCGTGAGGTTGAATTTTTAACAAAATAAATTAATTTTCAACCAAAAGGTTGAATTTTCTCAACAAAAATTAATTTTCAACAATATAGTTAAATTTTCTATCAAAAAGATGAATTTTCAAGGAAATAGATTAATTTTCTTTAAAAAAAAACAAGAATTTATCATATTTGAGTTATCAATTAAACCAAATAAATTATTTAAAAGAGTTTATTAGTTAAATTTTCAGTTAAAAAGAGTTAATTTTCAATAAGAAAAAACGAATTTTCAACAACAAAATAGCCAAAAAGATGAATTTTCAACAATATAGTTCAATTTTCTACCAAAATAGTTGAATTTTCAACTTAAAAAATGACTCTTTGACAAAGTATTGAATTTTTAACCAAGAAGATTACATAAAGATTACATAAAATTATGCCAAATTACTCCACCTAAACTAGACAATTTTAAAACAAAAAGGATTGCTTTTGACCAAAATTGTTGAATTTACAACAAAAAAGACGAACTTTTACCCAAATAGTTGAATCTTCTACCAAGAAAATTAATTTACTATTAAGAAAGACAAATCTTCCACAAAATACATCAATTTTCAACCAAATAATTGTACTTTTAACTGAAAAATATCAATGTAAAAAAATAGAATAGTTACATTTTCAATTTAAAAAATTAATTAAACAAAAAAACCGAATTTCCTAAAAAAAAAAGTTTCGAGTTTTGTCTCTTAACTTTGAAAAGTGTGGCGCTAGTGTACACCGACAGGGATACTACATGATAATCTCTTCAGAAAAGGCGCTTCATACAATTATGATAGAACTTCACTTACAGGTAAGTTCGTTTAATCATCTAATTATTTCGCGAACTTTGTAAGAAATATTTGACTTGAATAAACATCAGCTTGAATAAATATGAAATCAAGTGCCTAAAGAAGGTTATTTTAATTGTATAGCTTTTTTCCTAATGCAAGAGATAATTTGAGGCTTCTTCAAATAAAATTGGTAAAACTTGAATAATTACCATAGAAAGTTTGCAAAGTCGATTAGCGAAGAGTGAGTAACCAATGATTAGTAGAAAACTTATATTTCGATTAGTGGAGATATTTCCTCTTTGCAATCCTAATTGTTTAAATATTGTACAGCCAATAATTTCTTGATAAAACATAAATGAATTTATTTGGGATGGTATATATTAATTAAAAAAGGTTATAAAAAAGGAAAACGTAAAGATAGAAAAGTTTAATAAAATGACGCTATGGTATACCATTTTTATCTCTCTTGAAACAATAAGAGGGTCATATTGTGAATTGTAGCCTGTTAAAAGACCTGTAATTCTTCTCTCAACCATTTTTTTATAACACTTGATATTTTGCTTGTATGTTTTTTAAAATACAACGAAGTAAAAAACTGAAAATTCAAATATTGAGCCACGCGATTCAAAGTATCGCAAAACGTATCAGGAAGCAATCATACCTTTTGAATGGACCAAAAAAATTTTCGTAACTATTTTTTGATTGGTTTCAATAGATCCTTTCGGTTTTCTTTATAGACAATACTATGAAACTAACAGAAAATTCCAATTTTTAGCCGAACTATCAAGTGATAGGATTTTCGAAATCCAAAAAAGCAAACGAAAATCAACATTTTAAGCCAAACAACACACGATATGAAAAAAGTCTGGAAAAGAAAAACGTTGCTTCTTGAAAGACCTATAAGATTATCATAACAAATTTTAGAATATTTCGATAAATCGAAAATTCAAATTTTGATCGCACAAAGAATAATGAAAAACCAAAAACTCCATTTTTCGGTCAACCTATGCAAGATAAGAAGCAACTGAATCAACAGAAATTATGCACCGAAAGAAGATTTACGAGTTTGTCATGAATAACATGTAACATATGGGGCATAATTTCTGAAGTGTACCACCTCAAAAATGAAAGTTGTCCGATCGGGCTAAAAATTTTTTAATTATAATTCTATTAGATAGTGCTACTTACATAAAACATCAATTATTCTGATAAATATTTATCAAACTGGAGGGGGTACAATTTTTGGATTTTATAACCTAAGCCTGACATTCAAACATTTGTAACTTTTTTTCTATTGCCTTGAACAAAATTTTAGTGGAACGTATATTATAGATTCTTTCATAAACTTTCTGGTGGTCATAACAGTTCTTAAAGAAAGTC
The DNA here is from genome assembly GCA_011634705.1 of Andricus grossulariae. NCBI lineage: Eukaryota > Metazoa > Arthropoda > Insecta > Hymenoptera > Cynipidae > Andricus > Andricus grossulariae. Next base: position 204,914,152 of record JAABKJ010075445.1, on the reverse strand, counting down.
AAAATTTGACCCTAACTTTTGAAAGTCAAAAATAAATTTGACTTTATTTTCAAATTTCGACACTTTTTTTTTCTTCAAAATAGTTTTAAAAGAAAGCTGTAATTTTTGATATAAGACCCCCAATTTTCAGACTGAAAAATTATTTCTTTCTGCGAGTAATTTGAACGATACTTAAACAAGATGCCATGATGGGTCGGGTGGAGCGCAATCTCCCCTAGTGCGCTCACGCCGAAGATCTTTGTGCAACGATTTAGTAACAGTTTTTTAAGTTGAGTAATATTATATGCTATCAGGATAACATCTCATTTCAGAAAGTGAGGCATAAAGCAACTAATCTTGAATTCCGTGGTGGTGCCCTCGACATGCGTTAGAATTTCCCTGTACTACCAAAAGGAGCTCAAATTTGCAGTTCATATAGACACCAACTCAACAACTCAGCGGGAATATTATTCTTGAACTCTGGTGATATAACAGAGCCTTCTGCTATTCGACAGCTAACCCACAGCGTAAAATATTGAGATGTCCTAGACACCAAACTGCAGTGTGAAAAAAATATCATTAAGATTGTGTTGAAGTACTTGGTCAAATCATCGAAAAATTCAATGCTTCTGAAGATCTTTAAGAACAATTTCATCTTCTTTCGCTTGCGCCAAAATCTTAGGACAAAGAAAACAGAAGCAGGTGTTCAATACATTAGAGTGAAAAGCAAGAAATGACCAAAAATTAGTTTCAGAGCATGGAATTCATAAGCTTTGGAATCCAAAAAGAGGAAGAGCATTGACTCCTGAAACTGAAACTCTAGCGAATAACTTTTATGGACGCGATTACATAAGTCGAATGATGCCTAGGATGAAAGACTTTGTGTCGATCAAGAATTATTTGAAACAAAGGTCAACAGCGTCTTCCAAACTGCTGATGAGATACTTGATGCAATTAATATTGGCGTACGCGTTCAAGTTTTTTCAACGGACCGAATACCTATTAATTAAACTTTATATTAATATATGTATGAAATATTATTTTTTAATTTATTTTGAATTGACGTGAAGATGAAGAATAAACGCCTTAGCGATTTCTGATCTGGAAGGCTTCTATTGCTTCTTTACTTGATCAGCTGTCGATATCTTGTCATGCTGATTCTGATAACGTGATTATACTGTTCCCTCCTTCTTCTTGGTACATTTCTTTTATTTCGTTTCAGTAGCCAATTTACCATTTTTCTCGTTGGATGTCGGATTGTTTTTGTTTTTCTCTTCTGCCACGCATCCGCTACTTTTGTCTCTTACTGTCTTCAGATTAAGAAAAGGAGGGATAAGGTGATTGTTTTACGTGAATAGGGGAATATTGTTTTGGAGGAACTCCTGGAAATCTTGGCAATCTAGCACGCGTGTAGAAATCTTGGAAGTCTTTGGCTAACCCTGTAAGAAGTCTTGCATTCAAAGTTATTAGAAATTTAAATATCTAAGAATGCCGTTTCTCTCCTTTTTTGAATCCCCGATTTGGCAGCGAAAATATTTAGATTCCAATCCCTTTCAAAGAAGATCGGAGCTGTCAAGCGTAACCTGAAATAAATTAAAAATACCATTTTCGTTTAACGCTACCAGTGTAGCAATCTTTTAACCTCATTATTCGAAAAACAGTAAATAAGAGCAGCGCAATATGCACATTTAGAAGGAATTAAAAATTTCCTATTTCATGGTCGATTTGGGGTATCCAAAAGTATTCAGAAAAATATTGTCGCCACTGGCTACAAAAAGGGACTCAGTTTTACAGATAATTTCTCTAGCTATGGGTACTCAAGTCGCGAGGACAAAAAAGGTATCGAAAATGATTCAATCAGTGTCGCATCACCATTGAACAGGAAATTTTCTAATATGACGATTTCAGATACTTAAAATTTTTCCTGAAAAATTTTAAATTATGTTAAATATAATGTATCTTGTAAAGAGAAAGAGATACGTCAAAACGGACAAAATTTTCAGATTCGCCTTCTGAGTAATTTAATTAGTATATAAATATTAATAATTAAACAGAAGTAAAAAGAGAATAATTGCCTTTTATATGACCGTATGACCAAATTAATTTTATTCATGAAGAATAACTACGATTTAAAAAAAAACTGTCGAAGAAAATTTACTGTGAGGAAATACTCCAATTCACTGAATATACATATACATATACATATACATACACATATACATATACATACACATATACATATACATATACATATACATATACATATACATATACATATCCATATACATATACATATACATATACATATACATATACATATACATATACATATAGATAATGTTTCAATTTAAAAACACTTTGCCAAAGATATTTCGTATTTGAAACAATTTTTGGTTTTGCTCTACAAAAATATCTAAGTCATGAGTTGGAATTTACAAGAAGGATAAAAATTGTATTAAAATTCAGTTGTGAACTGAGAAACTCAGAGAGCGATAAATTCCGATACTTCTGAAAGAAACTTTCCTCTCACCCTTCTGAAACTCATTGTTCTTTGTGTCCTGCATATTGAGCTGGGAAGAGTGCTTTTGAAAAGATTATCATCGAGAATTCAGAATCGTAAGAATTATAAGTTCGTCGCCTGAAAATAATATTTTCTCAGCGTTTGCAACCTTCAAGAGGAAGTAAATTTAAATATTTTTTGAAAATTCGTTTCATTTTTGTTTGGAAATTTATTTTTCCACTGAAAGTGTAACTATTCCATTTGAAGATTCTACTATTTGGTTGAAAATTTAATTATTTTGTTGAAAATCTAACGGTTTTGTTAAAAATTAATCCGTTTTGGTGAAAAACTCAACTACTTGGTTGAAAGTCGAACTTCTTTTTCAAAAATTAATTTTTTTGGTTGAAGATTCATCTCTTCGGTTGAAAATTTAACTATTTTTTGAAAATTCGTTTTCGATTGAAAATTCATTTTTAACTGAAAATTTAATTACTCCATATAAAAATTCTATTTGGTTGAAAATATAATTATTTTGTTAAAAATGTAACTGTTTAGTTAAAAAGTCACCTTTTCAGTCGAAAACTCAACTACTTGGTTGAAGTTGTCACTACTTTTATAAATATTATTTTTTTTTTTATTGTTGTTAAAAATTATTTCTTTTCTTGAAAAACTATTCCATTTTTGGAAAAATAATATTCTTGGTTAAAAAAATCATCTTTTGGGTTGAATGTTGAAGTCTTTTGTTAAAGTTTTCAAATCTTTAAAAATGTTTGGAAATCAATTGAAACATTTTAAAGCTCTGGAAAATGCCCTAGATCTTTTCAAATACCATAAAATAACTCAAATCCTATGAGTAACATTAAATTACTGAAATCACTTTAAAAATTCCTAGAATCTTTCAAAATTCCCTAAGATATTTAAAATCTTTCAAAATATTTGGGGATTTCTTGAATTTTTTCAAGCTTTTCAAAATCCTTTGCAATTTTGAAAAGTACCCTAAAATATTTTGAATCCTTTAAGATTCTTTCAAATTATTGAAATCCTTTGATTCTTTGACATCTTTTAGAATACTCTAAAAGTTCTCTTTACAATTTTTTGAAATTCCCTAAAATCATTTAAATCTATTAAAAATGCCTTAGAGTCTTTTTCGATTCCTTAAATATTTATTTGAATTATTTAAAAATTACTTTGATGTTAAAACTTTCTATAGCTTTCGAAAATGACTTAAAATCTTCCTAAATACTCTAAAATATTTACAATACTCTGAAATCAATTAAATTACTCAAATCAATTGAAAACGCCTAGAAATATTTTAGAATAATCTAAAAGTTTCCAAGTCCTCAAAACTTTATTATAATTCCCAGGAACTTTTTAAATCTCTTGAAAATGTCTTAGAATCTTTAAAATACTCTTAAATATTTGAAATCCTCGGAAATAAATTACTGAAATCAATTTAAAATTCCTTGGTTTCTTGAAATTTTTTTAATCTCTTCAAAATCAAATGAAAATTAATAAAAAGGCCTAAAATATTTTAAATCCTTCGAATTCCTTCAAATTATCCAAATACAAAAATTCTTGGGAGTCATTAGAAATTTCCCAAAATATTTTAAGACCTTTTAGAATTTTAAATCACACTTTAGGCTTTTTAAAGCTTTCGGAAATTCCTTGTAATCTTTTTAATTACTTTATAATATTGCAAATCCTCTGAAATCAAATTAAAGTGCTGAAATCAAATGAAAAATCCTTGAAATCTTCAAGAAACCTCTAAAAGTTTTCAAATCCTCTATATTTGTTGGCATTCATTGAAATTATTGACATCTCTTTCAAATACCTTGAATTCTTCTGAAATACCCTAAAATATTCCTAATCTTTAAAAATTCCTTCAAAAATCGTTTTGAATCAATTAAATTACTAAAATCACTTCTAAAAAACACCTTGCCAACGCAGAATGCATACTTGTCAGGTACTTGTACCAGAAGTTGTGAACCATGTCCAGACCTGGAGCTTTCCAACTACTTGCTCTTTTATAAACCGCTGAAATATCTAAAGCTGTGATGTTAGTCGGCTCCATTTCAGGGTTATTGCTAGCTCTTGTCTTCTGTAGTTGGAGGGGCTTTGATGTCTTGCTGACTATTTTGCTTTACACTTGTTAGTTCACCATAGAACCTTGTTTTATCTGCCGAAAGGTTCGATTTTGTTGCCTTCCTGCACAAATTTTCTTGTACCAACTCAGCCTAGCAGTGAGAACATTAAGTCTTTGCCGTTGGGAGTCTATAATCTCATTCTATATTGTTGGTGTTAATGTTTCGATGTACTGAGGGTGGATGATTTGAGTAACATGGCATATCAGGCTTCTGCTTTTATTTCCTTATTTATATCAAGTCATTCGACCCAATTTGCACCTCACTTTGCTGACATCCATATCTAACCTGGCTTTCCATGGTAGATCTCGCTTCCTTCCTGGGAAAACGACTGCATTGGTAGGCCTAATTCTGCGGCCCAACGTTCTAACAGTTGTCACAGCTGCACAGTATACAAGAGTTTGCACCTCTAACACAATTTTTGTTCCGTTCAGAGGCATAACTAAAACCTTGTTGTATAGGTGTTCTATTAGTGCACGCAGACCATTTGTGATGTTCGTCTTGGGCAGAGAAGGCCTCCGTGTTGGTTCTATATGTCTGAACTATGGTAATACGTGATCAAAATTCCTTATGAAGTGCTGTAGTTTTTCCAAGATTTTTCTGTTCAGATCATCGTTACTAATATCCGGATGTGGTTCTAGTGAGTCCAGTGCTTTGTTCTCTACATATTCCAAGGCAAGTTCATCAATACCGTATGTCGCCATAATCCGAAATTCCTGGACGCTTAATTCCGGAATAGCAGATGGTCTTATCGAATATTCGACGGCGGGTACACACTAAAAGTACATATGGTCGAGAAATGCCCGCGAATCGAACGTATATCGACGTATATCATCTTCATGAACCTAATTCAAAGAGAAATTGAGAATCAAGCAGAATTAGCTATTCCTTCCCATAATGAAATACGGGGCGAGTTCTTTAGATTCAAGCCAAAGAAGTGGGCAGTAGTGAGTGGTGAGGGGACAAAATTTTTGAGTTGGCATTCGAACTCGCATCCGAATAAAGAGAAAAAAATGGTTTTGAAATCGCTTAATATTTTCTATTCTCTTTTTTCATTTTACAATTTAAAAACATACCTATTCAGGCTGGCTATTGGAACTAAATTTAAACTATTCTTCTATTTATAGGTTTTTTAATTTGTAAGTAAAACTGTTGAATTTTGATGCATGAAAAACAATAAAAAATTAATAATTTTTTTATATTCGAGTAAGTGTAAGAGATATTTAGAAGTATTTAAAATATTTCCACTTGATTTAAAACTTAAAATGATTTCAAAACATTCAAAACAAAATGTATATTTTTGAAGATTGAAAAATAAATTTTGGATGCCATTCAAGAATTTTGAAATATTTTAAGATAATAAAAACAATTACTTCAAATTCCTGGGAAAATTCCAAATAATGTTTCATTTTGAAAAAAAATAATTTTAAGACAATATTTAAAATGATTAAAAAATAAGAAAAAAATTTGATGAATAAATAAAAAGAAACAATTATTAATTCAGAAAAATTCGAGGAAATTTGAGAGATATTTAAGTTTTGAGATGATTGAAAAATAATTTGAAACTTGAAAGGATTTTAAAAAAATGTAGATTTTTGAAGATTTCAAACAAAAAATGTAGAAGGTTATCGAGCGTTTCAAAAGGCTTTGAAAGGATAACAAAAATGATTGAGATTTCTAAGAAAATTTAAAATGATTTTTCATTCTAAATAATTAATTTCAAGATAATATTTAAAAAGATTTCAAAGGATTTCCAAATTTGTCAAAAACTAATCTGCAAGATTTGAAGGCAATTCTTTTAAGATTGAAGGATTTTTAGATAATTTTAGGAAAATTTTTAATAATTTTCATAAATTATCAGAGGTTTTGTAAAAATTCCAAAATAATTTGAAAATTGAATTTATTACAAAAAAATTAAAGCAAAATGTAGAGTTTAAAAATTTTTGAAGAGTTTTAAGGGTCTTGGAAGGTTTAACCTTCAAACGGCACACTTCAATCCAGCATACGTAAACGGCACACTAGTGCGGATTGTCTTTTTTGCAATGCTAATAATAAATATTTAACATATTGAACATATAATAAACATCTAGCATATATTACGCATATTTAACATATATATTTGATATAGTCGTTCATGGTATACACGCATAGATGTGCGGCCTCCCAGACTAATGTTAAAGCTTATTATTAACAAAAGTTGATAAAATGTATTAATTTCGTGGTTATTCCAATATCCGTTAATATACTTGTTTATGTTAAATGACAAAAGCTTATTTGATCTAGTTTGTTTAAAATCCATATTTTTCAAGATTCACCCCCTTGGCTGGAAATTTAATTGTCTCCTTGAAAATTCGTTTACTTTTGGATGAAAATTAATTTTTTAATCTTAAATTTATCCTTTATAAGTTCAAAATTCAACTATTTCGTATAAAATTCATGTATTTTGTTGAAAACTTGTCTTTTTGGTTAGAAAATTATTATTGTTAGATAAAAATTTATTATATCTAATATGTTATTTATAACAATTTTTTTTGAAAGTACTCATGCCTTCATTGTTACCCTATTTTCATTAAAAATCACCAACTTTCATATGTTTTGAAAGAACTTTTTGCCATTGAGGTAGCACATCTATACGTACATGGTATACACGCATGGATGTGCGGCTTCTTATATGTAGTTCCCTCCTCCTACCGGTGTGAAAGATTATAAATAACAAATGTTGTCGAAGTGTATTAATTTAATATTACGATATTAATACTTGTATAATACAGATAAAAAAAACTTTTTTACTCATTTCATTAGATATAAATACATGCAGCGGTCTGTGTGACCTCAGTTAGTGCAAAAATGGAACCCCAAAGCCTCCTTCATAAGGAGAGGACCGCAGTCACGCTGTTGGCTGATATCTCTGACTCACTGATGTCTCATCATCCATTCCGCACAGACGACAGTGGGGACTTTTTCAAGCCCTATCTTATGTCTGTGATATTCGAGATTCCCATGTCCCATAAACATCTCTGTTAGGACTTTGATCTCTTTTCTCCTGAGCTTGAGTATTTCCCTTGCTCGGTTAAAGTTAAGCTTTGAGCCCAAGAGTGTTTTGGCCTGTCTGTAACCAGAGACCAAATCCCACTCACTCTGATGTTCCTCAGTCAGCCAACTGTTAAATTCTTCAGTGACTGACCTGTTGGAAATACCTACAACTGGCTCTGGTCCAGTAAAATTGGTTGTTGCTGCTAGTTTGGCTAGCCTATCCGATATCTCATTGCCCTTGATACCGCTGTGTCCAGGGATCCATAGCAGAGCATTCGAGCCCAAGAAGAAAATGATTTCTGAAATAAACAGTTTTCCTCTGCGCAGACATAAGGGGACATATTTCGCTTACCATGAGTAATTTTATAGTGAATGCAAAAAGCTTGTACGGATGGAAAGATCGACCCAGCAGTACGCTTTGAGCAAACAGGCATTGTGACAGGTTAAAAGTTAAGACAAAAAACAAAAATAGAATTTTCTAACAGTTCAACCTTACTCTGGTGAAATTATTCCTCGCACGATAATTCTTTAATTAAAGTCCTTAAACTATCTATCAATAAACTATCAATAACCACAGTGGTTCAGCATGTTTCGGATACAGTGCATGTATTGCATGAAATATCTTGAATGTTACGTCAATCGCCTTGACTGGAGAGTCGACAATGTACAGAAGATCATCCAACGATACAAAGCAGTCCGTAATATTCTGTAGGTCTTCGACTACAATCACTGCAAAGGGCTGGGTTGTTTCGTTCCTTCCGGCTGCTCTTTCTCTGACCCTCTTGATTGCTGGCTTAACATCACCACAGCTCTGAAAAAATGTCCAAAAGTAAATTTGCTAATCTTAAAAATCATAAAATTAAGTCACCAAAATATGAGATTAGTTAAAAAATTGTTTTCCGTTCCTGGATAGAGTAAGGAATAATCCTGTTCAAGCTGCAGAGGAAATTATTAAAATTAATTACAGGGATTCAAAACAAAGTATAGAAGGGGAATGGTAGAAAAAAATTGGTAACGGCATATGAACCTTGAAAAAGAGTTGTATTCAATGTGAAACCCTTACCAAAGTGTATCCTAAAGGCTCGTTAATCCCTCTGTAGGTTTGGACGTAAAATGTGATTTTTTCTGCTACCACACTTTTCTCTTTTTTTTCCTTACTCTTCTTCTGTGTAGTCTCTCGGATCTGTTTCATACGGTGATGATGAGTATCCCTCCATTTATCGACGCAATCTTGCCAGGGTGTGCAAGTGATTAACATAGAGTTAACTTTGTTTAGGACGTCTGCTCTAGTACATCTCCTCTGTTTATACGTAATCTCGCAAATATAAATGAAACGGAATTTCTTGAGCACCTCGCTACATATGATTGAAAAATCATTTTTACTGAAAAGCATGTCAATAGAAAGGTGATTTGTCTGATTACATTTTTATCTACAACCTTTGGAAACTCGAAGTCTTGGAGAACAATGTCAGGCCTCGAGTGTGCAACGGAGACTGCTGTCCGAAAATCATAGTTCCAGAAAACTTGGTACTTCTCGTTTCAGACAAGTGACTCTATCTCCCTTGGAGCCTATGGCAGGTTAGGGTCGCGGCCAACACCGTGAGAGCGACAAAGATGGTAATGAAGCACTCTTGAAAAAATATATATATGTACTGCAATGGTGGTTTATTGACCCCCACGAATGACTGTTCTCTTCAAGAGAGTACAGCCAAGCATATACGTATCTATATACGTATATGAATGGGTATACGTATATCGGCATGGGCGCCAGCCAGGTCCGTTATCATACAAAAAAGAAGTAAAATCAGAAAAGAGAAATAAATGATTTCCCGTCAATTTTATGGTCTAAAACCTAGAAAAAGAACGAAAAAAAAAGAAAGCTAATGGAGCAAGAAATCTCATGGGCGGTTTTTTAAGAAAAACACAAGGGCCCATGCATCTAAGAAAATCTTGGGGAATTCATTACAAAAGAACGAGAGGGAATGGTCTTTGTTTACAGGTTTACAAAATTAAGCTGAAACTTTAAATGAAATGCCTCGGAACTATAACGGCTAAGAGAGCCTACTACGCCCACGTGGTCGATAGCCGAAAATCCCGTACGCGAGGCTATTCTGTTTCGGAAAGGACACAAAAAACTAATATCACGCACTGACTCGAATTTCCGCCATCAAACATCAGTGATTGACAAAATCCCTGAAAATAGAACGAAAGAACACTCAATAGAAAGGGCTAGCGAGGCAATGAGTCGGAATGAGACAAAACTCTACTATACAACCCGCCAATTGTGTCGCTTGCCGAAAATACAAAAGGTTTACCTGTGACATCCTAGTTCAGAAATTCTTAACAATAAAAAAAAAATTCAACAATTCAAAAAGAAGTCAATGAATAAATCCAATGGTCCAGTAAGAAAGAATAATAATAATCTGAGGAATCAATCCAACAGCTTGTGATCAGATTTTCATAGCAGGCACACGGCACGCGGTGCGACCATTCGACCAAGAACGAAAGTGACAGATTCATGCAAAGCACCAAGACCGTGAACTAGAAGGGTGCTCGCATGAAGGCGCGTTCACATACATAAAGTCACTGCGCAACTACCGGGGAAGCTATGAACTAAAACTCAAATGTTCTCGAAATTTTACCTATATTTAATTGCCTCTATCGTATTTTAATGGATTTTATATGTTTGTCTAATATTCATAAAAATGTGTTCAGTATGTCGAATTTTATGGAATTAGTGACTATTATACAATTCAGATAGTTTGATTAACGATCTGGAATAAATTAATTACAATTTCATAAATTGTTCTTAAAAATCTAATGTAACAAAATATAACGTAACGTAATAGAGTGTTAGATTTTTGGCGCCCGAACAGAGGTCAGGATTCTCTCTTCTTTGAAAATAGAAACAATTATTTGATTAATGAAAATAATTTATTTTCTGTTGAAACAAGAGCTAAGGGAGGTTCATTGCTTTATGGTTCAGAGAAAAGAACAAAGCGAACACGTAGCGTGAGTAGTAGAATTAACAACTTCAAAATTCGTCGAAATTTATCTGGAAAAATGTCTGAACAAAAAAATGCGTTCCGAGGCTTAACTCCTGAACAGTTGAGAAGTTAGTTGAGATGAATGCATGAAGCTTCTGCAAATCAACAACGTGAAATAGAAAAGTTTCAGAATTTGTTCGTGCCTCAGGGTGATGTTGAAGATTGCGTTGGCAATGCTATCATTTAGGTTTTGCAAGGTGTTCATATGGAAGCAAAGCCCCCTAAATTTAAAAGTGAATCTCCTCATCCCAATGAATATTGGGAAGACTTGAACCGCTTTTTTCAAATTAAAGCCATTCCAGAAGCCAATAAATCAAATGTTCTTGAGCGTGCGCTTAGAGGTTGCGCTAAAATATGGTACAGAACGTGTCGAAATGATTTTAAAGACTATAACGCTTTTCAGATAGCTTTTTTGGAAGAATTTTACTCGATACCAATACGCCTAAAATTGAAAGCCGCGAGGCTTGAAAAGCGATTCGACCCAAGTAATGGTAACTTCCAGGCCTATTTTCTTGAACAGGTAAAAGATGTGCAATATTTTCAACCCGTTATGGAAGCTTATGAGGAGCACTACAGCATAATACAACAAATGACGATTCGCGCACGTGAAGCATTATTGGCGATAGTCTTCTCAGACATGAACAAATTCACTTAGGCTTGAGCTCAACTTAACGCGTCACACAACGACAAAACGAATCAACAATTGAATTCACATTATAATTCAGTTGACAAATATCCGGGATATTCTGTTTTATATTACAGGTGAAATGAAGAAATAGCGTACTTTGCAGAAGGGAGACTGTAGGGTATAGCAATACAATTTTTTAAAATAAAAATATTAATTCATCCATCTTCTCACTTGCGGGGTGCAGTGTATGTGTAGCGGGCGTAAAAGTTTATGTTGGCCCGGCGGCAGAGTGCGCATGAGCGAGCGTCACTGGGCTGGAAGCGGCCACAATACGCCTGCTTCACGTGCATGCAATGGCGCGTTTTCAAGGAGGGTCGGACAAAAAAAACGTTTGTAATTTTGGCCCTAGCAGATGTTAAAGCCATAATTTGGTAATACAATTTTTTTATATACTCATGCTCATATTTCAATACATATTTTTGTTTATATTACGCTTAAATTAAAATATTATTGATCAAATCCATTTTCAAATTAGGCAGGTTCTACCCCCCCCCTCTCTCATCGGCGAAATATGTTTGTTTTCAGAGGACTTAGACGAAACGTATTTTTCTGATTTCAGAAAAAAAATTCTATGAAGTTAGGAGTATTTGAATTTTGAAGATTGTTTTCAAATGGCGACTATTCGTTTGGAAATATCAAAAGTAGATTTTTTGCAAAAAACTAATACTTATAAATTTGGTGCGGTCTAAACCATTTCGTAGGCCGAAAAAATGTTTTTATCATCGAAATACAACTTTCTAGTTTTTCGTGTGACTCGTATAACTCATCAGATTCCGCAACTTGAAGGGGAGAACTTGCCTGATTTGAAATGGTTTCGATGTAATGATGGAAATTTTACTTTTCGAGATAAGCTTTAGGACTATTAAACATACACCACTGAACATGCTTAAAAGGCATTTTTTAGCAAATTAATGTTATTATATTGTGATTTGCGATAATAACATAGATTTTATTAATATTGATTATATTATGACACTGAAATATAGTTTGAAAAAATGTATTTGGACTTCAAGCAATTTATACAAATTGCTTCAATAATTGAAGGCCGGGATGCAAGAACCGGGCGAGCGCTCGAAAACGTGAAAAAGAATTGTCCACGTGTCTTGTGATATCCAAATTTTAAAGTTCAAAAAATTAAATAAAAAAAAGTATTCACTGGTAGAGAATATTAAAATGGAACTTTTTTCTATTTAAAGTTTTTCTTCCTGATGTATATTTTTAATAATAAAATTGAAAGGTAATTTAAGAGACTGCGTTTACTGGAAAAGTTACTAAGTATATAATTGCCGTCTGAAGAGGATCTAAGGGGATCTCAAATAGACACTAAAATGCTAAATTATTTTGTACGGAATTTCTCCAAGTGGATCTAAGAGGAATTTAAGAGTTACACTGTGAATTATACTAAATCCCAAAATGATGAATCAATGACACATTACGAATCTTCAGATGAAACGTTTTGACTATAATGTACAACTATATATTTCTTCTTGATTAGTAGATATACAGAGCCATAGGAGGGCCTCTAATTGGTCGAGAGGCGTGGCCTAAAAGGAGGGGTGGGGGTAGGATAGGGGTGGGGTGTCTCCTTATTGACCGAGGGGCGTAGCTTGAAAACAAAATGGCGGAAATGAAGGGGTCTTAGCCTAAAAACAAAATGACGGTCATTAAAAGGCGTGGCCTGAAAACCAAATGGAGGTTTTCCTAATTGATGAAATGAATTGTTCCGAGTTGGAAACGGAGAGGTGGCCCCACCCCTCTCCCATCAAATGAGTGCATCGAAGCTGGAGAAGGGGAGCGGCCCCACCCCCTCCCTGTTAGTCTAAGAGTAGAAGATGTAAACCATAGAGTTGGAAAAGGCGAGAACTAATTATGACGCAAATTAATTATCCTAATCTTATTTTCTATTAAGGTTGAAAAATGATAGCTAAAATAACAACAAAGATGCAATTACATAAAAGGTATGTATAATATTCAATTTACTAATTAAAACTTAAAATTATCCTAAGCTATTCCAAGTGGTAGGTAGTAAATGTACACATTGTTTTTAATTATAATTTCAAATATGTTTTTATTTATTTTTCAACAAAATACATTAAATTATGTACCTGTAGAAAAAATAAGTTCAACCTCGCCAACAATGTATGACATTAAGATGGTTGTCAGTTCCATAAGAACGATTTCAAAATACAATTCGACGAATTGCTTTTCAAGTTTTGTCTGAACCTGACTTTTGAAGCGTGCAGAATTAAACTTAATTATCTGACGGATTAATTCCTCATTCGGTGCGTTTATATTTTCCGAGACTGAATAATTTACAATCGTTTCAATTAAAAGATCTTTACATGCTTCTACGTTTTTCAATAATCGTTGAATCCTCATGAACCTTTCATCGACACACACAATAACATTTTCTGCAGCCAACTTCAAGTGACTACTCTAACCTCTTGTCTACTGTCAAAATATTATAGTCGATCATTCTCAACCAAATAAATTCGCTTCGCGAACAAAGGAAAATCGATCTCCGATTAAGAATTTTTTTGTATCAAACCGTTTTTATTCTAATTCAGCATCCCCATGTCTCGGGAGAAAATTTTATTTTTGTAAAAAATTCAAATTTGAATCACCATTCAACGTTGGTCTCATCTCAAAATAGTGATTTCGATGTTTTCATTTGATATATTATTACCCTGTTTAAACTATTTTTTATTTATATATCAGTTACGTGAATGAATATTGCGTTTTCAATAAAGTGAGGAGATTACATATTAAAAGTACAAATTAAAAAAATTTCATTCGAAAACAGTTTTTGAGCGCTTAATTTTCAATAATACAAAGTATGTACTTTAAAAAAATTTAAATTCAAATAATTTCATAATAATACATATAAATGACTGGAATAATATATTTCATGTGTGAGTTAATACTTCTAAGCGAAATATTTTTCCCAAGCTCGTTACAAAATAGTACATAGATATCTTCTGCACAGAAATTCAAAATTAAACAAAATTGCAATTGATTTCAACTGTAAATATTTATGAAAACATAAGAAAAATATTTGTCTTGAATTAAAGAAACCGTTTCTTTAACAAAATTTCTTTAGTCAACCAAAAGAAACTTCAAGTAAGAAAAATCATCTGAAATTAAAGAAAATCTTTATTCGATCTGAAAACCATTTCTTTGAACTAAAAAATGTCTTTGAATCAAATGAGGCCATAGCTGCGGCTACCGAAATTTCGATGCAAATAGGCGGATTTTTCGGTAAAAATAGAGCTCAGTGAAATCTGAGAGGCATTTTTGGTATCTTTTAGTCGCAGGATCAGTGAATGTAGTGTTGTTTTCCGGCGTGGAACCTGCACCAAGTGTAAAACCAAGTGAAAATTCGGTCAGCAACATTGAGGATTTTGGCACAAAAACAAGCGGGTATAGATACGCCATCTGTGGAAAAAGTATAATTTATCCAGAAAAGATGGGGGATAGCGTAGACAATAACACAAAAATAGAAAAAATATCAGTTTCACAATTCGAAGGAATTCTAGATTCCTGGAAAAATTCAATTCTAGAATGCATCGGGGATAAAGTTCAAGAATGATTCAAGTTTCAACAGATTGCTTTTTTACATTTTCATACTCGTCATAAATCTGACATACTGGAAGACACAAAAAATATATATTAGCATATATTTACGGAAATAATTCTATGTGTAATATTTTATATTATTGATCCACATTTTCTGATAGAAAACTGCTTGAACGAATAAAAATTGTTTAAACAATGACACGACGTTTTTAACAGAATTTATTACTCCTCAAAATCATTCAATATTATGTTTATTGCAGAAAATACGATTAAAAAAATATTGTCGGAAAAATAATTGTTTGAACAAATTATATTAGCTTGAACAATTAAAAAATGGTTCTATACGGTCAGAAAAACAATTATATGTATTTTATTTTATTTTTTTAAAGTTATCGAAAAAAACTGCTCTAGCAAATGAAAATTGTTTAAACAAATAGAAATATAATAAACATTAAAAGATATGTATCAAAATTATATAATTATTCAAGAAAAAGTAGAATAGGATACCAATTTGAGAAAAAACTGGACATCTCTGGGTCAATTTTTAAAAATTTTGAGAATAAACAATGGTTAATTGTTTGAATAATTACATAATGTTTTTTTTTTTAATTTACTACTCCAAAAAATTACAAACTATTACATTTCAATCAGAAAATACGATTTTTTTCACATTTTTTGGGAATAAATAATTGTTCAAATGAGTTGAATTTGTTTAAAAAATTTGAAATTGTTTAAAGGATTATGGGAAATATTTAAATTGTCCATTAGTAATTATTTGTATAAAAAAGACGACGGAAATTGCTCAAAAGTAACAATAATACGTATAAATGTAGTTTTTTTTATTTTTGGGTCATATTTGGGGCGCTGTGGGGGATAAGGGTGGGTTAAAAATGAAAGTATTAGTACGGTTTTATTTCATAGGTACTCCTCTTCTATCCCTAAAAAAGTTGGCACGTTTCGATCAAACCCTGAACTATGAGTTCAATCTTACAAAAATCCAAAATTTCCCTATGTTAATTAAATGGGACTTGAAGTTAAAAGGGATTTGAAGCACGTGCTAATATTCAAATTTCGAAAAAAAAATTAGGGATTATTTTTCTCCGAAAATGCAAACTTTGGGGGGGGGGGCTTGCCCTGTAGCTCGAAAAGCGTTTTTGGACCACCCTAGTGTACATACATATGTGCGCAACACTCAAGTTGATCGAAAATTATTTCTCGAAGTCTTAATAAATTACGAATTAGAATTAGGTTTCAGCTAATCTCGTTAATTTCTTTTTCTGCATATTAGATCTTTTTGGAATCAGCTAAAGAAATTTTAGCAAACTGTTGCATTCTATTCTGCAAATATAAGTGAATAGTGTAGGCCAAACTCCTTTCCTATCTTCTGCACAAGGAAAGTAAAATTAGAGTTCAGGCAAATCACTTTCAAAAGTTCTTTAATTTGGAATATTCAGAATTAAAAAGTTGATTTTTCATCTTCAAAATCATAAAAAGTTATGATTTTTTATTTATTTATCATTTAAATTGAACAGTTTTCAATTGTAACTCTTCAACATTATAGACATTTTTTAAAACTTTGAAATTAAAGAGTTTTTGGTTTTGACAATTTATAATTAAGGGTTATGCAGGTTTTGGGTTTCGAAAACGAAAATTCTGTGATTTTGTTGCCAAATTACAAACCTTTAAAATATGAATCGTGAAATTTGCA
The DNA here is from genome assembly GCA_011634705.1 of Andricus grossulariae. Classification (NCBI taxonomy): domain Eukaryota; kingdom Metazoa; phylum Arthropoda; class Insecta; order Hymenoptera; family Cynipidae; genus Andricus; species Andricus grossulariae. The sequence continues at coordinate 204,897,480 of JAABKJ010075445.1, read as the reverse complement.
TAACTTGTATTTCAAAATTTTTGAGAATTCTCAATTTCAAACTCGACTAGGGTGGGAAAAAATTCCGTTTGCTACTTTGGAGTCGCATTGGTTATCGCATTAATTATGCCAATGTGTACGCTCCGGGGTGTAAATCAGGTTACCAAAGTGAACTTGGAGAACCCGAAGATCCTGAATATGAATAAATTAATTTTTCCGTCTTTCCGAAAGACTCAGCCATTAAAGTTTTATGGCAACAAGCTTTAATTCTGAAATATTTTACCGTGAAAGCTGGCCAGTTCGTTTGGTAAACCTTTTTTGAAGGAAAACATTCTGCACGAGAAAATTCCTAAAAGGACCCAATGGCACTATTTTGATAAAGGTAAATAATTATATATTTACTGTAAAATCGAAATCACAATTTACAAATAAAACAAAACTAAATGCTTTTTTATTCAATAAATTGTATTATTAGGTATTTTCACTTACTACTCATTAAAAAAAAATCGGCTTGTTTTCCCCTCAGCAAGTGAAAGTACCAAGTTAATCTAGTCAATCCTTTATTTGAGTAGGATAAAAAAATGTGACGTTAATTCCAGGATTAAATTGGAAGGCTACAAAATGTATGATACTAACCTCAAATTTTCTTCTTTAACAATTCATGCGACCAAAAATCGGAATTTGTTTATATAATTTGCTTAGAAAATGAGCAAAAGTATGGAAAGACAAATTTTCATTACTTGAACTCACCTTGATTCTGGCCATTATGACAGATTTAGAACTATCGAAATAAATATCTGAGGGCGAAGCGCGAAGTACTCACACCAGTACTCAAACCAGTACTAGAACCAGTACTCACACCAGTATTCACGCCAGTACTCATCCCACTACTCCCAACCACTTACTGCGCGAAATTATTACTGGAATCTGTGTACTCATGCCAATACTCACTTGAGTACACGGTTTTTCCAGTACTCATTTTTCGTAAGAGGATGTACACGTCTTTGTAAAATGATTTAAATTCTTGTGAAATATCTAAAATCCTTGAAATGTTTGTAAAATCTATGAAACAATTGTGTAATCTTTGAAATTTTTGAAATCTTCTGAAATCTTTTTTAATCTTTTGAAATATTTTTAATTCTTCTGAAATCTTTGTGAAGTCTTTTAAAATCCTTTGAAATCTTCGTGTAATCTTTGAATTATTTTGAAATCTAGAAATGTGGTCCCTCGTAAATTCTAATCGTTAAACTGAATTAACATCAACACTTTCAACTAATAATTGTTATCATTTGTAAGTTGTATATCACAACAAATGCGTACTTTAAAATTCTTAACTACATTTTAAATATATAATTCTAAAAGATTGTGAGCAAAGAATAAAAAAACGGAGTGTTGGTATTAACCAACGGAGTTATTATCGAACCTGATCGATTGAAACGCGCGTAGATTCAGATGTTTCGGGGGGATACGTTCTCTCTTGTAACGAAGAAGAAAGATCCTCTGGTTGGAATTCTTGTCTAGGGTGACACTTGCCTTGGACCATTTCTTAAGATTTGAAAGGACAACATTACCATCTTCTTCTAGGATTTTGTTGTAAAATCCGTTGCCCCTTCTTTGTTTATCATTGCCCATATTATCCATAATAATCGCTGGGGGGACTGTATTGACCCTCAAAAATTAAGTTGTGTAGAAATTGTTGACGTAATTTCTTGGCTTTAGGGTCAGGTGAATTGAAACGAATTAGGTTGTTTCAGACGTTTTAGCGCACAACGGTGGCCCTCATCAGTGAGTTTTATTAAATCTGTGAAAAGTACATGATATCTTGTAGATACGAAGTGTTACATTTGGGTTTTTAAATAATATATATATATATATATATATATATATATATCCGAAAAACCACAACACACACGACGATTGCTCAAGATACTGACGAAGCGGGTTTATGATCTTTTGTCCAGGTTAACGACATTGCTCCGATAAAATTTCGCTTTTTTAATATCTTAGATATTAACTGTTAATATCACACATTTTATACTTTCAATATGAACAGAAATTGCCCTTTAATATCTTGTATGTTGAATAGAATATATTTGATATTATGACGTAATATCTATATATTATGGTTAAATATCAAAGTTTTTAATATTCGTATTTGTATTTATTTAGGAAAAGTTCCTAGGGCTAAATAGCCCTATATAAGGAACAGGTGATACATATTACAATTAGAATGCGACGGCGATCGACTTGACGATTGAAATCAAAAATAGGTATTGAACAAGAGTAAAGAAATAAACTATAATACACATAATTAGAAGGGGGCTACCAACAGAAGGATACTATACATATACATGCGCTAATATACATACCTAAAAGTAAATATACATTCATACACACACTTATATATATTTTTAATTAAGAATTTAAGCGTTACCAATGTGTGATTTCGAGTGTAGGATTTAATGTGTTAATAGTGGAGGCAGCGTAGACCAAAAATGTATGTTATTTAACATCGGTCTGTAACACCTCGGATTTGAATAATTTTTTTTTTAATGTTCCAAATTGGAAGTACTCTAGGTTTGACCATTTTGAAATTTGTGCTCTAAATGTGAAATTGCAAAAAATCCAAAAATACCTGAAATTTGAGGAAAAAAGTTGAACGTAATAGATTGATTGTTTTTGCTAAAAATGAGAAATAATAATTATTTATCAAACTTAATAATTAATGAGATATTTAATTAGGATTTGATTTATTACAAAATTGAAAAAATAAAAAAAATACCTGAAAGTTAAAAAAAAAAAAAAAAGAGTCGAACATAATAACTTGGGTTTTTGCTTAAAAATGAAAAATAATAATTAATTAATAAAAATAATCAATAATTAGATATTCCATGAAGATTTCATCAATTGCAAAATTGATCAAATCTGAGGTTGATGATCCGGAGGTGTCCCCTGCATGTGAGGGCCCTGAGTTATCCCCTAAGTTCGAGGGCCGTGAGTGGTCCATATTTTACGAATATCTACAATTCGAATCCTGGTTGAACCACTTGTAATACAGTTCTAATCCTGCATAAACTACTTGTAATCCAGTTCGAATCCTGCAAAAAGTACTTGTAATCCTGTTTTACTCGTGCATAACCCACTTGCAATCCAATTCGAATCCTGGTTGAACCACTTGTAATACAGTTCTAATCCTGCATAAACTACTTGTAATCCAGTTCGAATCCTAGATAAACTACTGGTAATCCTGTTTTAATCGTACGTAACCCACTTGCAATCCAATTCGAATCGTGGGTAAACTACATGTAATCCAGTTCTAGTCCTGCATTAACCACTTGTAATCCAGTTATAATCCTGGATAAACCACTTGTAATCCAGTTCTAATCCTACATAAACCACTTGAAATCCAGTATTTAATACTGCTTACACCACTTGTAATTTAGTGCTAATCCTGGGCAAACCAGTTGCAATCCAGTTCTCATCCTGTGTAAACCACTTGTAATCCAATTCGAATCCTGTCTAAACTACTTGTAATCCAGTTTGAATCATGGGCTAACAAGTTGCAATCCAGTTCTCATCCTGTGTAAACCACTTGTAATCGAGTCAGAATCCTGTATAAACTAATTGTAATCCAGTTATAATCCTGCATAAACTACTTGTCATCCAGTTCGAATCCTGCATAAAGTACTTGTAATCCTGTTTTAATCGTGCATAACCCACTTGCAATCCAATTCGAATCCTGGTTAAACCACTTGTAATACAGTATCTTTAATGCAGTGTCTTTACAGTAATCCTGCATAAACTACTTGTAATCCAGTTCGAATCCTAGATAAACTACTTGTAATTCTGTTTTAATCGTACGTAACCCACTTGCAATCCAATTCGAATCGTGGGTAAACTACATGTAATCCAGTTCTAATCCTGCATTAACCACTTGGAATCCAGTTATAATCCTGGATAAACCACTTGTAATCCAGTTCTAATCCTACATAAACCACTTGAAATCCAGTATCTAATACTGCTTACACCACTTGTAATTCAGTACTAATCCTGGGCAAACCAGTTGCAATCCAGTTCTCATCCTGTGTAAACCACTTGTAATCCAGTTCGAATCCTGGATAAACTAATTGTAATCCAGTTCAAATCCTGCATAAAATACTTGTAATCCAGTTCGAATCCTGGGTAAACTACTTGTAATCCAAAACTCGGAATTCAACTTCAATTATTTAAAATTTTAAGAACTTAAATTGGCTATTAAAAAATAATTCATAATATTTTTTTGAATATTATCATTCTAAATTATTCGCTTCTTTGATTCCAGAGTATCACTCTAAAAAAACTACACATTTGCTCAAGTTAAAAGACAAGCATTGTGAAAAATGATTAATGAAATCCGAGAAAATATTTTCATTATTAATGGTATCTAATTTTGTAAGAGAACTGAAGGTGAATTTTTGGAAAAAATTTGGTTTGACATTGTTTATTTAACCATAGTTATTTATACCATAATATTTTTGCTTTCTCTTAATGTAAAAGTTGCATTTCTGATTTAATTCTAATATTGTAGGACTTATTTTATTCCATGAAAGATTCTCTAAAGGTGTCTTTGGTATTTTTTATTAAAAATAAATTGTATTCAGGTAAAATATTGTTTATGAATAGAACAATGGTATGATTCCTAAATAATTTAAAAAAAAACTTTGCACTTTTTTCACCTAAAGAGAAAGCAAAAACATGAAACTTCAAGTAACTACTGCTAAATAAACAATTTTTACTTGAAATATTTTTTCTAAAGATCGACTTCAGTTCTCTTTTAAAATTAGTTACGATTATGCATGAGAATATTTTCCTAAATTTCATAAATCATTTTTAACAATGTTCATTTTTAAGTTTGAGATAACTAAATCTATGCGGAAAATTTTTTTCAATCAAGTAAAATATCTTTTAGGGTTTGAATATGCAAACAATATATTTATTTTCATTGTTAGAAATTATATTTTGTTTTAACCCATTTTGAAAATTTCCTGGGTATTTAAAGCAGGAGGATAAAAAATTAAGTGGTTTTTTCAGTGCAATGTTAGCCAATTTAAAATTGTTCTAGGATTTTGAACATATGCAGGCTCTTGGAAAGCTTAATGCCTTCAATGCTTGTGTATTTTAGAGATTTTAAAAATAATTGATAAAATTGAGGAAAATATGCACATGGTTAAATATAAGAAAATTACAAAGAGAGTCTAATTTTTTTAAATTGTTGAATATATAATTGTTAATTTGAAATAAAGTATTTGGAGTTTGGTGTTTTTTCGTTCGCTTCAGATATCAATTATAACTTTGATTCAATCTGTAACATTCACGGCTTATTTTGTCCTTTAAATATTATATACATTTGTAAGAGCTGAAAAATATATACGAATGAAATCGATGTCTCAAATTCTTACTCCAATTACTTGCTACAGTTTAAACACGTTGTCTTTGCTTAAAATTAATTAATGACCGCTCTTGCTCGCTCTGCTCTGTCATAAACCGAACATGCTCGGTCTTGCTCATGCTCGAGCACGAGCAAGGTGCGGTAAACGTTTACTAAACGTCCATCACTAAACATGACACCTTCTTACAATTAATAAAAAATAAAAATGGATTTCAAGTCGAAAAGTTCAATTACGTAAATAAATGCCAGACCTCACCAACAATCAACTGAACTCACATTAAATTTCTATCATTCAGGGCAAATTTTGGAGAGTTCCACATGTACAACATTTCTCATCAGATTCGACCTCGTATTGCATGAATATAAAATAAGTTTTCGATGTCAAAGGTCTAAGTAATAAAGATCATGTGGAATTTAGTTGAAAAGTGGCTACGTTTCGGACTCAGTGTGGTCCCTTTTCAAGCCTGTAGTAAATAATAATTTATTGTAATAATATTATTTTTTGTTTACATGTTATATTTTTTAAGACCATCATGTTGATTTATTTATTCACTTTTTACCTAGACTTTTACATGTTTTTCATGTTGTTTCTATTTTTTAAATGCTATTTGTTATTTATATGACTATTGTGAACTTTTTAAAATAATTTTTACAACAAATTATTATTTACTACGGACTTGAAAAGGGACCACACTGAGTCCGAAACGTAGCCACTTTTCAACTAAATTCCACATGTTTTTTATTACTCTTGGACCTTTGACACCGAAAACTTATTTACATTCGTTCCACATATACGTTGCACTTTATTCATAAAAAGCAATTCAATCGACGAATTCTAGATTATTACTTCAATTGCGAATATGTGATAAGATTTAAAGAAATAAAAGCACTATGAGTTTTCAAGCACGCTGCTATACCGACCCGTATATTATGTTTAATATAAAGTGTACAGTCCTTCTAGAAATAATTAATTGAAAACAATTCAGAACGATATAAAGAAATTTGAAATAATCGTGTTTCTTAACCGGGTGTGCACGATTCGGAACGATTGAGTGTTGCAAAGTTTCAATCGTTCCCAATCGGGCCAATCGGTAGTAGGATTTTGAGTTTATGAAGCGGCCCAGCGCTACTACCCGTCTAAGGGATGTTTTTCGAGGCTAGGGGTGTATGCGGCGCCGATCTAATGGGGAACTTTTTTGGTATTCATTTCTTATGCTATCAGGGATATGATCATGAAGAAAAAGAAACTTTATCTTTTTTTCTGGAAAAAAGTATAATTTTCCCGGACTATAAGAAGCAAGTGGCCGCATGAAAAGGGTGTGTGGTAATTACTCATGTCTTACAATAGTATATTGATATAGTTAAGTCCTATCCCTCTCATCAACTGAGCTATTTTATTTTTTGAAAAATGAATTTTATTTCTCGCATACGCGCTTTAATACTGACAAAAGTGGCATAAACAAACGTTTAAATATATTTCTAAATGTAATTCTTTTAAAATCGACTATTTTTTTAACTCATAGTTATTGATAAAGAAAACATATTTACCTTCAAAATATAAATAAGGTAATAAAATCACCAATTACACATGTTATAATTGATCGCCATTAGCTATATAATTTTATTTTTTAGTTCGATTTACAAAATAAACATCTGCTTAAGAATATTGTTCGTAATAATAACTTGTCGGTACCTAACGATCAGACAATAAAAGTAGATACCCCGAGCCATAGGACGGGCTCTGATTCGCCGAGAGGCGTGGCCTAAAAGGAGGGGTGGGCAGGGGAGGGGGCGTGGCCTGTCCTAATTGGTCGAGGGGTGGGGCCTAAACGCAAAATGGCAGCTATTAGGGGGCGTGGCCAAATTAAAAATGGGGGGTCCTTAGGGGGTGGGGCCTAAGAACAAAATGGTGGATATCCTAATTGATCGAATGAATGATTCCGAGTTGGAAAGAGGGAGGGGGCCTCACCCCCTCCCTGTGCGAACCTGCGATTTTTCATAAATGGAAACGTTCAACCTCGAAAAGGGGAGGGGGCTCACCCCCTCCCTGTTAGTTCACGAGTAGAGGTAGTGGGTGATCGAGTTGGAAAAGGTGAGAAGTAATTACAACGCGAAATTAATTATCCTGATCTTACATTCTATTCAGGTTGGAAAAGGGTTGTTCAAATCAAAACAACATTTTTTTTCAATTTTACAACATTTTATTAATTTAAAAAAAAATCTAGATCTAAAAACACACACATGTATTGTTACTTATATAAGATTAAAATAGAGATACAATAATATGTACACGACGCTGAATATGGTTACAATAATTAATAAGCAGTCACGGACAATTGTCCAGGGATGGTCCCGAAGGAATAACCCCTAAGAGGAGGCGTGAAAACCGTGCCGAAAGCTGAATGGCACCTGGTTGAGGTGTCTCAAACGGGGACTCTGGGATACGAGGCGAACTCTCAGAGTATGCAGCCTTATCCTTGCACGCCGGGCTCTACAAGAATGGACGAACCCTTTTCCTAGCTGCTCGTGGGAACAACAATGATAAAACCAAACATAGTTGTAGTAAGTGCGCTTCAAAACAATCGAACGCGCAGGTCTCTCGACAATGGGTAGGACAACAATGCCGACTATCCTAGACTTGGGGGAGACAATCAAGACGGAGTTAATGCGATTGACCAGCAGATTCTCATTGCTTTTAAGTGAACGGATCGACTCAGAGATGACCTGCTGGAGTGCTATGATACCAGTATGGCCCCTGAACGAGAAGGTTACATGACGCGACTGCATACTCTGTGGTGCGCGAAACACCCAGAGCTCTCGAATTTTTGGCATAAACGTCTGCGAAACCGCGCCGAGGAACTCCCAAAAGGGGGTTATATAAGCGGAGTGCCTACTTAACTGCAGCCAGAACAAGCCGGCAACAGAGAATGAGAGGTGACACTGAGACCAACCGCCAACAGGCATCCAATAGAGTAAGAGCGATGCTTCAGGACCCGGAGAAACATCAACATTCAGGTTTCATTCAAGCCCGAAGATCTGGCTGAACTGGATCACAAGCTTCGTGGAGATTTTCCCGAATAACCCGACCTCTGGACTATCAATTGCAGTGTGTATAATGCAGCATGAGACTTGGCAGATGCTAATCGTAAAACAAAACCAACGGTTGATGATAAGACCAAAAGACGAATGCATCAACTCAGCACAAAGATAGGCTGGACAAGGCAGTACGCGTCCCGCATTCAGTGTGTCATTGCCTATATAATATCTGGCAGGACTTTCACTGTCAAGGTTCGACAGTTCGCGCGCCAAATGCGGATCTGTCATCACACACTCAACAAGTCACGGCTACTGACCATCAGGCAGCATATTGTTGACAGAATATGAGTACTATCTCACCCTAGGAGAAGTCTGGAGCAGAGAGAGAGGCGGGTCAGAGAAAATCAACAATTTTTGTCTGCCCCATCTCGACTTTATTTTGCATTAAATTTTATTCTCAGCTACCCTGAAAAATGTATCATTTCAATAAATTTATCTTATTATAATTCATCAAATGCTTTGGCATTGAAACATACGTATTTTCATTGGCTTGTTCTTATAATTTGAAAACAGCGTATCCTATTTGAAAAAAATGTTACTAAACATTTTACTGCAACTTGTGTCGTCTTTTCATAATTTTAATTTATTTTTTATGTTATTTTTCACGATTTAAACTAAAAATATGCATCATAGCGCAAGGTTGTTCTAGGCAAGTTTATAGATATAATTTAGGCGAAAAATTTTGTTAAATAAAATGTTATTGTAGCTTGTGTCGTTTTATCCAAAAAGTTAATTTTTTTATTTCTAATATATTTTTATAACAAGCGTTTATAACATATTTGAAGATATTTTTTAATAGAACAACTTTTTTTGTCATTTTTTTCGTCTCTTGCTCGTTTTTCCAAAAATTTAATTTTTTTATTTTTAATCTTATTTTTTGCGACTAAAAGAAAGTCTACACGTCCTATCTGAAAATTAGTAATAACAAATTTGTAGATCCTTTTTAGGTGAACAACTTTTGTCGATTAATTTTTTTTTGTGCCTTGTGTCGCTTTTAACAAAATTTAATTTTTATTAGTTTGAATGTTATCTTTTACGATTAAAACTAAAACTACGCTTCATATCAAAATATTATTTTTTAAATTAAGATTGAAAAGAAATCCATTTTATCATGAATAATTTTTGCAGAATGAGCAACAAATTGATTCACAATTAAAAAATAAACTTTCAAAAAACCTCACTTTTGGCTCATTATAGACAAGAATAACACAATGAAAAAAGAGGGAGAAAAAGGGAAAAAGTCGACCAAAAACCAATCTCTCACTTTTTGCTTTCTCCGTCCTTTTTATACTACGAGTGACCAACATGTTTCCAGGCCAATTTAGACCTGCTCATCAGGTTTTTTGGAAGTTTATTTTTTAATTGTGAATCAATTTGTTGCTTATTCTGCAAACATTATTCATGATAAAATGGATTTCTTTTCAATCTTAATTTAACATTTTTTTAAATAGAGACACTGAACAAATTATTATTATTATTATATCAATAAGCCGTTTCCCTTTCGGGGTAGGCGTGAATTGCTCGGTTGGAAAGTAGTGATGTGTGGATGATTGGCAACTACAACACTGTGAAATTTGAAATTGCAAATCTCCAAAAATTAAGAATTTTCGAATTCAAACTTTTAAAGTAAAAACATTTAGATTCAAGGCCTCAAAGATTCGAATGTTTCAGAATTACGCATTGTAGCTATAATTTTGAATTTAAATTATATACATTTTACAGATGGTAAATATATATGAATAAGAAGTATCATATTATGTAGTATTAAATAATATTTAAAGAGATTGGCTAGATTTTTTACTCAAAAATGTCAAGATAGTGTCAAAAAATGTGTAATTATATAGCTTTTATGCTATATACTTATGCTATAAGTATATATCAACAAATGTCCTAATTGCTCAACCAGTAGATAGAAGTAAAAAAAAAGCCGGATCAAGATATTTTGGAAAGGAATGCAATAGTATTGTCCATTTTTCAACCAGACAATTACTTCGTTTATTACAATTTCAGAACTATAAAAATAATGTAATTGTTTCAAAATTGTTTATACGCAAGAACAAAAAAAAAACACATCTAAATATTTTGGAGACGAATCTAGAAGTCTTTTTAGTTTTCTGACACGACTCTTAGTTTTTTTTTTAATTAATCACAATAGTTTCAAATCCATATCTACAGGCACACAGAAAATGTACCATAAGCAACAAGTGCATTAGTTTTTAACAAATGGTTAGAAAAAACAAAACAAAAAAGCCGCATCGAGATATTTTCGAAAGGAATTTTTCAATCCAACAGTTATTTTGTTCATAACAATTGCAGAAATATAAAAAATCATGTAATTATTAAAAAAAATTGTTCAAACAAAATAACAAAAAGAAACCGCATCTAGATATTTCGGAGATGAATGTAGAGGTGTTTTTCGTTTTTCGATACGACTCTTAGTTTTTTAAATAATTGCATTAGTTTAAAATCCATATCTGTGGCAAACTTCAATGTCGTTACTTGTCCGCATTGTAGTGATTTCGAATTCCAGAAGTTATTTATTTTCAACCCACCCGATTTCCCAGACTTAAGTAAATTATTAACTCAAATTGTTTACTCAAATTGTAAAAAAAAGTTTGCACATTTCTGATCAATAATTACTTTTCGTCATTGTTAATGTATGAATATTTTTTAATGCGAATTATAAAAGAAAAATTATGCCCGTATTTTTTCACCAAAAGAAGAAGACGCGGAAGAGAGTGTACAGGGACCGTGGTGGGAGTTGACGGAACTGCGCAATTTGAAATAACCGTATACGGGGGGCTTGAAACGTTGAGGTCTTGAAATAATGGCGTCTTAAAATGATGGAGACTTTACTGTAATTTTTTTTTATTTAGAGTAAAACATTTCTCCGTGCAAAGTCTAGAGAGTTCCGCAAAACATTTCTCGTATGTTTCTTGACATTTGTCTTTTAGTAGACAAAAAGCTAGAGGGATGTAATGGCCCTTGAAATAACCGTGTAACGTGAATATCTGCGTAAAGAAGGGAGGACAATAATCAAACGCTCCGTCCAAATATAAACTTTCTGATGCTGCTAAAAACTTAAAATTTTTTTCGGTCGCGAAAATAATTATATTTGAATTTTTATCGTTAAGTTCAATAAAGTCTTCTTCGAATATTGTTCTAGGGTTCAAATCACCAATTTTCTTGTGAGTTCGATTCAAATTCTGAAGCAATAAAGAGAATAATTATCTACGAGTCCGATAAAGTTTTTTTTTTCAACCGGTAGCAATCATAATTTTTCAATCCCTGATGTTCTTTTCCTATACATGATTTTAGCACTTGAGAGTGTCTTTCGCAAGGTTCTTCAACAGCTTTGCGTTTCCGCTCGCGGACAAAGAGTTAAATAACAATTTGTGATCTGATTCAGGAGGGTGATTGTGCGTTAAATTGCTTTGAGCTATATTAATAGTTTTCGGAGATCCAACCGAAACACACAAATGAGCTTCAGAATTCACTTTACATCTCCATCTCTCTTCACTAGAAGCCAAAGTTCTATCGAAACGAAATTTACATTTGTCCACAATTAGAAGTGTCTTACCTAGCTGAGATGTCGCCTCGGTGACGCTGGAAACGTTGGCAGAAGCCATCTTCCAAAAAAGAATTGAAATATTCACGAACGTCTCAAGTGACTGATTAGAAGTGAATAAGAAAATAGAAAAGCATCAGCTCATTCAAAGGAAATTTGGGCTCCATCTCAAATTGCTACTATATTCATAATAATGAAGAACTCAATTTTTCTGATCTGAACGTCGATGAGAAATGACACACCTCTGGACCAGTGTCTCCAGAACGTGGGATTTTTCGGCCCCCACCACTTTCTCATCTGGGAGAATACATGCAAGCGTAGCGTCGGTGAGGAAGAAAATCAAGAGACAAAAGCACGCGATAAGTGAGCGGAAACATAGGATCTTCAATGTGTACAAAGTGAATGAATGAATTTGAAGATTATTATGTATATATAATTAGACCTTTGAATCGTTTCAATTTAATGGCATAAAAGTCTTTGATAAATAGTTCAAACATTTTCAACCAGTTCCAAGCCGACTACAGTTGTTCATTTTCGAACCGGGGGACAAGTATTAAGCAAAAATAAAATTGAAATATAAGGAATTTCAATTGAATTATTAGAGTACATTCAAATTGAATACTAGTAATTCAAGTAAAATCTAGGAACAGAAACTGAATTCTAGTTCATTCAAATTGAAAAAACTGCGTGCTTCTTTTTCTACTTGCTGCGTGCCTATTTTGTACTGTTTTCTGTCTTCATTCTGTCAAATAAACTACTCAAGTTACAGATGATTGATGATTATCATTCTTATTTTGACACTTATTTTTACAATCAAGTTTTAAGGTGGCTGCCGTGCCAAAAATCAGGTCACTGAAGAAAACTGTTCTATGATTTAAACAATTTAAATTGCATTATCCGTCATGTATTATACTTTTAAAGAATGGTTTATTTTTAATAAATTATGTTTTTTTTCGGAGAAATTATTTCTCACAACTCTACTGTTTCCAATTTTTTAAATAAGTAAATAATCTTTAAATATTCTTATTTGTTTAAAAATTGTTTCAACGATTTCAGCTATACAAAAATTTACTTTCAAGATTGAAAATAATAGTGTTGTAAAGCATGTTTTCCCCGAAAAAAATAAGTCAACTTTTCCTAAAATTCAACTATTTTTCAAAATTTAGTAAAAAGTGATAGTAAGAAAAAATTCAATTGCAAAAGACATTGCTAAAGTAAAGGTTGTCAGTTTTGATTCACGACAATAATTAGGAATATTTTATAAATAAAAATGGATAAATTTGCTTATTACATTCTATACAATCGAAATCACTGTTTAAAGGTGAAACAAAAGTCCACTCTGGAGACGAAGTGCTGCTGTATAGACGCCAACAATTTTTGATTAAATAAAGTTATCCGGAATGGACGTGGAAGTTGTCAATCTCAAAGCGACTTAAACGAAAAAATGAGGCAGACTTGCCTGCGAATTTCGATAAAAAATTCAACTATCAGTTTAAAAAAATAAAAACAAGTTATACAGTTGCGAGACTATTTTAACAGCAAGCGAGATGTTGCGCTTTACAACACCATCTGTAAAGCTGATCCTGAATAAACGTCCTTGAATTTGTCCTCAGAAAAGGCCTTGAGTAACAGGGCAGAAACCATAAAGGAATTAGAAACGAAATGGAGACAGAAAGCCATTCACATCGAGCACCCCAAAACGTTAGATCAAAATGAAGTGGATAGTGAGGCATCCAATATTTCGCTGAGAAAGGGCGTCCTGCATCTTGAAATGAAAGGATTCGTTATTGCGATACAGGACAAGGTTGTCAGTACCAGAAATTATCGCGAACACGTGCTACATCAAGACGTGGTTGACCGGTGCCGATTATGTGGATATACCAACGAATCCATCGAGTACATTATTGATGGTTGTCGCGTGATGGCTCAAAGAGAATATACGCACAGGCATAATGATATTGCGTGAATTATACATTAACAGCTTGCCCTAAACCTAGGACTCTTGAAAGAATGGATGCCTTTCTAGAGATACAGTCCAATGCCCGTTTTAGAGAACGAAGATTACATCTTATATTTGGATGTTACTATCCAGATGGATCATTACATCCGACGAGGTAATGGCGCAGGACAAACCCGAGAACATAAATTTAAGTGGTCGGACCAACTCCGGAGGGACATCCTTACCTGTTGGCAAATAAGTTCACGGGCGCGAAGAGGATTAATGCAGAGGTTACATGAATGTTGGGTCAATATGCACCCGGAATATGCTCATAAAATGCCTCAGTATTTAAGAGATCAGGTATCATTTTTGCGCATAAATGGATATGAAGGTCTTTATCGGCAAGAAGAAGAGCAGCATCCTCCCGCGAACATACCACCTGTTCCAGCAAAACCACCTTCACAGATAGCCAATAATGTCAACATGAGAAGCAGGAGATCTATGCACCAAAAAGTCTTTCTCAGGTTGGACAAATTATCTGGAGCTAATAATGCTCTCCCCGATTTGCTCTCCGAAGATGCGAATCTCTAGAATCTGAAGTGTATAGTTTACAAGAAGGCGGTGTCCCTGCTTAGCGACAATAGAAGTAACGATACTTCAGTACCCCTCAGTAAGACTCGCGAGCGTATTGCACAGCTTCAGTTTAAAATTGAAACGGCGAGACGGCATGCATCAAATATTCTAAAAGAATAAAGTGTAAAAGAAAATAGTTGACAAATATTTCTAAAAATGCTTACACCGAGTGAAGAATTTTTTTATATCTTTTTTTATGTTCATCCCGAAAGTTAAAAAGAACAAAAAAAAACTTGAAGAAGTTAAGAAGTGATATATGCTATTAAACCTTGATCCACCGTAAGAAATTCCAATTAGCGATACATTTTCGTTTTGTATTTACATAATATTTCAAAAAATTTCAATTTGAATTGGTATTTAAAAACCGCGCGCTCTCGTTGAATAATTAGGTATTTTCACTTTAACCACCAGCTAACTTCACTTCGTTGATTGCTGAGGGGAAAACAACGGACCAAATACATAGGGCAAAAATTTATTTTTGTAATATCTTCGTAATGAATGATAATTATCATCATTTTAATATGTCATTAAATAGTTTCTAACAAATAAAAACTATTTTTCCCAAAAACTTATATAGAAAAAATTAGTTTTTACGAAGATATTAGCAAAATAGGGCAAAAATGGACCGAATCCCATGCACTTGGGCCATTTTTTCCCCCTCAGCACTCAATGAAGTGAAGTTAGCTGATGGTTGATGTGAAAATACCTAATACATATATGGCGCAGCAGCCTTCGTCGATCCAACGGAAATGCCTGACGCGCCACGAGTGTCTTCGCGACTTCTCATCCCGCGGTCTCGGCTCGTTTTGCATCATTTCCCATGGGAAATTTCGAGGTTTGTTTTGTTCGGTGTGTTCTTATCACATCGTTGAGACAAATTGTCAACCGAATCGTTAACGACGTGTATCAGGATTTAGACAAATCGTGGAGCACGTACCTTATACACGAACTAATTAAAATACTTATCATGCAATATACATAGATTTATAAAGATAACCTCATTGTTGTCACCTTTCGTGCGGCCTTCAGTCGGTAGTTTTACAGAGTGTCTATTAATTTGATTATTGCTTCTGATTGGTTAATCTTTCATTGGTAATTACTCGGTAATTAATAACTTGAGAAAAAAATTTTGGTAATTATTTTCGACGCAATTTTCTTGTTGCATTTCAAAAATACAAAAATGTCTTTTGAATACTGGAACACACTGTGTGTGTATATATAATTAAAAACTAAAGGTTAACAACCACCGCAGGGTCCCACTGGGAGCAACTGTCATCTAAAAAAATATATATATATATATATATATATATATATATATATATATATATATATGTCGCAGCCCAATAGTCGACCCAGTCGCTTAGCGGACTAGGTGGCCAGTCGGCTAATCGACGCTGAATAGCTGATTGCATACCTGGCACCTGCTGACGTTCAGCTACTGGACGGATGTCAGGGTTTCTATTGTAAATTTTAAGACAATCATAATTTAATATACACAGTTATGTGACACGAAGTTTGTTAGTAAGGAAATCTTGAATAAAAATTCTGCGATTCCTAAAACAGGCAAGAAAAAGTACAAAAGAATATTATGTCTTTTTTCAGTTCTATTTTATTCAAGATAATTACAAATAAAACTACAATACTTAGAAAATTACAATCCTTAGAAACATCACCCGTGCAGAAATTGCCCCGGTTGGCCCTAATACAACAAGGTTTCTGGTCGGATCCCGGCCGGGCTACCACTGGTTGGGTTTCATGGTCGGGAGCCGCCCGGTTACCGGCCGGGTCAATCCTGGTTAGCTTTCATGGTCGGGAGCCGACCGGACACTGGTCAGAATACTTTTTTTGGAGAAATTACACATTTTTTAAGAGCCGTGACATTATCAAGGACGTACTTACGGATTTATCAGATCAGTAAAACAGAATTTAGTTTGTTGAAATTCTTTAAAAAAAAAAAAAAACAACGTTTGATTCTTCCCCATGTTTTAACTTATTAATTAAAACTGTTACCGATTCTGCAATGTGTATTGGCAGAATTGTTACAATTTGCTCTATTTTCAGAAAATTTTCGAAAATATGCTTCATTTATGCGCCTGAAAAAGAGCAATCCGCCACCGGGAAAGTACCCACGATGAACCGAAAACAGGCGCTCCCAATTTTAAGAGCACAGCCGAATGATGGAGTGTGAAATTTGTCGACGACACTTCACCCCGGGCGGCCCGTCGTAACTCACCCGACCTTTCTATTGTTAGAGCGTTACATGATTCGATACGGTTGAACGAAATTGATAATTATTCAAATATTAGGAAATTGAATTTTAATATGCTGCATTAGATTCCTTACAGAATGACGAGACGATTAAAAAAGATAGAAAAAAATCGGTTAACCCGTTCAATTTCTGTTGGGAGGTTTGGTAATTTTGCATTTTATTTAAAATTACCTTCAATATTGAGAATATTCTGATTGGCTGCGAGATTTTTGTGGCTCGCTGACGTAGCAACGCTCACTCAGTATTGTGTTATTGTGTACTTAGCCTTCGAAAAAATTTATCATGACAGGTGAATGGAAAAAGAGAGCGTCGGTGTGTTCAACCTCAAAACTGATGGTTTACGGTTATTGCAATTTTTGTGCATAAAAAGTCGGCACAAAACCGAGGACGAAGAAGAAGTATTTGGTAAAAATGAAAAATGTGTTTTTGATGCCCGCCCAGACCAGCAAAACCTTGGCTCCGCCTCGGTTTTGCAAAAGTCGGGCGGGCGACTGAATCCCATGCATCCGCTCAGCTGACCGAGAGTAGCGACGCGGCGGCACTACGTACTTTCGGCTGGGGATGAAACAAAATAGTATACGACACACGGCCAGAAATATTGGAGGCCCTGGCGTGCGTGATATAAGGCCTCGGCTTCGCCTCGGTCTTCATATCACACACGCCCGGAAATCCAACTTTCTGGCCTTGGGGCGTAATATACTATTCTGGGTTATCTAGCATATTCAGTCAGGCATTCCTTATCTCACACATATCCCTACTTTCGCTTATACATGAAAACCTTACAGTTTTAAAGAATTGACATTCTACTAAAAAGTGGTACACAGGTTCTGTATTAAAACTATTCTCATGACAGTAAATACAATAACCATCAACATTCAAACTGCAGGTTTTATTCTTGATTATAAGTCTAGGTGTGAACTTATTTATTAACTTTAATTGCGCTATAATGCTGATAAAACCGAGTGGTGTTTTTGACAGAGTTAAATGTTTCTGAGGTCCTTCTCGCAAGGTTAATCGGGGATAAAGTATTAGAGCAGAGGACGAGTGGGCTCGCTGTAAATCTTCTAGATATAATATTTTATCATAAGCTCTTATCATTGCCGATTTATTCTTTTGTAGAGAGGCAAGAGAAAGAAATTCCCAATCGTCCTCTATCCCAATCTTTTTAAATATACTTCTAACCTGGCGGGCCTAGTTGTATTTCTCTAGGGTTGACAAATCATCTTTCAATCTATCCAGTTCTCATAATCTTAAGTAACATTTCTTCGGGTATCGATTGTCGGACAGATTGTGGAACATGCAGGATTCTCTTATAAAAAGTGGTTTGAACTTTTTCTATAAAATCTAAATACCTGAGACTCCATAAATGCAAATGGGGGGCTGGTCGGGTACCCGACCAGTTGCCCCCACTTTAAGTCGGGGGCTAGTCGGGACAACTGATTAGAGTACCCGACCAGTTTCGTCACGGTGAATTAGTCGGGGGCTGGCCGGTTGAGCCGACCTATCCTAGTCGGGGTCTAGTCGGGTACTACCCAGGTGAAAATATACCGTCGGTGCAGTACCACTATTGCTATACTCTAAAGATATAACAAAAAAGGTATTTAAAAAGTAAATAATAATTGATTGCGAGTATTTGGTCCATAAATGTTAATGGCCCTGCTTAGAATGAATACATATATTACATTTTTTAAGATTATATTACAAATAAAATTTCTAACGCAACGGGGTTTCGAACCTACATCTATACCTAAATCTGTCGCCTAGCAGTCGGTAGTCTTGTCCATTACTCTATACCTACAGAATTGATAAACTATGAAAAACCCATCCTCATAAGCCATAGCTCAAAAAAGTTATGACAACAATTTTTTAACTCTTTTCCACAATAATTTTTTTATTATTATACGACATCATGTATATGTAAAACAAATGAACTGTCAACAGAAATATAAATAAAATAATTTTTAAATAAATAATTCAAATCGCTTACATTTTTGAATTTAAAATTTGTATCGACGGAACGTAGAAATTTTATCACGTACTGCGACAATTTTGTTAATAAAAAATTTTTTTAAACTTCTCTGTAACATTTTTCTTTGTAGGTGTTTTAGATTATTTTACGAGGATTAAGAATTACATCAAATGTATTTTTTTCTGAACATTTACAATTTACCTTGAAGATGGAACTCAGCATTTTTTTCCTTGAAAAAAAAAACAGAAAAAAATTGTTTTTGCGATAATTGTATTGATAGTTTTTCGAAATTTAAGAACACGTGAACAGTCTCAAAGTCTCGTTGAATTGATATTATATATGTTATATTAAAACAAGAATAGCCCTACCAGAGCCCGACTAGAATCCGCCTAGGAATTTCGACATAAAAATAGCCTACACAGAGAATTAGGATTTTTTTGCAATAGCTGGACTAGCCCCCGACCAGCACCCGACTAGAAATGTTCACCAAAAAGAACCCGACTAGGGACCGACCAGTCCCCGACTAGGGTCATTGCCTACACAATTTCAAGACTAGCCCCCGACTAGTGCCTATATATATATATATATATAATTGAAAAATAAGGTTAAACAACCACCGCAGGGTCCCACTGGGAGAAACTGCCATCTAAAAATGACTCCAGCTCCTGGTAGGACCGCGGTAAATTTCACTCATGGCCACGTCTCACAACAGTAAGATGGTGTATTTTAAGGACACGAAGCGACCCAAGGATGACAGCTTTCTGCGTTCGGCAGGGCCTATGACGAAGCCACCGAACGCATCATCGGGGTGCGGATAGAGGGTCCCCGTACCAAGAGTTTCTGCTGAATATGGTTACAATAATTAATAAGCAGTCGCGGACAATTGTCCAGCGATGATCCCGAAAGAATAACCCCTAAGCGGAGGCGTAGCAACCGTGCCGAAAGCTGAATGGCACCTGGGCGAGTTGTCTTAAACGGTGACTTTGGGATACCGGGCGACCTCTCAGAGTATGCAGCCTTATCCTTGCAAGCGTGGCTCTACAAGAATAGACGAACGCTTTCCCTAGCTGCTCGTGGGAACAACAATGACACCACGAATACACCAAAAAGTTGTAAATGTGGTTCAAAACGATCGAACGCGCAGAGCACCTGACATCGGGTCGGCGAACCATACCGATCATCCTAGAGTTCGAAGTGCTGAAAACAATTTAGATGGAAACACGACGACGAAGCGGCAAAACGTCTACATTGAGTGAACGGATCAACTCAAGGATAACTTGCTAGACTGCTAGGATGCCAGGATTATGCCTGTTCACTGAGGCTTTACGGCGCGTATGCATACTCTGTAGTGCCAGAAACACCCAGAGCTTCAGCACGTTTCGATTCAATCCTTGCGAAATCAACATGCCTACATCTCGAAAAATGGATATGTACGCGGAGCGCTTTCCCAACCGCTGCTTGATCAAGCTGCGAGAGCTTTGGCTGATTCAAATGGAAGGCTCAAACCGACAATGGATGAAAATACCAAAAGACGCTTGCATCAACTGAACAAGAAGATTGGATAGGCAAGACAGAATGCGTCCCGTGTTCAATGTATGATTGACTACATAACATCTGGTAGACCGTTCACGGAAAGGGTTCGAAAGTTCGCCCAAGAACTGAGGATCTCGAATCACACATTGAACAAGTCAAAGCTGCTGACAATCAAGCAGCATATTGTTGACAAAATACGGCTGTTATCTGACGCAATCGTGTGCAAAACTACGAATCTTGCCGACGTTTCGTGAACATTGCAGTTCACTTCTTCAGGGCTGACCTGAAACCGAAGTTTCAGGTTATGTTGTTCTTATATCATGAAATATTAAAGTGAAATGGTTTTGAAATACTTTAGGAAATATATTATTAGCTGTAAATCTGATTATAAAATGTTTAAATTATTTTAGACATGGGAAAGGAAATTTTAAATAAATGCAACCTAATCATGAGACGCCAGCAAAAACAGAAACAGCCGTGTTTCAGTGCTGGAGTAAATAAATCTTCCGGTTAAAAGACATCATTATCTAATGAAGATTTGCATTTAATATCAAAGTTTTTTTCTATGGACGGTATTGAGGTAAATCCAGATAAGAAAATTAAAAGTGGAGTCAAAGCTAACGCTTGATAAAAAATTTATGAAACTGATTGTGAGTTTTTGATTATCAAAATATTTCATTTGAATATTTCTACATTTTTTTAATATTTTAAATTATCATTTTCTAATATTCTATAAAACTTTGTTCGAACTGCAAATAATTTTTTTACTCATTTTCATCAATATATTTCTTTAAACAGCATCTTATGTTGTGTATAAGGATTACCTCGTAACACTTTCACGTCATTTCTTATGTAGTTCTTCCATGAATTGGTAAATTTGGTAAGTTACATTGGAAACTCAGACCTGATTCCACAATTTTCAATTGCTTCACAAAATTATGTAAAAATTTGACTAGGCAACATAATTTATTACACCGCAGGTGCACAGCATAGTTTACTATTTTCGTGAAATGGTTAATTTTTCTGCGAAAAAGATTTCATTACCATAAAGGTTTTTTTCATTATTAATACCAAAGTGAGCACTTTTCGAATATACGTAGAATTAGTATAAAATATTCAGGATAATTAAAATATTATAGAGATTGTATATATAAGAATAAATTGAATGACCTAATCTTTATATACTTTATAGGTACTTCTTTCTAACTTAAACAAACCCGTGTAGAAATGGTAACAGGGATCCGACCGGGAGCCGGCCGGATAACCCCAGTTTAAACTGGGTGCCGACCGGGGATACTGACCGCCCACTTCAAAAAGTGGACGAACAAAAGGACGTAAAAAAGTACGTATAAAAGGACGTTCAAAAGTACTTATAAAAGGACGTACAAGTTCAAATCCGGGCTGAGGCAGATTTTTTCCTTGTTTTCTAAATTTAATTTGTCCGAAGTAATCGTTTTAAAATCAAAATTTATATTAATTAAAATTTAAAAACTCGGACGTTAACATCTTTAAATGGAAATAACATCTTTCAAATATTAATTAGATTAAACCTTCGTTGATCAAAAATGGTACATGTGTCTCAGTTGAGAAATACGTATAGTACCTCCCTGCAAAAAGGTAGCTATCGAGAACAAGAAAATATCTGCTGCGGCCTCGGTGGCGTAATTGGTTAACGCTCCACTCATGGATAGTTGCGTTCCCGGTTTAAATCCGGGCTGAGGCAGATTTTTGTCTTGTCTCTTAAGTTTTATTTGTCCGAAGTAATCGTTTTAACATCAAGATTTATACTAATTATAATTGTATGCAGATATCACAATGCGCTTTCATTTTTAAGGATACTTTATGAAATTCACTTAATTACTATATTTGAAGAATACAAGATCAAAAACATCAAGAGGCTCTTGATAAACTTTTAAAAGGTACAAATTAATAAAATACATGATAGTAAATCCGAGTTTTATTTCTTCTTATTTTGTCATAGAATGAAAAAAGAGTTTGGCGATTTCAATCTCTTGACATTTCAATACGCGGAATATTTCAAAAAAATTAAAGAAAGAAGAGATTTATAAAAATAGGAACTTAAACATATGAATACGTAATCACTCAAACAATACCTCCTCCCCCATGTAATCATTAGTAATCATATACATGCCCCCCCATGATGATTACGCAATATATGGACGGCCCCTATTCCATTTTTATGACTTTATTTTCACGTTTGTTAGTAATTCACAGAACATTTTCCGATTGTTTATTTTTTTCTCAGTTTGAATCTCGTACGACATTCTTTACGTACAGTATTACGAAGAAAGCCTGTTATACAGCAGTGCTGTACTAATATGATTTTCAAATTAAAGTCATAACCTTTCCGTTTTTTCATTGCAATTGCTAAACGTTTTTTTTACATATATCGTGTAATCAATGAAAGTAGGTAAAAGATTGAATATCATTAGCTCCTGAGTTAATGATATTTGTACGGAATTACATTTTTTATTTATTATTATATCATTAAGCCGTTTCCCTTTCGGGGTAGGCGTGAATTGCTCGGTGGTAAAGTAGTGATGAATATAATATATTTTGTGTACAATATATTTGTGTATTAACGGGCGTTACTCGAAAAATATAACAGTATGTTAAACAATAATTAATTAATTCGGCGTAGAAAATATTTTTTGTAGGATAATAATAACAGTATTAAACAATATTATATTCTGGGTCAGAAATATTCTCTGTAGAAAAAATTTTGTGTAGGAAAAATACAACAGTATCAAATTTTGTGCAGGAAATATTCTGCGTGAAAAATGTTTTGTGTAGGAAAAAAATAACAGTATTAAACAATATTAAATTCTGTGTAGAAAAAATTTTGTGCAGGAAAAATATAACAGTATTAAATTTTGTGTAGGAAATGTTTTGTGTAGAAAATATTTTGTGTAGGAAAAATATTGGAGAGAATAATTTTTTGTACAATATTTTAAAAATATTTTCAGGATAAAATAATAATTATTTATTTCTGTATAGGATGTATTCTACATGGAAAATATTTTGTGTTGAAAAAATATAACGGTAATAAATTATGTGTAGGAAATATTATGTGTAGAAAATATTTTGTGTAGCAAAAATGTAACAGTATTAAACAATAATTAATTCTGTGCAGGAAATATTCTGCGTAGAAAATTTTTTTTTGTAGGAAAAAATAACAGTATTAAACAATATTAAATTCTGTGTAGGATGTATTCTGTGTAGAAACAATTTTGCGTAGGAAAAATATAACAGTATCAAATTCTGTGTAGGAAATATTTTGTGTGAGAAATATTTTGTGCAGGAAAAATATGATCAGTATGCATTGAGTACAATATATTTTGTGTACAATATATTTCTGTAGGAACGGGTGTTTCTCAAAAAATAGAACAGTATGTTAAACAATAATTAATTAATTCAGCGTAGAAAATATTTTGTGTAGGAAAAAAATAACAGTATTAAACAATATTACATTCTGCGTAGAAAATATTTTGTGTAGGAAAAAAATAACAGTATTGCACAATATTAAATTCTGTGTAGGAAAGTATTCTGTGTAGAAAAAATTTGGTGTAGGAAAAATATAACAGTATTAAATTCTGCGTAGGAAATATTTTGTGTAGGAAAAATATGATCAGTATGCATTGAATATAATATATTTTGTGTACAATATATTTGTGTATTAACGGGCGTTACTCGAAAAATATAACAGTATGTTAAACACGTTTTTTGCACTTTTAGGTTAGGATATCTTGAAAACCTGACGTACAGGAGCAATTTTGAGTTCGGATTCGGATTCATCGCATCAAAATCCTTCGGAAATGTTTGGTCTGCTTTCTGGCTTTTGACTTTTGTCAAATTTTGTGGGCCTGTGTTATTATGAGTCATAAAATTTGTTTACATTACTTTGGATAACCTTAGATGATTTGGAATTCAAGAAAAACCTCGGTAGATATAACGTTGGATCGTCACCAAATAAACTATCAAATATATAAAAAACTCAAAAAAATACAAACAATGTATTCATAGGAAAATGGAGAGCATTTTCTTCTTAGGATTTTTTGGGTTAACGATTTTTTGTAAATTACAAATTTCGCTAAACGTGTGTAAAGACAGTTTTTCTTACAAACTCTGAGTCCCCAGAATTACTTGGAATTTTATGAATTCTCTGAGCTTCCTGAATTCAGATAACTGAGGTAATTCAAAGATTTTTAATAATTCAGATATTCCAAGGACTTTAAAATAGTGCAAAGAATTCCGGAGACGAATTTTTTGGAATATTTTTTAATTGTTTGCGCTTGTTTTAAATTCGTTCACAGAATTTTGAATTCTTTTACCTTCCTCGAAATCTTCTGAATTCTTTAAAAGCCCTACATTTCCCGAATAACTTAAATTCGCTGGATTCCTTAAATCCTCTAAATACCTTGTATTCTTTTGAATTCCTTTGGCCTTTTTTCTTCATTGTCAAGTTCTTGGAATGTAGGGAGTTTTCCGAATTCGGTGTTTTAGATAATTTCACAGAAGTTATAAGAATTGAATAGTTTTTTGAAAAATTAAAAGCATTCCGAGAAATTCCGAAGAATTAAAAAGAATACGTAGAATTCAAGGAACTTAGAATAATTAAAATCAATTAAATGTAAAATCAAAGTCGTTTCGTACGTACACTCCTAGAGAGGTCTTTTTTTATTACGAATGTATCGAATCTCCTGTAACAATTATAACAATATGATTTTCCACCTCTAAACAAATTCCAATTTTTGCCTTTGCTAAGAAATTTGATAGTTAGTTAGTTAGTTAGATTTAGGACGGGCGAGGAGCCCGTGAAAAGCTCCTCTGGCGCTCAAGCTATACAGCCTATTGTGCCAAACCCTTACTTATTCGCTCTCAGCAGCCGACCCGAGATGGTTGGCAAAGGAGCGTTCCTTTACAAAGCCGCGGAGCAGGCAGCTGAGACCCTTGGCCTGAATTTTAACGTAAGAAGTGAGGAAAGTGCATTACTCCATCTAGATGCTTCTTTTCTAAAAGCCGAAGTAAAGAAAGCAGAATTTGAAAAATTCCATCAAGAGCTATTCGACAAGAAGATGCACAGAAATTTTCATATAAATGTAGAAAAACAAGCCTTGTCGAAGGAGCAAACTTTTGCTTTTCTCAAATAATCAGGGCTTAATTCAGGTACAAGGGGTTTTATTTTCGCATGCCAGGACAATGTCATTTCCACATTAGCACACCGTAACCATATTTTATGTCCAGAAGTTTCGAGCGACAGGTTTCAGAGCGTGTCATACACACACTGAGTACCTAGAACATATACTATCGGTGTGTCCCACCCACGCAGAAACGACCTGTATCTACAGACATAATGCTGTTATTTAGAGCTATTTCAATTTATTGATTTAACTTATTTACTTAGTTTACTTTTATTAAAGGTAGGATAATTGGCATTTATTAGATAAACATTACCTGAATTTTAATTCTTGATTTTAAGCTATTCCGAAAATTCAATACTAAATATTTTTAGTTGTGAGTTACATTTTCAACTTTCAACAAATTTATTTTCTTTTTTTTATTTAGAATAAGAAATTATTCTTAAACCAGAGGTCGGAGTCGTTGAGAAAACTCCTAGCATTCAGCTATTTTATTTTCGTATTCATTTTAATTCAATTGCTTATTAGGTCTAAGTTCTATTGATTGGAAGAATATTATCTGACGTGAATGTGTTTTACCCTTTGCCTTACCCAAAGGTAAATTTACTTTTTGATACGCTCTAAAATTAAGAAGTTCAATTTCTCAACATTGGTGATTTTAATTTCAAATTTCTTTAGATTCCTTAGTTTCCTGAATTTTGTTTCGAAGCTGACATCGGAGTGAGATAGGAAGCTGTTGTTTTCCTTTTTAGCTTCGTTTAAAATAGTCATGGTAACTGAACTCTCGACAAAATTCAATTCCGAGAATTTACTTTTGAAATTCTTTTATTTTTATCTGAAATTTTATAATTTATTATATAAAATCACGAATGTTGTAAATTTGAAGGTCAGGGACCGTATAGCCCGGGCCCGTAGAACCTCTAAGGATCCGAAGTTAAACAAAATCGAATTTAACCGATAAAGATTATATAATTTCTGAGTAAAAGCCTTCAATTTTAAATGATTTTTAATTGAAACCTTCAAAATTTGGAAATTTTATTCTAAAATAGAAGTCATAATTTTAACGTTCTAATTGGAATAATTTTTAGATTAAAAAATTTTTTAATTTAATTAGATTTTCTAATTCAAGTTACAAGTTTAATGCATACAATAAGTCTTCACACATTAAAATATGTAACCATTTTCACATTCTCATCATTTATGACTGAGAAAATATTATAAGAGGCCGTAATTTCAAACCTCAGTTTTTGAACGGGTCTCCACGTTTTGAAATCCCCTGAAGCCGAAAATCAAGTTTTGGTGACAGCGTCAGTCCGTCTGTCTGTCGGTATGCCCGTAAACATGATAACTCTCGAAAAAATTAACGGATAAAATCGTCGAGCTTTGGCACACTTTTTTTATCCTAAAAGAAAGAGCGAGTTCGTTAACCGCGACAGATACGTGAACAAATTTTTAAAGAATAATTGAAGCTTTTTAAAATATCTACAATTTTTCCCTCAACCATTTTTCTATAAGACTTGATGTTTTTGTTTTATTTATCGAAAATACCAAGCAAAAAATCCTACAAAATTTCTTCGAAGCTTTTAAGAAGTCCCTAAAAATGTTTTGAACCATTTTTTGATAAAATTTGTCATTTTGGTTTTATTTATTGAAAATACTAGAAAAAAATTCCAATTTGAAACCAAATAACGCAACATACAGGAAATTTGGAACAAAATGACGCGAAATACGGGGAGAAGTTTGTGGAGAAATTTCAGCTTTTAGAAATTCCTACATTTCTCTAAAACATTTTTCGACAGAACTCATCGTTTTTAATTTATTTATCTAAATGGATATGCATATGCAAATATCAAAAATTCTAATATTACGACAAAAGACGCGAGATACGTTAAAAGTCTGAAAAAAGACTCCTAGGAGTATTTGTTTTATTCATCAAAAACGCTATGAAAAAAAATCTTATTTTTGGCATAAAAACGTGAGATAGTGAAGGAAGGCGAAAGAAAGGATTGTAGCTTTTTATTAAAACAAAGTCATTAAACATTATTTATTTTCAAATTTGACATCACGTTTTATAAAATTCACTCATTTTAATCTAAATTGCAAATTTGCTGTTATCCCTCAAAAAAGAGTTCGGGGACGTCTGTTGTTCTATTTTATAGCATCTCCAAATACAGTTTTTAATATTTTAAATTTTGGTGGACAAAAACCCGGAGGAACTGACCCCGATTTACCACACGACGAAGTATCACATGCCCTTAACTTTCTTTTGTTCTAAGAAGTGCTGGGTCTTCCTCGCACATAACTTTCATTTTTCCTTTCCGTATTTTACATACTCTGCAACAAAAATTAGCAGAGAAAGATTCAGTTAGGCCTAAAATACTGTGCAAACCTAAATTAACACCGCACAATAAACAAAATTCAAAATATATTATTTCGCCATTTATGCTGATACCGTTAGTGTACAAATAATTAAATTTTTTGAGAAGGGGGTCGAAACTTGCAGCATTACCGAAAGCTTTTCAATCTCCAGAATAAAATAATTGGAGTAAAAATATTTGATTTAAACTTGACGTTTACTTTGATGGCAAGCACAGAAGATGGCCGTATGCTGCTCCTAACTTGTTTTCGCCTGTATGAGATTCTATGATATTACCTGTTTTATAATCATCGAATGAAACACCAATCCGAAATACTGTTTTATCACCGCGGGTTTGAGATCGCTTTTTCCAAACCTCGCCTTGAATAAAGTTATACATCACTGTGCCTGTACTATTTTTTAATTCATTCACGTACCCTTTAATTTCCTCTAATAAACCTGGTATTTCGAAAATTGATTTCAAATTATTCCTTAAGGAAATGAATTCTCCTTTAAAATCCCCGTCCATTGATACTATTTGACCCTACACATTTTTCTGCGTATTTCAGGAATTTCTTCTATTTTTACATTTTCGAGAATATCTCAGAGAGGTCCACTTGAGGCACTCAATATTTCCAACAGTTAACTTGAAAAAAAAGATGTTATTGTAAACTGACCCTTGACACGTGACCACCCTTTATTTTTTAAAATACTAAAGTTTGATTTTTGTAACAGTGTAACCTGAAAATCGGAAAGAAAATAGAAAACGTTGAAGTCTACTTTGCTAGATAAGTAGATTATACCAATTTATATTTGTGAATTGATTTTAGGACCTTGAATGGAATTAATTAATTAATTAATTAATTGAGAAAGGGATTAATTTATTGGTTTTTCACTGAATTTTATAATATTGTTCGAATATTTTTCAACCTGTTGTTCAAATATTGAACAAATCTTTTCTGGGATTTGGTTTGGATTTGCCAACTTGGGAACACTTTTGTCTCGATACCACTGAGGAAAATTCTACTTACAATGGAGAAGAAGATAGATCATCGTCATGCAAAAGGGTGTGGATGTATCAACCACCCGTTGTGATGCACATAACAATATTTACACATCTTGCGATTTTGAAACACAGTATTTTTGAAAAACTGAATAGTTTAAAAGAACTTTTACCAGCAGTGTAAACTTGTGGCAAATATTTTATGCAAGCAGTTATTGAGTTATATGAAAGTAAACTTCTTACCATTTCGGCTGATGTACTTTTGACAGAACTGCGAACACAGCATTTTAATAATATTGTAAGTAGAATTAAAGATAACTTAAAAAATGACGGTTTTGATAATTTTGCAGACGCACATTGTTGTCCATTTGTGCGCGATATATTATTACTCTCTGGCCCTCGTATTGTATCGCTAATTCGTTCTGTAGTTATGAAGCAAAATCATAACGAAAAGAATTGAATAAAATTTCTTTATAATGTATTTTCTCTGCACAACAGCGATATTTATTTTATTCAATAAATAAAACATCATTTTTATAAAAATTAATAATTTTATTCTAAACCCTTTTTTTAGTTATACGTTTTTTCCTCAAAATTTTTTTAATTATTTAAAAACATTCAGTGGTATTATCTATTATTATTAATATATTATTTCCATATAATGCATATAATACATAGAATTTCCATATAATATTATTATAAGTAGTGTTATTTTAGTAGTATTATTCTTTGCTTCGATAAAAAAGAATGCCGCAGCAGTTGCGATTTCTTGAAGATGCATTTCTCGTCGCTCTTCTGCATTCATATCATACATTTCTGGCGACTAGAGGCTTGAGGAGAGGTCGGCGGATCTCAATTCTTTAGTGGTGACGACTAGAGGCTGCAGAAAGGGTCAGCGGATCGCAATTCTTTTAAACACAGTGCTTTTGGCTGAAGGAGAGAAAGAGAGAGTAGGATGGAAAGAGATAGACGAACTGTAGTGTGTCACTATGGCGAGATAAAATGCATTCCTCATCACTTGTCCACAACCACATGTCACCATACAAGTTCAAGGTAGCAGTGAATAAGTGTTGGACAGTTCTCTCGTCATTGTCATTTGAACAATATGAACTGAACATGTATCAGTGAATGTTTAGTTTTTAATATTTTATTTATTTATATATTTCTTATCTGAAAGACCGCACTTCTCAGTTTCGTTCATAGTAATTACAACTTTTAATTTTTTGGAATACGTAGTTAGACCTTTTTTACTTTACACGTTTCAATTTTTGAAGTGTACAATTTTTAATTAGTACAGACATTTCGATACGAATAGCTGCATTTTTTTCGTACAAATTTCAGGCCGAACGGGCTCTTTGCACCGAAATTTTGGTATGAATAGCTGAATATTTTCGGTAAATGTAGTAGATTATAGACACTTCGAATTTTTAAAACTTCATTTTCAATCTGTCACATTTTAGTTGTCCCAAATTTAAACTTTTTGAATTAAAAAAAAAAGTTGAACTTCTTTTTGAAAGCCTTACACCAGACATTTTTTTATTCTCTTTGTCAATATGAAATTCATTAATATGTTTAGTTTTGCAATACTTATTATTCTTTTTTAAGTTTCTTTCTGTATCGTTTAGCGGGTGTATAATTTGAGGCCTTTGCGTCTCTCTTACAATTATTTAATAAATATATTTGACTAATTAATAGCTTAATGTATATTTAATTATAGCGACCAGAGAAGCAATTTTTGTAACAATTTCAATTTAATTTAAATTATAAATTTTTTAAATAATATAGCAGATAATTTAATTCTCGATTTATATTGACTTATTAAACCTTGTTATACCCTATTATATAAGATAAAAATTTTCTTTTGAAATTATAAAAATTAAAAGAATTATAGGTAGATATGATGGTTTAAAAAAAAAAGAAAATATATAATGAAAAGAACAAGATCAATGGGATCTAACAGGAGTATCAGCAGTGCTCCACCCTCTCGCCCAAGATATATACCTGCTTTTCTTCTTTAAATTCAAAGGATGGGTTAGTCGGGAAATTTACTTAAGCTCACACCGAACGCGTCCTCGGGTTGAAGACAGAGGGTCCCAGTATCAAAGGTTTCTGCTGAATATGGTTACAATAGTTAATAAGCAGTTGCGGACAATTGTCCAGGGATGGTTCCGAAGGAATAACCCCTAAGCGGAAGCGTGACAACCGTGCCGAAAGCTGAATGGCACCTGGGTGAGGTGTCTCAAACGGTGACTCTGGGATACCGGGCGACCTAAAATACATGAGTGACCTTATGCTCGCGCTGGTTAGTGTCGCCACAGAGGTATCCAGAAGAATTTCGTAGTGCGAGTGATAGAGGCAGAAGTGTAATGCAAAAAAAGCAAAGGGCTCATGGTATCGCTCTGAAAGATGCCCCTCTGGAATGTGACATTGTTCGTTGTCACACGATAATTTCCAGATGAGACAGTAAATCTAGTTTTCCAAAGAGCCATCGATCTCTCTATGCATCTCACTATGTGTGGATGCACCTTAAAGCTTTCTAACAGGCAGATAAGTCTATGAAAGGTTGAATCGAAAGCTTTCCGGTAGTCAATCCAGGCCATTGAAAGGACGCGTTGATGGGCTGCAGTTTCTTTATAGACACACCTGTCAATTAGCAGGTTCTCTCGACAGCCTGCTGTACATTTTTCGAGCCACGTTGTTCGTACATCTCACGCCACACAGGCTCAATTCGCTGAACAATCCTGCTATTTAGGACAGCGTTTAGGCAAGTGTTCAAACAAGTTATTGGCCTGCAATTCTCTGGGTTGGACAAATTGCCTTTTTTCGGTAGGAGTATAGTGCGTTCTAACACCAACCACTGCGGAATGGGGGTTTTCGACTTTGAATATGAGGTGAAACTTTTGATTCACCCTGATCCATCTTTCTCTCTTCTGTATTCTCCTCCTTGCGTCAGATAAAAGCCGTATTTTTTCAACAATATACTGCTTGATTTTCTGCAGCTTTGACTTGTTCAGTGTGTGATTCAAGATCTCCAGTTCTTGGGCGAACTTTCGAACACTTTCCGTGAACGGTCCACCAGATGTCATTCAATCAATAACACATTGATCACAGGACGCATTCTGTCTTGCCCATCCAATCTTCTTGTTCAGTTGATGCAAGCGTCTTTTGGTCTTTTGATCCACCGCCGGTTTGAGCCTTCGATTTGAATCAGCCAAAGCTCTCGCAGCATTATAAACTGAGCAATTGATGGTCCAGAGGTCGGATTCTTGCGAGATTTCTCCACGAAGGGAGGCATCCATTCCAGCCAGATCTTGGGGTTTAGGAGGAACTTGCATTTTAATGTTCCTTCTTGTCCTGAAATCGTGGTCTTCTCTCAGAAGGTGCCTGCTTTCCGCGGTTGGTATTAATGTCGCTTCCTCATCTTCGGCTGCAGCTTGATCAAGCAAAGCTTAAAGGTTCATCCACACATCGTGAGGTGCATAGAGAGATTAATGCCGCTTTGGAAAACCAGATTTACTATCTCATTTGGAAAACATCGCGTGATCACTAACAGTGTCACCTTTTAGAGAGGTGTGTTTCAGGGTGACACCATGAGCCCTCTCCTCTTTTGCCTCACATTATTGCCACTATCTCTCGCAATTTGCCATTCCGAAGGGTACCTCTGCGGCAAACCTCGAAATCGAACGCATAAGATCACCCACCTATTTTACATGGATGATCTTATAATCTATGCTAAAAATCAAGAGAAACTACATCTAGCTTTAGACATTGTCAAAAAGTACACTCAAGAGATTGGAATGGAGTTCGGGTTAGAAAACGGCGCCAAGGTTTATTTGAAGAAAGGGAAACTTAGTGGCGTCCCCGAAGACCCTGAGCTCGTCGACAGAAGCGCTATATGACACCTTGGCGCTGGAGAGACCTATACATACCTGGGCGTACCACAGAGCCGAATTCAGGACGTGAAATCTATAAAGAATACTCTCCAATGCAGATACAAACTTCTCATCCGACGGATTTGGTCTTCCGAACTGTCGCTGAGGAACAAAGTATCTGCGACGAACATGCTTGCCGTCCCGGTAGTACTCTATTCATTTCGGGTGGTTCCATGGACGAAGGATGAGCTCAGATCCCTCAACATCGAGTGCCGAAAATTTATGCACATAAACAAAAGCAAATGGACAAGACCCTCTTCTTAAAATGGTCAGAAAACAAGAAGAATTGGGCGGAGGAGCGTTTCTGTACAAAGCAGCGAAGGAGGCTGCTGTAACACTCGGCATTGACTTCAATATCAGGGATGAGCAAAATGCATCGAATCTTATCCTTCTCGAGTACTCATTCCTGAAGGCCCGGATTAGGAAAGCACAGGAGAAAAACTTCCGCGAACAGCTCCTCGACGAGAAGATGCACGGCATCTTCCACACAAATGTGGAGGATCTGTCGATGTCGTATGAGCTAACATTTGCTTTCCTTAAATCACCTGCATTGAAGTCGGGCACGGAGGGCTTCATTTTGGCATGTCAAGACAGTGGTCACTCCCACTCTGGCATACCGTCGCCACATTTTGAGCCAAGACATTCCCGATGATAGCTGCAGGGCGTGTCATGCACACCCCGAGCATCTCAATTGGAAGACATATATTATAACCCCTCGCATGCGGCTTCTTACTCTGGCGTAGAAAAGATTGTCAGGTCTGCACGAAAAAATATTCCACGTAAGCAGATAATTGACTGGTTAAAGAGTCAAGATGCATACAAAGTAAAACTGCATCTGAGGTTAAAGAAGCATTTGAACGAATTCTTCATAGAACCGTTGATAGTACACCAGTTTACCTACGGAGTGATAATAGAAAGGAATTTATCGGTAAAGTTTTTCAAAAATTCTTGTCAGATCGTGAAATACAATTTCGCGTTACAACAATGCTTGTCATTCAAGCATACGTATGGCGCCATCTACAGTCAATCTTCATAATGCTGCTGTAGCTTATGCAAATATACAAAGACAATTTGTAAGAGAAGTCGGACGTAAAATAGCACCTAAATACAGCGTGGGTGATGTTGTACGCATCAGACGTGCTAGAGACATCTTTGAAAAAGGATATGAAGCTGGCTGGACACAGGAGCTGTTTGTTATTAAAAAGGTTATCAGCTGGCGAACAAAAAAGGTGATTCCATCAAAGGGTCGCGGTGCTAAGAAACAGCTCCTTGTAAAGTGGGTTGGGCACCCTGGCAAATTAAACTCGTGGATAGCAGCTACAGAGCTAAGAACTCTATAATGAATGACGAACATCAGTTTTATCTCATTTCACCAAGTGATAGTAGTATTAAATATTCCCCACAGAATACAATCACCCACTTTATCACACAACTTCCACATAAAATTCGACTGAATGGTCTTTAAGTGGTGGGACTCACAGAGATTCAGTTTCCACGATCATTTCTCCATGTGAGGGGTGCATCAAGCATGGAAAATTGCCTCTCAATTGTACCAAAATCAATTGTAGATAAAATAGGACTCATTGAAAAATCTACAATTAAAAGCGTTCGAGTGAATGAGACTGGCAGCGTAGATTTAGCATTATCCAAAAATGCTGACAGACAACGCGACAATAATGCCATCTCAACTGATGAAGGTTTCAAACTGGAACTGTTTAAAGGAAAGTGGAAACGCCTAATCGCATCTTTCTTTCCACCTGGAGTTTAATCACATCTAGATGACTTCATATATGCTGTAAATAACACTCCTGAAATAAATAAACATGTGGTTGTTAAACAAGAAAAAAGAAACAATCATTATATACCTAATAGAACCTATCAAGGAAGCAATTTCGTACTTCGAATAAAGTAAATCCAATAGGTACCTATTAGACCCGCTTGAAACACATCACTTCGAAACTTTTTCCGAATAATTTAATTCCGAAGGTCCAATAAAATACCTAGTAGAAACTGTTAGGGTAGCAATTGCGTACTTGCAGCATTTGGAATAAAGCAGAACCAAATAGGTACTCAATAGATCCGCTTAAAAGATGAAGCTTCGAATTTTAATCCGGGTAATTTCGTTACAAAGGGCCAATAAAAGACCTAATAGAACCTTTTGGAAAAACAATATTCCTTGAAAGGTTCTTTCCAATTACATTAGTCACATTTTTATGGAAATTATTTAGTTTAAAAATGTAACGGAATCGTGAAGAATCTTTCTTGCTTTCCTAAAGCAGGAGAAAAAACACATGTATGCACGTAACTACACTTGAATAAACAATTCTTAATGAGCAAAATTATAGAAAACCTTATGCGGATTGAGTAACATTTTGTGCTTTTTGAATACTTATGCATGGTTAAATTGACACTTTCAATTCAACTAATAAATTATTGGAAATATTATATTCGTTTTGTCTGAGTACTCTTCGCTAGAAATTAGTATTTTTCTAAAATAATTTTAATATACAATCAGAAAGTTGCGGAGAAGACTTGAATTTTCTAAAATAATTGAGTAATAAATAAATTATTAAAACTAATTTCGGCATTAAATCATAAGTTTCGAAGAGGACATCAAATCAAAGAATTTTCTAGCTTAAAATTTGTATTTAGTAAAAATTGAAAATTTATGTTCAGACCTAATACGGCCTAGCACTCTCAGCTCACGGAAATGATTACAAAACATTTATTTAATTTTTTTAGTGAACATATTGCTTAAAATGCGTTGCTTCGAAAAAATTAAACAAACGTTTTCAAATAATTCCCGCGAGACTAGAGTGCTGCCATCAAATTGCCACTTCATATCTTCAAAATCCTACTACTGCCCGAATAGAAATTGAAACTTGGTTCTTAATAGGCCCCGTCTAAATTTCCTATTTACTATCGAGGCCCTAAAGTGGCAATCTATCGAGGGCGCAATCAGAAACGTCACGCTCAGCTAGCGAGGTCATGAGTAGGCAACACAACGAGGGCCTATTAATAGGGTCTTCTTAGAATCTATCGGCATTGTTTGCCGACCCATTGTCGGGTGCTCTGCGCGTTCGATCATTTTGAACCGCATCTACAACTTTTTGGTATTTTGGTGGTGCCATTGTTGTTCCCACGAGCGGCTAGGGAAAGGGTTGGTCGATTCTTGTAGAGCCCCACGTTCAAGGATAAGGCTGCATACTCTGAGAGGTCGCCCAGTATCCCAGAGTCACCGTTGAAGACACCTCACCCAGGTGCCATTCAGCGTTTGACACGCTTGCTACGCCTCCGCTTAGAACCGCTTTGATAACCTTTTTTTTCTCTTTTAGTTAATCGAAGAGCATTAGAAAATACAATCTCATGATTTTTTCAAAACGTTTTTTTGAACGAAGGTCGTCTGCACGTTTTTGCCGCTTTTTCCTTTCTATTTCTCTCTTAGCATTTATTTTTTCACGTTTTAATATTTTATTTTTCTCTTCGTCACTAATGTTATCCATTGTAAAGCTAAATTGTGAGCAAGAGCTGTGCTAATACTACATACGATCACATACCTTACTGCCCGAGAGTCAGCATGATACTGAATTTTCCGCGCGACATTTAGTGTTTGTTTACATGTTTCAGTACACGCGAAATTCGCTCTATCTGTTTTGAAAGTGAATCCAGTCAACTCAATGAATATGCAACTTCAGCACCACTCAAATCTCAAATAGGAAGGATAAATATAAATTGGCTTTGTGTTATACATCAATCGGAAAGGTATTTTTATTGTGCCAATAAAAAATGCCTTCTTTCAACATGAGTGGCGCACCGAATACGCCGACTACAAAAGTGTTTAACTCAGAGTATTTACAAGGCACCGAGATAAAAAAAATATTTTTAGATTGTTATTTTGAGGTGAAACACACTCTATATATTTATATATGAGATCCAACAAACTTCTTTCTAAAAAAAAAATAAAATTTATGAAGTTTTCGATTTTTTGTAACTAGAATTTTAAAAGTATTGGGGATTTGCTCATGTATATAGTTAAAAGTTTGTCATAAGGACAACTGCAGGCTTTCGCCGGGAGCAGGTGCTAATCTTAAAAATTGCACTTGCTCCCAGCGAAATCGCGGTAAAATTTCAGCTGTAGCCACGTCTCACAACCGTGAGATGGGTGGCCAGTCTGCGACGGATTCAATACGATGATCCAGCAAAAGTCTCGTGTAATTTCCCGCGCACGCGCTGTCACCCCTTGGCGTTGAAAATTTGCGCCATCTGCGATGGGCCAGAGAACTAATATCGCCCCCCTCGATGTCTCTCAGTCCCCGCGCCAATGTCCTAAAAATTTGCCATTTCTTTGCACGGGAGTAGACCGACCCTGCTTCCAATACATTTCGTTTGTTATACCACTGAGAAGCCATCAGCGAAAAAATGCGCTCATAATTCGCATTATGGCCAGGAATGGTCAATAAAAATTGAGCGATTTCCGACATCTCCGTGAAAGTCAGTTTTAGGCTGCTTAGGTTAATTCCCCAACCGCAATGCGCATCCGTCGCACCAGCAGCCTCATTGGATGTTGATCGCGCGCTTATTTAAAATGATGAAATATGCAAATCAATTTTTCACAATATATAATAATCATAAAGTAAAAACCAATATTATGAATGATTTAACATTGACATTGGTGAAAAAAGGTATTCCTTCCTTTGGATTTAAAATGAATAGTTTATTTGTAAGGAGTACAATCAAATAATTAAGTTAACCTTGCACTCTAAAAGACTATTTTGTGATCTGAAAATTAATTGTCATTATTTCCACAATGATGATTTATTATGAAAAATTGTTTTCCACATGTAATAGTTTCAAAAAAGCGCGCCATTTACAGTCAATGAGACTGCCGATGCAATGCATGCGCAGTGCAGTTAGGGAGCCGATTTGCGAGCGCTGGTTTCTGGCATCGTCGGAGCCATTGCAACTTTTGCGGAATCGAGTTTCTACTCAGCCTGGCTAAAATTGAAAAAGTACAAATAATACAGAAATGAACCAAAAAAATTTATAATTATTGACAATTTTAAAGACGCTGATGTTCTATTTTCGTTGAGCATGATTATCAGAATATTATGATTTGCACGTTGTACAGGGCTAGTCACTCACGAATTTTACTCGAAAACAACACGATTACAACGAGACACAAATGTCATAATCATGAATAGGAAAAAATTATAAGAAGGTATACCTATACTTACTCTGTGACTTACACTCCCAGATGAAAGTCGTGCGACGCACGCTTCAAGCACACGTGCGAGTCGCACGATGCGACCCAATAAAGCACGCAAATGGCAGGCACATTCCGCGACAAAGTGATGGGTAAATGCGTGCGTGCACAATGAGGCTCATTCACCAACGGTCATGTAACCTCTGCATGAATCCTCTTCGCGCTGGCAATGACTAGGGTCATTGCCTGGTCGTCGCCTCGGTTTGGTCATATTGCCACCCCCAAGTGAACTATGGCGTATATCCGATAGAGACCTATTGTGGGTGGGACTGCGCGATACTGATGACGTAACCGCATTATTCGTTGCATAGGGGAGTTAGCCCAATGCAACATGGCTGACTGCAAAAGCCGGAGCTCTCGGACGGTGGGGTCGCCACATCCCTACGCCTATTTATTTGCCTATGTATGTATTATTATGTATTATTGTCCAAGAGGGAAATGGTTTAAATGATGGAAAGGTGTAGAGGGAAGGGGGTAATGAGATGGAAATGGTTTAGGGTACATATGGATGGGACGGGTGAAATATATAAGAAAAACGAAGGATGAAGGGGATGTGAAAAGCGTTAGGCAGGATGGGGTTATGAGATATCGGTATGGTTTATGAGAAAAATGGGTTATGATGCATATAGGGGTTAAGTTGGGTAAATATAGTTTAATGGAAAAATGGAAAGATAAGAGTGGAGAAGAGAGTAGGAAAATTTTAATTTATTATGGGTGAGGGTATCGATTATATAACTTTCTCACTGCACTTTGACTTACACATTCATTTGTTTAAAATTTTGTATCTATAGTTCTATCAAATTGTTTATCAGTCAGATGAAAATGAAATGAAAGAGAAGCCAGAAATCCTTTTGCTCAAGACTTTCTCTACTGACTAACGGTTATTTTTTCCGTGTACAAAAATCTTATACATTTTTTTTTTTACAGTAGTCGGTGCTATGGAGGTTGGAAGTCCTAGTGTTAATGTTATTCCAGAGCAAAATCCTTTTCATATACCTCAAGGTAGCAAAATTTATGTACAAAAAATGCATGTTGTCAACCCTCACTATTATCTTCGTGGAGAGCTTCTACCTTATACAGCAAGTAATGCAACATACAACAGGGAACATAATGATCCAACTGGGCACGCTCTGGTAATACTTGATGATGGCCGTTCTTACTTTGCACGTCTGGAAAGCCGCAATGACCATTTGTTTAATATCAGTGTTGAAACGGCAGGTCGTCAATACCGCTGTTTTATAAGTAGACCACGTATGAATGGTTTGCAAGCGTTACTTCTTCCGCCTGATCTAAGGCATCCTTCCTTGAAAGTTTTTAAATCAGTTGAAAATGCCTTTGAATCTTTTAGAATAACATAAAATCTTTCAAATTTAACATTAAATTACTGAAATCAATTGTAAAAACTCTGAGGACTTTTCAAAATACCCGAAGATATTTAAAAT
The DNA here is from genome assembly GCA_011634705.1 of Andricus grossulariae. Lineage (NCBI taxonomy): Eukaryota > Metazoa > Arthropoda > Insecta > Hymenoptera > Cynipidae > Andricus > Andricus grossulariae. The sequence goes on along the minus strand of JAABKJ010075445.1, from coordinate 204,857,911 downwards.
CCTTCAAAATATTTAAGAATTCCTTGAATTCTTTTCAGCTCTTTAAAATCCTCTGAAATTAATTACTGAAATCTATTGAAAATTCATTGGAATCTTTTTTAATATAATGCCTTGCCATATTTTAAATTCTTTAAAAAGAATATAAATTCCTTGAAAATTTTCAAATATCTATATAAAATCAAGTAAAAATGAAGAAAAAAAACAGTCTAAAATATTTCCAATCCTTTGAAATTTTTTCAAATTATTCAAATAAAAACATTCCTCAAAATATTTAGAAATTCCCCAAAAACTATCAATAAGTCCTTTGAAATCCAAAAAAGATCACAGGAAGCTTTAGAAAGGTTTCGAAAATGCCTTGGAATTCTTTAAATTACTCTAGAATATTGCAAATCCTCTGAAATAAAATGAAAAGTCCTTGTAATTTTTAAGAAAACTTTAAAAGTTTTCAAATCCTTAACAAATTTTTTAAATTCCTTAAAATTATTCAAATTTCTTGAACATTAATTTTACACTAAAAAACATGAGTACTTACAATTGCGAAACTCTGCACTCCTTCTGTTGACATTTTGCAGTTTCGTTGTACACACAATTAATGTCCTGAACTCAACTCGCAACAACAACAACAACTGACTTCGTTGCACACACAATTTATGTCCTTAACTCAACTCACAACAACAACTGACTTCGTTGCACACACAATTTATGTCCTGAACTCAACTCACAACAAAAACTGACTTCGTTGCACACGCAATTTATGTCCTGAACTCAACTCACAACAACAACTGACTTCGTTGCACACACAATTTATGTCCTGAACTCAACTCACAACAACAACTGACTTCGTTGCACACACAATTTATGTCCTGAACTCAACTCACAACAACAACTGACTTCGTTGCACACACAATTTATGTCCTGAACTCAACTCACAACAACAACTGACTTCGTTGCACACACAATTTATGTCCTGAACTCAACTCACAACAACAACTGACTTCGTTGCACACACAATTTATGTCCTGAACTCAACTCATAAAATGTTGAAAATGACAAGTTTGATTGTCGATATTTGAAACAAGAAAAACGCCAAAAATCTTCTTTCTTTATCCTTCCAATTATAGACCGGATGAGAATGTTCGGCAATACCCCTAAAAACCACCCTTATGGTAGGCAGACCTAAAATGTTGAAAATGACAAGTTTGATTGTCGATATTTGAAACAAGCAAAACGCCAAAAATCTTCTTTCTTTATCCTACCAATTACAGACCGGATGAGAATGTACGGCAATACCCCTAAAAACCACCGTTATGGTATGCAGCCCTAAAATGTTAAAAATTACACGTTTGATTGTCGATATTTGAAAAAAGAAAAACGCCCAAAATCTTTTTCTATCCTGACAATTATAGACCAGATTAGAATGTTAGGCAATACCCCCAAAAACCACCCTTCTGGTATGCAGACATAAAATGTTGAAAATGACAAGTTTGATTGTCGATATTTGAAAATACAAAAACGCCAAAAATCTTCTTTTTTTATCCTACCATTTATAGACCAGATGAGAATGTTCGGCAATACCCCTAAAAACCACCCTTATGATACGCAGACCTAAAATGTTGAAAATGACAAGTTTGATTGTCGATATTTTAAAAAAGACAAACGCCAAAAATCTTATTTTTTTATCCCACCAATCATAGACCAGATGAAAATGTTCGACAATACCCCTAAAAACCACCCTCATAGAATGCAGACCTAAAATGTTAAAAATCACAAGTTTGATTGTCGATATTTGAAACAAGAAAAACGCCAAAAATATTATTTTTTTATCCCACCATTTATAGACTAGATGAGAATGTCCGGCAATACCCCTAAAAACGACCCTTATGGTATGCTGACCTAAAATGTTAAAAATGGCAAGTTTGATTTTCGATATTTGAAAAAACAAAAACGCCAAAAATCTTCTTTTTTTATCCTACCAATTATAGACCACATGAGAATGTTCGGCAATACACCTAAAAAACCACCCTTATGATATACAGACCTAAAATGTTGAAAATGATAAGATCAATTGTCGATATTTGAAACCAGAAAAACGCCAAAAATCTTCTTTCTTTATCCTACCAATTATAGACCGGATGAGAATGTTCGGCAATACCCCTAAAAACCACCCTTATGGTAGGCAGACCTAAAATGTTGAAAATGACAAGTTTGTTGAAAAAATCACTTTTGTGGAATTTTCAAGCCAAAATGCGAATATTCTACAAAAAAGTTGAACTTTCAACCTGAAAATATAAATTTTCAACAGAAAAGGTAATTTCAACAAAATTTCTTACAAAGCAGTTGAATTTTCAACAATAAAAAAAAATTTCAAAAATATAATCAAATTTTGAAACGAATAATAAAATTTTCAAGCAAAAAAGACGAATTCTCTACCAAAAATATAAAAGCAGAATTTTCAACCAAAAGGAAACTTTGACCTGGAATCTGGAATAGTTAAATTTTTAGTTGAAAAATTAATTTTCTAACAAAGAAACGAATTTTTAACAAAATGGTTATATTTACAAATAAAAAGATAAATTTTCAAATAAAATGATGAATCTTCAAAAAAAAAAAAAAATGAATTTTCAGCAAAAGAGTTAAAATTTCAACCAAGCAGTTTAACTTTTATAACTAAAAAGATTAATTTTCAATTAAGAAAAATAATTTTCTGAGGAAGGCGAATTTTCAACAAATGCATTTATAATATTAATAATATTTTCAAAAACAAAGAAACGACTTTTTGAACAAATAGTTATATTTTCAACCAATGAGATAAAGTTTCAACTAAAAATAAAATGATGAATCTTCAGGCAAAAAGATGAATTTTTAACAAAAGAGTTCAATTTTCAAAAAAATAGTTCAATTTTTCAATAAAAAGAGGATTTTTCAACTAAAATGAATCTTCGACCAAAACAATGAATTTTTAACAAAAGAGTTCAATTAATTTTCTAAAAAAAGGCGAATTTTCAACAAAATACATTATTTTTTAACCACATAGTTGAATTTTCAACTAAAAGAAGATCAATTTTCAACCAAATAGTTCAATTCTCAACTACAAATGATAAATTTTCAACAACAAAAAAACTACTTTTGAGCAAAATAGTTAAATTTTCAACCAAAGAGATATATTTTCAACTTAAATGATGAATCTTCAAACAAAAAATGCATTTTTTTAAAGTTTTCAATTTTCAACCAAATAGTTGAATTTTCAACCAAGAAAGATTTTTCAGTTGAGAGAGAAAGAAAAAATCCAACCAAATTGTTGAAATTTTAAGCCGAAAAGGCGAATTTTCTACAAAAATGATGAATTTTCAACAAAAAATGTCATTTTGAACCAAATGATTGAATATTCATAGAATTCACATAATTCGTGGAATTCAGAGGGCTGATGGAATTCAAAGAATTCATGAAATTGATAGAATTCATTGAATTCCGAGAATTCATGAAATTCAAGGAATTCAGAAAATTCAAGTAATTCAGAGAATTCTTGGAGTTCAGAGAATTAGTGGAATTCAGAGGATTAATAAGATTCAAGAAATTCAGTAAATTGCAGAATGCAGGAAATTTAAGTTCTTAAAAAATTAGGAAAATTTATAGAATTAATTAAATTAGGATAATTCAAAAAATTCAGCATATTCATGGCATATAAATAATTCCTGGAATTTATGGAATACACAAAATTCGTAGAAATCAGAGGAGTTAGGGAATTCGAAGAATTTCCGGAATTCAGAAAATTGAAGAAATTCAGAGAAATTAAAGAATTCAGGGAATGTAAGTTATTCAGGGAATTCGGGGAATGCAGGGAATTAAAAGAATTCAGAGAATTCAGGTGAGTAGGAGAATTTAGGTAATTCAGAGAATTCAGAGAATTCAAATAATTCCGAAATTTTAGAGAATTTAGAGAATTCAGGGAATTCAAGTAATTCAAAATATTGATATAATTCAGAGAATTCAGAGAAACCAGGGAATTGTAAAAATAATGACATTCAGAGGATTCATGAAATTCAGAGGATTCATGGAATTAATAGGATTCATGGAACTCAGTAAACTGCGGAATACAGGGAATTGAAGTTAATTAGAGAATTTAGAATATTTAAAGAATTAAGGTAATGACGATAATTCAAGGAATTCAAAGAATTTAGCGAATTCATGGCATATAAAGGATTCCTGGAATTCATGGAATACAGAAAATTCTTAGAATTCAGAGAAGCCGGGAAATTCAAAGAATTTTAACAATTTATATAATTGAAGAAATTCAGAGAATTTCAAGAATTCAGGGAATTTAGGTTATTCAGGGAATTTAGAGAATTCAGGAAATTTAGAGAATTCAGGGAATTCAGGAAATTAAAAGAATTCAGAGAATGAAGAGAATTCAGGAAATTCGGAGAATTTAAGGAGTTCAGAGAATTCGAGGAATTCACTTAATCCAGAGAATTCGAAAGATATAGGAAATTCAGAGAATTCAGAGTATTCATAGAATTTATGGAATTTAGAGAATGCACCGTATTTAAAGAACTCTTGGAATGTTTACGGAGTCAACTACGAATATCTTTCCGATTACTTTTTCCTATGATGCTATGAAAAGTATTTCTGATAACTCTTTTCTATGTTTCTTTGTAAATTTACAAAAATTAATAATAATTTAAAAAATTTTTACAAAAAAAATTTAAATGTTGGTTATTTCTTGAGATATAGGCTACATTTTTTTACAGAATGAACGAAGAATATCTTTCCGATGACTTTTTTGATGATGCTTTGCAAATAGACTATAATTATTCAATATTTCAACAAATTAAGAGTTTGGCCCTTTTTTAAGGAATGGGCTCAGTTTGTTTACGGGATCCCCAAGGACGTGTTTCCAATAACTCTTTTCTGCAGTAATTTGCAAATTTATTATAATTGTTATTTATTTTGACAATTTTTATAAACATATTTAGAGTTTTGTTATTTTTCAATGAGTAGGTTCAATTTTAACAGAATTAAATAAGAATATATATTCCTGATGATTTTTTTCTACATTGCTCTGCAAATTTCTAAGGTTTATTAATTATTGCAACAATTTTCATGAACAAATTGAGAGCTCGGCCATTTTTCAACGAACAGAATCAATTAGTTTAGGGAATCAAGAAACAATGTATTTCCAATAACTAATTTCTACGATATTTTGCACATTTACAATAATTATTAATTCCTGAACAGTTTTTATAAACATATTCAGAGTTTGGGTATTTCTCAGGGAATAGGCAAATTTTTTTTACGGAGGCGCCTAAGGATATCTTTTTAATTACTTTTTTCTATCTTGCTTTATAAATTCACAACAATTATTAATTATTCAAACAATTTCCATTGAAAAATTGAAAGTTTCACAATTTTCCAACGAATAGGCCCAATTTCTTTACGGAATCAATATAAAATCTTTTTCAAGTGACACTTTCCTATGTATGATGCTTTGAAAATTTACAATAATTATTCATTATTTGAACAATATTATTCAAGATATCCAGAGCTTTTTTTAAGGAATAGGCACAATTTTTTTACGGAGTCAAATAAGAATGTCTTTCCGAAGATTCTTTTTCTAGGTTGCTTCACAAATTCATATTTTGGCTATTTTCAATAATTAGGCTAAATTTTTTACATAGAATAAACCAAGAATATATTTTTGATAATTTCGTTCTATTATGCTATCAAGAGGCTTTCTGATTGTTGTTGTCAAAGATCCATTTTTTTTTATTGTAAATTCAAGTATTTTGTTTAAAATGCGTGTTTTTGGGTTCAAAAATTGAAGAATTTGGTAGAAAATTTCACAATTTGGTTGAAAGTAATCTTTTTTTGTTGAAAATTAAATTATTTTGTAAAAAGTTGTTATTTTTTTTTTATTAATAAAGATTTTACTATTTTGGTCGAACACTCGTCTTTTCGGTTGAAAATTTAACTGTTTCGTAGAAAATTCGTCGTTTTTATGTGAAAATTTAACAACTATTTTTGTAAAAAATTGAACTATTTGGTTTAAAAACGAAATTTTCTGTTGAAAATTCATATTTTTTGTTCGAAAATTTAATAATTTTTGTTAAGAATAGACTTTTTTTGTTAAAAATTCATACTTTCCAGATAAAAATTCAATTGCTTTGTAAAAATTTCCATTTTTTCGGTTAAACATTCAACTATTTTTGTTGAAAATTGAAGAATTTAATAGAAGATTAAACAGTGTGGTAGAAAATTCGATGATTTTGTTGAAAATTCGTCTTTTTGGGTTGAAAATTTAAGCATTTCATAGAAAATTCCACAATTTGGTTGAAAGTGAACTTCTTCGTTAAAAATTAAATTCTTTTGTAAAAAAATAGTTTTTTTTTATTGAATATTTCACTATTTTGGTTGAAAATTCGTCTTTTTCGGTTGAAAATTGAACTGTTTCGTAGAAAATTCGTCGCTTTGATGTGATAATTTAACAACTATTTTTGTAGAAAATTGAATTATTTGATTTAAAAATGAAATTTTCTGTTGAAGAATCATATTTTTTGTTTGAAAATTTAGCCATTTTCTTGAGAATGAATTTTTTGTTAAAAATTCATATTTTCCTGATGAAAACTCAATTGTTTTTAAAAAAATTTCATTTTTTGGGATAAACATTCAACTATTTTTGTTGAAAATTGAAAAGCTTTATAGACAATTAAACAGTTTGGTAGAAAATTCGACGATTTTCTGAAAATTCCTCTTTTTGGGTGGAAAATTCAAGCATTTCGTAGAAAATTCCACAATTTGGTTGAAAATGAAATTTTGTTGAAAATTCAATTTTTTTTGTAGATAATTTTTTGTTGTTGTCAAAGATTAGATTATTTTGATTAAAAATTCAAGTATTTTTTTTTTTTTTTGAAAATTAGATTTAGAATTAAAAGTTTTACTTTTGATCTTCAAAATCATCCAAATTTAACCGTTTTTAGTCAGTTTTCTTTGTGCCGAGTGGAAGTTTTTCTGATTACTGGTCATATAGTCAAAAAAACTTACACTCTTCTTATTAAACATTTTTATTTATACATTTTTAAAATGGAAGCGTCTTCAATTGCAAATATTCAAAATTGATGAACTTGAAATTTTACATAATTAAAATTAGAGAATTTTAAGTGCAAATCTTCCAAATTGAACCATCCCAAAAAATTGTGAAGCTTTAAATTGTAAATCGTTAAGAATTAAAGAGTTTTTAATTTTTTTATTTACAAATAATAATTATACAATTTAAAAATCTATAAATTTGTCGATCTACATTTAATATTTCTTCGATTTGGAAGATTTAGATTAAAAAACTTGACTTTTGATCTTCAACATCATCAACATTCAACCATTTTTATTTTTGCTACTTTAAAATTGAAGAAATTTAAATTTTAACTTTTTCCAATTGTACAAGTTTGAATTGTAAATCTTAAATATTCAAGAGTTTTGATTTAAAAAAATTTAAGATTATAAAATATACAAGTTTCAAGTGTTAAAATGAAAAATTCTGCAAATTTGACAATTTACTTTTAATATTTCCTCAGTTTGGAAGATTTTGATTTAAAATTATGACTTTTAATCTTCAAAATCTTAAAAATAACTCTTTGAAATTGTTGAAGTTTGAATTGTAAATCTTAGAAATTTAAGAGTTTGTAATTTTGATGCATTATTTTCGAAATTTCTTCAATTTGGAAGTTTTAAAATTGAAAGCTTGTCTTTTAATCTTCAAAATCATAAAAATTTAACCATTTTTATTTATACATCTTGAAAATTGAAGACTTTTCAATTATAAATCTTTAAAATTGAACTATTCCAAAAAATTGCGAAACTTTGAAATGTAAATCTTTAAGAATTGAACAGTTTTTCATTTTCAAAATTTATAATGAAAAATTATACAAGTTTTAAGTCTTACGATTGTAAATTCTGTAAATTTGTTAATTTACATTTAATATTCCTTCAATTTGGAATATTCCGAATTAAAATCTTGACTTTTGTTCTTCAAAATCATCAAAATTTAACCATTTTTATTTTCGTTAATTTAAAATTGAAGCAGTTTAAATTGTACCTTGTGTTATGGAAATTGTAAGAAGTTTTGCAATTATTTCATAAAACTTAAAACAAAATCGATTTTCAAAGATTTCGAAGAAAAAATTTTCTAAAGGGTAATAGAAAATTTTAAATGTCTTTTTTTATCTTAAAAAATTATTTTAATAGAATATTGCAAAAGATATACAAAATTATGTTCAAGAATCTGAAAGATTCTTGGAAAATTGTTTTTATTTTGCAGTATTTTAAATGATTTCCTAAAATTTCCAAAAAGAAAGTACAAGATTTTTTGCACGATTACCAAATTAAAAGATTTCAAAGAATTTAAAACGATTTCAAAAAATGTTGAACGAAATGTAGATTATGAAAATTTCGAAAAAGAGGGTTTTAAGAGTTTTGAAAGGTTTCAAGAGAATAACCAAGTTATTTTAAGATTCCTGACATAATTCAAATGATTTTTTATTTTAATAAATTAATTTTAAGGTGAAATTGATCAGGATTTCAGAACATTTTAAAATATTTCCAAACTTGTCGAAAAAGAAAATTTCAAAATTCTTAAAACCCTACTTTTTTCGAAATTTTCATAATCTACATTTCGTTAAAAATATTTTGAAATCGTTTTAAATTCTTTCAAATCTTCTTTTAATTATTTTTCAATCTTTTTAAAACTTCTTTATATTTCTTGAATAAACTCGATTTTTTTTTAATTTGGTAGTCGTGCAAAAAATCTTCTACTTTCTTTTTGGAAATTTTAGGAAATCATTTAAAATTATGCAAAATAAAAACAATTACCCAATAAACTTTCAGATTCTTGAACATAATTTTGGATATCTTTTGGAATCTTCTACTAAAATAATGTTTGAAAATAAAAAAAAAACATTTTAAATTTGCTATGAATCTTTAGAACATTTTTTTTTCGAAATCTTTCAAAATCGATTTTGTTTTAAATTATATGTAATCTTTGCAAAACTTTTTAAAATTTTCATAACTGAAACAATTTTTTTTTAAACTTTGTAATCTTGTAAAATTGAAAATTTTGCATTAAAATTTTTTGTATTATTTTTTGAAATTTTAGAACATCATTTTATATCCTGCAAAATAAAAACATCTTACCAAAAAATCTTCCAGATTATTGTTTATCAGTTTTCAAAATCTTATGAAATCATTTTAAATGTCCTCTTAAAATTAATTTACCAAGCTAACATTCCCTCCCCATACTTCCATCTTTGCTTTCCCTCCCTTCTACAAGTTTTACCTCCTCTACTACCACCTCTCATCACTTCCCCAGCTAACACTCCCTCCCCATACTTCCCTCTTTGCTTTCTCTTCCTTCCACGATTTCTACCTCCTCTACTACCACCTCTCATCACTCCCCCAGCTAACATTCCCTCCCCATACTTCCTTCTTCGCTTTCCCTACCTTCCACAACTTCTACCTCCTCTATTACCACCTCTCATCACTTCCATAGCTAACACTCCCTTCCCATATTTCCCTTTCCCAGCTCTCACTTTTCCTTCCCTACTTACCCGCACTATCCTACTAACGAAGGCTAGATCCCGAAGGCTAGATATTGTCACTTTCCCTTACTTTCTTCACTTCCTTTCCCCTTACTTCCCTCCTTTACTAATCCTTTAGTAATCCTTCGTCCCTACTTCTTCTACTCGTCCCCTCATTTCCCTCCCCACCTCTAGCGTCCCCTACATCCATACGTTCTTTGAACTCTGTTTAAAAGGAGGGAAAGTAGGGGAAATGTTTGAAAGGTCAGTAGAGGAAGTGAAGAGTGGTGAAGCAGGGGAAGTGATGCGAAATGTTCAGAGGGTAAGGGATGGGAAGCGAAGGTTGAAGTGTGAACCAATGGTGGAGAAGGGAAGTATTGGAATGTAGGGGTGGGAAAGTATGGGATGTAGAGCCTTGAACGACTTATTTACGTCTTAATAGGCCACGTAACTCTTGTTTGTAAGCACACGTCGCACACTTTGACTAATTTTTTATTTTGTTTTTTTACTTTCTAAAAGAAATAGTGAAAAAAAAGTTACAATTTTTGCAATTGCAAGATAAACTTCAATAATTTTAAAATTGCAAAAGTCTGAAAAATATCCCGACACCACTAAAACTTTTTTTTTCGAAAAAATTCGAGCGAGTTTCTTTCACTAAGAGTAGAGTGGAGTAGAGTGGAGTAGAGTATTGGAGATGAAGTGAGGGAAAGTTGGGGAAATTAGTGGAGGGGAAGTAGGAGAAGTGAGGGTAAATCAGGGGAAGTAGGGGAAATGATTGGAAGTGAGGGAGAGTAGTTTTCATGTGCAGTGAGGGAAGTTAAAGAAAGACTAGTAGGGTGGTGCAGGTGAGTAGAGGTGGGAAAGTGATGGCTGGGGGACATAAGTGTAAAAGGAAATAATGTCTTTATATGTCCTAAAATACTTGGAATAAAGAAGAATCCTTTAACTTTTATGACTTATAATATTAGTTTCAATAAAAATTACTAAATTCTACAAACTTTGAACATTATATTATTTAAAACTGGAATCGTTTTTTTTTTATCTTTCAAAATTGCATCGCTTGAAAGTAAATTATATTTTAAAGACGCAAAAAAATTAAGACCCATGAGTAATTAAATAATTAATTTTGACCTGAAATGTCCTCGATTACTTGAATAAACTTTTGAAATTAAATAATTTTGAATTAAAAAATTTTAATAATTAAATAAATACCAATTCAAAGTCTTCGATATTTAATAATCTGTAAATGAAGAACACTTAAAGTTGTTCAATTTTAAAGTCTTGGAGGCTTTAAAAAAGGAAACATTTTCATTCTTAGGCTTACCAATTTCAATCATTTCACTATTTAGCATTTAAAACTAAAAATTAATCAATTTTGCAACTTAAAAATGGACTATTTTCGAATTTACAATATTTTAAATTCACAATTTTAGAGCAACAAATTTAGAACAATAAAAATTTGCTAGATTCCCTGATTTTCTGAAAATCTATGAATTTCTTTGATTCGGAATTCTCAGAATTTGTTGAATATTTTTAATTTCTTGCATTTTCTGAATGCGTGAAAATATCTGAATTTCTTAAATTCTCTGAATTCCTTAAATTTTTAAAATTTTTAATTTCTCTAAATTCCTTAAATTCTTTTAATTCCTTAAATACTCTGAATTCTTTAAATACTCTGAATTCATTAAATTCGCTAAATTTCTTAAATTCTCAGAATTCCTTAAATTCTCTAAATTCCTTAAATTCTCTGAATTCTTTAAATTCTCTAAATCTATAAATTCTCTGACTTCCTAAAATTCTCTGAATTCCTTAAATTCTCGGAATTTCTTAAATTCTCAGCATTCCTTAAATTCTCTAAATTCTTTGAATTCCTTAAATTCTCTAAATTCTTTGAATTCCTTAAATTCTCTGAATTCCTTCAATTCTCTAAATTCTCTGAATTCCTTAAATTCTCTACATTATTTAAATTCGCTCAATTCCTTAAATTCTCTGAATTCCTTAAATTCTCTAAATTCCTTAAATTCTCTGAATTCTCTAAATTCTCTAAATCTTTCTTCAAAACTTCTAAACTTGCTAAATATCTTTTAAACTAAATCGAATTATTCATAAAATTTGGAAAAATCTTTCAAAATTTTTCTATAATTTTGAAGGTTTTCGAAATCCATAAAAACCTTCAAAATTTTATTTCGAAATCTTTTGATATTTTTTAAAACTTCTGAATATCTTTTAAAATGATTCGATTTTTTTACAATTTTTGAGAAATATTTCAAATGTTAAAAAGTTGCCTTAAAAACTCCCATTAATTTTGTAATAAAAGGTAAGTTTTTTTTCTCAATTAAATCTAAAAAAAAGGTAGCAGAGACATTTATTTTACAAGAATTATTCGATTGTTTAATTTGTTGAAAAGATTATTTTTTAATGGTAGGAGAAATGTTCTTTATTTTTTTTTCTAGTAGTAGAAATTGTTGTCAGTATAGTAACTAATATTTCTTGAAAGTTTCATAAGGCAACTTTTTAACATTTGAAAGATTTTTCAAAAATTATAAGAAAAATTCGAATCATTTTAAAAGATATCCAGAAGTTTTAAAAATTTTCAAAAGATTTCGAATTAAAATTTTAAAGCTTTTTATGGATTTTGAAAAGCTTCAAGATAATGGAAAAATTTTGAAAGATTTTTCAAAATTTTAGGAATAATTCGATTCAGTTTAAAAGATATTTAATAAGTTTTGAAGTTTTGAAGAGATTAAAAATATATTAAAACTATGAAAAAAAATGAGAAAATTTATCAACTATTTTTTAATTTTTTCGAAATTTCTACAAGTTCTAAACATCTTTTAAAACGAATCTAACTTGTCCTAAATTTTTGTATAAAAAAATCTTCTTAAGCATTTTCTAGATACTTTTTCGACATATGTGAAATTTTCAAAAACCTTTTTGAATTTTCTCAAGAATCCTAGGAAAACTATATTCATATATCCCTATAAACTAATAAACAAATGAACTTAAAAAATAGTTATTCAAAAATTTTGTTTTGTTTTACAACTTATTTCCCCCCTCAAATTATAATTTGGTTGAAATTGTTCTTCTTTCTTGATTAAAAAATCTTGTTTTGTTGAACATTTATCTTTTTTTAGTTGAATTCAACTGTTAAAAAAAAATTAAAATTAAAATATTTACAAAACTCATCAGATATTATCTTGCTTAAATTTACATTGTAATTTTATTTATTAGCAAAAATTGTGGCCCCAAGAAGGAGCTATGAATCATTTTTGATATGATGCGTAGTTTCTGTTTTATTCGTAAAAACCCACATTAAAAATTAAAAAATAAATTTTTGTACAAAAGTTGTTCTTCCGAAAAAGATTAATAACTCATCCAAATTTGTCATCAATGATTTCTTGATATGACGCGCAGTTTTGTTTTAATTGTAAAATATAACATGCAATGTAAAAAAAATTAAATTTTGTTGAAAAGCGACACAAGGTACGAAAAAAAGTTAATCGATTGGAGTTGTTAACCCAAAAAGAATCTACAAGTTTGTTATTTGTAATTTTTAGATAGGACATGACGACTTTCTTTTAATCGTAAAATATAAGATTAAATTTGAAAAATTAAATTTTTGGAAAAACGACACAAGAGACGAAAAAAATGACAAAAAAAGTTGTTCTACCAAAAGAATATCTTCAAATGTTGATGCTTTGACCTTTCATTTCAAAAGTGGGGAAAATACAATGACGAAGCGCGTAGCGTTAAAAATTCTTTTATTTTGTTTATTTACCATTTTTCTAAAAATTCGATTTTTTTTTGGTTGATCATTAAATTTCTTTACTGAAAATTTGACTATTCCATTCACGGTTGAAAAATGATCCTTTATGGTTAAAAATAAAACTGCTTGGTTGACAATTATTCTATTTTGTTTGAGGATTTAACAATTTTGTTGAAAATTCGTCTTTTTTGGTTGAATTAAATTCTTTTTCACCAAAAGTCAAAATCTTTTTTTGTTCAAATGTTAACTATTACATGTTTTGTTGCGAATTCATTTTCTCTGTTGAAAAAAATAAACTACTTGGTTGAAAGTTGAACGACTTTTTAAAAAATTCATTTTTTTCCTAAAGATTCATCATCTGAAATAAACAATAAACTGTTTGTTTTGTAGGAAATTCGTCTGCTTGGCTCAACAAATCAACAATTCGGTTGGAAATTAAACTATTGGATTGAAAATTAACTTTTCTGTTGAAAATTTAACTATTTGGTAAAAATTAATGTATTTTTTTAAAAATTCATTTATGGGGTATAAAATTATTCTAGATTGTTTCAAATTCATCATTTTGGTAGAAGATTAAACTATTTTGTTACAAATCTGTTTTTTGTTGTTGTTAAAAATCAATTTACTTAACTGAAAGTGTTCCATTTTTAGTTCAAAGTTATATGTTTTCAGTTGTATTTTTTGTTATAAAATTAATCTTCTTGGTAAAAGATTCAAAATATTTCTTTTAATTTTTTTAAAATAATTTTTCTCCTTCTTTGCCAAATATCTTATTTGTCGATTTTTGAGTGTAATTTATTCCGTCATAACTTAAAAATAGCGCATAAACAAAAAAAAAATGATTTTCCTTCTATCCCAGGATAAATTCAACAATCGATATTCTACCATATTTTATTGATTAAATCAGTTTTAATTGTTTCAAAAAATTTGTAAACACTAAATATTTAGAAATTGGATGTTATGAATTTTTTAATTGTTTATGTTCTCAATAAGTATATGTCAGTTCCCCTTGATTTTTGAGTTATAAATTTTGCACATTCAATTGAAATTTTTGGAATTGTTTAATTTGTAACGGCTTAAGTTTAAATTGAATAATTTCAAAAGTTTCCAATCAAAAAGAATCTAATTTTTAATGTTTTTAGAATGATTGAATTGTAAAGATTTATAATATTTTCAAAATGTTTCTATAATTTCAATTTATGAATTAAATGCGTTCAGAATAATATCAGTAACATTTAAAAATTAGGAAAATAATTTGTCAAATCCAAGCATTAAAAATGGGACGATTTTAGAAGCAAGCATTGAAAATTAAACTATTTTTTTAAACTAATTTTCCAAAATATTGAACATTTCAAAGTCAACTTCAAAAATCAAAATTTTCAAATTGGGAAGCTCAAAATTATGCTATTTCAAAAATTAAAAGGATACTTATCATGTTTTCTATTCTTCTTTTTTACCTTGTAACGTAATATCTTAATACAGTTGAACATTATAAAAAGTTGATCATTCAATTTTTAAGGATATTTTATTGAAATTATCAAAAACGAATCGTCATTCTAAATAAAGTGTTAAAAATGGAATGAGTTGTAAATTGAGAAGTTGCAAATTTTTTTTTTTTTTTTCAACAGATTAAGATGGAACTATCTGAAATTGATACCTCAGTAATTAAATAATTTCTTTAATTTTGAATAATTACAATTTTAGAATTCTGAATTTTGATTTTGAACGCTGAAATTTCTATTTTTCCCTTAGATAAGTTTTAATTTTTAATGTTGCCCATCTAAAATTTCTTCATTTTGAACGTTTTTGTTAGAGGAGATAAGGAGAGAATTGATTATGGACATAGCTGTACGATTGCAGACTTTATAGCACAAAGGGCTTTGAAAACAATAATAGGGAAATAATAGAGAAATAATAGGCAAATAATAGACAAATAATAGGGAATAATAGGTAAATTATAAGAAAATAATAGCGAAATAATAGGAAAGTAATAGGAAAATAATAGGGAAATAATAGCGGAATAATAGGAAAATAATATGAAAATAATAGAGAAATAATAGGAAAATAATGGGAGAATAATAGGGAAATAATAAGGAAATAATAAGGAAATATTAGGGAAATATTAGAAAATTAATAGGGAAATATTAGGGAAATAATAAGGAAATAATAAGGAAATAATAGGAAAATAAAAGAAAAATGATAGGGAAATAATATGAAAATGATAGTGAAATAATGGGATATTAATACGAAAATAATAGGAAAATAATAGGGAAATATTAGAGAATAATAATGAAATAATAGCGAAATAATAGAGAAATGATAGGGAAATAATATAAAAATAATAGGGAAATAATATGAAAATAATAAGGAAATAATATGAAAATAATGGGAAAATAATAGGCAAATAATAGCGGAATGATTGGAAAATGATATGAAAATAATATGAAAATAATAGGGGCATGATAAGGAAATAATAAGGAAATAACAAGGAAATATTAGGGAAATATTAGAGAATTAATAGGGAAATATTAGGGAAATAATATGGAAATAATGAGAAAATAATAGGAAAATAATAGGAATATGGTAGGGAAATAATATGAAAGTAATAGTAAAATAATAGGATAATAACATGAAAATAATAGGAAAATAATAGGGAAATATTGGAGAATAATGATGAAATAATGGGGAAATAATGGGGGTGTAATAGAGAAATAATAGGGTGATAATATAAAAATAATAGGGAAATAATAGGGAAATAATAGAGAAATAATATGAAAATAATAAGGAAATAATGGGAAAATAATGGGGAAATAATAGGGAAATAATAGGAAAGTAATATGAAAATAATAGGAAAGTAATAGGGAAATAATAGCGGAATAATAGGATAATAATATGAAAATAATAGGGAAATTATAGGGAAATAATAGGAAAATAATAGGGAAATAATAGAGAAATAATAATGAAGCAATAGGGAAATATTAGGGAAATAATAAATTATTGTCTTTTTTGATGGAAATTCTTGTATTTTATTTGTAAATTCAACTCTTTTGTTGAAAATGTACCCATTTTTTAAAGTTTTTTAAAAATTAATTTTCTTAATTGAAAATTTAACCATTCAATTTTTGGTTAAAAATTGACCTAAAAAATTCCAGTTTCTTCATTGAAAACGTCAATACTTGCTTGGCGATTAAATTAAATTGTAAAAATTTATTTTTTGTTTGAAAATTCATAATTCTTAAAAATTTGTTTGAAAATAATAATTTTAAAAGTTTCCAGAAATCTAATGCAAATTTTGTTATTATCTTGGAATTCGATTTTTTTCTACAATTTTTTGAAAATCCGGTAAAATTAAAGTTTCATTATTTTGGAATCTTTTCAAACCTTCTAAATATATCTTAAAATTACTCGAATTTTTTTCCAAATTAATAATTGACTAAACATTTTCGTCACTTTTTAATAAAAATTACGTATTCTTTGATAGAAAATTCCATAATTTTCGTTAATGATTCTTTATTTTAGTTAAAAATTCATATTATTGGCTGGAAATTTAACTGATATTCTTAGTCGACTCCGTAAAAAATTGTGCCTATTCCTTAAAAAATTTGAAAATTCATGTATTTTGTTGAAAACTGAACTATTTGGTTGGATTTGGTTAATTCATTATTTTAGTTGAAAATTCATCTGTTTGGTTAAAAATTTATTTATTTTGCTGAAAATTAGTAATCTTTCGTTAAAAATTGCATTGTTTATTGAAAATGCTACTATTTGGTTTCACGAATTAACTAAATTGATAAAAACTTATTTTTGGTTAAAGATTTATCATTTTAGTCGGATATTCAACTATTCCGTTGAAAATTAATTTTGTTCATTGAAAATTTAACTATTCCATTTTTGGTTGTAAATTCATCTTTTTCAGTTGCAAGTTCAACTATGTGTTTAACGTTTTATTATTTTAGTTGTAAATTTATCTCTTGAGCTACAAAATTTAATTACTTCGTTGAAAATTCTTTTTTTTGTTTGTTTAATTGTTAAGAGTTCAACTACTTTATTATAATGATCTATATTTTTGGTTTGAGGATTCGTAATTTTAGTTGAAAATGTATCTCTTTGGTTGAAAATTCGTTTTTTGGGATGAAAATGGAAACTATTTTGGTTGATTTGTTTAAATTTTTTCTCGCGGACACGTGATGAGAATGTGTTCGTTAAAGCCGAAGGAGCTTTAACAAAAGAGAATTCACAATCACTAAATGTCAGTTGTCGATGGTTTGACTTTTAATTTTAAAAGTCCTATGCAAAAAACATTTTTCTTCCTGATTAATTTTAGCAAACAAATGCAATATTCATTCTGGTGTAAAAAATGCGATAATTATTTTAATTTTGAAAATTGTTGATAAAAAGATCAAGGGAATATGAAAAGCCATTGTATTAACTTCTGATCATCATAAACTATTTTTTGAAATACCGAGAAAAATCATTGATGACCTGGAATTGACTGAATTTTTTTTCTCCATTAGAACGGTGTCCTAGATGAGTTAAGTGTTTGTTTATTCTTAAAAAAAAAATTTTGATATGGAAACACTATACATTTATTTATTTTTTTTCAAGAGAATCAATATTGTGGGCCCCAATGGCACACCAATTTAGCTGTATAAAGTTCATTTCAATCAGTGATTCTTTTATTAATTAAAAAAAAAATTTTTTTTTTGAATCATAGAAAAATATTCATTGGCTGTCAGTCGAAGAAAAGTTTCTTTGATGCAAATAAATTTCTTTTAATTTAATGAAATGGTTTTTTGTTCGAATGAAAATTTGTCTTTAATTAAAGATGATTTGCTTCTTTTTGAAGATATGTTTGGTAAAACGAACAACATTATGTTAAAGAAACGATTTCTTTAATTCAAGACACATATTTGTCTGAGTGTTTAATTTAGAACTCAGAAAAAAGATTTTTTGATTCAAAGAAAATCGTTCTAAATTAAAGAAAAATATTTATTGGCTCTTAGTTAAAGAAAAGTTTCTTTGATGCAAATAAATTTCTGTTGATTCAAAGAAATGGTTTTTGGTTGCAATGCAAATTTTTCTTGAATTAAAGATGATTTGCTTCTATTTCTTTAATTCAAGAAAAATATTTGTCTGAGTGTTTAATTCAGAACTCAGAAAAAAGATTCTTTGATTCAAAGAAAATTGTTCTGGATTAAAGAAAAATATTCATTAGCTCTCAGTCGAAGATAAGTTTCTTTAATGCAAATAAATTTCTTTTGCTTCAAAGAAATGGTTTTTTGTTGAAATGAAAATTTTTCTTTAATTAAAAATGATTTTCTTCTTTTTGAAAATATTTTTGGTATATGATAGAATAGAATAAAAAGAAAAGAATAGAAGCGAATAGAATAAAATAGAATAAAAAAGAATAGAATAGAATAGAATAGAATAGAGTAAGATAGAATAAAAAAATAGAATCGAATAGAATAGAATATTATAGACTAGAATAGAATGAAAAAGAATAAAATGGAATAGAATAGAATAAAAAAGAAAAGAATCGACTAGAATAGAATAATATAAAATAGAATAGAATAAAAAAGAATAGAATAGAATAGAACAGAACATAATAGAATAGAATAAAAAAGAATAGAATAGAATCGAATCGAATAGAATCGAATGAAATAGAAAATAATAGAATAGAATAAAAAAGAATAGAATATAATAGTATAGAATAGAATACAATAGATAGAATAAAATAGAATAGAATCGAATAGAATGGAATATAATAAAAAAGAATGGAATAGAGTAAAAAGTATAGAATGGAATGGAATAAAAAGGAATAGAATATAATAGAATAGAATGAAAAGGATAAAATAGAATCCAATAAAAGAGAATAGAATCGAATGGAATAGAATCGAATAGAATAGAATAGAATAGAATAGAATAGAATAGAATTAAATTGAATAGAATATAATAGACTAGAATAGAATAAAAAAGAATGGAATGGAATAGAATAGAATAGACTTGGCTGAAAAAGAATAAAATAGAATAGAATAGAATAATATAGAATGGAATAGAATAAAAAAGAATAGAATCGAATGGAATGTAATATAATAAAAAAGAATCGAATAGAATATAATAGAAAAGAACAGAATAGAATAGAATCGAATAGAATAGAATAGAATAGAATGGAATAGAAGAGAATAAAATAGAATACAATAGAATAGAATAGAATAAAAAAGAATCGAATAGAATAGAATAAAAAAATCCAACTATTTTTGGTTAAAAGTTCGCTCTTTTTTGTCGGAAAGTCTTCTATAATATTTTTTGTCCAGCTTCCATTTCGCTTGGTTAACAATTCTTCTATTAAGTTAAAAATTTAATTATATTGTTTAAAATTCAACTAGTTTTTCAAAAATTAATTTTTTGTTCAAAATTCATCGTTTTAGTTGAAAATTCGTTTCTTTTTAGTTGAATTTTTTTTTTTTAATTGAAAATTTGACTATTCCATTTTTCGTTAACTATTGATATTTTTAATTAGCCCTATACATCTACTCACTCGGATCTCATTAGATGTCCGCAGGATAATTGTAATTGGTTTAATTGTCCCTGAAGTTTTTCTAGGTACGAGTTTATTTTGGTGACATCTAGGAATACTGTTACTCTCCACGTGCTGGTTCTCGGTTTCATTATTTCCAGATATTCATAATATACTCATGTACTAGTTGAAAATGGGATGTTTCTGTATGTGTCCCTTTCAATGCCCTGGCCTCTTATCGTCGACATTGATATATCAATTATATGAAAGGTATCTTAGAATTCACAAATCCAGAAAGAAATTTCAGAAACCTAAAAAATGAACGTTATTTACATCTTTGCATATTTTTTTCAAAGATTATTTTCTGGATATTTTTAAAAACTAAAATTGAAAAGTTAACGCTTAAGCTATTCCTGAGACTTCAAAAGAATTGAAGTCAAATTCAAGTAAAGTGGTTTAAAAAAATTCAAAAGATTCCACTGATTTCAGTAAAATTGAAGTAAATAAGAACTCACGGTGACTTAAAATGACTTCAAGGTGAATTTAAAAAGTCCTAGAGTATTTCAAATGATTTGTGAAGAATATTCGGAAATCTTTCCAGATCTTTGAAACCTCTCAGAACCCCTGACTTCGTCTGAATGAATTCTTTGAAGTGAATTAAAGTATAATAAAATCCTGTCAATTTCTATGAAATTTGATGATATTCACTGATATCCCGTAAAATTCATTCAAATAACTTCAGAGATTTTAAAATCTCTTCAAATCATTGACACCCTCGGAATTTTATAAAATTCTTCAGAACCTATGTTTGAAAACACTGAAAACCTTTTCAAGTTCTTGAAAATTTCTGAAACTTTTTTTAAATGCCCTGACACCTATAGAATCCTTTGTAATCATTTGAAATAATTGAATCTTTTAAAATCCCTTAAAATTATTGAAATCAATTAAATTTTTTCTTCAATTAAAATGGCCTCCCTGATGTCCCTGGTCAGGACTTTGATGAAGTTTGATGTCGAGCACAAGCATTTTTGCGCTCATTATGATATTATGAAACCAAAATGAAAAAAAAACAGCCTTGATTATTTACGGTTTAGAGAGTCTCGATTTACTGTGGAGGCCATTGAGTGTATCCCCAAAGTGGCCGGTAAAGCGTGAGTCCAGTGTAGTTGCATAAATTTAATCTAGAGATTCGAATGCAGATTGATAAATAGGAATAGCAGGAGAATCAGTAGTTTCATCAATAACATGGTGTTTAAGATCAGCTGCTGTTTTAATTGCAGCTCGATGATAAGGAAGAGTAGGATCAGGATCATCATCTGGATGAGTGCCAATATAAAATAGATGTTTAGGTGCAATTTCGTTAAGGTTTCCTAACAGGTGGTTGGATTGATCGAAGTCAAGTGGAGGTTCAAGATCATGCATCAGTGCAAGTTCAGCTGGGTGAAGATGGAGTTCGAGGTGCAATGTAATGGAAATGAATAGCAGAATAATCAGGAGGATCATCAACTGCTGAATGGTCAATATAACCTGAGCAGGATCGGATTGGGATAAAAAATCGGCCCGGGTTAGATGGTCAAAGCAACACGTTGGGAATTAGGAATCGGCCCAATTATGCAAGTCAAACGGCTCAAATCGTCTAAAATAGTACCAGCCCATTGGAATTTCCCCTCAAATCCCTTCTTGTCAATCCGAACCTGCATCTGGAGTTTCAAATGCAACTGGATGAATAGGAATAGCAGGAGAATGAGGAGTTTCATCATCAGGCGGATATTCAAGATCAGCTGAAGTTTCAGTTACAACTGGAGTACAAGGAATAACAAAAGGATCAGGAAGTGCATCAGCTATGATTCGTAATTAAGGGTAATAAACAGATGGATTAATCAGGATAAAACAGAACGTTATGGATAATTCATAAGCACTATTGCAGCTGGATGAAAATAAATATCAGTAATATCAGGAGGATCAGGAGTTGCATCAACTGCTAGGGGGTCAATGGTATCTGCAGATTTAGGTGATGTTGTGCGAAATGAAAAGCAGGTGCATCAAAAGGTGCATCTGCTGCTGGAGGGTCAATATGCTTTCTAGTTCAAGATGCAGTTAGATGGAAGTGAACAAAAAGATTATCATTAGGGGCATTAGCTGCTGAAGGGTAAGTCATCTGAATTTTCAAATGTTGCTGAATGAAAGGGAATCAGTAGCAGAGTGATCAAAAGTTTGATTAGCAGACGGTTTGTATCATCTAGAGGTTCATGTGCACATGGATAAAAATGACTAGCAAGATGATCAGAAGTTGCATCAGCTGCTGAAGGTTCAAAATAATATAGAGGTTAAGGTGCATTCGGATGACAAGCAGGGAGATGAGCTTTTGAACAAAAAAGTTCACAAGAATGAAAAAAATGTGAATCAATATATCAATAGAAATATAACTTTTTTCACTAAAAAGTGGATTTTTTAAGAAGAAGAAATTATTTTTAAACTGAGGAGATTCATTTTCAACCCAAAAAATTAATTTTCTAAAAAACAAATAAAAAAATTTCAGAAGGATACACGTTAAATTCAAATGACGAATCTTCAATGAAAAAATTGATTTTTGACCAAGTACTTCAACTTTAACCAGACAGGCATAGCTGAATATTCAGTTGCAAAATTAATTTTCAACTAAAAGGAAAAAAATTGATCAACAAAAAAATAGCTAAATATTCAACCGAAACAGATTAGATATAAATTCACTTATTAATAAATTTTTAGTTGCATATTTAACAGAAAGAGATACAATACCTACCAAAAGACGAAGATTTATTAAAACATTCGAACTGTCAAGAAATAAAGATTTTTAACGAGAAGGGAAAAAATCGCAACCAAATTGTTGAACTTTTCACCAAAATCTCTTCCAAAAGAATATTTCTACCAGACTCAAACAGAGTTTCAAGCCAATAAGGTCAATTCTAAACCATAAATACAACGGTGGACTGTTTTAACAAAAAATGAAGTTTGGAACACAATAGCTAGAGTTTCTTATTTGGTTATACTTATTCAGTTTGTATTAAATAAAGGAACAAGCAAAAAGGGGAAAAGAGGAATTCTATAAAAATGGGGAAAAGAGGAGAATAGGGAAAAGAGTGTAAAATCTCTGGAAGAGAATACAAAAGAGAAATTGTTTCTCCCTCTGTTTTCCATTGTCAACCACTATCTCTAATAACCTGATTACGCTTATTTTTGGAAATATTTTTCTCTTGTTTGACGTCTTTTAATACAATTCTTTTACACTAGTTGAATTATTTGAGTTTATGTTTCCAAAGATTTTTCTTCATTGAATCCTCTGTTTCATGTTGCAGACCTAAATTCGAATTTCGAGTGCTTTCCTCATAGGGACTCTATTTCTAGTGTTCTTCGTGGCAGACCTTTTTATTTTCCTGGAAGGTCTTCTCCTGCCAGACCTCATTCTCCGCGTTGATCGCTCAGGTCTCCTCCTCCTGCTGAACCTTCTCGTCGTGCCAGGCCCAGATCTTCTCTTGTAAGTCGTTCTTCTACTCTTAACCCTGCCAAAACTAAGGCTATAGTCATAGGACCTTCCTCCTCTCCTTCACATGCAACAATTGCAACCTTGCCTCCTATCTTGATCGATGGGCGTCTCATCCTCTTTGTGGATTCAGTGAAGGATTTAGGCTATATATTTAATCGATCTTTTACGTGGAATGAGCAAGCTGTGGATATCTCGAGGGAAACCTTTAGAGTTCTCCAACAGCTGAACAGGAATAAAGAATCACTTTCTACTCCAACGCGTATCCTCCTACTTAAAAGCCTCACCGCACGTGTAAAATGCAAAGGTCTTGTTATTCATGGTGCTCGCCTTTGGAATAAACTACCTATGAGCATTAGGAATGCACCTTCACAATTTCACTCTAGGAAACTCCTTCTTGGTTACTTATTTAACACTTCAAATCCTATCCTTGAAATTACACATTGGTAACAATTAAATATTTGAGTTTAAAACATATATAAGCGTGCACATGAATGTACTTACTCTTGAGCATGTATACTTGCGTATGTACACTTACAGTATTATTGGTAACAGACCACATCTAATTATGTGTATCTTAAGTTATTTCTTCACTTCTGTTATATACCCATTCTTCATCTTAATCGTTATATCGATCACCGTCACTTTTTAATTGTAATATGTATCATCTGTTCCTTATAGGGCTATCTAGCCCTAGGAACTTTTCATGAATAAATACAAATAAAAACATATGAGAAAGAAATCGGTTAAGATGGTTCGGGCATGTTGAAAGAATGAAAGATGAACGACTGACGAAACAAGTGTATGAAGGTAAAGTAAATGGCAGTATGCCCAGAGGCAGACCGCGGAAAAATTGGTTAGAATGTGTGAATGAGACCTTAATTCGAAGAGCCATAAGACGCCATAGAAACACGAGAGCTTGAATGAAGAAATGCATGGACGTGAAGGAAGCTGGAGAAGTATACCAGGACAGAAAAGTGTAACGACAAATAGTTTATAAAAAGAGTGTCAGTAGAGTGAATGACGCCCGAGACAAGACTTTGGATACTAATGGGCTCGAGTGGGGAGTTTCACATCAAGACTTTGTGAGGTTCTTCGTTTGGTGTGATCATTAGAGAGATTGATCAGCAACCTGAGCCGGAGCAGTGTTGCAGAACAAACGTGTTATTTAAATAAATAACACGAGCATTTTTTGACAAAAATTACAAAAGTGTGCCAGAACTACGACGAATAAAGTTTTGTTCAGCGCAAGATCTCATATTTTATAGATTTTTTAATGCTCAATTAAAAACTTACAGGAAAAATAGTCCAGGGTATTTCCTTTCCGCGAAAAATGCGTATAAATGTGAAAAATCGAATATTCAGAGACACAAGTAGGAAACATGATGGTATAGCAACGAAGTTCATTATGTTTAGGTTTTTAAGGTCGTTGAATCCAAATCTGACGTAAGAATAACAAAATAAAGAATGGCCGATCCAATATGGCCGAAGAAAATTTAGAAAAAATAATTTCAACAAAGTATAATTGTTTCAAACATAATATTGATACCGGGAACATAATCTTTGACGACAAACTTCACGAAATAATTAAACAAATGAATTGTTTAAATATTACTGTTTTACTGAATCCGACCCCTCACTGTTAGTTTTTGATTTTGAAATTTTAATATCAGATTTATATCCAGCGACCTTGAAAACGTAACTATGACCTATTTTGTGAAGTTGCCATAATTTTATCAATTTTTGTTCCTCCATACTCGATCAGTAATTTTTTATCCCGAAATTCTGACATCAGGTTTGGATTCAGAGCCCTCGGAAACGTAAATATGGACAATTTTGTTAATTTTCTTGAATTTTTCGAAACTATCGTTGTGTCATATTGGATCCCCTATTCTTTTTTTAGTTACTCTGACGTCAGATTTAGCTTCAACGACCCTGAAAACCTAAACATAATACATTTTGTTAAGCTACTATCATCTTTCTGACTTGTGTCTCCCCATATTGGATTTTTCTTATTTAACGACATTATTCTCAGATAAGAAATAGCTGCGCTATTTTTTCTGGCAGCTTTATATTTAGCTTTGAAAAATCTATAAAATATGACGGTTTGCACTAAACAAAGCTTCTTTCTCTGTAGTTCTAGTGTAATTTTGTAGTTTTGTCAAAAAATGACGGTCTTTTTTCGCATTTTCAGGTTGAAAAATCCATAAAAACTTCGCTCTATAATTTTTTCTCATTTTCTATTTAGTAAGCTTCAATTTCGCTCAAATAACGCCCATTTTAGCGGATTCTTCCAAAAATATAAGGTTTCGAAAGTGAATTTTTCAAAAAAGCTCACTGTGCGACTGTGTTTCGGCGCTACAATTATTAATTTTTAATTTTTAATTTTTAATTTTAATTTTTTAATTTTTAATTCTTAATTTTTAATTTTTAATTTTCAATTTTTAATTTTTGATCTTTAATTTTTAATTTTTAATTTTTAATTTTCAATTTTCAATTTTTATTTTGGATTCGAAATTCATCACGTTTGGTAAAAAATTTTACTATTTTGTTGAAAATTCAATTTTTTGTTGGTAAAAATGCATATATTTAGGTCAAATGTCAACTACTTGATTGAAAGTTGAACTAATTTATTAAAAATTAATTTTTTGATTTTTTGGTTGAACACTTAAGGCTGTTAAAATGAGTCTGGTTTTCGCTAAATACATTTACACGTCTACAAGGATTCATTGTTCAATGTAATATTTCAACTAAAACAACTAAAGCCAATCATAGGGACAGGGACACCGAAATTTTCGGAAAATGTTTTTCTCGTTTTTTTTTTGTTTTTTTTTTAAATTGAGTGTTTTGCGCCTGTACGATGCAACACTCTGCCGGCCGTGTATGCCGGGCTGCTGTCACCTGGTCTATTTCCAATTCATATAGAAATCTGCCTTATAAAATAACTTTTTTTGCTTCAAATAAAAGTACCTAAATTCTTCAGAAAGGTTTGAAAAATATTTGACAAATATCTACTTTATTTTATATTATTTATTAATTTAATAATTTATTGTTTTAAACTTTGCACTGAATTTTCATGGTAAGTTATGAAAGTTATGATATTATATATCATTAAAAGAAATATTATTATATTTTATTCTTTATTGTTATTGTATTATATTATTATTATATTGTACTCAGTGACAGAATCCCGCCATACACAATGGCAAGAGCGTTGCATTTTACAGGCGCAAAAACACTCAAATTTGAATTAGAAAAAAAACAAGAACATTTTTTAAAAAAAGCTTTGGCCGGTACTAGATATTCCGGCCTGTAGATAATGTGGTTAAAATTGAAATTAAATCAAATTTAAATTTAAAAAAAAAATTTTATTTAACAATGTATTTTTGTAGACGTATGATATATGTGACAAAAACTCGAGTTTATTGTTTTCAAATTACAAATAAATTTTGGTTAATAATTAAAAATATTTAATTTGCAAAAATTTTGTCAAACAATTAATTTTATATAAATATTATATATTATATAATATATATATTACTCTCAAAATTCAAATGAATTTTCAAGAAAATTAGTCACTATAATTTGAGGCGAAAGTAGTTTCGTTGAACACATCCTAGCTTCGCGAAGTTCCGATTAATCGATATCGGATAAATTGCTTTTCGAAACAATAAATACCAATAAACTGAAGCCTCGAAGCCTCAGAATAGATCTTGAGGCACTAGAACGTAGACCGCTTCACATATTTATGAAGTTCAGAAAAAACAAGGTGCATTTTTTCTAGCTATTTCTGTTGAAAATTACTTTTAAACAATTAAAGATTGCTCGAACTCATACATTTCACCTTAATAGAAATGTTGCATTTATCTTCTATCATGATGTGGTAGCATATAGGTCTCGGGATAAACGTATTTATTTATACTTTTAAAAATCACAATGTTATTGATATTGTCAAAAAGGAAAAATATTAAATTTATACTTCAAGAAAATGAGTTTCTAGGTATTTAATAGATTTGAAGTGGTAGAGATTATTTTGCCCACCTGAGTCCGAAAAATGCTTACATGAATAGTTAAATTAAGTAACTAATATATATATAATATATAATATGAAATAAGCATTTTATAGGATCCCAATGCACAGGCATTCAATAATCATATTATTCACATTGGTCGATGCTTTGACCTTTGATTTCAGAAGTTCTGTGCACAAATGTGAGGGAAGCAAAAAAGATCGAGCGCGCATCGCGAAGAAAATACATTATCTAAAGCGAAGCGCCATATGCAAGGGACGCTAAAAATCGAGTGACTTTTCGGATGACGAAATTCAAAATCACAAATTGATTTCGCAATTCAGACCAATTATCCAGAATTCAAATTTTGTCAGAATAGCACCCATACACGGTTGTGCACGATTTTTCTGTTCAGTTGCAATTCCGCTGCATGTGTATATTAAAGCGCGTTAAATTTCGCAAAGAAGAAAATCAAAATGAAATTTTTGCAGGATTCATCCCAAATAATGTTTCCTGGATATTGAGGATCACGATTTCAACATTTGACCCGGTGCAATCTTCCCTAAATGTACTCAGTCCAGCGTCGCAATTATACCACAATGATTTTATAATATACCTATATACTTCAGAAGGAATCAATCCACTGTTTCTTCTTGCAGATTTTAGTGCAGATTCCGAGTGTTCACCTAATGGCGAGCCTAATCGGATTTCTTAATAGAAACAAACTAAAAATAGTGCAGGTGATTTTAGATTATCTCAAAACATCTACAACGATTTTCAGAGAAACAGTGTAGCTTTCAGAAGATAATGTTGTGTAATATTCAGAAATTTTAATGCATGTTGAGGAATATTTTCATTTGAATTATTATGGTTTTATGCGAATGAGAGTACAAAAATATACTATATACTGTTGCTAAGATTTTTAACACTTTCACATTACAGTACTTTTTCATACATTTTTGTATTCTACAAATATAAATCTTGATAATTCTACTAAATCATCTGAAGTCTTCAAAATAAATTCTAATTTGAAAATTTTCAATATCGTCCTTCCAATTCTGACAGTCCAATTTAAGTTTTCTGGTAAATAAGAGAACAAATAATTTTCTAGTATTTAAAAAAAGTTTTTACAAAAGGAGATTTATTTTCTCATAAATACGATGTCAACAAGACAACAAAGCATTCGAATTATCATTCGTGAATTTCGTTTAGCTGAAAAAAGCTTCATTATCTCCTTCAATATTTTCAAACTTTCAGGTAAACATGTTGTTAAATTTTTGTCGAGCCAGTATAAAATATTCTTTTTTTTGAAATATAATTCATAGACTAAAGAAAAATTAAGTTACATTACGTTGTAATTCCTAAAATTCCCAAAATATGCACAATTTTCTAATTGTTTTTTATCAGTTTCAGATTTTTTGTCATGGTATAATACACAAAAAAATTTTCAAAAACAGATTATTTGTTGAAATTGTAGTTTCCAAGATTTTTAACAATTTTACAAACAAATGCAGTATTCGGCGTTTGTCTACTTTTATTGTATATGGTGCCGTTCTTTAAAAAATTCAATTTTTTCACTTTCAATGTTATTTTTTTACGATTAAAACAAAAAATGCGCATTTAGTCAAAAAATAATTGCAAAAAAATGTCTAGATCTTTTTTTGGTAAAGATTTTTCGTTTATTCATTTTTTTTCGAGTCTTTTATAGTTGGAAGGCAAAATAGAACTTGTAATTTTGGTATTTTATCCTTAGTGGACTGTAATAAAATTACATGTGGTTTATTTTTCGTAGGGAATATGATCATGATATTTAATTTATTACAGATTCTTAATATAGGAAAATAAATATCTTCGTGCTATGGTGACACAATAACTCTAGATAAACCCAGGCCTCACAGACAGTCTCTAAAGTACCACATTTTCAAGATTCGGCTCGAAATTTCACCTTTTTTTGTCAGTTTTTTTCTCAAATTACTTTTCAGTTCCTTTTTTCAGATAAAGTCACTTTTTTCAATAAATAACTCATAAGATAATCAGTATTCAATACATATTCTATACCTAATTTTGAATCGTCTTGAATTATTTTGAAATATTTCAGGGTATTTGTAAAGATTACAAGAAATTTTTAATAGTTTTCAATAATCTGAAGCGATTTTTAAGATTTTAGGGTATTTTGAAAAATTCTAAGGAATTTTCAAGAGCTTTTAAAAGTTTCAAGGGAGTTCCAAAGATTTTAAAGTGTTTGAAATATTTTAGGGCATTTGAAAAGATTCTAAGGCATTTTTAAGAGATTTAAACAGTTTCAAGGGGTTTCCAAGTGTTTTAATAATTTTATGGGATTTTTTTAATCACTTCCAATCCAGTTGAATTCTTTTGAATTGTTTTGTAGTCATTCGTCTCTTTTTTTTGGTTAGAAATTAGTCGGGTTTCAAAGATTTGAAGAGATTTTCAAATATTTCTTGAAATTAATTTGGAATTTGCCCTGAATTCTGATCAATTTATCCTGAATTTTTTTTCATTCTTTTGAATTTTTCAAAATTTACTCAATTCTACCAAATTCATTGAATAAAAAAAAATTTTGTTTAATTTGTCTTGGAGTCTTTAAAACTGAACCTTAATTTCTCAGGCATTTCCTCAAATCCTTTTAAATTCGCTTTAATGTTTCTAAACTCATTTTAAACTTACTCAATTCAATGCATTTTTTCATATTTTTGAATTGTTTTTAGTTCACTTGATTGCTTTTTAACTCAGCTTAATTTTTTTATGAATTTCATCGAATTATTCTCCTTTTCCTTCAATTCTTCTAAATTCGTTCAAATTTTACTGAAATCAATTGAATTTTTTAGATTTTCAAATATATTTTCAATTCATTTTAGTTCTTTTTTGGTTAGAAATTAGTAGATTTTCAAAGATTTGAAATTATTTTAAGGTATTTTTTTAAATTCTTTGGCATTTTCAAAATCTTTAAAAATTTTCAAGACATTTCAAAAGATTTTGAAGGGTTTGAAATATTTTAGAACATTTTAAAAGATTCCCAGAACTTTTTTATTTATTTCAAGACTCTTTTCTTCAAATGGTCAGGAAACAAGAAGAAGTGGGCAAAGGGGCGTTTCTGTGAAAAGCAACTGAGGAGGCTTCTGAAACACTCGACCTTGATTTTAATATCAGAGGTGAGCAAATTGCACAAAATCTTATCCATCTCAAGTACTCACTCCTGAAGGCCCAGATTAGAAAAGCACAGGAGAAAAACTTCCGCGAACAGCTTTTCCAGAAGAAATACCGCTTCCAAATACCACTCCGCAACACGCTTCTAGAGAAATAGAGTCAATTATCAAAAATGAGAAGTGTCGCATATACTGGAACTTCAAATTATTGACGATTGTTCCTATTGTGCACTCGAGGCCTGACATAGTTCTTCTTGACTTCGAGAAACAAACCATGTTCGTTATCGAATTTCCGGCACCAGCTGACAAAAACGTCATACCTAAAAGATCAATATCTGAAAGATCAAGGATACATTTCGCCCAGATTGCTGGGGGTTAAAATGAAGGTAGGAATCAGAAGATTATTTATCATAGCGTGTCACACCTAAGTTGATAGTGATTCGAGAGAAGTCAAGGACGCCTTCTGGGACACGTTAAATGATACAATAAGTACTTGTGATTATGGTGAAAGAATCATTCTGCAAGGAGATATGAACAGATGGGTCGGCGTTCAACGTCAGGGTACAGATACAGAAAGGGAGGTAGGTAATTTTGGGGATTCAAGAAAAAATTATAGCGGGAAAAGATTAGTTAGCTGATGCTTAGAAAAGGGCTGATTCATCACATATACTTGGCTTAGACATAAAATGATGTATAATTGACTTTATTATTGCGGATGAAAGACTAAGAGAGCTAGTAAAAGATACAAGGGTTATGTAAGGCTCTGAATGCAATACTGAGGATTAGCTTCTAGTCTCCAAAATAAACTTAGGACGGGGATGGAGAAGAAAGAGAACCAAACAAACCAAACAAACGCGAATCAAGATTGAAAGTTTACAGAAACCGCGAGTGCGAATAGATTTTAAGAATAAGTGAAATGAACGCATAGATAGGGCAACATGGGAAGCACTTATAAGCAATAAAGTTATAGAAGGCGCATGGACTACGGGATATCATTGGTCAAACTGCGACTGAAGTGTGTGGTACGGCGGTTGTAGGAAGAAAGTCTGGGGATGCACGGTGCAATGACCTCGGAAACCTTATAAAATCCCGCGAAATCTGCAAAATCGTTCCCATATCTTCCGAAATTCTAGAAAATTATTTTTCCTAAAATATCTCAAACGCCTTGAAATTCTTTCAAATTAATGAAATTAATTTAAAATTCCTTGGAATTTTGTAAAATTCCTTAAAATATTTCAAATCCTTTGACCATTTTATCAATTGATCCTCAGGATTAGTTAAATAAGAACTTCAACAAATTAAAACAAAATCCATTGAATTGATTAGGATTAAGTAGATTTAGAAGAATTTAAGTGAATTAAAAAAATGCAAAAGAATGTAAAAGAACTCAGGATAAATTAATAAGAATTTAGGGTGAATTAAAAATCTCTCCAAATCTTTAAAACCCTACGAAATACCTCACTTCTCGTGAATAAATTCTTTGAAATCCACTAAAATATTATAAAATCCCGTGAAAATCGATATTTTCTGATATCTTGGAAAATGTATTAAAATACATTGAGAGCTTTAAAATCCCTTAAAATCATTAAAATCCTCGGTCCTGTAAAATCGTTTCATATATTCCGAAATTCAAAAAGTCTTCATCCTAAAATATTTTCGACGTTTTTAAATCCCTTCAAATTAATTAAATTAATTTATAATTCCTTGGAATCTTTTAAAACTCCCTGAAATCTTTCAAATAAAAAGCTCTTGAAATGCCTTAGAAGTTTTAAAAATACCATAAAATCTTAAAAATCCCTTTAAATGATTAAAATTTATTAAAAATTTCTCGGAATCTTTCAAAATACCCAGAAATATTTCAAAATAATTCAAGACAATTCAGAAATAGGTTTAGACCTGAATTGAATAGTGAGGCCTGATATTTAAATTCAATGCCCTTGAGAAGAAAGAGTATGATTTTTCAGACTGTCTACCCGACAGATAACTTTAAATTCACCATCATGTTCCGTCTTTTTCTCGGTCAATTTTTCAAATTGCCAGTCTGGGAATTATACTTCTTTTTGAAATTTCAATGTCCTAACTCAGAATCTTATTTATTTTGGAAAATTATCTGCTCCGTGTCACAATTATAGTTTTTTTTCGAAAATCCCCGTCACAAGTCAAAATCCTAATTCCTTTGGAAAATTCACTGTTCGAAGTCAGAAAGATAATTCTTATTTCTCTTCCAAGCCAAAATTATCATTCGTTTTGAAGCAATTTTATTTCATTAAAAAATTATAAATGTTTGTAGAAATTTGTTTGTTCTAAGATGGTAATTTTTCGAGCTGGAAAAGGGAAAGACGAGCTACCTCACACACTACCCCTTTCCCAGCTCGAAAAATTACAATATTAATGAAAAATTATAATCAAGAAATAAATCAATAATTAAAAAATTATGATATTATAATATTTCAAACCAATTATTGAAGTATAAGTGTTTATAAAAATTAGTTTAATTGAAAACGGTAATTTTTCGAGGTGGAAAAGGTAAAGGCAAATTACCTCACAACATACCCCTTTTCCAGTACGAAAAATTACAATATTAATGAAAAATTATGATTGAAACATAAATTAGTAATTAAAAAATTATGATAATATAGTATTTCAAACCAATTTCGTTTCATTACTTAATTATAAATTCTCATAAGAATTTGTTTGATTTAAAATGGTAACTTTTTGAGCTGGAACAGGGAAAGTTAATTTACCTCACACACTACCACTTTTGCAGCTCGAAAAATTACAATATTATTAAAAATGTATCATAAATAAATAAATGAATAAATGAAGAATTATAAAATTATATTATTTGGAATCCATTTTATGTCATTCATAAATTATAAACCTTTATAAAAATTTGTTTCTTCTAAGATGGTAATTTTTCGAGCTGAAAAAGGGAAAAGCAAGTTACCTCACACACTACCCCTTTTCCAGCTCGAAAAATTACAATATGAATAAAAAATTATAATAAAGAAATAAATCAAGAACTAAATAATTATATTTTAAATCAATTTTGTTTTATTAGGAAATTATAAATGTTTATAAAAATTTGTTTGATTGAGAATGGAAATTTTTCGAGCTGGAAAATGGAAAGGCAAGTTACCTCACAACATAACCCTTTTCTAGTTTGAAAAATTACAATATTAATAAAAAATTATAATTGCGACATAAATTAATGATTAAAAAATTATGATGTTATAATATTTCAAATCAATTTCGTTTAATTACTGAATTATAAATGTTTATAAAAATTTGTTTGATTTAAAATGGTAACTTTTTGAGCTGGAAGAGGGTAAGGTAATTTACCTCACACACTACCACTTTTCAATCTCGAAAAATTACAATACTATTAAAAATTTATAATAAAGAAATTATTAAATAAATTATCATTCGGGAATTTTATAATTAGGCAATTTCATTTATTCGTGAATTTTAATATTCGGGAATTTTATGTCTCGGGAATTTGATTATTTGGGAATTTTATTTATCGGAAATTTTAATATTTGGGAAGTCTATTATTCCAGAATTGTACAGTGTGAGAATTTTATTAATCGGGAATATTACTATTCGGGAATATGAATATTCGAGAATTTTATAATTAGAAAATTTTATTTTCCGGGAATTTTATTACAAGGAAATTTTATTATTAGGGTATTTTATTATCAGGGAATTTGATTGTTCGGGAATTTTATTATTCGGGAATTTTCCAGTTCGGGAAATTTAGGTGTAGGGAGTTTTATTAATCTGGAATATTATTATTCGGGAATTTCGTTATCAGAGAATTTTATTAGTCGGTAATTTTATTATTGGGGAATTTGATTATTAGGGAATTTTATTATTCTGAAATTATCCCATTCGGGAATTCGACAGTGTCAGGAATTTAATTATTGAGAAATTTTATTATTTGGGACTTTTATCATTCGGAAGTTTCATCATTTGGGAATTTTAATTTTTGGGGATTTTATGATTAGAAACGTTTATCATTCGGGAATCTTATTATTCGGGAATTTTATTATTCGTGAATTTTATTATACAGGAATTTTATTATTAGGTGAGTTTATTATTCTGGAATTTTATTACTTAAGAAATTTATTATTCGGAAATTTTATTATCCGGGAATTTTATCAGATTAGAATTCTATTTTTCGGGAATTTTATCAATCAGAAATTTCATTATTCGGAAATTTTAATATTTGGGAAGTTTATTATTCGGGAATTTCACTTATTCGTGAATTTTAATATTCGGGAATTTTATTTATCGGAAATTTTCCAATTCGGGAATTTTGCAGTGTCGAGAATTTTATTATTCAGGAATTTCATTATTGTGGAATTTGATTATTCAGGAATTTTATCATTCGGGAATTTTATTATTAGGGAATTTCATTTATTCGTGAATTTTAATATACGGGAATTTTATGTCTGGGGAATTTGATTATTTGGGAATTTTATTTATCGGAAATTTTCCAATTCGGGAATTTTACAGAGTCGAGAATTTTATTATTCAGGAATTTCATTATTGTGGAATTTGATTATTCAGGAATTTTATCATTCGGGAATTTTATGAAATTAAACTGTATAAATCCATTTCAATTCTGCAAGATAAATCCATTTCATTTCTGTAAGATAAATCAATAATAATTCAAATCATATAATTTTTGTAATTGGATATTAGGGTGGTTAAAATATTTTTTCTCGAATTTTTATGTATATCACACGAACAATTTATTATTGTTTTTAGCAATTTTCTCTCTGAGCATATTGAAAAAGTCGCGGTTTAAAAAAAAACTTCCACTTTTTTCTAATTTTCAATGAGAGTAAGGTAATAATTAATTATTGTTGACAAATATAATTTTTTAAACAATTTATTATTATTGGCAATATTATTCTCTTATCATAATGCTAGAAAACTGCAGTTTTTACAAAAATTGTACACCTTTCGTACAATTTTTAATTAGAGTAAGGTAAATAATTAATTAGGTTGACAACATTAATTGTTTAAACAATTTATTTTTATTTTAAATAATATTATCTGTGAATAATATTCGAAAGTTGCGGTTTTGTCAGAAATATTCAATGATTTCCCATTTTCACTTGGAGTTTGGTAATAATCATCAAAATTTGTAAAAAAATTACTGTTTAAACAAGTTCTTATTGTTAAAAATTATCTTCTTCTATTGCAATGCTAGACAGTTGCGATTTTTTTCTGAAATTTTCCACTTTTTGTCACATTTTCACTTAATTAGTGAAGTAATTATCAATGCAAGTTGACGAAAATAATTGTTTAAACCATTTTTGATTGTTCATAATTATCTTTCATTAGATAGTCGCTAGAAAGTTGCGGGTTTTTCTGAATTTTGTAGCTTTCCGTCAACTTTTTACTTAGTGAGTTAATAATTATTGCAAGAAAGAAACAAATGATATATATTCATATTAATTTAAACGGAAAGGCTCTCAGTACCTACTTCAAGGATATTTTTTCTATAGTGTTTATTTATTATTTGTTCATAACTAAGGAGGCAAATAAAAGTTAAACGGTTTAGAAAAAACCGTAAATTACTAGAACTTTTTTGAGAGAATATAGTTATTAACAATATTAATTTGCTTAAACCATTATTTTTCTCAACTTGTAATAATTTTTACCTCACTAAGTAAAAAATAAAAAAAAAGTAAAAAATTTAAGAAAAAAAACCGCCAGTATCTGGCATAAATATAGATGAAGATAGTTGTAAATTATAATTACTGTGTCATCTTTTTTTGTATCTTGCATAGTTCGACTGCAAAATGGAATTTTTAATTATTTTTTGAGCGATAAAACTGTGAATTTTCGATTTTTCGAGAAAATACAAAAAGTCGTTATGATACTTTTGTAGGGCTCCCAAAAAGAAACGTTTTTCTCGTTATGATTTTTTTTCATATCGTGCGTTGTTCGGATTAAAATGTTAATTTTCGTTTGTTTTTTTGGATTTCGGAAATGCTATAACTGTGATAATTTTCTATTTATTGAAAAATATCATGAGGATAAATTGTTTGTCTCTTTAATTACTACTAAAAACCATACATAGAATTTTTATATCTTGAAAAAAAGTAGTCTCGAAAATTTTCAAAATGCGTTTACTTTTTGAATTTTCATCAAAAATAGCTGGCTAACGAACTTGTCCCTTTTTTGAGGATTGAAGAGATGTGCCAGAGCTCAATCCAATCTAATCATTTTTTCGAAAGTCATCGTTCCTACAGACTACCGACAGACACCTTGGTAAAAATAATTTTTTCTAGCTTAGGGGGTCTCAAGACATGGAGATTCGATGAAAACCGTCTAATTCAAATTTTACATAAAACTAATACCTTCTCATTAGGATGAGCATGTAATAATTATTCATTCTCAAACTATTTTTATTTAAAACCCGACTTTTTTCGACTTGGAACAAGCAAAAATTAACCATGTGTGGTAAGCTTTAGTTGTCAAAAATAATTATTTAAATTCAAATAATGGTTGAATGAATAGAATATTAAATTACAGATCATGCATTTTCTTAGCTCCGTCATGCACATAAATGTTAAATTCTTCTCCCTCTTGAACTTTAAAAATAAAATTTTTTTATCAAATAGAAAGTTCGAATCAAATTCGGTTAGTCGAATTGAATTCTAGGTTGATGAATAGTTCAACAGGAAATATCTTGAAATGTATTTTTCATGTTTTTTAAATATAAAAAAATATTAGCAGTGCTCTGTCGCTTTATTACAGTCTAGTCACACAACATTTTGTTAGTGAGAAAAATAATCTGCTAATCTAAAGAATTGTAAGTAAATAAAAAAAGTTTTATTCATATTGAATTTAAAGGAATTTTCTCGCTGTAATTGAAGCCTCGGTGTAGATAACGTTAGATCAAGATAAATATATTTTTCTGGAATCTTTAACATGTTTTCCTTGAATTTTTCATTAAATTTCAAAGTGCGTAAAAAGTCAACCGGAAAAGATTCAGCAAAAAGTTTCATAAAATGTTTACCTTGCGCTCTATTATTTCATGTAACTTGACGAATCAGTTCCCCTTGTCTTTCGAGCTTTCTACAAACAGGGTTGACATTGCCGAAACTACATTTTTAACATTTTTGTAGGCTAATCTAGAATCGTCGTGATATTCTTTAAAACTTCCCTCATTTTAAGTTTCAGACAAACGCCTATGTAAAAACAGCCCCATTCGTCCCCATTCCAACTAGGACAGTGGTCAGAATCTCACGAGAATAACTGTACTAGTAAGTTTCAATCGGGAGTCCTTAAAGAACTGCTAAGATTTTTGATTCCTTATGACTAGAAAAGCTACGTGCGTCTAGTTGGGCCCCAATCTTGTATTTGTACCAGTCTGTAGTTGGTTTCTGATTAGGATAAAAGAACCAAAATATTCTAGTCAGGCACTGCGGTTGGGCCTTAGTCAGCATACCTCAGATGAACCAGGGACTGAGAGTGAATCCCGAGCGAACCAAAAGTGAGCCTGCAAATGCGTTCTTTAAGAGATATACTCTCTGGGAGAACTGTGGCTTGAATGAGGCGTCATCCAATCCTTCCAAGGTCGGAGTTATCCCTCCGCGAACAATTCGGAAAAAGATTCAAGCAGGCTGGATGGGTGGAGATTATTATTCGAGATAATTGGATACCTCACTCGAAATCAGCTGTTTCAGAGGTAAGGTATCAATTTTCAATAAATAGTGTAATAAAAGTCGGAAACGTACCTAACTTTTTCACGATTGCAGGCACATTTTGACTGTAACATGTGGGCAATTATTACTTCCTATTTAATCAGTGTCTGAACATTAAACTTGACTTGAAAGTTGCGCCAATTTCAAAAAATTAATTTTGCTTTTGCAAATCGAATCAGAAGCGGAGTAAGCGGTGCCACAACTCTCTCTAGAGGAATTGTACCGAGAACGAATCCCGAGGAGAGCACGTGTGAACGGAAGGAACTTGGTCCCCACTTCTTGAATCTCTATAGGTTTAAAACATTTAGGGAGCTGAATCATAAAAGCTAAAACCCCAATACTGTTTTCAAGAGATCGATCTCTTAATGACTCACATTCTGCCAGTTCTGATGCATCTTATTGGCACCCTATATTGGTATCTATGTAAATAAGAAGTCCTAAAAATTTCAATTTTCAAATTTAATTTTTTTGGGACATTGTGAATTTTTTCCTTTAAAGATAAATATAAAATATTAGAACTTCAGGGTAGTTCATCAACAAAGAACGAATCAAGATAAGAATGTCATTTAAACTATGATAATACAGCCAAATGAAAGATGTGTAATGAATAGTAATACTGAAAATGAATAGAAAGAAATTTTTTCGCAAATACACATTTTTTATACATCTTATCACAAAAGTGGACTAAATTATCAAAATATTGTATAAAACATCTTGAATATTTCAATTTATATTGTTTTGAATTCCGTGATAATTAGTGTGAACAATTTTCTCATAGCTTCGTGTCTGCATATTTTTTACAATTTTGCTGTATCAATTCAAAGCTGAGTCCATCTAAATGACGACAATAATTTCCATTTTCTTAATGGATGCAACCGTAAAAGTTCCATAAAATTTTTAATGAAATTGAGATCTACAGAAGACTTATTAAGAGGCGTTTTTCTAATACTTGAAAATTTGATTATACCACTTGTTTTCGTTTTTCAATTATTTTCTCGCCTTTGTATTTTCAGTCTTGTTCTATTTTTGTAATTACTCGGTAGGGATTCGCAACCGCGAATAATAATAAGCACCACAATCTACGCAAGAAAAATCGAACTTATGGTAGTGTTGCTTGTACAGATGTTTACCCCGCCATTGTGCAGCTAGCTGTTCAGCTTTGAGATACCCGATGCTCTGGAAATTGAAAGCTACAAAGTCTTAAGGGGGCATACTGTTCAATTCTACAGTTGTAGGCGTAGAATGAGATGTTAGCCCTGTTTTGAAAATATTCGCGGAATTGCGCAATCTGAGAGTCACACAATAAAAAAAAATTTATGATTTCTCTGTCCCCAAGTTTACATGGCTTCTTCTTTGCACTGAGGCATCCTGATGTCATAGGACAACTGCACCGAGATGTTCAGAAGGCTGATCAGTCTTGACTCTGAGCTTACATGAACATTTATGTCCTCCATTTACAGGAGGTAAATGAGTTGAGTCTCAGCCACTCTTACCTCAATTTTGAACCCATAGGACGTGTTGTTGAGTGTCCAACTTAATGGACTAATGAATCACGTTAGAAGATTCTTAGTTTCAAAGTTTTCAAAATGTTTGAAGAAAGTTCAGAGGATACTAGAAATATCAAGATAATGTATGGCTTTTCGAAGGATTTTAAAGGATTTCTTAAAATTTCAGATTTAAACAGGATTTGAAAGGATTTTGCAGGATTTCAGATCTTTAAGAGCATTTCAAAAGATTCTAAGAGAGTTCAAAGAATTTTAA
This sequence comes from Andricus grossulariae, assembly GCA_011634705.1. Lineage (NCBI taxonomy): Eukaryota > Metazoa > Arthropoda > Insecta > Hymenoptera > Cynipidae > Andricus > Andricus grossulariae. The sequence goes on along the minus strand of JAABKJ010075445.1, from coordinate 204,817,883 downwards.
AGATTTCAAGGGATTTCAAGAGATTTAAAGAAGTATTTGATTTCCAAGGATTTCTAAATTTTTGAAGAAATTTCAAGGGATATCACAAATATCAAGATAATCTACTGCTTTTTAAAGTATTTCAATGGATTCCTACCAATTTGATGAAATTTCAAAGAATTTTATAAGAATTCAAATCTTTAAGAGTATTTTGAAATATTCCAAGGGATTTTAAGAGATTTCAAGAAGTTTAATTTTATCTCAGGACATTTCAAAGTTTTCAAAATGTTTAAAGAAAGTTTAGAAGATATTAGAAATATCAAGATAATTTATGATTTTTTAAAGGTTTTCAAAAGATTTCTCAAGATTTCACGACATTTCAACAGAATTTGAAAGGATTTTGTAGGGTTTCAAATCTTGAAGAACGTTTGAAAAGATTCCAAGAGAGTTCAGAGACTTTTTAATATTTCAAGGGATTCTTAGAGATTTAAAGAACTGTTTGATTTCAGAGTATTTCTAAATTTCTAAGGAAATTTTAAGAGATATTACAAATATCAAGATAATTTACGGCTTTTCAAAGTATTTTAAAGGATTTCTACCAATTTGATGAGATTTCAAAGGATTTTATAGAATTTCAAATCTTCAAGAGCAGTTTGAAAGATTCCGAGGGATTTCAGAGATATTCAAAGATTTCAAGGGATTTTAAGAGATTTCAAGAAGTTTAATCTTATCTCAGGCGATCTTAAAGTTTTCAAAATGTTTAAAAATGTAAATATTTCATGTTTAAAAATAATAATATTAAAAATAATAAATTAAAATTTCACATTCCAACACGATTTGAAAGGATTTTGTACGATTTCAAAGCTTCAAGAGCATTTTAAAAGATTCCAAGAGATTTCAGAGAATTTTAATGATTTGAAGGGATTTCAAGGGATTTAAATAGTATTTTATTTCAGAGGATTTTTAAATGTTTGAAGGAATTTCAAGAGATATTACAAATGTCAAGATAAACTTTTAAGAAAATAGTTGAATTTTCAACAAAATAATTTAACTTTCAAAAAAATAGTTGGATTTTCAAGAAAATAAATCAACTTTACCAAATTGTTTAATTTTCATCCAAATAATTAAAATTTTAAGAAAATAGTTGAATTTTCAACCAAATAGATAAACTTTCAAGAAAATAGTTGAATTCTCAATAAAATAATTACACTTTCAAGAAAATAGTTGGATTTTCAACAAAATAATTCAACTTTTGCCAAATTGTTTAATTTTCAACAAGATGATTAACCTTTTAAGAAAATAGTTGAATTCTCAATAAAATAATTAAACTTTCAAGAAAATAGTTGAATTTTCAACAAAATAATTAAACTTCTGCCCAATGGTTGAATTTTCAACCAAATAATTGAAATTTAAAGAAAATAGTTGAATTTTCGAAAAAATAATTAAACATTGTTTAATTTTCAACAAAATAATTAAACTTTCAAGAAAATAGTTGAATTCTCAATAAAATAATTAAACTTTCAGAAAAATAGTTGGATTTTTCAACAAAATAATTCAACTTTACCAAATTGTTGAATTTTCAACAAAATAATTAAACTTTTGCCAAATTTTTTAACTTTCAACAAAATAATTCCACTTTCAAGAAAATAGTTTAATTCTCAATATAATAATTAAACTTTCAAGAAAATAGTTGAATTTTCAACAAAATAATTAAACTTTGGCCCAAATATTGAATTTTCAACCAAATAATCAAATTTTTAAGAAAATAGTTGACATTTCAACAAAATAATTAAACTTTCAAAAAAGTAGTTGAATTTTCAACAAGATAATTAAACTTTTGCCGAATCGTTTAGTTTTCAACAAAATAATTAAACTTTTAAGAAAATAGTTGAATTTTCAACCAAACAATTTAACTTTCAAAAAACAAGTTGTATTTTCAAGAAAATAAATCAACTTTACCAAATTGTTGAATTTTCAACCAAATAATTAAACTGTTAAGAAAATAGTGGAATTTTCAACAAAATAATTGAATTTTCAAGAAAATAGTTGAATTTTCAACAAAATAATTTAACTTTCATCAAATTGTTGAATTTTCAACCAAATAATTTAACTTTTAAGAAAATAGTTGAATTTTCAACAAAATAATTTAACTTTCAAAAAAATAGTTGGATTTTCAAGAAAATAAGTAGAGTGCGTAAACCCGAGTGATGGATAAGTTTTTTATTTGAGAGAAAGCTAGTTACCGTTAAAACTATCACTTTATCTTGTTTCTTTATCTTACTTACTTTTGAATTTGCAAAAAAAAAATATATATATATATATGTATGATACAGCATATACTAAACGCGTATTTATATCTATAATCACGGCTGCTCCACAGTCGCTTGAGTAGTTGAAAAAAAATTACTTGAGTCACTTTTCTCACTGATTAGAATAAAAAGTGGCAAGATTGAACAATTTTGTGGATTTTTGAAATTCATTATGTATTTACCCTAAATTTGCATCACCATCTCTTGAACTATTCTTAAATTATTTTGCTTTTTTTTTAATCCTTCGAAATTGTCTCCACATTTTGCTGGAATAAATAAAACATTTAAGATTGTTTTTAATTCATTTGAATTCATTTGGTCCTTATTCTAAATTCATTATAATTTATCCTTAATTCTTTCAATTAAAAAAAAAATCATATCAATTATTTTTTATCCTCCTAATTCTACTTAATTGATTGTACTTATTTTGATTCCTTTCAATTCACAGTCAAGTCTTTAAAACTCACCTTAAAATCCTGGGAATATCATCACTTAAATTTCGTAAAAATTAATTTGTAATTCTCATAAATTTCGTCGAATTTTTTTTATCCACTTACATTTCTCTACATTCTATTGAATTTTATTTAATACGCAGTTTTGTTCAATTCACTTAAGTCCTGTTTAAATTGCCCTCGATTTTATTTACTCAGATTTTACTTAATTGGATGAAAATTTGTTAATTTCCAAAAAATCCCTAAAATATTCTAAATTCACTTCAAATATACTAAAATGAGTGAAACATTTTGGACTTTTGAATTTTTTATCAACTCATTTGAATTTATGTGCAATTTATTGTACATTCTTATTAATGTGTCCTGAATTATTTTGAAATTTTTTTGGATCAAATCCATTCAAATAGTTGTAGGGAAAAATGATTTGAATATTAGAGCGTAATGTTTGGTTCGCAAACTTGAAAATGCGAACCTACGACGAACGAAAATTGGAAAATATTTCGTTCATGATATGAATGTGTGCCGGCGGCAATAATGGATCGTATGATTGGTTTATGAAATTTTCAGCAATCGGAGTAGAGAAAGCTGTAAGCGCGAAACCCCATGAACTGAATTCTTAGTTCTTCCCAAATAATTAAAATATTTTCGTTTCAGAACATTGACGTGAAAAGTAGGCCAGTAATTACTTATTCATGAAAATCAGAGTAATTTGGATTGTCTGCAAATACCATCCGTTATGGCTTACTCAAAGACTTTAACGCATAGAGTGAGATTTGGTGAATTGAAGATATGCAAATAGCTACATTTAAATAAACAATTATGATCTTAGCTATTTATTTATTAATTACGCTTGGGGTTCTCTTCTTGAATTGGTTGCAATAATCAGTGGTGATATTGTTTTTAATTTTATAAATCAAGTTCAAGAATAAGTTAGTTTTGAATTTGACACCATACATAGAACATCCTTAATTTTCCTAAATAAGGAAAACTTAGTTTAGCTTTGAGATGAAAATAAAACCGAAAAATGTTATGTATTCTATTCAGAAATAACATTTTTTTCCATTCTAAATTTTTTTCATCCCTGCGGGTTTCATTTACCAATTCTCAACATAAATAAGACACATACTGTTTTCATTGCTCAGACAATATCAAATTGATAGCAGTTTAAAATAAACCACTTGGATTTCGTAACATTAGAAAATTTGTAGATATTCGAAATTCAATCATTTCTGAATTATGGATCATACATGTGAGTTTCTCAAATATAAACGATATATGATTGAAGATAAGAAAATGTTACCAATTAAAATGTACCAGTATCTGACTAACAATATATGGATAACAAGCGTTAATTAGACCAGACTTATCTCCTACGGATCAGAAAATAAAAAGTTATGAAAATGTATAAAGATAATTAAGAGTTGCAGATACGTAAAAACTTGGTATCCACACAAATATTAAAACTATGAAAATAACAGTATTTTCAAACATATTTTACTAAGTAGAATTAATAATTTAATACATGACTTAACTTGATTTAAAAAATTGTTAAATTGTTAGTATTCAAAATATTGTAATTATCAATTTTACAAATAATTGACATTTTCAATATTAGAAAATCAAAATCTGGCGACGTAAATGCTTCATTTGAATAGCGTAGTATAAAAAATCAACCAACAGACTGCTTTGGTTAGGGTTCCACATGCACTAAAGGGGCTTTGTGCCGTAGGAACATTATCATAAGTAAATCATTATAAACCTATAATAATTGTCTTAATTAATTTTGTTCAATAGTTTGTTCATAACAGTATAAACAATTTTTTTCTCGGTGTAATTTGCTGGCCATTAATTTTAGTTAAATATCACATTGTCTTATGACTTGTCTTAATAATGCTCTGCCTCGTGCAATACTCCTGGTCAATACTTCTGATTTATTGGAAATTGTATTAAAATGTAAAGGTTGAATGTGAGCATATTGTACAAAATTGAACCTTAATTTTAATACTGTATTTGATAATTTTTTGCATGACAAATAGCTTCCAAGAAATATCTTATTCTATTCTAGAATGAAAATATATATATTTTTTCCACTGTTTTGTTTGAAAATCCTGATTGAAAATAACATTTTTTTTGTTAAAAAGCTTCACAAATACTTATGATTTTGAATATAATTAGGAAACATGATGAAAAAACGAATAAAATCTGTAGCAAATAAATCTGTTGGGAAAATTGGAAAGTCAATATTCTCGAAAGTAATGGAAACGCGAAACTTCTTTGGCAAATTAGTACTCAGAAAATAATATTTCTGAATTTGATCTAGAATGTTTCGGAAATGACATAAAACTCTGTTGAATAAGTTCCATAAACTTCATAAAACTTATTTCTTCCGTGTTGTATCAAAACTACTCATGCAGCTAATATGTGTATCTTACGATGGGTGCTTATCCCGAGTGTGATGAGTCAATCTCCAAAGAATCACCCAGCGCTGTTTCTTGCAAAAAGTGTGATGTATTTAGCTACTTAGCCCGCGTCCATGTCGGATTAAAAAAAAATCATTTGATGATTTGCAAATTTGATTGATTTATTTTATTCGCGTGAACTGCAAAACACCGAATACTAAAGACGCCTATTCAGGTCCAGATAGAAGCTCCTTGCTTATTTCCAGTACAGATAACGACCCTGCCGGCAATTATCAAGTTGCTAACCCTTTACTTACAATAGTTTCTCCTGCCCCTGCTACTGCTTCGGCCCTGCTGCCTGGATACATTAAGGCGATTCACAGTGCGGTATTACAAGCATAGTGTGAAGCGGCCGTGGAGCTGCAGGAATAGATCAGCAATATTTTCAAGGAATTCGAAACCAAGCAGCATCATTGGATTTCTGAGATTAACACAACGCTTCAGGAGAGTAGGACATACATTTCTGAGAATGCTCGCTGAATCAATTTGCTTGCTTTAACTGAAGAATATTCTATTCCATCGTCAGTGTGAAAATATATACGTTAGCAGTCATTATCTCACATATACGTGAGATAAGGAAGTTATTAGTGTCAAGATCGTCCTTCGCAGATAATGACATCACTTTACATTTTTCATTGTGATCATTCAAATGGAAGGTATCGGTTTGATGTGAAAATTGAGTGTCATCGATTAACTAAGAATTCGACTAAATTCTGCAATATGAGATAAAATATTAACGAAATAATTGTTCGTGTGAAAAAGATACACAAGTTTAACTAAAAAATTCTATTCAAACTATAGAGGTAACATCATTGATATGAGAAAATACTGATTAATGAGCGACATAGTGAAACAGATTCTAAAAAATGGAATTTTCTACATAATTTCTAGAACAAGGAGCACGAGATATTAAGGAGGGTGCCAATTTTGGGCCCAATGGGTCCATCTTAGAGAAGCATATGACCCCATGTTTTTTGGTATGCTGATTCCAAATATGTTCTTAAATTCACTGTTAATTAAACGGTTTCAGAGTTGAAGAGAAAAAATCATTCTGGTCATAAGCATAGAAGCATTAATAATTTTTTAAATAATAGACGAACTGAAGTTTTCATTTTTATCAATTTGTTAATAGCAATTTACCAAAAATACAAAATCACAAAGTGATACAACAAATTTTTTTAAATACAATGACAAGTCAGGCCAATCAAATTTTGTGTTTGAAATGTTAATTTTTCGAGCTGGAGAACGGAAGGAGAAAGTTCTTTTGGACCCTATCCCTTTCCCGGCTTTGTTTTTTTTTCACAAAAACTGACATAATTATTTTATTTGAAAATTGAAGATCGAAAAGTCTCTTCTATTCATGAATCGACTTTGTATGATGTTGGTGAAAAGAGTTTTTTTCTTTAAAAATCTTTTTCGTTCTTGCAACAATCTTGAATTATGTGAAAGAAAAAAGTTTAACTATGAAAAACTGTTTTTTCAAATATTAGACATTCCCATAGCTTCCTTATTCTTCGATAAAATGTATCAATATTATAGGTCGATCGATTCATCTCGAATAAACACATCTTTTCTATTCTCGCATCAACCTCAAATTATGAGAATCACAACATTTTTGCTACACAAATCAATTTTTTATATAATATAAATGACCATAACTTCCTAAATCTACGGAAGATAGCCCTGGAAAATCTATTAAAAGCTGAACCCGAAATATTGAGTGAACATTAATCGGGTAGGATCCTGGAATAATTCTATCCAGTATGTTGTTTCTAAAATTTAATGCGATTTTATACACACATGCATTGGACTTCTGGGAGAACAGAACAAAATTTCGCAGCCGTGTGTAGGTCGAGGATTTGATTTTTTAACTGTTAAACAAAGGCTTCTGATCTCATCATTCGGGTTTGCAGTTAAGATAATTAGGAGAACCATGAAACGCCCTGACCTTCTGGATGCTCTCCCTTTCAGATTTCCATGCAGAAACTCAGATTTGTGCAGAATTATGAGTGGTTCGAAATAAACCATTCTTTTGTAGTTCGTCTACCTTTCACAATAATTTTATCAATATTTTTGTATAATTCATAAAAATGCTGGTTATTATGTGACAGTTTTCTATATGATGATGATTTTTTATGATGAATTTCCTATAATAGTGAACAAATTATAGAAAATTCATTATAAGAACATCATTATAATCTTGTACTGATTTTCCAATAATATTTTTCGGTGAGGGTACAATCTGCCGGAGAGGAATCATTTTCAGGCGATTTTCAGGTTTTAATTCGTTTTTTATTGTAGAGAAATATCTTGCGAAAGGACATGCTTCAAATGGGCAAGAACCTCTAAAAAAGGTGACGAAAAGAAGCATAAAGTCGGTTGTAGCCTGGAGGTTATATTGAAATATCAACATAATTTGTAAAATCAAAGTTTGCCAAGTAACTCCCTAATAGAACTTATTTGGTTTATTTGAATTCATTAGAAACCTATATAATTGTAAAATGCTTAAGAAAGGACTTGATTGGGTAACATTTTCAACTTTATTTGCACAATGATAGAAGTGTATTGTGGTAATTTTGAGTCGGTTACGTCACCTCCACAAATATAACGTATTGACAATCCTGCAAATCCCGGATTTTTTCGTTTTGTCCCCCCAACAGTTATTTTTTCTCGAAAATGCAGATAACTTTCAAAGTTTCGAATTTCAAAGGGAGAAATTTCATATTTTGGCTTCGGAAGTTGAAAATTGGACAAGGAGCGATAAGAATTGAATCTTCTGAGGTAAGATGTTTTCATTTAAAAAAATGATGGGGATACGTAAGTTCTCAAAATCTATCCAATTAATGTTTGTCCAATATAGGACATACCACAAGAACAATCCAATTTATAAACAACATTACACTGTTCTAATTTTTCCAATGGATCTTTCCCCATTTTTATAAAACGTTCAAATTTTGAATGAATTATAAAAATAGTATTAATATTAAAGTTAGAAAAAAGTCTAAGAATTGTATCAGATATATCTACATAAAAGTTAAGAGACCAATTTTTTCTGTTCATTATTATTTGTTGAATTTAACTCGGAAGAAGGTTTTTTATTAATAATTTGGAAGAGTCTTATTTTGATGTGTTTTTCAGTAAAGGGCTTAGGATAACTATTGTAATTTAATATTTTTTAAACTAAATTTGAATTTTCATGGTTAAAAGATTCGTCGAAAAGAAGAATAGCTGAATCGACTAGATTCTTCACAGTACCAATCTGTTGGTGTATAGGATTATTTGATAAAAATTTTGAAGTCTACCGGAATATGTACTTTTTCTATACCAGTTTGTGATGATATCGTTTGAATTTTTTCTGATAATTTTTAAGTTAAAAAAACTGATATAATTCTCAGATTCAACTTCGAATGTGAATTTCAACCTTTCGTGATAGCTATTAAAACACGAAACAATGTCTTCAATTTCGTCTTTATGAACAATAAGAAAAGTATCATCAACATATCTGTAAAACGAATGGATTTTTACCTTTAAGTTTTTTTAAATTTCTAATTCGAGATCTTGTAAGAGAATTTCAGCAAGAATACCTAATATCGGAGACCCCATTGGGGTACCGAATTTTTTATTGTAATAATTATTATTAAAATGAAAACTAGTAGAATTCATGAGAAAGGAAATACCAGATTCAAAATCATTTTGAGAAATATTAGTAAAATTTGTAATGTAACGCCATCTCTTATCGATACCAGAGAGAACCGATTCTAAGGGTATATTAGTAAATAATGGTTTGACATCTAAAGACATAAAAATATGGTTATCCGGAGTTTTGATTTTAATAATATTTTCTCGAAAAGTAAAAGAATTTTTAACGAAGGAATTTAATTTCGGAATAGAATCAGATACGATTTTACTCGTAGTTTCAGCCAAGTAATAAGTCGGAGTGTTAATATAGGATACCACAGTTCTTAGAGGAAAATTAATGTTATGAACCTTTGAAAGGCCATACATTTTCGCTATATTGGCAGCTTAGTCCTGTTTGCCCTGTTGTACATCGCCTCAGTCTTTTGACCGAATTTTTTTAGGTGGATGTTCCACCATTTCTCTCCTTTCCTAGAATATAATTATACGTGTATGGCTATGTTGTAAAATGATGTAATCAGAGCCCTTCGCAGAAAATCCGCGATGTGCTCTAATTCATACGTGGGGCCGTAGATTTTTGGGAATTTCACGAATTTACCTTTAAATTTCTCTTTGTATGTATTCCAAAGTGTATTTCTGGCGTTTCTGATATTTAGCCGCCGGTTTCGCAAGGGGTAACTGGAACAAGACATATTTGTGGTCCGAGAGAGACTCCTCGTCGGAGACTTTCCAGATAATAATTTATCTTATATTTTATATCAAGACTCTGGATTTTGATGACCTAGACAGTGCTAATCACGCAAAATTACATGAACGTTATCGACCCAATATGCTGATTGAAGCGGTAACTTCAAAAAAATCATTTATATTTGATTATTTTTGTTTATCTATGTTTTATCTATATATACTATTTTATTTTTCTTAACGACAGATAATGTATTGTTACTAATTATTGTTATTATTTATTGAAACGATATATTTTAAATCACTCATAATCTTATATGGAAGTATACAAAATAGTGATTCTGCACAAATAAACTTTACACGGAAAAAATCGGTGCATTCCATTGATATATTTGAAATTGCTTGAAATTTATTTTAAATCTCTTGATACATTTGGAAATATTTTTAAATCCATTAAAATCTTCTAAATATGTTAATATCCGTAGATATCCTGTGAAACATTTGAACCCTTTTTGAATTCCCCTGAAATCTTAGAAATCGCTTGATAGTGAAATAACTTAAATATTTTGCCTTGAGGGCATGTGACACACATAAATACCTACCTTACCGATCTCACTTTCTCAATTTTCTGATTTTTTTTTTTTTAAATCTAAGAACTTTTTTTGTAGATAAAATATCAAGCTGAAACTTTGGAAAATGTATGAAAAGGCAATAAAATGCCTTGAAGTACTTTATTCGAGGAGGAATTTCGCAAAAAATTATTTTCGAGGAAATTAAAACTGGGTGCATTTTTTGCAATTTTTTGAACCTAAGAACTTTTTTCATAAGTGAAATATCGGCTTCAAACTTTGAGAAATGCAAGAGCCGACAGTAAAGTCAGACCATTCAGAATTCATTACTTAATGAGTTAATATTATTGATTAGACTATTCGAAACGAGTACTGTAATCAGTGACAGTTACTGATTATTTCATTCAAAATTACTGATTTAATTAGTGAAAGCTGCTGATTGAACCATTCAAAATTCATTAGTTAATGAGTTAATCTTTTTTTATCACACTATTCGAAATGACTACTGTAATCAGTGAAAGTTACTGATTAGTTCATTCAAAGTGACTGATATAATTAGCGAAAGTTACTGATCAGGCCATTCAAAATTCACTGTTGAACCAGTGAATGTTAGTTATTAGACTATTCGAAATAACTACTGTAATCAGTGAAAGCTACTTATTAATTCATTCAATATGAAAGAAAAAGTTAGTGAAAGTCACTGTTCAGGCCATTCAAAATTTATTATTTAAGGAGTGAATGTTACTTATTAGAGTATTCGAAATGACTACGGTAATCAGTGAAAGTTACTGATTAGTTCATTTAAAATGACTGATTCAATTCGTGAATGCTACTGATCAGACTATTTAAAATTCGTTACCTAATGAGTAAATACTACTAATTAGACTATTCGAATCGACTACTGTAATCATTGAAAGTTAATGATTAGTTTATTCAAAATGACGGATTAAATAGTGAAAGCTACTGATCAGGCAATTCAAAATTCACTATTTAATCAGTGATAGTTGGTTATTAGACTATTTGAAAAAACTCATTCAAATAATTAAAGATACAGCTTAGATCACTGATGACTGATTTAAGTGGTGAAAGTTACTGATTAGTTCATTCATAATATCTGATTTAATTACTGAATGTTACTGATCAGACCATTCAAAATGACTGATTTAATTAGTCAAATCTACTGATCAGACCATTAATTACTTAATGAGTGAATATTGCGCATTAGACTACTCAAAATGACTACGTCAATCAGTGAAAGTTACTGATTAGTTCATTTAAAATGACTGATTCAATTAGTGAATGCTACTGATCAGACCATTTAAAATTCGTTACATAATGAGTGAATACTACTGATTAGACTATTCGAATTGACTACTGTACTCATTGAAAGTTACTGATAAGTTCATTCAAAATGACTGATGTAATTAGTGAAAGCTACTGATCAGACCATTCATTACTTAATGTGTGAATATTACGCATTAGACGTCGTACCCCTACCTCTGTTCCAAAGCCGCATGGGGGGGGGGCGGGAAAACAACCCTGTGACTGGTCACAAAAATATTGTAAAATAGCACCCCTACATATTTTCCAGCTCTTCGTGGGGTGGGAAGGCACCCCTGTGACTTGTTACAAAATGAATGAAAGGTCGTACCCCTACCACTTTTCCAACGCCGCGTGGGGGACGGGAAGGCATCCCTGTGGCTCTTTACAAAATTTATGTAAGCTCCCACTCCTACCCCTTTTCCAATGCCGCATGGGGTCGGGAAGGCACCCCCGTGAGTTTTTAAAAAAGTAATGTGAGGTGGTACCCATACCCCTTTTCGAACGCCGCTTGGGGGCCGGGATGGCACCCCTGTGAATGGACACAAAAATATTATAAAATCGCACCTCTGCACCTTTTCCAGCTATTCGTGGGGGGCGGGAAGGCACCCCTGTGACTTTTTACAACATTATTGTAAGGTCGTACCCCTACCCCTATTCCAACGCCTCGTGGGGGGTCGGAAGGCACCCCCATGATTGATCACAAAGATATTATAAAATCGCACCTCTACACCTTTTTCAGGTCTTCGTGGGGGTGGGAAGGCAGCCCTGTGACTGGTCACAAAAATATTATAAAATCGCACTCCTACACCTTTTCCAGCTCTTCGTGGTGGTGGCAAGGCACCCCTGTGACTTTTTACAAAATTTATGCAAGGTCGTATTCATACCCCCTTTCCAACGCCGCGTGAAGGCTCGGATGGCACCCCTGTGACTGGTCACAAAAATATTGTAAAATCGCACCTTCACACCTTTTCCACCTCTTCGTGGGGGCGGGAAGGAACCCCTGTGACTTTTCACAAAATTAATGTAAGGTCGTACCTCTACCTCTTTTCCAACGCCGCGTGGGGGATGGGAAGGCACCCTTGTGACTTTTTACAAAATCGATGTAAGTTCATACACCTACACCTTTCCCAACGCCGCGTGGTGGGTGGGAAGGCACCCTTTTGATTGGTCACAAAAATATTATAAAATCGCACCTCTATACCTTTTCCAGCTCTTCGTGGGGGTGGGAAGGCACCCCTGTGACTTTCTACAACATTAATGTGAGGTCGTACCCCCACCCCTTTTCCAACGCCGCGTGGGGGGTGGGAAGGCACCCCTGTTGCTGGTCAAAAAAATATATGTTCAAAGTTATATTCCACGTTACTATTTCGCGGTGAGATAAAAGCTCGATACTTAATCAAAGCGGTTCTCCGTTCAGGGATATTCCACAGTGAGGTAAAAGTTCGCGACTTAATCAAGGTGGTTCGTAAATGATGTGGACGGTATGTCTGTCGAGAACGTAAGACGATGAACAGGGTGGTTTCCGGGGTTTATGTATTCCTTACTCCGTACGGGCGTGCAATTGTGCGATCGGCACGTACAGTTCTAATAATTGATGAGCATATACAATTAAACATTGAATCACTCTAATGGGTGTCAGGTCACACGAGTGAGTTTTCTTCTTCTAATGTCCGCGGTTACCGATTTCCTCTTTTCTCGCTCTTTCAGCGTTGTGAAATTTACTACTAACTTAATTCTATTGGATATACTTTTTCAGACCCTTTTGATTACACTGTGTCTGACCATGCAAGTATTCATTCACTTGCGTAGTGATGGTTATATTGCTGTGCAACGATGTAATATATTAATTTGTTTATAGGTATATTGTAACTATGGCAGGTGCTTACATTTATTATATTTGATATATTTAGATTATTACGTAGTTGTAAGTAATTATTCAATTAACGATAACTAGTTACCCTATATCGGCAAAACCCACATATGGTCGCTGTCATTTACCATGTGCATTTACTCGTGATTGCGTGTCCTTCCGAGGCAATGCAGCGCTTATTACCTTGCGGTTTCTACTTTATCATTAGCCGTGCACTTATCATGGGTAGGCACAAGAACGGTTGTGGAACCTATGCGTTTAATTATATTTGTATGAAGAAATCATCTTCTGGTTTTCCTCACATAGGATGTGTTACATCTATGCGATTTCTATATTAAAATTAAGATACTTTCGGGATGTAATAGTCCTCCCTTCTTAGTATCAACATCGTCGTTCTTTCGGATTAGACTCGAAAATAATGATGATCGTGCAAGTGATTAGGTGAACACAAGAAAACACAGATTTAAAATGAAATATAATTAACAAAACTGCGTTCATTCGCAAAGTCAAAGCTAAGGTTGCATGGTTAAATATAAAGACACACGTGACTCGTGATAATATCTCGTGCCGAATGTCGGAAAATGAGTCGAGGAAAGCGCCCGTGTGTCCTTCTGGAAAGTCTTTCAGAGTGGGGGCCAAGAAACCCCAGCGAACGCGGAAATTGCAAGTCCACGTGGAGTACATGCGCACGCAATATTTACGCCTCTTGGGGTCTGACAGCCCCCGTAACTCGGATCCCATTGGCCAAGAAAATCGAAGGTGGGAAAAGTTGGGGGTTGGTGAGCGAGCGCTTTTCCGCTAGTGTCAGAAAATTGCGGCAGATTGATTTGTACCTCGCTACCGAGCAGAGATAGAAATTATTCATTTTGTCATCCTTACCCCTTTTACTTATATTCAGAATAAACAGTGTTCTTAGTAAATATAATTTTGTTGTGTTCAAATTTACCGACCTTTCCCACCTAAAAATAATCCAGAGATGTTACAGCGGTGCGTAGCTACTGCCCTCTTCGTACTATGTACTATCTTCCTCCACTCTTTCTCTATAGGTTAAATCGTTGGTCTGTGGCTCTAATGGTAATGATTTTAAATCTAATATCCTAGACCTCAAAAATATTATAGCGATGCGGGTTTAGTTGCCCGCCATAAATATAGACGGCGCGTCCAGCGAAAAAAGTCAGTTCCCCTCTAGCCTCCACCACCACCGATAGCAGCTATCGATATAGTTTGCCAACAGCCACTTGGAGCGCTGTAAGAAACTCTCATCATACTCCTCGAGGCGCACTTCCGGTAACTTAGCTCGGCAGGAACCATTCAAATTGAAAATAAATTACCAATTAAAACATTTTTACATTTATAATAAACCTAAAATATCCACGCTTTGCAAAACATGGTTAATAACCAGAAACAATATAATATTTTTATTCAAACTGATGAAACTTTTATCGCAATATCTATATATACTTATATAGTTCTTTTATATTCTTTATTTTTTATTTTTGTGGTCTGCAATTTCTGTGGATTTTTAGAGTATTCGTCTAATGACATTCTCGTATGTATTTTCCAATTTCTATATTATTATATATTCTAAAATTTTTATAAAAAGAGAACTATAATTCCAAGTAGTAGGAAAAATGTTCTTTCTGTTTTTAAATGGCAATACGGCATTTCTAAGCCAGATTAGGTTTCGCATTTGGAAAAGAAAATTAGGCGAATACAATTTCACTACTATTATAATTGATACAGCTTGCTTGAAATAATTACGTACCTTATATGGTATAAAAGTTAAAATACAAATAATATATATATATATATATATATAAGATATGACATTAAAAATAAAAAAAATAATACAAAACAAGATTGCTGTAATATGATTCCAATTTTTGAAATAGTACAATTTTAAGCTTTTAATTCGAAATTGCTTTATACTTACATTTTAAATTATTAAAGTCAAAACTGACTATTAAGGCTCTCAATATGAAATTTTGAAATATTTAATTGGGAAATCGTCCTGACATTTTGAATATTTGACTTTAAAAATAAAATATTTTGAAATTCAAAATTCCAATTTTACAAAAATTGATCTAAAAATTAATTTAACAAAAAACTTTAGTTTCAAGGACTTGAAGATTAAACTTTTTGAATTGCACATTCAAAACCATAATTTTAAATTAAAATTATAGAAATTTTAAGGACGATAAATATATTATTGATAAGTATTATATAATGTGGTATCAAGTGACATTCAAAAAGACTGAATAGATTTTTTTACTAAAAAATGTGATTTCTCCCTAAAAAAGAATCATTTTTACTCAAAACTTACGAAACGCGCGAATTATGAAGTACGGGAAATCTCCCGGTATAATATTTTTCTCCCGGCTTTTTCCCGGTTCTCCCGGGTGAGTAGCCACCCTGAGTACTGTTTTCCTTTCACGGAGTTTGGAATGTGTCGGTAGATCTTTGTCAATAATACGGAAGAGATTAAGAAGATAGTACGTATCTTCATTACTGAATAGGCTATGAAGCAGGAAACACATAAAAAATTGTCTTTTTTTGGCAACGTTAAGAAGTCCTGCTCTTTCTCTATACTCGGTAATATGTTCGCTTTTTTGGATGTTATAGATGAACCGAATGCAAGCATTAAGCGTAGGTTCAAGCTTCGTATTCAGTTCATCAGTGACATCGTCCTATACAGCACAGCCGTAGTAAAAGAAAGGGTGGATGAGGCTTTTAACTAGGAGGATACGCGTTGGAGTAGGAAGTGATTCTTTATACCTGTTAAGCTATTGGAGGACTTTAAAGGTTTACCTCGAGATATCCGCAACTTGTTCATGCCAGGTAAGAGAGCCATTATGAATATAGCCTAAATCTTTCACAGAATCCATAAAGGGGATGAGACGCCCATAGATCAAGAGAGAAGGCAAGGTTGCAATTGTTGCAAGTGAAGGAGAGGAAGAAGGTCCTATGATTATAGCCTTAGTTTTAGCAGGGTTAAGTACACCAAACATCCTCTATCTGCTTTACATGCTTGTTTTCAAGGAGATTATGACAAAAAGTATGGTGTGTATCACGGACGTACAGCTATTTTGCCTCGCGTGACTGCCGCCCTCGTTTCGTTCGGGCAGCAACTTCATACTCGTTAAAATAGCCTTCTTTTGCAATTCTTTCATTGAAAATGCAACTGTTTTTAGGTGGTTCTAGAAGGAGAAGTTGGAGTTGGAAGAGGAGAAGAAATAGGAGTTGGAAGAGGAGGGCATGAGGAGAAAGAGGAGGAGGAGGGCATGATGAGGTGTGGGAGGGCATGAGGAGGAGGAGGGAATGAGAAGAAGGAGTTGGAAGAGGAGGGCATGAGGAGTTGGAAGAGGAGGGAATGAGGAGGAGAAGGAGTTGGAAGAGGAGGGCTTGAGGAGTTGAAAGAGAAGGAAATGAGGAGGAAGAGTTGGAAGAGGAGGGCATGAGGAGGAGGAGGAGACCATGAACAGGGGGAGGAGTTGGAAGAGAAGCGCATGAGGAGGAGGAGTTGGATGAGTAGGGCATGAGGAGGAGGGCAGGATGATGATGAGGAGGAGGAGAAGGAATTGGAAGAGGAGGGCATGAGGAGGAGGATTTCGATGAGTAGGGCATGAGGAGGAGGGTATGATGATGATGATGATGAGGAGGAGAACGAGTTGGAAAAGGAGGGTATGCGGATTTGCAAGGAGAGGGCATGAGAATGAGGAGGGCACGAGGATGAGGAGGGCATGAGGAGGAGGAGGGCATGAGGAGGAAGAGGGCATGAGGAGGAGGAGGCCATGCAGAGGAGGAGGAGGCCATGAAGAGGAGAAGGAGTTGGAAGAGGAGCGCATAAGGAGGAGTTGGAAGAGAAGGGCATGAGGAGGAGGAGGAGAAGTGGAAAAAGAAGGACATGAGGAGGAGGGGGGAGGAGGGGGGAGAAGGAGAAGAAGGGGAAGAAGGAGGAGGATATAAACTTAGCTTTCATGAATGTACAACCATTTTTATTGTGTCAGTGAAAAGATGACTTCCACATGTTCAAGTTGTTCCAGAACTTATTCAAGACTTGACAATTTAAAAAGATATGAGAAATACTCTTGCTCAGAAAAAATCATAACCAGGATGAGAGAGACTTCCACCAAATAGCAAAGGTGCCTGGGGGTCTAAGGACAATGCAAGAAAATTCTATTGGCACAAAACATAATGAATTATTACATTCTCATCATAATGAGAAGGTATTGGTTTTATGTGAAAAATGAATTTCGTCGATTTCATGAAATGTCGACGTTTTGAGGCCCCCTGAGTCAGAAAAAATAGTTTTTACTTCGGTGTCTGTCCGTCTGTTGTTGTCGTCGTCGTCTGCATATCGGATAATTTTTGAAAGACTAATCGGATTGAATTTTGCTTTGGCACACAGTTTCAGTGACGAAAAAGAAAGATCGAGTACGTTAACCAGCCATTTTGGATAGAAATTCAAAAAGTTAGAGCACTTTCAAAATTTTTGAGACCATTTTTTTTCAAAATTCATGAACGGGTTGTAGTCAAAACCATGTCTTACATATAATATTTTGTTAAAAATTTAAGAATTTTGTTGCAAAGTTATTTTAATTAAGTTACGTTTTTCGCTAAAAATCAATCTGTTTGGCAGCTTATTCCGAAATTGCAAAATAAAGTAAAAGATTTATTTTTCATGATTACTTTAATATTTGTACTTGATTTTGCATAAATTCTTCTTCTCAATACCCTGAGAAATGTACCAATGTGTCAACATTACAATAAAGTTTTATTGAATAAACTTTTGTTAAATAACCTTCTGTTTCTTAACTTGTCTTCGAACCTTATGGCATTTTTCCAAAACATTTTATTTTTTATTTTTCATGTTATTGTTCACGATTAAAAAAAAAACTACGCATCCTATCAAAAAAAAATTGATAAGAAATTTGCAGCTCTTTTTCGGCCGAACAAATTTTGCTTGCTTATTTTTTTGTAGCTTTCAACGTTTTTTCAACAATTGAATTTATGACCTTTAAATGTTATGATAATCTGATAATATTGTTACTCTTTCAAAAAGAACGAAAAGCAACATTTTTATTTTTAATTTATTTTTTATATTGTGCGTTGTAAGGAACTTATAAGAATTTGGGAAATCTACCAAGTGGAGAGCCACACATAACAATTTAGTGAGGCTCTCCACGTGGGGTGTTCGCTAGAGAGATTGATCAGCAGCCTGGGTCGGAGCAGTGTTGCAAAATGAACGTGTTATTTAAATAAATAGCACAATAATTCTAGATCAATCTAAAATATCTATACCTTAAACCTATATACCTATCTACCCTTCACCTATATACCCATCCACGAAAGGGCGAGTATATTTTTCAATCGTGAAAAATAAGCATAAAAATAAAAAAATTAAATTTTTTAAAAATGACACAAAAGACGAAAAAAATGAAAAGAAAAAACTGTTCAACCAAAAAAGATCAACAAATTTGTGATAAAGTCTTGCTATAAAAATACATCAAAAATTGACTTTTTGGAAAAACGATACAAGCTATAGTTATATTCCAAATTATATAATGTCGATTATTTTAATCAAATTTCATTTTTATATTAATTAGCAATTCACGCCTACCCCGAAAGGGAAACGGCTTAATGATATAATAATAATAATAATAATAAAGTTGATTTTTCTTATCAAGCAATATTGAAAGTATTTTATAGAATGGCAAAAAGAGACAAGAGAAACTCAAAAGAAATGTCTGAATGATATAATTTTATAGTTTTAATTGAGTTCATTTTATATTGATTACATTGACTTTACCCTTTGTTAATTTAAATAATTGCTTAGAAATTTTTTTATTATGTTAAAATCGTCTTATATACCGAATGCTGAATTTATTAAAATAAAAAAAGACTATTCCAAAATATAATAACGAAAATATTACAATAAATTTACCACAAAGTTGTTAATAATATTTAGTAACTCATACTATTACTTCTATTAAAATAATAGGACTGTTTATAATATTTATGTCAAATCAACATTTGAAGAAAAACATATGTGGTAGATTTATTGCAAAATTATTAAATCTATTCCCTATCTGTTTGCATGCGAGTTATTCTATTATTATTATATATATTGAAATCATATACACTATATTGTGCATGTATTTATATATTTTATAAAATCATCTAGTGAGTCTTATTAGATTTCTACATTTGTTTAGATATTGTTAATTTGGATTATCAACAAATGATAAAATATAATAATTAATTAGATATTGTAATATTATTTCTTTCAAATAATTTTAATAATAATTATCTTGAAGTAAAAAAAAATTAAATGAAATAAAATAATACTTACTGATAAAATTATCATTTGCCGAGTTCTTAAATTCCTTCAAAAATTTCCCAGACTCTACATCACATGGTTGACACACGAACCATGAACACAAAACCAAGTCCCATTGTAAACTTTCCCTAAATTGCACTTTTTCAATGTACATTTTATACTGGGGAACAACTCTCGTGAAGACCCCCCCCCTCCCGCTTGTGGACAAACTTGAACTTCGTACAACCCCCCTGACTCCTCTGTCCACGTGGGCTTATTCCATATTTTGTGAAAATCTGGATATTCGTGGTATTCAAAAACAAGGAAGCCAAAAGATGCAGTGCATTGACTGAAAATTCGGTTTTCCTTGAAAAAAAATGCTTAATGATACAAGGAATGAAGTCCGAACAAAAAGTAGTGCAAATTTGCCATTTTCTCATGTTTTTTTCTTGAAAGAAATCCGCAGGTGCAGGAGAACATGCGTCCACGTGGATTTTGGCTAGAACCCCTGGCAACCCTCGTGAACAATCGTGGACGTTTTACAACCCCTCCCACCCAATGATATGGCTGGCCCCTTATATAGAACCGAATGGCTCTAATATGGTCTTAATTAATGGATAATTGAAAATATGTTAAGAAAGTTTAATGGATGTGCGTAATATTTAGCATTTTCATGATTTTAAATCAATTTTTCCCGCAAGGATGACAAATATGACATTGAAAAATTGTATGTGTTAAATTATTCTAATTTTTCCCTGTAAGTAGTGACGTACTTTCTGGTCAGCCTTTCAAACCCCTCCTTTTATGAAATCCTGGCTACGCCACGGAGCGCCAATGTGCACTTTGTTCAGAACCACCAATAATCTAGATATCTTTTTTAGTAATTGCTTCAATCCCGTCAATTTTTTGAACAGATAAAACTGTTATAGGTTTATATTCAGTATTTTTCACATATAATTTATATTAATTTATCCATTTCTGTATCATCTAACCATTCATTTACGCCTAATATTCGTCCTTCAATGGAATTATCTACTTTTTTAAAAATAAATTGATGTTTTTCTTAACATTACATTATTTATGCCCAGGCAGAAAAGTTGGACTTATGCCGGATCTTACGAACGGCATAGTACCGCGCCATTTGTAAACGAGGAGCAATGCCGCAGTGCTGATCAACTGTACCGTGCCGAGCGTTGGCGCGGTACTGGTTCAATACTGCCCCAGTACTGAATCCAAGTGCTGGCTGCAAGCCGACGTAGGAGTTTTGCCGAGCGTCGGCGCAGTAAAGTTCAAATGCTGGAATTTTGTTCATGTAAACGTTCAGAACTTCAGTACAGGTGCCTTTTAGGAATTTATATTATATATATATTTATATATATATTCAAAAATCGTGAAACGACTGATACATCGAGTGACTACTCGCTACACGGCAGCCTGGGCACGGAGGTCTCGGTAGCGGTCATGTTAAATCTAGTTCAAAGAAATGTTTATAATTTTTAAATGAGGTTTAAAAATACTTATAATAAACAAAAGCTCCTGAAAATTTAATAGCTCACTCAAAACTGTATTAAGTCTAAATGCCCGCAAATGGAAAGCATCTAACTCTAACGGAACGACTTTTCGGATTAGGTTGTTCATAACATTTACACGAACATGATTCTTGATAAAATTTCACAAAATTTTCCAATATTTCAGATATGTCAAATGAAAATTTCAACAAAACATATAATTTTCAATTCAACGCTAATTAATGGATATATGTTCATAATTTCATTCTTCAAATCTATTCCATAAGGTCAAACACGGTACAGAAATGTCGTACAATTTATAAACTGACCGACTATTTACAAGGATTTTTTAAATAAAAATCAAAGTGTATCATATTCGAATAATATTTAGGAATATTTATAAAAAGTATTAATGTATTTCATTTTTAAAATTAATGTATACAAAGTACAGTTTTTATTTGAAATATCACGACATTTTTCTGTACCATGTTTGACCCTAGGACAGAATCAAGAAAAAATATTCCAGATATATGTGCATTACTTATTAAAATAATACAAAGAATTACCTTAAAAAAATAAATTGTCCTTTTAAATCATGAGATAAGTCTTTATGGAATAAATTTTGTTAAATTTATTCAACAATTATTTACAATTAATTTCCAATCACAACTTTTTTACAATTAAAATAAAATTGTAAAAACTAAATTTTGTAATGCTGAAATTAAAGGTTTTGTAAAGTTTTTATATATTAAGAAAGCATATGAGGTCAAGTTAATAACATTTTTTCTTTTCTCTTGAAAAATTTAAAATGAATTGAAAAATAGAACATAAATAATGAAGAAAGAAACTGCAGAATCGGATATTCCAAGACTCGTCGGGCCTCGGGCGAGATCGGCCTCGTGCTCGTGCATTTTGGGCTTCACACGAGGCTGGCCAACTCACCGACGCTACGGTATTCTCCCAGATGAGGGAGTGGTGGGGGCCGAAAAATCCCACGTTCTGGAGACACTGACGTGTTTGACGGGGCGGTGGGGCCGACTAAGTGTTCCTTGGCACGTTTCGATCAAACCCTGAAGTATGAGTTTAATTTTTCGAAAATCCAAAATTTCCCCATGTTAATTAAATAGGATTTTGAAGTGCCCGGTGGCACGTGTTAACATTCGCATTTCGAAAAAAAAAAACTGATTCTCTTTCTCCGGAAATGGAAACTTTTTTTGGGGGGGGCCTTGCCCTCTATGGTGAAAAGTGTTTTTGGACCACCCTAATAAACATACTTTTAAAAATGTCTGTCAAAAATCACAATGAGAATGTGTACCTCAAAGCCTACAGAGCTTCGAGAAATTTAATCTTCAACTATACTCAGTTACGTACAAAATTCAGAATATGAAAATGCATACAAATACTGGGATCTAAAAGAGATGTTTTTGATAAAATTTCATTGAACCATTCCAAGTCCAAAGAATAAATATCTGAGCACGAAGCAGCGGGCAGATTTAAAAAAAATTATATATAGGTTGCTGCCAAAAAGTTGTGCAATTCAAGACTCAGCCGTTTAACACATTTTCATGATTTAATACATTTTTTAAATAATACTAGAATAAAGTACTTACATCGAAGTCATTTTCTGAAAAAGTTTCCACTCGATAACACTTATATTTTAGGAAGGAATTGGAAAGAAAAACACTTTAGAACATCTAAGAAAATAAGTATATTGTTTATCAAGGCAGTACGAAAATTTTGAAAACCATAATTTATGTGTCAAGGCTGGTGGAAGCTTAGGCCTAGTCGAATTTGACGAGAGGAAGGGCTATTTATTGGATACTGTCAAAAATCATTTCCATAAAATGTGCTCTCCTAAACTGAACCAGTGAAATTGTCACTGGTGGAATCAGTATTTTGAATTGTCATTGGTGAACCAGTGATTTTTCCACATTGACTGGATGAACCAGTAAGTGACTCCACTAAAATAGCGCTACTGATTGTACCAGTGACGCCAAATGATAGATTGAACCAGTGATACAGCGCTCCACGCGGGCAAGACATGAACATCCAGTCGTCGGGTACGCGCGCGTCGCTGGTCAGATCTTGGCATTTCTCGAGTGAAAACAAACCTTATTGTGTACTAGTGTTTGTTTTATAAATATTTTGCGCCTGGCTGCAATGAGGAGCGGATATAATATCTTTCGCTTGATAGTGGGAGGCCCCTGGCCACTTGGGTTTGACTAAATTGGTATAATCTACTTATCTAGCAAAGTAGACTCCAACATTTTCTATTTTCTTTCCGATTTTCAGGTTACATTGACTAAAATATGGAATGTGAGACAAATAGAATCGTAATCGCCCACTAGCAATTCAGATTGAGAAAAATTTCAATTTTTAAGTACAGAATTATCAAGAAATGACGATAGTTTGGGTTATTATTATTTTGTTGTTGTATATAACATATTTTGACATTTAATATAAATTCTACGTTACGCCTGCAAAAATTATTAAAATTCAATCAGCGGTTTCGGAGATATATGCTTTTCAAAAAATTTGGGTCTAAGAAGTCCAAACCCCATAACTCCCTGAACTTTAAAAATGTTTGAAAATCATAAGCTCTAAATTTTACTCACACAACATTAAAGTTTTAAGTTCAACTAAATTCGCTGGACCCCCGTACAATTCTGATATTCGGAGAATGTGCGTATTTCGTCCTTTCCGTTCCATAACCTTTCTAGTATACGTTCTTTCCATTCAACCTAATGTCTATCTGTCGTATTTCTGCCTCCCTTCCACCCCCAAAGGAAAATATGAATGTAAGATTTTACTTCAATCAGAGATACCGCAAATGCGACATTTGGTAATTCTGCTTTTCGAAATTGAGATTTTTATATCATTGGACACGCATCAAAAGGCTGCATCTAATAGTGTTGATAAAAATTGAAATGTTTATAATAGGGTTGAATGGGGTATGGTGTCAATTACAAGAAACGCCCGCGTTTGTTGATTTTCACATTATTTTTTTTGTGCATAAAATTAATGTCTTTGTTTGGAAAAATAGTGATATGATTAAATTTTTGTTTTAAAATACGTGTCAGAAGAGCTATTATGAAAAAAAACAGTTTTGGCGGAAGTAGTTGGAAAAGTCTTTGGCAGAAATTAAGCAGTTACAGCATATTTTAAAACACTTGAAACATGAAAATATTATATTCTCACAGGTGAAGTATTTCTTTAAACTTCTGGTATCATAAATTCCCAGGCGGAAAAATGATATATTTAATATAAATATGTATAAACTACACATAATTTTTCCGCTTGGATTGCTTTTATAAACGTTCTAAATGATAAATTTAAATTTCAAGCTTTTTCGGGTTTCAATCGTGTGCAAAACTACGAAACTTGCCGACGTTTCGTGAACTATGAATGTAAAAAATTTCAAAGTTTTATTTTTTGAACTTCCAATTAGAAATGCTTCCCAATAAGTAATAAGAGTTTGAATAGAACAAATTTAAATTATGAAAAGAATGAAGTAATTTACAAAAAAAAAAGGATAATATAGAAATTATTCCAAATTGAAAAAGTCTATTAAGAACATTTGTTAATTCAGTCATCTAATCCTCAAAATCCATGTGTGCTATGCAGTGGCTAATTTGAAAACAATACTCGTTGATGAGTTCAAAATTTTGGAAATATTTTCGAAGTGGATAAATTTATCTTTAAATAATATACATAATATACGATTAAATTCTTATTTATAATCAAAATGCACCGTACGGGTGGAATTTTCTTCAAAATTCACTGTAAATGTCAAAATTTTAACGTGAGTACCGCTGCTTTTAGGTTAGATGTCTTAATAATTCGCTTAATTGGACTTTTCTACTTATAACCCAGTATGATTTATGTTTAACTAGAAAAAAATATTATGCTTCATCATTTAGAAATAAAAATGACTGTCATGATTATTTTTAATTTGTTGAAAGTGAAAATACCTGACTTTTTTAAAAGTTGATCAATATACATGTATATGAAATTTAATATACAGCCTGTTAATTAATATTTGATAGACAGAGTTTTTAGATTTAATATACAAATGTATAGTAAATTTATATTAAAATTACAAACATTTTTAACAGTGTGAGAAATAATATTAAAAATAAACAAATTACATGTATGGAAAAACGACACAAGTTGCAATGAAATATTTAATAACAAAATTTTTTTTTCTCATAGGATGCGCACTTTTTTTAATTATAAAAAAAGACAATGCAAATACGTTTATTGGACTGACCTTTTATATACTCTTTTAGTGTCCTAAACTAAAGACCAAGTTCGTTAGCCAGCGATTATGGGTAAAAATTCAAAAAGTTACACCATTTTCAAAATTTTTGAGACCACTTTTTTCCAGATTCAAAAATTCTCTTTTCGGTTATTCGAAATACTGAAAAAGGCGAACAATTTCTCTTGATGACTTTTTTGATCAAAAACAAATTACCAGAGTTATAGCATTTACAAAATTAAAAAAAAAACGAAAATGAAAATTTAAAGTCAAACAAGGCACGATATGAAAAAAAGTCAAGAAGAGAAAAATTATGCTAGTTACAGCATTTTCAAAATCCAAAAGAAGAAACGAAAATTAACATTTTCAGCCAAACAACGCACGATACGAAAAAACGTCAGAACAAGAAAAATGTTTCTTTTCCTACGCCCTACAAGCTTCTCATAACAACCTTTCGAATTTTTTTAAAAAATCGAAAATTCACATTTTTATTACACAAGTAATAATGAAAAATCTAAAATTTAATTTTACGGTCTAACTAAGCAAGATACGACAAATGATAGTTCAACAAAAATTGTGCACTCAAAAAAGATCTACAAATTTGTTATTGTTTACTTTTTGATAGAATCTATAGTTTTTGTTTTATTCGTAAGAAAGTACATTAACAGTGAAAAAATTAGCCCGATGAGTGGGCACATTTTCATCAAAACTTTGCTTATTTAATTTATTTTCCATCTCATGTGTTGGTTTTATAAATTATTTTTAAATTATTTTAAAATTTATCATATATATGATCCAAAAACGACTTAGATACTTTTTTTCTCCCCTTTTCAGATAGTTCGAAAAAATCTCTCTGACTGTATGATTTATTAGAAAGATACGGAATATACGCTGAAGTAAAGGAATTTCCTTCTTCATTTTAAATCAAATACGAATTTAGTCCTTTTTATCTGAAGAAGATAGAACATAACGTATGGTTGTATTTTCAAATTTTAATTTATTAACAAGTGAACATTCACGAGAGTACTTCACGAAAGTAAATAATATAATTGCCCAATTTATTAGACCAGTAATGTTGTCGGTGTGTCACCCGGTCATACACATTATCTGACTGAAGAAGACCGAAAAAACCGCGCATTCTGGACTTTTAATACAAAGAATTGTTTAAAAAGTTTCCCCATTGAAAATTATTTAAATATATCCCTCATTATGTTATTTTTCATATTGCTGAGTCATTCTGCACTGTTAATAAAGAATTTGTTTCTTGACTTTTCAGCAAACATAACCCTCACATTATTGTGAGACATTCTGCACTGTTAAAAAAACATTTTTTCTTGCAATTTCGGCAGACATAATCCCTCAAATATATTAATAATATTAAACGTAAATATATTCATCTTAGTTTTATTAAATTTTACTAATTTTTCTTCATAATTTGTTTTTTATTCAATAATTATGAATTGAAATCGAAACGCGCCACATTACCAAACAAGGATCATCTTTGCTTTTTCCTTAAAACACGTTTTTAAGAGAGAAAAAAAACCAATAGAAAAACAAACAGAAATTCCTAACTAATTATTCCAGTAATTATTTATGTATTTCTATTTGTTTTTTTAAATTTATTAAGTTTTTTAATTAAGTTACCTACAAATCATCTGGATATAACCTCAAGCATCTATTACCTTGAAAACCTGGGGGCTCGTTTGATGGCGCCACCGTCGAATATCCGCGTGCACGTCTAAAGCATTGAGTGTCCACAGCCTGTTCGATACTATGTCAAAAGTCGAAATTCAAACGGACCTCTTTTTCTAACGTGTGGAGATAGAAAGAGAGATTCATTCGATTTTCGACGTCGAAACAGCATCGGACTCCCACCGCTGGTTAAGCAAATTCCCTATTACACCCAATTACACCCTACACAGTCGACCGAGCCTGCAACAGGTTGAATGCTGCTTTTTCCTAACATTTTGATTCTGCTTTGTTTCGCTGGTACGTTGATTCATAAATGTTTATTGGTCCCGATGAAATTGTATTTCCGTGAACATCTACACAGTATAAACAATATCATAAAGCTTCTGCGTAGTACAGGAGGAAGAGCGTTCGAGGTAAAATTTTCGGCATTTCAAAGCTGGTCTATGCCGAATAGCGCAGCATCCAGTAGGTTAAGAATGTCATTTTTCTGATAAGTCGTTTGGAAGGTTGCGTTCAGTACTATAATCCTCTTTTTGACACTCATATTTGTAATGGTCCTTTATTTACCAATTCAAATTTTAAGAACGAACATTAGTGGGTGAAATAAATCTGATATGATCTTAAGATAAGTCAAATATAATACGCTGTGGTTATTTAGCTCGCTAGCGGGATGGAAAGTGACTGTATCTTATTTAGCCCGCTAGCGGGGTGAAAACGGGCACTACTTCTTTAACTCACTAATGTTATTCAGCACATGGCCGTCAGGGAATCGAAATGATGGTGTTATTGAGTGATATTTAATTGATTGTTATTGATTGCTACCTATCCGCAATTTCTGAGCTGACGGTTTGGGTTGATATACTGAAAAGTGGGTTCAGGTGCCATCGTCCAGGCGCCCTATGAAAAAAGGCTCCTTTCGCGCAGAAAATGCTACCTGAAATTTTACTTAGGATTTTTCTAATGTTAGCATGTAGAACACACATATGAACGTCACTACGTGTTAACACAAGCGTCCAATGTGGCTGTCATTGTGCATATATAGATAACGTAGCCGAGTCAACGGATTCTTCGACAACTCGTAAATCAGTTATTCGTTTCTGTGCTGGGAGTTATTTTATTTAAAATCTTTTGAAACCTGGAGGACTTTTTATAACAAATTGAATGCTTGTCTAGAACTTTGTCAAAATCTGTTGAATACAAATTCGAGAACTGATGTTCCTAGATTGTATTCCAATAATTCTATGACTTTTCTCACTTTTTCGATAAAGTCTGCGGTTCTTTAATAGAAATTATATGAGATTCTAAAAGAAAGTGGTCTATCCTAGAATGGGTGACTAGTCAAGTAAAGTTTCGACAACTTATTTTTTCCGTGCAGCTTAGAAATATGCAAAGTCGCTTGCGGAGTGTTTCGCTGTAAAGTTATCGAGCGTCGGCCCTCGATACAACAAGAGAAATCCGCAAACGCCATTGCGAGGCTTGATGGGGGCTAGAACTTCTTCAGAGCCGCACTTAATTTTATAACTAATTTTTAGCATAAAAAGATTGACTGCATATACGCATTTTATGTTGTAAAAAACATTTTGCTGTTAATTAAAACCAAGCTTAATACTTTCTGGTAAAACGAAGAAAAAATATTATAGTAAAGTACTATGAATATTATAATAATATCGTCATAGACGTAGATTTTTCTAAATACCTGTACGATTTTATATTCCAAGTAACATGTGCTTTAAAATGAACCCTCTGAGTACACCGTGACACAGTGGGCTGAATCGCGAATTTACTATTCAAAATCACCTACAGCCTACAATAAAAAAGTATACTTGTAAGTTGAAATTGCTTGATTTTATCAACAGGATCACGTTTAATCATGAAAATTTGTTGCGTGGTATAATTTGTTTACTTTATAAACAAATTATGTAAACAAATGCATAGTTCAGGCGTTTATTGGCAGAAAGTAATCGTTTTTCTTTCTAAATACATTTAAATTATATGAGTGCTAATATTTAGTGATTAAGATTGGTCATTCGGTATTATTTGTTTATTTTATAAACAATTTAATAAACAATAGCAAGGTTTCCGTTTCCGGTACCGAATGGTAAAGTACGCGTGTTTTTTCTGTGCTATCTTTTTTGGTTTTGGCGGCGGGCGTGGAATTTTTAAGATTAGCACCTGCTCCCGGCGAAATCCTGCGGTTGTCCTTATGACAAACTTTTAACTATATATATACATACATACATCGTTAAAAGTTTGTCATAAGGACAACCGCAGGATTTCACCGGGAGCAGGTGCTAATCTGAAAAATTGCACACGCTCCCTGCGAAATCGTGGTAAAATTTCAGCTGTAACCACTTCTCACGACCGTGAGATAGGTAGTTACAGTCTGCCAGGAACTTAATACGATGATCCGGCAAAAGTCTCATGCACCTGCACTCTGAGAACACGGAGCGACTCAAGGACGACTACCTTCTGTATTTTCCCCGCAAGTCTCTCAGCATTTTGTTGACACGCAGACATGCTTTTCAGGCTATTAGCCGGTGAAACCTTGGCACCTCCAAGAGCGCTGATGATCAAGACGATTAGTTCAATGGAATGATCGGTCTGCACTGGAAGGCGGCGGAGCCGTATTTTTTTAATGGTTTTTTTGGTTTAAATAAGGCGGCAGATTCAAATATAGTATAGAAGAGAACTTGAAAATAGTTGTGACAGTCATCTAAAATTTAGTTTATTGGTAATGAGTGACTGGACTGAAACTGGAAACTTAATAAAATTAAATAAAAGGGATAAAAAGTAATCACATTGAAAAAATAATAGAATAGTATAGAAAAAGGAAAGCCGATGGGATTTAAAATTGGTGGAGTACACATTTTGTAAACACGTGGCTTAGATTTTTTTTTTTTTTGAAAGGTATAATAAAACTTTGAAGTTTTTACAAGTGAACAATAGAATAAGTTTAATATCCTCAAAATCTGTGTACATTAGCAAATTCTAATTGGAACCTTTAAAGGCTGCAAATTTGTAAAAAATAATTTTCCTGTAGATAAAAAAAGTGGCGTGAAAATTATAATATAAAGATCATTGCGAAGGTCCTATATGAGCGCTCACACTTCATATTAATTAAAACGAGCAAGAGGAATAACTCTCGTGTAGCATGTGCGTAAGTTAAATAATTATTAATATAATGCCAATAATATTATGAAATTCATGAATAAGAAGTTTGATTTAATGTTTTAATGTTCCGTTGTAAGTTTTTAAGTTGCATATGATTTTGATGGGAAAATATTGTATTATTTTGTCCAGTACAATAAACTTTATTAATTTCCTTCAGCAGTTGTTTGGCTGAAAATGTTAATTTTAGTTTCCTCTTTTGGATTTTGAAAATGCTGTAAGTCTGAAAATTTTTATTTCATCAGAAAATGTCATTCATATAAATTATTTGAATTTTGGAGTACTATGAACAGGCGCACATTTGATTTTCACTTTGTGAAAAAATGGCCTCAAACATTTTCAAAATACGCTCACTTTTTGAATTTTTATCCAAAATGTCTGACTAACAAACTTGACCTTTCGTTTACGAGATTAAAAAAGTACACCAAAGGCCAATCCAATAGCTCAATTCTCTCGAAAGTTATCGTGCTCACAGACAGACATACATACATACAGCAGACACATTCATAAAAACCTGTTTTTTTGGTTCAGGGGGTCTCAAAACGTGGACATTTGACATAAAACGGGGGGGTCAAATTTCACACAAATCTGATACCTTCTCTGGATGAGAATGTAAAAATACGAATTTTCAAGTACCATG
Organism: Andricus grossulariae; assembly: GCA_011634705.1. Classification (NCBI taxonomy): domain Eukaryota; kingdom Metazoa; phylum Arthropoda; class Insecta; order Hymenoptera; family Cynipidae; genus Andricus; species Andricus grossulariae. The sequence continues at coordinate 204,787,017 of JAABKJ010075445.1, read as the reverse complement.
AGCATTAAGGATGGTTATTTTATTGTTTCAATCGTTACAAATGGTATTGAGGACATGAAAAAAATTAAATATCTTGAAAACCCAAACACAAGATGAAGAAAAAATGAAATAATCAAAGTTTTGATGAGAATGTGCCCACTACTCGGGCCGATTTATTCACTATTAATGTCATTTTTCACGAATAAAACAGAAACTACACATCCTATCGAAAAGTGATCAATAACAAATTTGAAGATCTTTTTGGAGTGCATAGTTTTTGTGAAATCATCATTTGTCGTATCTTGCATAGTTTGACCGTGGAATAAAATTTTTGATTAGTCATTATATTTTGTGCAATAAAAATGAGAATTTTCGATTTAATTTAATTTTAGTTTAATTTTTCGAGTTAATTTTAGTTTCGTTTTTTGGATTTTGAAAACTCTGTAAGTCTGAAAATTTCCATTTTATCCAAAGACGTCGTTGAAATTAATTGTTTGAGTATTTGAGTACTATGAACTAGCGTACATATAATTGTCAAATTGTGAAAAAAGTGGCCTTAAAAATTTTCAAAATGTGCTCAATTTTTGAATTTTCATCAAAAATGGCTGGCTAACGAACTTGACCTGTCATTTACGAGACTAATAGTGGAGGCAGCGTAGACCAAAAAAGTATGTTATCTAACATCGGTCTGTAACAGCTCGGATTTGAATAATTTTTTTAATAAATTTTGTTAAATTTATTTTACAATTATTTACAATTAATTTCCAATTACAATTATTTTACAATTAAAATAAAACTGTAAAAAATAAATTTCGTCATGTTGAGATAAGTATTTTCAGACATTAAAGGTTTTGTAAAGTTTTTATATATTACGAAAGCATATGAGGTCAAGTTAATATCTTTTTTGCGTTTCTCTTAAAATCCCCAAAATTGTGATTAGAGCCTAAAATAGCATGAAGAGAGAGGTAAATATCAGAGGTAAGTATACAGTAAAAATGTTGATTAATTTAGTTATTTAAAAATAATGATAATTTATTATTATGTTGACTTTAAAATGTTTAAAATCGATTGAAAAATAAAACATAAATAATGAAAAAAGAAACTGCAGATTCGGATAGTCTAAAACATTCCACAATAATTCCTGAAAAACATAATTATTAAATATCTCAAGACTTCATGACATGTTTTGAAGACTTTCTTCAAGGTGTCAATTTTTGCCAGCCGAAATCAACTCAAACCTTCTAATAGCCGCCGAAAGCGAATCGTGAAGTCGGTGTCGTGCCTCAGGCGAGCTCGGCTTCGTGCTCGTGCCTCGGGCGATCTCGGCTTCGCGCTCGTGCCTCGTGCATTTTCGGCTTCTGGAGACTCTGAATGGACATGGTTCGTTCCTCGAAGTCAAGGAGAACCATGTCAGGCCTCGAGTGCGCAACAGAAGCAATTGTTGAGAATATGATGTTCCAGTATATGCGGCACTTTTCATTGTTGACAACTGACTCTATCTCCCTAGAAGCGTTTAGCGGAGCGGTATTTTAGCTAATGCCGTAAGAGCTACAGAGATGGTAATAAAGCACTCTCAGTGCTGCATTGTGCCTTTGGGTGTAGGCCCTTGCCGCATGAAGTTGGACAACTAGGTAGTATGTGTCCTAGATGCTCGGGGTGTGCATGACACGCTCTGCAGCTATAATCGGGAATGTCTTGGCTCAAAATGTGGCGACGGTATGCTAGAGTGGAAATGACACCGTCTTGACATGCCAAAATCCTCCTCCGCTGCTTTGTACAGAAACGCTCCTTTGTCCACTTCTCCGTGTTTCCTGACCATTTTAACCCTCCGTTTACACACAGGGGATTTTAAGGCACAAACGATTTTTCAAACTGGAATGTCTCGTCTTTGGAAATAATATTAGAGTGGTAAGAGTTGAATAAGTTAAGGATAAAGTCCAATTTATCAAGAGGAACGGCAGTAATTATATCATCGACATAACGGAAGAAAAACGAAATAGCAAAAGGTAACGATGAGAAACATTTAGATTCTAAATTTTCCATAACTAAGTTTGCAGCTGAAGGGGAAAGTGGAGAACCCATAGCTAATCCTGATACCTGTTTATAAGTTACTTGATTAAATTTGAATCACGTGGAATTCAAGTAGATTTTAACCAATTCAATAAAGTTGTCCAACAGAATGGAAGTATGTCTACTGATATCCGGCCACTTCAACTCAATGCAGTATAAAACCTTTGAGATAGGAATGGTATTTAACATAGAGACCACATCCAAGGAAACTAAAACATAATTAGATGGAATCTTTTGAAATTGTATGTTTTGTACAAAAGAGAGACTATGATATGGTGTGGTGTTTTTCCAATAACATTGTTTAAGATTTTTGATATAAATTTAGAGACATTATAAGTAGGACCATTAATCGTCGAAACAATTAATCTGAGTGGATTATTTTCTTTATGGATCTTGGGCAAACCGTAAGCACTAAGAGTGATTGCAGAATAAGTTCTTAATGATGTAGCCTCTATGTGTTCAATAAAGCCATTTTATTCCAAATTTGTAATTTTTTTATTACACTTATCTTGTACCGTTGCTGTGTATTCAAATTTAGAGATGGAATATAAATTTTTCTCTTCAAGTAATAAATTCATGTTATTAATATAACCAGATTTGGAAATCGCAACTGTAACATTACCTTTATCAGCATTTACAAACATTATATCAGGGTTTTCCAGTTTGAACCTTCTAATACGATTAGCGTCGAACAATTTTTCAAAAACAATATTTGAGTTGAAGTGACCGGATAGCAGTAGACATACTTCCATTCAGTTGGACAAGTTTATTGAATTGGTTAAAATCTGCTTAAATTACACGTATTTCAAATTTAATCAAGTAACCTACAAACAGGTCTCAGGATTAGCTATGGGTTCTCCACTTTCCCCTCCAGCTGCGAACTTAGTTATGGAAAATTTAGAATCTAAATATTTCTCATCGTTACCTTTAGCTATTCCGTTTTTCTTCCGCTATGTCAATGATATCATTACTGCCGTTCCTCTCTTATCACTCTAATATTCCTTACATTCTAGCTCTCTCACTCTTTCTTCCAACTTCTCCATATCAGATTTTCTCTCTTTCTCACTCATCCTTTGCTGTTTCTCGATATCCTTCATCTGCTTCCAAACCTTATCTTTTTCTTGCCGCCACACCAGATCCCATTCTTCCCACTTCTCTCTAACTTTCCTCATTTCCTCCCAAACCTCCTCCCCTCGCTTTTGCATGCCATTCAGACTTCGGTTCGTTTACTCCCTAAACCCTTTAATGAGATTTTCCAAACTCTCTAGATCGACTTTCCCTTTTACCTTATTCCTCTTCGGTGGAGACTTTTTCTTAAACTTTTGCCAACCCTTCTCTTCTCCCTGCTCATTCCCCTCTTCTTCCCTTAATCTTTTACTGTCTTCCGTCTTTTTCCCTTATCGCTTTTATCCGTAAACCCTCCCCCCTGCCACCATTTCTCAAAAAGCTGTCTCGACCCTAAGTTACCAGATCTGGATCTATTAAGCTGATCTCGATTTGATGGCCTACCTCTAGTCCTTCTGTAAGCTGTTCCCCCTTCCTTCTCTCGCGACCCCAAGTTCCCTGGCGTAGTAAACTGCAGATCCATAAACACTTACAAATTCCCAAAATTACATTCTATCTACTACAAACCGGGAGGAGGAAGTCTTTTGTGTTGAAATCGTGAACGTCAGATTGTGCAATCTCGTCTCACATTTATTTAATTTCGTCGTGATTATCATTAATGCCGATAATTACTTTTTATTCCACAGTATATAAAGAAATTAAATTGGTTCTATTTCTCAAAAAGATAACTCAATATGGCGAAGTAGCTTTTTTATGCTGCTAAACGGATCTCGTCAATGAATAATTGAAAAATTTACAAGTAAATAAGAATATGTATCAGGAAGTATTATATTGAAAAACTTGTGAAACGTTTTAATAGAACTTTATTCACTTTAACTCAAACACAATGTTCATCAATAAAAATAATACTTAAATATATGGTCAAAATGATATGAGTTGAATTGTTTTCCTGAATAATCAAGTTCGAGTAGTTCCCAAAATGGGGCCCTCTGGCCAATCATAGGCATCGTAGAGAATCTATATAAGAACAACATCACCTGAAACTTCAGTTTCAGGTCAGCCCTGAAGAAGTGAACTGCAATGTTCACGAAACGTTGGCAAGTTTCGTAGTTTGTACTTCTTGACGATATTTATGGCAGTTTGAAGTTTGCCTTTACCAGAGGCATAGATCTTCAGGTCATCCATATAAGATACATGAGTGACCTTATGCTTGCGCTGGTTAGTGTCGCCACAGAGGTATTCAGAAGAATTTTGTAGTGCGAGAGATAGAGCCAGAAGTGTGATACAAAAAAGCAAAGAGCTCTTGGTATCGAACGAAAGACGCCTCTCTGGAAGGTGACGTTATTCGTTGTCACACGATAAATACCAGATGAGATAGTAAATCTAGTTTCCCAAAGAGGCATCAATCTCTCTATGAAATTCACTATGTGTGGATGCACCTTCAAGCTTTCCAACAAACAGATGATAAGTCTATGAGAGATTTAATTTAAATGCTTTCCGGTAGTCAATCCAGGCCACTGACAGGACCCGTTGATGGGTTGCAGCGTCTACAAAGACACACACGTAAATTAGCAGGTTCTCTCTACAGGCTGCTGCACCTTTTTTTGAGCAACGTTGTTCGTACATTTCACGCTACACAGGCTCAATTCTTTGTACAATCCTGTTGTTTGGGACAGCTGTAAAGATCTTATACAGTATATTCAAACAAGTTATTGGCCTGTGATTCTCTGGGTTGAAAAAGTTGCCTTTTTTCGGTAGGAATATAGTGCGTCCTAACACCAGCCACTGTGGAATGGGCGTCTACGACTTTAAATATGAGGTGAATATGCGGGCGAAATGTTGGCGTGTAGAAGTAAACTTCTTTCACCAGAAGTTCTTGATACAATCTGGCTCAGCACTGGAGAAGTTCCTCGTGCCTCTAAGTGCTTTTTTCACCTCTTCGACAGTGATAGATGGACATTGCTCCTCAGATTTACTGACGTATCACAAAATTTCTTGAAGCGGATGATATTGTTAGTATCTTCTTTCAACTTTAGGGTTTCCGGGATCTTGTAAAGCTCTCTTACAAAAGTCTCTACCTCGTTGAGCTTGAGTGAATTTTTGACAGAAACAGGATGATCACTGACGAGGCGAGATGGGTCAGCGTGATATTTTTGTTTCTCCCTGATCCATCTCTCCTTCTCCTGCATTCTCCTCCTTGCGTCAGATAATAGCCGTATTTTGTCAACAATATGCTGCTTGATTGTCAGCAGCTTTGACTTGTTCAATGTATGATTCAAGATCCTCAGGTGTATGTGTAGCGGGCGTAAAGTTTTATGTAGCGGGCGTAAAGTTTCATGTAGCGGGCGTAAAGTTTCATGTTGGCTCGGAGGCGGAGTGCGCATGTGCGAACGTCACTGGGCTGGAAGCGGTCACATTACGCCTGCTTCACGTGCATGCAACGGCGCGTTTTCAAGGGGGGTCGGACAAAAAAGCATTTTTAATGCATGGATTTTTCTCTGAAGAACCTATACATTTTTTAATTAAATTATTTCACTTTTTTGATTTGATTATTCCAAGCAGGAACAAGATTTATAAGGGATTTTTCAAATATTTACAAATATGCCAAGACTTAGAGTACTTGAAAAATTTTAACGAATGTTTACATTGTTAAAATTGCTTCAGAGGATTTCGATGAATTTTCACAGTATTAGGACCCTCTTTTTTTGTGTTTCCGTCCAAGAGCAATACGTGTTTAGTCACAATGGTATCAGTCTGATGCAGTTAATCATTTAAAGGGGACGCGTCTCTAAATATCGAAAAATAAAATACTATTTTCCCACTGAATCGGTCTTTTCTGCGCGATTGTTTTAAAATTGTTTTTCCGTGCGCGCATTATTAAAGTTCTCTTTCAAAAATACCACTCAAATATCAACAAGAATCCATAAAGAATAAGGCAGAATCCAAGTCCAATTAAAGATGAGTATTAGATCATTCTTGTCTCAAATAAGCAGGGGGCAGGGGGTTGATATCTCTAAAACATATAATTTTTCTCAATTCAATTATTTTAATTATGTTAACTCTAATGGTAAAACACGTCATCCATTCAATTTTGCTGAAAATTCAAAAATTGAGATTGGAAAATCTGACTTTTATTTCAGAATGCGTTTTGTCCTTTGTTTACTAAAGTAATTCTTCTAAAAAGTGGACTCCAAAACACACTATTTTGGTGAAAATTCCAAAATCCAAAAATCTATTCCAAATTAATTATACTTATTTAGGACCCCAATACGCTACTTTTCCGCGTTGTAGCGATTTCGAATTCCAAAAGTATTCATTTTCGACCCATCCTAATATATATATATAGTTAAAAGTTTGTCATAAGAACAACCGCAGGATTTTGCCGGGAGCAGGTGCTAATCTTAAAAATTGCACTTGCTCCAGCGAAATCGCGGTAAAATTTCAGCTGTAACCACGTCTCACAAAACTGTAACGAAATTAAAAAAAAGAAGCCTTGGCCGGCCGAAGGATAGTTGAGTTGAAGGATAGAAGAGTTGGTTGTTCTTTACATAAGTCGACCTCATTCGCATGATTAGCCCAACATCGCTAATGTTGGCGGCATACGAAGAAAAACTTATCGGAACATGTTTAAGTATTTTTCATGACTCATGTACTCGGCTCATAAAAAGGAATCTGAGAAAACGTGACTACTTATATATGTTACACTTTGCGTACAACATCATATCACACGACATAAAGTGGATGTGCATCGTAGAATACGGAGTATGTGGAATTAGGTTATGCTCTTTGCATATTATTCTTTCGGGTTTATGCTCTGATTCTACTCCACATGAAAAATGTTCCCCATTTTTTTTATGATTCTATGTGTCTTCTGGGTTCATTCCAGAGAATATCACTGAGAAAAATGGATTATACGAACTGGATAATAGAATTAAAGAATAATGCACCGTATAGAAAAGTATATTAACGCGTATAATCTATAATATTTTTCTAATATATGCAGATGTTACCAAATATAATCCCTAGATGTTAAATTCTTATAATCTTCAGGCAATAAATTGTAACATCTCAGATTTTAAAATATCCAGGCGTCTGTAATTACTGTTAGAAAAGTCTGTACTAGATTTAGCATACATGTAATGGAAGCAAGAATGCACAACATGAAATTAAATTTAGTATACAAGCGTACAGTAAATTTAGTATATGTATGTACTGAATTTAGTATGCACGTACGTGAAATTTAGTATACGCGTATACTATATTCAGTATACATGTATACGAAATTTAGTATATGCATACACTAAGGTCAGTATATAACTTCCGTTTCGCGTGGGTTCCGTCTTCATCATTTGTAAACACGATCAGATGAAAAATGGAATTGAAGAACAAAGTTTTAATTTTCAAATAATCATATGGTTAAGCTACATTTACGTTAATAAATTGAACATACCTTCTAATAAGAAGACTTTGAAGATCCTCGCAGAAAGAAGCCGAACATATAACACATATAAAATATATTACATATAACTTCATAAAAGAAATTTAGCATACGTAAGTATGCTAAAATTACAAAGTGTAATGAATTTAGTAAACATATAGGAAATTTAATATGCCCGTGTATACTAAAACTGCAAACATTTATGAGTGACCTCATGCTCGCGCTGGTTAGTGTCGCCACAGAGGTATCCAGAAGAATTTCGTAGTGCGAGAGATAGAGACAAAAGTGTGATGCAAAAAAGCAAAGGGCTCATGGCATCGCCCTGGAAGACGCCTCTCTGGAAGGTAACGTTGTTCTTTGTCACACGATAACTTTCAGATGAGATAGTAAATCTAGTTTTCCAGAGGCGTCAATCTATCTATGGATCTCACTATGTGTGGATGTACCTTCAAGCTTACCAACAGACAGATGATAAATCTATGAGAGGTTGAATCGAAAGCTTTGCGGTAGTCAATCCAGGCCATTGACATGGCGCGTTAATGGGCTGCAGTGTCTTTACAAACACACCTGTCAATTAGCAGGTTCTCTCGATAACCTGCTTCACCTTTTTTCGGGTCACGTTGTTTGTACATCTTACGCCACACAGGCGTATTTCGCCGAACAATCCTGTTGTTTATGACAGCTGTAAAGATCTTATACCGTGTGTTCAAACAAGTTATTGGCTTGTTATTCTCTGGGTTGGACAAGTTGCCTTTTTTCGGTAGGAGTATAGTGCGCCCTTACATGAGCCACTGCAGAATGGGCGTCTCCGACTTTAAATATGAGGTCAATATGTGGGCCAAACGTTGGTGTGTAGAAGTAAACTTCTTCCGCCAGAAGTTCTTGATACAATCTGGTCAAGCACCGGAGAAGTTCTTCGTGCGTCTAAGTGCTTTTTTTACCTCTTCGGCAGTGATTGATGGACATTTCTCCTCAGATTTTATGTGTCAGAAAACAGGCGTATTTTGTCAACGATATGCTGCTTGATTGTCAGCAGCTTTGACTTGTTCAGCGTGTGAATCAAGATCCTCAGTTCTTGGGCGAACTTTCGAACCCTTTTCGTGAATGGTCTACCAGCTGTTATGTAGTCAATCACACATTGTACACGGGACGCATTCTGTCTTGCCCATTCAATCTTCTTGTTCAGTTCATGCAAGCGTCTTTTTTTCTTTTGATCCATCGTCGGTTTGAGCCTTCGATTTGAATCAGCCAAAGCTCTCGCAGCACCATAAACTGTGCAATTGATGTTCCGGAGGTCGGATCTCTTGCGAGATTTCTCCACGAAGGGAGGCATCCATTTCAGCCAGATCTTGGGGCTTAGGAGGAACTTGCATGTTAATTAAAATTCAGGCCAAGGGTCTCGGCCGCTTGCTCCGTGGCTTTGTAAAGGAACGCTCCTTCACCAATCATCTCGTGGTTCCTGACCATTTTTAGAAGAGGATCTCCGCCATTGGCAACGATATAAGCTGTACTTAAAACAATTTCATTATGAAGACACTGGAGATTCAGAAGGCCGCGTCCGCCTTGACGGCGTGAAATGTATAATCGCGTAACTGACGAATTGATATGCTAACTTCTATGCATATGCATGATCTTACGTGTGGTGACATCAAGGGCCTTAAGTTCATTCTTCGTCCATTGAACCACCCCTAACGAGTAGAGTAGAACCGAGACGGCAAGCATGTTAGTCGCAGATACCCTGTTCAACGCCGACAGATTGGATGACCAAATCTGTCAAAGAAGATGCTTTCCGAAGCTCTCTCCGAAGTCTCTCCGAAGCAGATGAAAGCATCTTCTTCGGAGAGACTCCTTTACTGATGTTACGTTCTGAATGCGGCTTTAAGGCACGCTCAGGTATGTATAGGTCTCTCCAGTGTCGAAATGTCTAATAACACTTATATCCACAAGCTCAGGGTCCTTGGGAACGCCAACAATCTTTTCGTTCCTCAGATGGATTTTGGCACACTTATCCAATCCAAAGTCCGTCCCAATCTCTCCTGTGTACTTCTCGACGATATTTATAGCAGTTTGAAGTTTGCCTTTACCAGAGGCATAGATTTAGGTCATCCATATAAAATACTCTATGCATCTCACTATGTGTGAATGCACCTTCAAGCTTTCCAGCAGACGGATGATAAGCCTGCCTCGGTTTGCGGATAGAGGGTCCCTGTAGCAAGGGTTTCTGCTGAATATGGTTACAATAATTAACAAGCAGTCGCCGACAATTGTCCAGGGATGGTCGTGAAGAAATTACTCCTAAGCGGAGGCGTAGCAACAGTGCCGAAAGCTGAATGACACCTGGGTGAGGTGTCTTGAACGGAGACTCTGGAATACCGGGCGACCTCAGAGTATGCAGCCTCATCCTTGCACGCGGGGCTCTACAAGGATTGACCAACCCTTTCCCAAGCTGCTCGTGTGAATAACTATGACACCACCAGAACACCAAAAAGTTGTAGATACGGTTCAAAACGATCGAACGCGCAGAGCACCCGACAATGGGTCGGCAAACAATGCCAACTAAAATGTTAAAAATGACAAGTTTGATTGTATATATGTGAAAAAAGAAAAATGCCAAAAATCTTCTTTTTCTATCCTACTAACTGTAGACCAACTGAGAATGTTCGGCAACTCTCCTAAAAATCACCCTTATGGTATGCAGACATAAAATGTTAAAAATAACAAGTTTGATTGTATATATGTGAAAGAATAAAAACGCCAAAAATCTTCTTTTTTTATCCTACCAATTATAGACCCGATGAGCATGTTCGGCAATTCCCCTAAAAGCCACCCTTATGGTATGCAGACCTAAAATGTTAAAAATAACAAGTTTGATTGTCGATATTTAAAAAGAGAAAAACGCCAAAAATCTTTTTTTTTGTCCTACGATTCATAGACCAGATGAGAATGTTCGGCAATTCCCCTAAAAATCACCCTTATAGTATCCAGGCCTAAAATGTTAAAAATAAAAAGCTTGATAGTCGAAATTTTGAGAAAAGAAAAACGCCAAAAATCTCCTTTTTTTATCCTACCAATCATTGAGCAGATGAGAATGTTCGGCAACACCCCTAAAACCACCCATATAGTATGCAGACCTAAAATGTCAAAAATGACAAGTTTGATTGTCTACATGTGAAAAAAGAAAAACGCAAAAAATCTTTTTTTTTTATTCTACCAATTAAAGACCAGATAAGAATGTTTGGCAATACCCCTAAAAACCAACCTTATGGTATGCAGACTTAAAATATTAAAAATGACAAGTTTAATTGTCGATATTTGAGAAAAGAAAAACACAAAAAATCGTCTTTTTTTTATCCAACCATTTATAGACCAGATGAGAGGGTTAGCAATACTCCTAAAAACCACCCTTATGGTATGCAGACCTAAAATGTTGAAAATAACAAGTTTGATTGCCGATATTTGAAAAAAGGAAAAAGCCAAAATCTTCTTCTTTTATCCTACCAATTATCCATAAGATGAGAATTTCGGCAATACCCCTGAAAACCACCCTTATAGTATGCAGACATAAAATGTTCAAAATGACAAGTTTGATTGTATATATGTGAAAAAAGAAAAACGCCAAAGATTTTCTTTTTTTATCCTGCTCATTATAGACCAGATAAGAATTTCCGGCAATACTCCTAAAAACCACCCTTATGGTATGAAGACCTAAAATGTTAAAAATAACAAGTTTGATCATTGGTTCGATCTCTTTTCCTTGAGGAACTCACTCCAGGAAACCTAAATTACTGGAAAACCCACACTTTCCCGCAGAAGATGTATTTTTTACACCTGGCGCATTAGATCAATCTCGCGTCCTGTAGTAACTCTCTTCAGAAACCCTAAAGTACTGGAAAAACCAGACTTTCCTGAAGAAAATGTGTTTTTTACACCTGGGGCATTGGATTAATCTCGTGTCCTCGAGGAACTCACTCCAGGAACCGCAAGGTACTGGAAAGCTAGACTTCCGTGGTGAAGATTTGTTTTTCACACCTGGGGCATCGGATCAATCTCGTGTCCTCGAGGAACTCACTCCAGGAAACCTATTAGTACTGGAGAAACCAGACTTCCCCGGGGAAGATGTGTTTTTCACTCCTAGGGCATTGAATCAATGACGTGTTCTCGAGGATCTCACTCCAGGAACCCTAGAGTACTGGAAAAACCAGGCTTCCCCGGAGAAGATATGTTTTTCAGATCTGGCGCATTGGATCAATCTCGTGTCCTCGTGGAACTCACTGCAGGAACCCTAAAGTTTTAGAAAAACCAGACATTCACGGAGAAGCTGTGTTTTTTACACCTGGGGCATTGGTTCAATCTCGTGTCCTCGAGGAACTCACTTGGGGAACCTTAGAGTTCTGAAAAAAACCCAACTTCCCCGGAGAAGGTGTGTTTTTCACACCTGGGGCATTGAATCAATCACCTGTCCTTGAGGAACTCACTCCAGGAACCCTAAAGTACTGAAACCCCCAGGCTTTCCCGGAGAAGATGTGTTTTTCACACCTGGGGCATCGGATCAATCTCGTGTCCTCGAGGAGCTCACTCCAGGGACCCTAAGGTACAGGAAAAACCAGACTTCCCCGGAAAAGATGTGCTTTTTACACCTGGGTCATTGGATCAATCTCGTGTCCTCGAGGAACTTACTCCAGGAACCCTAAAGTACTGGAAAAATCAAACTTCCCCGGAGAAGTTGTGTGTTTCAAACCTGGGGCATTGGCATAATGTCGTGTTCTCGAGGAACTCACTCCAGGGACCCCAAAGTACTGGAAAACCCAGACGTCCCTGAAGAAAATGGTTTTCTCACACATGGGGCATTGGTTCAATCTCGTGTCCTCGAGGAACTCACTCCGGCAACCATAAAGTACTGGAAAACGTTCAGTGTGTGATTCAAGATCCTCAGTTCTTGGGCGAACTTTCGAACCCTTTCCGTGAACGGTCTACCAGATGTTACGTTGTCAATCGCACATTGAACATGTCGGTTTGAGCCTTCGATTTCAATCAGCAAAATCTCTCGCAGTACTATAAACTAAGCAATTGATGGTCCAGAGATCGGAGTCTTGCGAGATTTCTCCACGAAGGGAGGCATCCATTTCAGCAACATCTTGGGGCTTAGAAGGAAATTGCATGTTAATGTTCCTTCTTGTCATGAAATCGTGATCATCTCTCAGAAGGTGCCTGCCTTCCGCGGTTGGTCTTAATGTCGCTTCCTCTTCTTCGGCTGTAGCTTGACCAAGCAGTGGTTGAGGAAGCGCTCCGCGTACATATTCATTTTTCCAGAGGTAGGCACGTTGATTTGGTAACGATTGAACTGAAACGTGCTGAAGATCTGGGTGTTTCTGGCACCACAGAGTATGCATACGCGTCATAAAGCCTCGGTGAACAGGGATAATGCTGGCAACGTAGCAGTCTAGCAAGTCATCCTTGAGTTGATTCGTCCATTCAATGCGGGCGTTTTGCTGGATCGTCGTCGTGTCTCCATCCAAATTATTTTCAGCACCCCGACCTCTAGGATGATCGGCATTGTTCGCCGACCCATTGTCGAGTGCTCTGCGCGTTCGATCGTTTTGACCCGCATTTACAACTTTTTTGTGTTTTGGTGGTGTCATTGTTGTTCCCACGAGTAGCTAGGTAAAGGGTTCGTCCATCCTTGTAGAGCCCCACGTGCAAGGATAAGGCTGCATACTCTGAAAGGTCGCCCGCTATCCCAGAATCACCGTTTAAGACACGTCACCCGGGTGCCATTCAGCTTTAGGTACGGGTTTTACGCCTCCGCTTAGAGCTTATTCCTTCGGGACCATCCCTGGACAATTGTCCGCGACTGCTTTATAATTATTGCAGCAATATTCAGCAGAAACCCTTGGTACAGGGACCGTCTATCCGAAACCCGAAGACGCACTCGGTGGCTTTGTCATAGTTCCTGCAGTTCTATTCCAAAGGAATCGAAACCGAAGTTATATATATAAAAACTAAATGTTAACAACCACCGCAGGGTCCCACTGGGAGTAACTGTCATCTAAAAAAAATGACATCGGCTCCCAGTAGGACCGCGCCACACCCTTACTTATTCGCTCTCAGCAGTTGACCCCAGACCTCTTGACGAAGCCTAGTATGTCGACTACTGATCGCATTGTAATTTCCTCTGGACCCATAAAATGGGCCCCGAAGATCTGTTGCCTGAGCCCAGCTAATGCCGGGCACTGGCATAGTACATGCAGGGATGTTTCATCGTCCCTGACGCATCTCCTGCACTCTGTCGTGGGGTTATACCCCATTTTGTGCATATGATAGTTTAAGTGGTTGTACCCAGATAGGATCTGTACCACTGTCCTTATATCTTTCTTGGGTAAACCCAGGATTTCCCTGGCTCTGTCTGCCCTATGGGTATAACCCAGGATGGATTTTGCCTGACGGCAACCCAGGATCTGCTCCCTGTATTCCCGGTGTTTTGTTCGGATCCAGCTTTTAATAGTCAAACCGATATAGCAAGACGCTATTCCCAGTACCGGTTCTTCTCCTATGTATTCACTTGCTGCGCCGCGTTTTGCCAACTGGTATGCCCTTTCATTGCCCTTGATCCCTATATGACCAGGGACCCATATAAGAGCCACATTGTTTTTTTCTGCAAGATGGTTTAATGCCTTTTTGCATTCCCAAACCAGTTCTGATGTTATGTCTGGTTTCCCTATTGCAGCTAGTGTCGCTTGGCTGTCGGAACAGATAGTAATCTGTCTGCCTTCAGCGTTTCCTTCTATTAGAGTTTTAGCGCAGCGAAGGACGGCCAGGACCTCCGCCTGAACGACAGTAGCATGTCGACCAAGTGGTATCCCTATCCCTTTCCCTCTCTTGCTGTCATAGATTCCTGCTCCTCACCCTTCCTCACCCCTGGAGCCATCCGTATACCAGATTTCCCTTGAAGGAGCGGGTTACCATTTGCTTTCCACAAATCCCTGCTTGGGATACAGACGCGAAAAGCTTTGGCAAAGTTGAAGCGTTTTGTTATTTCATCTTGCCTCATCTGTAGAATCGGCAATGCACTGATATCACTCGGGATCGTAGTGTGCCTAGTCCCCCGAGTCCATCTATTTTCTCTTGCCAGGCGACCCATCGCGCGTGCCGCTCTAGCGGTTATCGCAAGGGGTTCTTCACAAAGCATGAATCCTATCGCCGCTGTGGGCGTAGTCCTCATTGCTCCAGTCAAACCCCTAAATGCTAGCGTTTGTAATCTAAAAAATTATTACGAGAAGCAAACAGTGTTTGCAAAATAGAGTCTTTCAACTGTCAAAATTTCAACAAGTGTTTACAGAGGCATCCATAAAGGGTCAGGTAAGCACGTTCATAAAGTCAATAAATATGGAACATAGTCGAAGAATTAGGCGCCACATTTGAAATCAATAACAAATATTAAAAATGTGATAAAGCCATGAAGTTAGTTTTTACATAATAGAATAAAGAAATCCGGTAGTTTGGAGTTTTCATATCTGAGATTAACACATTTTGTTTCCCTATTACTGTAAAAAGATTCAATAGTACGGCGCTTGTGCCAATTTTTTTCTGAAGCTAATATTTTTGGATGTTGAAAATCAAAGTCATGACCTGCTTCCACTCTGTGTCTTTCAAGTGCCATGATATTGTCTCCATTAGAATTATGAAGTTGATGATCTTTAATTCTATAGTGCAATGGTCTACTAGTGTGCCCAATATAACATCAGTCACAGTATAAAAAGTTAAAACAGTAAACAATATTTCTTTTGAGAAAAATATCTAATTTATCCTTAGAGGATGGAAAAAGGTTAAAATAAGATTTAGTAGGTCTGAAAATGACCTTAATATTTTTCTGTCTTAAAATATTAGCTATTTTGTCCGTAATACCAGATATATATGGGCCGAATTCATTTCCAATCGGGCAGGCTGTGCAAGCTCAAATCACAGAATCATTTGAAGACGAAATATGTTGGTTTTCAAAGGATTTTAGACGACAGGTATTTTACCGATTAAATAAAAAATTTTTTTTGACAAAGTTATGAGTAGTAGTAGTAGTAGTATTCACGTTTATTCTTCAGCCTGTTGGCCTTAAAAAATTGAATTGCTTACACTTTCTCCTCGCTCGCACGTTCCTACTCTCTCGCTTCCGCATCTACTACCTAATGCTTATCCACTATTTACAATATTTACATACTACTTATAGCTACCCCTTCCCACACAGTTCACACATCCTCTTTTCCCTAGAGAGCCACAACTTATTAAAATACTCCATGCACCCACATCTCATCCTCGCCATAAGCTCCGGACTTCCTTTCTCTCCTTTCTCACACAAATATTGCGCCCTCGCCGTTGGCATAATCCACACATAGTTCCCGTTAAACCTTGACTCTCTTATTCTCTCTTCCCCTGCTATCTTCTCAATTGATGATTTGTCTGCTGGTGATTTTTTGCAAAAGCGAGGCTTTTTCCCGACCACGTGTGTAAATCTGTGATGCTCTTTTGGCCACCTCTCGAAGGTTTGAATATAGAAACTTCAGGGGGATGTCTCCATCAAAACATTCAATTCCATGATAGAAACAGGTTAGCCAGTTGTTTTGTTACTTTGCACTTGCAGGAAGTTCAGAGAATAGATATGGTGCCCCAACAATCCAGTGGGCTGTGTATTTATGATCAAAAGCAACGACAGCCACTTCCTTTGGTATAAAGTGACCGTCTGTATCTCGAAAGCCTTGCATGTCGATTATATAATCCATTTTCTCAGTCAACAGTCAAGGTGGGGATGAAAAGGCCTTTACGAGAGACTGCAAGCAACTGAGCAGAGCGTCTTATATACCCTGGTACATTTTCGTCGTTTTCCCCCCTCCATTTCCAACTGATGGTGAAAACCGGTTCTGTTGAACAGGTTTATGCAGGTCTGTGCAGGTTTCAACCACTATAATCCACTATAACCTGTCTGGACGCGTCAATTTCCAAACAAAGAGACAGTATCCGTTTGCGTAGTCAAAACTATCAATATTATTTCCCTCGTTCATAAAATGAACTCCAGTTCTGGAAAACAGAGTGTTAAAAGCATCAATTTATAGCCTTCCTCTCGAGAAATCAGGTTGCAAAGGCTTTGACGTGATTTGCATACCATTCACGTAGAGAGAGAGAAATGATTGATATTGAAGTGTTTGAAATTATATGGGTTTTTACCACGATGGCCGTTGAATGAGTCATTTTCGACAAATCCAATAATGACGCTTTTAGGTAGTTGCCCAAGTATAACATTATCGAGAGTTTCACTTTGAACACCAGAATGTATTGTGAGTGTTTTAACCCAGTCCATTTATATCCCGATCCGTTCATCAGACTTTCCACCTTTTCCATGTCTCGCTTCTTTATTTCTTTGCCAGTCTCTTTGAGTCGTGTTTTTACAGCCTGCTTAAATGGTATGTTACGTTCCACATCATCAATAACATTCATTCCATGGTGCAGTGCTTCTTTTCCAACTACTCTTGCGCCACGTGTGAGAAATCGTAAAACTCGTCGGAACAGGCCTCCGAGAAAACTACCTATACCATGCCCTCTCTGATAATGAGAGCCAATGTAAATTACGGTCAGTGTATCAAATGTTTTCTAAAATCAAAACTTTTAAACACGTCTGGATTTTATCTCGAGTCCTCGCTCGCTTGCTACTCGACACCAGAATAAAGCGATAAGAATCCTGAGCACATGAACTACCATAAGAAATGCTTTATTATATTAGATACTCTCTTCCCTATATTATTCGATTGGCTTAAAAATACTTTCGAATTAAAATTTATTTATCTTCCTTCTTATCCTTGAGTTCTAGAAGATTCTACATTACAATCAACACGTTTGCGATATAATATTTTTTTGCAACGCAAAATGTAATGTGTCATAAAAATAACGTGGAACTTGTTGACCAAAAAAATTATGCAGTTTAATTTGATGCCGTCATCAAGAATGTTAGGAGAGGAATTTGAGTTAAATATTTTATCTATAAGCAAGCAATAAATCAAATTTTTGCTAGCCAAAACAGGATGTCATACATAGCCCTCCGCATCAAGTTTCATCCGTACACCTGCACCTTTTTGCGCATTAAATAAATATTTTATCTGTCAGGAAGCAATAAATCATCCTTTTTGTTTTTCCCATAACTATATGACGCAGTACAAATTGCCAGGACAAAGTAAAATATAACCTTGAAAGCATTCACGTGAAAAAATTCTTGAGATAAGAAATAACCTTGAACCTGTTGTTACATGCATTCGGCTGGCACAATTGCGCAATATTACTCTGTGACGTGAGCTGTAGAATGTTCGCGATGTCGGTAAAGTAGGGTCCAGTACTCCTCTTGTATCAATGTCTGTAAGGTAGGAATGCATGATGACGTCATAAAGAATGTTGGTAAGGTAGGAATGCATGATGATGTCATCAGGACCCTCGAGAATGTTCTAGAAGCTTAGCACGGACATGAACCACTTTTCTAGAAAAATTTAGCACTAACACAAACCACTACAGCTAGCAGCTTCTCGATGTCGGTAAGGTAGAAATCTTGAGTTATAACGCATCCTATACATCTACTAATAATATAATTCGTTCGATCATGGTATCTGCCGTTGGTCTAAAAAGCCCGACACGTATCACGATCGACACTGGTGGTGGTCGAAATCTAATTAAAAGAAGTGCAATTGACCCCGAAATAAAAATAAATAAAAATGAAGTACTGAGACTAACAGGAATAAATGATCTACCTCTTTATACTTACCGCGGTCCTACTGGGAGCCGATGTCATTTTTTAGATGGCAGTGGCTCCCAGTGGGACCCTGCGGTGGTTGTTAATCTTTAGTTTTTAATTATATATATAGTTAAAAGTTTGTCATGAGGACAACCGCAGGATTTCGCCGGGAGCAGTTGCTATATATATATATATATATATATATATATCACCCATCTCACGGTTGTGAAACGAGGCCATGAGTGAGATTTACCGCGGTCCTATTGAGAGCCGTTGTCATTTTTAGATGTCGGTTCCTCCCAGTGGAACCCTGCGGTGGTGGATTTACCTTTAGTTTTTAATTATATATATAATTTTATTTCATTTTAGGTGCAGACAAATTTCTATCCTGTTCATTACCAGGATTAAAACAAGAGATTTTAAGGACCCTGATCGCGCAAGCAACTATCTTTGGCTGGATCCTTTCTGGTCTAGTTTCAAATCAACTGTCACCTGTAGTTTCTCCTTTCTCAGTTCATCATGACGTGACATCTGAGGTACTTTATGAGGATTTAGCTCGTTTTTCGGTTTTGGAAGAACTTCCAATTAAAATACCTTTATGTGAAGAAGAACTCAACTGTGAACAGCATAAGTGTGAGCCCATAAGCGTTCAGATTCCGGGCGTTACATAGTCCGCCTACATTACGCCTACATTACGTCGCTTATCGGGAAAAACTGAACTGTGAAAGTAATATTGTGACTTTATGTCCGAGTACGAACAATTAGGTCACATGAAAGTCATTCAAACGGAAAATCTTACAGATTCTCTACAAATGGTGTATTCACCTCACCATCCCATTATTCGAGCGACCAGCATTACAACTCGTTTGCGTATTGTTTTTAACGCTTTTAGACTTACTTCTAGCAACACATCGTTAAATTCGCATCTACATATTGGTCCAAAAATCTTAACAGATCTAATTTCTACTATCATGCTGTGGCGAGAACATCGCTACGTATATCTAGTGGATGTGGAGAAGATGTTCCGACAAATTCTTGTTGAAGTCAAAGATCGAGACTATTAAAGAATTTTATGGCAGTCTCCTGATAAGAAAATTGTAGCTCATCAGTTGGCCACGGTGACCTGCGGTACAGCATGTGCTCCTTATCTTGCTAACAGGGTAATTAAACAATTAGCGCAAGATGAAGGTCCAAACTTTCCACCGAAAAGAGACCAATTTGTATTAAAATGCAAAATAAGAAAAAAAACTAATTGTCAACAACAACAAAAATTAATTTTCAAACAAGAAGAATACTTTTCCACCAAAAAGATGAATTCTCAACAAAATAGTTTTTTTCTAAACTAACTACAACTAATTACCTTTTGTTAAAGGAATCTGTATTATCATTAGAGGATGATAGAAATTTTGTAACGTCTTTTTCAGACTAGATGGAATTATAAATTAAAAATCATTTTTAAATAATTTTTTTCTTGAAAAAAAAGATCTCCTTTCACTCCGCCGGGATTCGAACGACAGAACTTTTAATTTCCGGTCAGGTGCTTTTGTCATAAAGCTACTAGAGAGATCAAAAGAAGAAACTTTATTTCAGAAAATATTCGCATTATTATGCTAGATGATACAATCAAATTTTTAAAGGAATCTGTATTATCATTAGAGAATAACAGAAAATTTTTAACGACTTTTTTAGACTAGATGGAGTTTTTTCTGAAAAAAGATCTCCTTTGACTCCGGTGGGATTCAAACCATAGCACTTCAGAAAAAAGATGAAATAAAAATGATTTTCAATTCATAACTCCATCTAGTCTGAAAAAGACGATAAAAACTTTCTGTTATCCTCTAATGATAATACAGATTCCTTTAAAAATGTGATTGTACAATCTAGCATAATATTGCGAATATTTTCTGAAATGAAGTTTCTTCTTTCGATCTCTATAGTAGCTTAATGGGAAAAGCACCTGACCGTAAATCAGAAGTTCTCTGGTTCGAATCTCAGCAGAGTGAAAGGAGATCTTTTTTCAAACAAAAACTCCATCTAGTCTAAAAAAGTCGTTAAAAATTTTCCGTTGTTCTCCAATGATAATACAGATTCCTTCAAAAATGTGATTGTACCATCTAGCATATCAATGCGAATATTTTCTGAAATAAAGTTTCTTCTTTCGATCTCTCTAGTAGCTCAATGACAAAAGCACCTGACCGGAAATCAAAAGTTCTGTCGTTCGAATCCCAGCGGAGTGAAAGGAGATCTTTCTTCAGAAAAAAACTCCATCCAGTCTAAAAAAGACGTTAAAAATTTTCTGTTATTCTCCAATGATAATACAGATTCCTTCAAAAATGTGATTGTACCATCTAGCATATCAATGCGAATATTTTCTGAAATAGTTCGTTTCTCGAAGTCTTGGAGAACAATGTCAGGCCTCGAATGTGCAACGGAGACTGCTGTCCGAAAATCGTAGTACCAGAAAATTGGGCACTTCTCGTTTTGGACAATTGACTCTATCTCCCTTGGAGCTTTCGGCAGGGTAGGGTCGCGGTCAACACCGTAAGAGCGACAAAGATGGTAATAAAGCACTCTCAGGGCCGCATTATGCCTGTAGAGATAGTATGTGTTCTAGGTACGCAGCTTGTGCATGACACCCTCTGCACCAATCGTTGGGAAATTCTTGACATAAAATACGGTCACGGTATGCTAAGGTGGAAATGACACCGTCCTTGCATACGAAAATAAAACCCTCTGTACCTGAATTAAGCCCTGATGATATGAGAAAAACGAAAGTTTGCTCCTTCGACAGGGACTGTTTTTCTACATTTTTGTGAAAGTTTTCGGGCATTTTCTTGTCGAGTAGCTGTTGGTGAAATTTTGCAAACTCTGCTTTTTTAACTTCGGCTGTTAGAAGTGAAGCATCCAGATGGAATAATGCACTTTCCTCACTTCTGATGTTAAAATTCAGGTCAAGCGTCTCGGCCGCTTGCTCCGCGTCTTTGTAAAGGAACGCTCCTTCACCAATCATCTCGCGGTTCCTACCCATTTTTAGAAGAGGACACTGGAGATTGATAAGTCCGCGTCCGCCTTGACGGCGTGAAATTTATAATCGTGGAACTGACGAATTGATATGCAAGATTTTCTGCATATGCATGATCTTACGTGTGGTGACATCAAGTGCCTGAAGTTCGTTCTTTGTCCTTGAACCACCCCAAACGAGTAGAGTAAAATCGGGCCGGCAAGCATGTTAGTCGCAGATACCTTGTTCAACGCCGACAGATTGAAAGACCAAATCCGTCGAAGAAGATGCTTGTATCTGCTTCGGGGAGACTCCTTTACTGATGTTACGTCCTGAATGCGGCTTTGAGGCACGCCCAGGTATGTATAGGTCTATCCAGTGTCAAGATGTCTAATAACACTTGTATCCGCAAGCTCAGAGTCCTTGGGAACGCCAACAATCTTATCTTTCTTCAGATGAATTTTGGCACATTTATCTAATCCAAAGTCCATCCCAATCTCTCCTGTGTACTTCTTGACGATATTTATGGCAGTTTGAAGTTTGCCTTTACCAGAGTGCCATGGGCTTTCAGGCCATTTCCATGGAATTAAGGTTGTTTTTCGAGGATTGTCTTGATTCTCGCTACAGATTTTACATGATTTCGCTAAATTTTCAATATCTACATCTATCCTAGGCCACCACACAAATGATCTAGATAAGCTTTTCATCTTTACTATTCCAAGGTGACTAGCATGCAATTCATTTAATATATCATTTTTTAATTTGCATTGTATTACAACTCTACATCTCCACATTATGCAACCATGCTCCAGCGACAACTCATTTTTCCTATAAACTTTTGTTCTCTGGCCAGCCGACTACAATAAAACGTTTAACTCTGGATAGAATTTGATCTTTACTCGATTCTTTCGCTACCACTTTGTAATCTAAACAAGAAAAGTTGCTTTCAATTACATAATGTAAATGTGTATACTCTTTATTATTCTTACAAGTATCCTTTTCTCTTCTAGTTACCGGCAAGGGTAATCTCGAAAGAGCACCGACATTAGTATTTTTTTTTTGAAGGAACCCATTCAATATCATACTGAAAAGCTGTTAGGAAATATGCCCATCTTTGTAATCTGCTAGCTGCAATTATAGGGATTCCCTTTTTTGGACCGAAAATTCTTGATAATGGTTTATTATCTGTTCGAAGTATAAATTTTTTGGCGTATAAAAAATCATAAAACTTCGTGATGCCAAAGATAATAGCTGCCGCTTCTCGATCAGTTTGTGCATAATTTTTTTGAGCTGGCGCTAGAGATTTAGAAGCATAAGCGATAGGTCTTTCTTCATTGTCAATTTTATGACTCAGTACCGCACCTAGACCATTTGGTGAAGTATCACAAGCTAGAATTAATGGTAATTCTGGATTGCATTTAATTAATACGTCGCTAGAGGCCAGTTCCTTTTTTGCTAATTCAAACGCATTTTGACATTCCTTGGTCCATATAAATTCGCTGTTATTTACACAATTATATAAAGGCCTAAATTTCTCTGCAACATTTTTTCTGTACCTACTATAGAATGTGATTTCACCTATAAATGTTGCAAGTTCCTTTGCGTTTTCAGGTTCTCTCATTTCAAGAATAGCTGTAACTTTTTCCGAACACTTATGAATTCCTTTTTCAGATATTTCATGTCCTAAATATTTTATTTTATTCTTAAAGAATTCACATTTACTCATTTGTGAATTTGAAAAATTCCATCAAGAGCTATTCGACAAGAAAATGCACGGAAATTTTCACAGGAATGTAGAAAAACAGTCATTGTCGAAGGAGCAAACTTTTGCTTTTCTTAAATCATCAGGGCTTACTTCAGTTACAAGGGGTTCTATTTTCGCATGCCAGGATAGTTTGGCAGCCTTAATTATACTTGACAGAGACTTCAAGTTCTTCTTACAGAAATTTCCTATGTTTTGCCATTTTTTCAAAACACCTGACTTTTCCCTGATTTCTAAGGCTTCCGTAATCTGCGGTCACACTGGTTTCATTCAGACATATACATATATTATCAGGGTTTCCGCAAAACTTTATTTTCAAAATTCCCTGGCCATTAATCTATTTGAAGACCAAAAAGAATTACCAAAAGCTATTAATTCCCAACACAAAAAGTGACTAACAGTGACAAATAAGGATTAATAATGTGTTCAATGTCCTTGTGAACTTAAAAGAATTTCAAATATCCCGATGAAATTTATAAAAATTTCAGCTAAATTCTATCGAATTCATGATAATTTCATAAGACTTAAAAACAATTCAACGTAGATTCAGAAATGTTTAAAAAAGGTCATCAAATTTAGTTATTTTAAATTCAGAAAGATGGGAAAAATCCCAAAAATTACCTCGATTTCAGATAAACTGGAGTGAGTTCAGTGAAATTTAAGAGAAGTGAAGAAAAATTTGATGAAATTGATCAAAACTGATGGTGAATTGGAAAAAATAGAGAGTGAATAAAACATAAATAAAAAATATGAAAAAATGCATGGAAGTCACTAAGTTTAAAATGAGTTGAGAAAAATTCTAGGAAATTTAAAAGAATTGTACGAGGTGCCGACTTGAAGAAGAATTAAGCAAGAACTAAACAGAAATAAAAAAAAATACATTGACAATATCTATGAACTTAAATTTAGTATATATAAGTCACAGTAAAAGAAACATTCAATTTATATACATAGGACCCGATAAACTACGCTTTACCCCTGATGAGTGATGGACATAAATGTGCTTATTAGGTCGGCCATTATATTTATATATAAAAAGCCAATAAGCCCCCTTATATACAAAAAAGATCTTTAGCTTAAAAAACATGTAAAAATATTTTACATAACAAAATAAAAGTGATGTACGGTTCAAGAAAGCTAATTTCGTCACCAGCCTTCAGCAGAGTTATATCTCATAGGAGTTCACATGTTCCTATCTGCCAATTCCCGGCCTACCTAGACATGGAACCAAAAACACTTTATTTTCTTATTATTTTTTTTTTCAATAATAATTGTTGATCATCATTTGTCATATCTTGCATAGTTTGACCGTGAAAGTGAATTTTGGATTTTTCATTATTTTTTGTGCAATAAAAATGAGAATTTTCGATTTTTCAAAAAAATTCAGAAAGGCGTCATGATAATATTGTAGGGCGTGCAAAAAGAAACATTTTCTTTGCCTTGACTTTTTTTCGTGTCGTGCGTTGTTTGGCTGAAAATGTTAATTTTTGTTTCCTCTTTTGGATTTTGAAAATGCTGTAAATCTGAAAATTTTCATTTTATCCAAAAATGCCATAAGAATAAATTGATAATAGGTTCAGTATTTTCACGATGATTCATTATGATAAATTTAATTTGAAGCTTTTTCGGGTTTCAATCGTGTGCAAAACTACGAAACTTGTCGACGTTTCCTGAACATTGCAGTTCACTTTTTCAGGGCTGACCTGAAACTGAAGTTTCAGGTTACATTGTTCTTATATAGATTCTCTACGACGCCTATGATTAGCCAGAGCGCCCCATGGTGGGAACTGCTCGAACTTGATTGGCCAATCAAGTCTTTTTTTTTAAACTCGGAAGGACGGAAAGCTAAATCGGATTGGTATTATATCCATTGTCCCTATTGATGTTATAAGGGTGTTTTAAGATTTCGATTGCTTCTCTGTGTCTTCTTGGAAAAATATTGTACGTTTTTGCGATGATGGTTGTTTTGTCAAATAAAATGCTATGTCCCGTTTCAATATGATGCTCAGCTAGTGCTGATTGCGTGAAATGTTATAGCCTGACTTTACGCTCATGTTCCTTTACACGTTGGCTCACCACCCTCCCGGTTTCTCTAATATAGACTTCCCCACAAGAACAAGGAATTTTATATACTCCCGCATCACTGAGAAGTGCCTTTTTATCTTTAGAGCTGTTTAGAAGTTGTCCTATTTTCTCAGGTGGTTTAAATATGGTTTGGATGTTGTGTTTGTTGAGAATTCTTTCTATTTGTTCTGTGATACCTTTAATGTAGGGTAGGATGGTGGTCGTTTTTCTCTCTCTTTCTTTAGTGAGTTGTGTTATAATTATAGGCGATTATTCATGGAAATATTCTACATAATAGAAAATAGCAAAAATGTAAACTTTAGAACTGACATCGACCATATGAGCGCTATATATAATAACCTCATCCATACGCCCAACCAGAATTATTAACATTATACCACATAACAAATAATCTTACGCATTTTCCATAGATAGATATTACAATATAAAAAAAAGTTATAGTTATTCTCTCTAACACATATACTATGTCAAACTATCTTCAGTCCGTCTGCGACGACATGATAAACATGTAGAACAGTGGCATTTCCTGAAAGTTATAGTGAACATCCAAATTTATCCACCCTCCAGACGGAATCAAGATTGAGAACTATGAATTCAGAAACTAAATAATATTTTAAAACAGTCTTCAGAAAAAATCTGGCCTTTCTCCAATATTTCCAACATAATTTGATCACTACGTACACAACAACATGTAACTAACTACACGTAATTTTATTTTATAACAATCAAAATAATTATAGTGAACCTTATATATATCATAAAGTTTTAGGTTTATAATGGTTTTTGATTCCCAATTGAAAAAAAATTAAGAATTCACACATCACATAAAATGTAACCTCCAATAATTTCAACATGTGCGAATTTCCTGAACTAAAAACTCAGCATCAATTTGGCTCAATCTTGGCAACCAACAGTCGAAAAACCTATCCTCATTTTCACTAAATAAGAAAACCAGCTTATTTATGAATTTCGTAAAAAAAGCAACTGATGATTGAATTAAAATAACTAATTATCGGTATATATTTTAGCAGTTACCACTCTCTAAATTACAATAGATTGAGAGTGAAAATATTTACAAGGAGGTAAGTAAAAAGTGTTTTTAAAATTATGCTTGTCGAACGGTTTTGAAAAATTTCATTTGACGACTTCTTTTTCAGAGGTATTAATTGAAAATGGCAGACATGAAATAAAAATTTGATTAAATTTACCGAATATTTACCTTTTCAAGTGAATAAGAGGTATTAATTTTGCTACCTTACATTACACTGACGAATATTTTATTTCGGTATCAAAATTAGTTTCACTCCTGCAATGATAATTGCGAACTATCATAAAAATCAGAAGAGTCTCTAATTTTGTTACTTGTGTCAGTATTTTATTATTTATTTCCATGACAATGAAACATGACCTCAGCGAAGTACGACCGTAGCGGTGCCGCTGGTTTTGGAAATGATAAAGATTTCGCGAAGCAAAAGGACATTTTGAATAGAGTGATTGATTACGTCATCAGCATGCGAGTAGGGGGACGTTCTACAATGCTGCCATTTCGAAAAGGGATTCACCTCAGCAGCCTATCATTACTCAGCTTGCACGAGCACTTAAAAGAAAATTTTGACATCGAGTACATCCTGACAAATAGGATGAATCAAGATGTTCTGGAGAACTTCTTTTCTTTCATTCGTGGAATAGGAAGAGGCCACGATCATCCAACGGCTTTGGACGTGTTGCACCGTTTGCGATCCTTCATCTTAGGAAAACACGCGATGGAGGCACTTTCGGAAGGCTGCAACACTGAGAAAGACTTCCAAGAAAAAAGTCTCATCAATGCATCTGATTTGGAGGGAGTTCGGGGTACAGAGAAGGGCACTTTCATCACCTCGACTCCCAACTCTTCAACGAATTTTGTAGGCCGAATGAACCAAGTTGAAGAATCACTCCTAGTCGATGCCGCAGACTTCTACGAAGAAGATGATGTTCAACCTGGTCCCTCACATGTTGACGAGGACACAGTGGAAATCGACAAAAATGATCTGGCGGAAGGAAAGGAGGAAAACGCTAGGTTTGAAGCGCTGTGGAAAGCCCTGTTCATCGACGAAATGGAGAAGGAAGACGAAATTCTTCTCAGTCTTTCCGACGAATTTAAAACAGCAGAGGGTGACGAGGATGAGGATTTCACAGCAGGTTAGTGTATGCTTAAAATTCATTCTACATTTGTCACAAAAATTCTTTTTATTTCTGCTACTAAAAAAGTAGTTATGATAACATTTTGTGTTCATTCATTAACATTTTTCAAAATTTCTTTCCAGTGACATGTCCAGAGACCCACGCTCCCACAGATGTGGAAGAAGCCCTTCTGAAGGCTGTGGAACATGCAATGGCCGCAGAAAAAATGTCTGAAGAAGGGCTGAAATACATAGCGGGGTACGTCGCATGGCGATTCTCTGAAGATGAGTCTCTTGGGATGTACACGTCTTCTTTGCCACAGAAGCCCGAGGGTGACTGGATCTGTCACATTTCAAATGGATATTTGAAACATCCGTCCCCCAAGTTACTAAAAGCAGCTGAGGTTATGGATGCAGAATTTCAGTCGCCACAGAGGTATCCAGAAGAATTTCGTAGTGTGAGAGATAGAGGCAGAAGTGTGATGCAAAAAAGCAAAGGGCTCATGGTATTGCCCTGAAAGATGCCTCCCTGGAAAATGACGTTTTTCGTTGTCACACGATAATTCCAGATGAGATAGGACATCTAGCTTTCCAAAGGGGCATCAATCTCTCTACGCCACTGTAAATTAGCAGGTTCTCTCGACATCCTGGGACACCCTTTTTCGAGCCACGCTGTTCGTACATCTCTCGACACACAGGCTCAATTCTTCGGACAATCCTGTTGTTCAGGATAGCTGTAAAGATCTTATACAGTGTGTTTAAACAAATTATTGGCCTGTAATTCTCTGGGTTGGACAAGTGGCCTTTTTTCGGTAGGAGTATAGTGCGTTCTAATACCAGCCACTGCGGAATGGGCGTTTCCGACTTTAAATATGAAGTGAATATGCGGGCCAAATGTTTGTGTGTAGAAGTAAACTTCTGCCACCAGAAGTTCTTGTTATAATCTGGTCCAGCACCGGAGAAGTTCTTCGTGCTTCTAAGTGCTTTTTTCACCTCTTCGGCAGTGATTGATGGCCATTCCTCCTTAGATGTTATGAGGTTGCCGCGAAACTCCTTGAAGTCAATGATATTATCAGTATCTTCTTTCAACTCTAGTGTTTTTGGAATCTTATATACCTCTCTCCAAAAAGTGTCTACCTCGTTGGGCTTGGGTGGATTTTAGACAGAAACAGGATGATCACTGAAGAGGCGAGATGGGTCAGCGCGAAACTGTTGATTCTCCCTGACCCATCTCTCCCTCTTCTGTATTCTCTTCCTTGCGTCAGATAACATCTGTATTTTGTCCACAATGTGCTGCTTGATTGAACACGGGACGCATTCTGTCTTGCCCATCCAATCTTCTTGTTCAGTTGATTCAAGCGTTTTTTGGTCTTTAGATCCATCGTCGGTTTGAGCTTTTGATTTGAATCAGCCAAAGCTCTCGCAGCATCATAAACTGAGCAATTGATGGTCCTGAAATCGTGATCGTCTCTCAGAAGGTGCTTGCTTTCTGCTGTTGGTAATAATGTCGCTTCCTCATCTTCAGCTGCAGCTTGATCAAGCAGCGGTTGGGGAAGCGCTCCGCGTACATATCCATTTTTCGAGAGGTAGGCACGTTGATTATTAATCAAAATACCTTTGTGGCATAGGTCCTATAAAATCGATCTATATTTTCGAAATTTTAGGAAACTCTTAGATATAATACCACATGCAAATTTGTTCAAATCTCTTGAAAATGCTTTAAAATCTTTTTAAATACCCTAAAATATTTCAAATCATCTGAAGGCAATTAAATATTCCTTATACTCTTTTGAAATACTTGTCGTTTTCAAATCCTTTGAAATCTTTTGAAATCAACTGAAACATTTTAAATCTCTTAAAAATGCCTGAGAATCTTTTAAAACCATAGAATAATTCAAATCCTATGAGTGACATTAAATTACTTATATCAATTAAAACATTCTTAGGATCTTTCAAAATACCCTAAGGTATTTTAAACCCTTCAAAATATTTTGGAATTCCTTGAATTTATTTAGGCTCTTCAAAACCCCTTGTAATTTTTAATAAAACCCTGAAATATTTCCAATCCTTTAAAATTCTTTCAAATTATTGAAATAAAAAAATCCTTCTATTCATTAAAAATCACTTCAAACTTTTCGAAGCTTTCGAAATTGTCCTGACATCTTTTAAAATACTCTACAAGTTTGCAAATCTTTTACAATTTTCGAAAATTCCTTCAAATGATTGAAATCTCTTTGAAATGCCTTGGAGTCTTTTCAAATTCCTTACGTATTTATTTGAAATATTTTTAAATTACTTGAAAGGTAAATTTTTTTAAAGCTTTCGAAAATGGCTTGGAATCTTCTAAAATACCCAAAAATATTTCAAATCCTCTGAAATTAATTAAATTACTGAAATTATTAATTTACTGGTTTTCACTGAATTCTATAATAATGTTCGAATATTTTTCTAATTAATTTGCTCAGAATAAATCAAGACCTCCACAGCATTTCAGGAATTCCTTCTCTTTTCATTTTCGAGAATATCTCAGAGAGGTCCACTTGAAGCACTCAATATTTCCAACAGTTAAATTGAAAAAAAGACGTTATTGTAAACTGACCCTTAACACATGCTTACCCTTTATTCTCAAAAGCAGTCGCGGGTGTGCTTGAGAAGAGGAAGGTCGGGTCTCCCAGAATTTGGGAAAGAAACAAAGTTTACAATGCTAAAGTTTGATTATTTGTAACAGTGTAACCTGAAAATCGGAAAGAAAATAGAAAATGTTGGAGTCTACTTTGAAAAGAGTTGATATTAAAAATTTCGGGATGCACATCTTCAAATTTAAAAAAAATAGAGCATGAAATACGTGTTAGTTATGCCAGAAGATGCCCAATAGGAGGGAAGGATCAGCAGAAATTAAAAAACGAACTTCTCATTCTGAAAAATCGAGCAAATATTGATGAAAAATTCCAAAAAAAGGCTTCCACGAGCAAGGACAGAAGCGGTCTCGGACCGGCTATAATGTTTTCATTTTATTTGAAATACGAAATTTTCCAGTATTACAATTCAACCATTTTCGAAAGCTCAAAGAAAGTGAATGAAAAATTACTGACCATAAGAGTAACGTATTGTACAGTTTTCACAAATGAGAATTCATTTTTATAATAATTATTAGTTTGATAATTTTAGAAAGAAAGAACTATTAGTTTATTCCTTAAAATAAAAAAAGTCTAAATTTCTATTTGAAGGGTGGCACGACAAAATGAATCAACGCACGTTTGGCCGATTTAAAGGAGAACAAAAATGTTATAGGAATTGTAAGTTTTAATTTAATTCAGAAGGAAAATTTTGTTTTCTAGATTATTTGTTGCTGAAAGGAGAAGAAGAAAGTTTGGTTAAAAAAAAAAAAACTATTTCTGACCAACTGGACGGGAAAGTATTCGAGGATATGTATTTGTATTATTTCGAATTTTCTACAACGGAATAATAACATTTCCAACCAAAGAGATAGATCTTCGACTGAGAAAATAAATTTTTAACAAGCTATTTTAACTTTTAACCCAGCAGTTAAATTCTCAATGAAGGACGTTAATTTTCTTATACAATAGACAAATTGGCAATATAATACATGCATTTTAAGCTGCATTGTTGAATTTCCAAATAAAATAAATAAATTTCAAACCAATAATAGAATAGTTAAATAAGTAAACTGACCTATCTTAGGTGGTTAAATATTAGTCGTGATATGATAAGGAACAATGGTGCCGCCTTCTGATTACACAGGCTGTGTTCTACGCAGAGGGGAAAACAAGAAAACTTATTATCAACTGTTTGTAGTCCAAATAGAGGCCTGAGAGATCACTGGAATGGTATGTTATAAAATCTACACTTCGTAAAAAAATGCAAGTAATATATGTAGCAAAATGAATCAACTCCCATTAGGCCAATTTTCTTGAGAAACAAACGTTCTATAATAACAATAGTTAAATCATCAGTTCACAACATAAAAAGCAATAAACAGTTATTTTAATAAAAACATTCGAATAATTTTCACATCATATTTTTCTGAAAATTTGAATTAATTTTTAAACTGATTCCAAAGAAAATTAAAACATATGTTCATATAATATTGAAAGCAGAATTCAGATACTTATTTCACGACATAACAAAATTTACAAAAATTATATAATTGGAATAGAGGTATTTTAAAAATAAATAATCTTTTATTGTAAAAATTATAGTCAATATTCAATTACATAGCGTTCAATTAAATAATCAATTTATGTACTTAATTTGAACAAATTAAAATTTAATCTTTATGTAATTTAATATTGAAAAAAATGAGCTAATAAGTAATTAATCTGTTCAAAACCTAAAAAGCATGAAACTATAACATTTATTCAGGCATTTATATAATTTTTACTTCACTTTTTTTTTAATTTTCACTTTAATTTCGGAAAATTTGATTTATACATAATCATTTATAGTAATTTGAGTAAAAATTAAAACATATTTACATATAATTTTGAAAATAAAATTCAAATAATCATTCTGCAACACCACAAACATTGACGGAGATTACGTGATTGGAATAGAGGTATTTTAAGTGCTAATAATCTGTAATTATACAAATTATAGCCAATATTTAATTGGATAACCATGAAGAAAATAATCTATTTATGTACTTAATTGAAATAAATAAAAATTCAATCTTTATGCAATTTAGTATTGTGAAAAAATTCATCAGCTAATAATTAATCAGCCACTTCAAAAAATAAGCATTAAACTATAACATTCATTAAAACATTCAAAGAATTTTAACCTTTTATTTTTCAGAAAATTCGAATTATTAATAACCTTTTAAGGTAATTCCAACTTAAATGAAAACATATGTACACATAACTTTCAAAATTCGATTCAGATACTCATTTCACAACATCAAAAAGATTAAAAAAATTATTTAACTGGGATAGGGGCAGTATAATTATGAATAAACTTCCATGACACAAATTATAGCCAATATTCAATTACATAACCTTAAAATGAATAATAGATTTATATCACTTATTAGAGAAAATTCAAATTTATTCTTTATGTAAATTAATATTGTGAAAAAAATGAATCAGCTAATAATTAATTAATCAGTTCACATCCCAGACCACCCCGGTACGCAGGATGTCGTGACGGTCCATCACCCGTTGCAGCGCCTGGGCAAACGCATCGAAACGCGCAAGGTTGTCAAAGGCGAACTGCGACTGCATCACATAGGGGTCACCCTGCTCGGCACTGACATGGTGGAACAGGATGCCTTCCTGTAACGGCGCCAGCGGGTAGATGTCCTGGATATTCGCCACGCCGCCCTGCACCGTGGCGACAACGCGCTCGATCTCGTCTTGGCTCAGGGTCGACAGGGTCAGCATGTCGGGAGTGATGCGCTCGGCATTGGCCGGGATGCCATTGGCCGGTACCTGCACCTCACCGGCCTTGGTCGCGGTGTATTCACCGGCCTTGATCAGTTCGATCAGCGCCGGCTTGTGTTCACGCAAGGCGGCCAATATCGCCGGGTCGCTCAAGGCTTGCTTGTTGCCGTTCACCGACAACTGCTCGCCCTTGAGCGCCAGTTGCACATCCTTGGTTTTCAGGGTTGCCAGCAGCTCGAGGATGTTCACAGGACGATCTCCATTCGTTCGGTCATTGCGGCGTAGCCGGCCAGGGTCGGTTGTTCGAACAAGCCCCGCACATCGGCTTCCATGCCTTCCTGGCGCAGGCGCCCGATCAAGCTCACGGCCAGCAGCGAGTGCCCGCCCAGTTCAAAGAAGTTGTCGTGGCGCCCTACCCGCTCCACCTTGAGCAGCTCGGCCCAGAGTTGGGCCAGGAGGATCTCGGTGTCGCCTTCAGGCGCCGCGTACTCACGTACCTGCAACGCGTCCATACCTGGTGCAGGCAGGGCCTTGCGGTCGAGCTTGCCGTTGGGGCTCAGGGGCAAGGCGTCCAGGTGCATGAACAGCGCCGGCACCATAAAGTCAGGCAGGTGCTGCAACAGCTGGGCGCGCAGGCTTTCGATATCGGTGGGCGCGCCGGTGTAATACGCGACCAGGCGCTGGTCACGGGCGACGACCACGGCGTCCTTGACCGCCGGATGCTCGATCAGGCGCGCCTGGATTTCCCCCAGTTCGATGCGCAGGCCACGGATCTTCACCTGATCGTCGTTGCGCCCCAGGTACTCGAGCGTGCCGTCGGGCAAGTAGCGGCCCAGGTCACCGGTGCGGTACATGCGCCCGGGGGTGAACGGGTCGTCGAGGAAGCGCTCGGCGATCAGCTCAGGGCATTTTGAACTAAAAAAGATCAATTCTCAGCCAAAAGTGGAATAGTTATATCTTGTGCAGAATTTTTAACAAAACACATGAATTTCAACCTAATATTTGAATTTTCTACTAAAAAACATATATTCTTACTGAAAATGGAAAAAAAAAAAGATTTTCAGTTCAAGAAATATTAAAAAAAAAATTATATTTCAATAATAGTTAAATTTTAAATCAAAGAAATGATTTTTCAACTGAAATGATGAATCATTAAAAAAATGTTTGTAATAAAATTGTTTAACTTTCAACCAAGTAGTTGAATTTTTAACCAAAAAGATGGATAATTAAAAAAATAGCTTTCTACTATAAAAAATTAATTTTTAAAAAATGTCCTGAATTTTAGTCAAATAGTTGAATTTTCATCTAAAAAAGATAAATGTTCAATTTGCAGATAACTGGTCTAATTTTAATTAATTTTCAACCAAAAAGATGAATTTTCAAGCAAACTTTTGAATTTTCAACTAAAAAAGATACGTTTTTCCTGAAAATGGAATAATTAGATTTCCTGGTGAAAAAATAGTTTAAAAAAATAATTTTCAATAATATAGTTAAATTTTCAACAAATGAAATGAATTTTCTACTAAAATGATGAATCATTAAATTAAAAAAAATAGTTTTACTTTTAGACAAGTAGTTGAATATTCAACCAAAGAGATGAATTAAAAAAATAGCTTTCCACTATAAAAAATCAATTTCTAAGAACATTTTTGGAACTTAGTCATTTAGTTGAATTTTCAACTAAAAACAATAAGTTTTTAACCAAAAATCAAATAAATAAATTTTGTGTAAAAAATAAATTTTCAACCAAAACGATGAATTTTTAACAAAACAGATGAATTCGAACCAAATAGTTGAATTTTCTACTGAAAAATATAAATTTCTAGTTTTCGATAATTTTTAAATTTTAAATTAATTTTCAACCGAAAAGATGAATTATCAACCAAATTTTTTATTTTCGAACTAAGAAAGATACGTTTGTACTGAAAATGGAATAATTCGATTTTCTAGTAAAGAAATAGTTTAAAAAATAGCTTTCTACTGTAGAAAATAAACTTTCAAGAAAATTCATGAATTTCAGTGAAATAGGTGAAGTTTCAACTAATAAAGATAAATTTTTAACCAAAAGTGGAATAGTTATATTTTTAATTTTCTAACTAAAATATTAAATTTCTTTAAAAAAAAATTCTAGAAAAAATTAGGTTGCATTTTTAGTTTGAAACATTAATTTTCAATTGAAAAAAAGAAATAATTTTCAACCAAAGGAATGAATTTTCAACCATAAAGATTCATTTTCTACCAAAAAAGAATAATTTTTAACAAAATAGATGAATTTACAACTATAAACGACAAATTTTCAAGAAAAAATAGAATAGCGGAATTTTCAGTTAGAGGAATAAATTTTGCAACAAATAAAATGAATTTTCAAGGAAACAAAAGAATTTTTAACCAAAAAAATTAATTTTCTGTAAAAAACAATTTCGACGGAAATGTAGTTAAATTTTTAAGTAAAAATATTGAATTTCAGTTTAAAAAAAAAAAAACTAATTTTTAATCAAAGAAATGAATTTTCAACCGGAATATTAATTTTTTGGCATAAAAGAATATTTTTTTTACAAAATAAATTGTTTTAAAAACCAATATTTCAATTTTTCATGGAATTTTCTACCAAATAAAAGAACTTTTTACCATAAAGATCAACATTTTATGAATGATATAAAATAATAAATAAATATAATATGTATAATATAATAAAATAAATAAATAAAAATTTCCAAAAATATGTAGTTATGTCTTTGATTACTCAGAAGATAAATTTCCTACTAAAAATGACAAATTTTCAACAAAAAGTAGAATAGTATAATTTCAAGTTAGAGAAATAAGTTTTTAACCAAATAAAATTTCAATGTAATAATTAAATTTTTAACCAAACCAATGAATTTTTTGCCAAAAAGATTGAATTTCTCTAAAAAAATTCGAAAATAAGTGCAGTTGCATTTTTAATCAGAAAAATTAATTTTCAATTTAAAAAAAAAATAATTTTCAACTAAAGAAATCAATTTTTAACCAAAAGGATTAATTACCAACCAAATATTTTAATTTTTAATGAAATTTTCATCCTAATAGTTGAATTTTCAACTAAAAAGTTTAATTTTCTACCAAAAAAAGATGAATTTTTAAGAAAATAGATGAATTTACAACTATAAAAGATAAATTTCCAACGAAAAATAGAATAGCTCAATTTTAAGTTAAAAATAATTTTTCAAAAAATAAAATTAAATTTCAACGAAATATTTAAATTTTATACCAAACAAATAATATATATATATATATATAATAAATTTATTAAGTGTACAGTAAGTTTCTTTCACGTATATGAATTTCATAGCTTCTGTATACTAAAATTCATATATTTGTTTACTATATTTAGCTGCACAAGCGCGTTTTGATTTACGCGAGTTGGGCAACGTGGCTAGTGGAATTTGTTTCAGTTCATCGCAATGCTAAAAGGTTTGGCTTCTTTCTGCGAGGATATGCAAAATGTTCTCTTTAAAAGGTATGTTAAATTTATTAACGTAAATGTAGCTTAACTATATGATCATTTAAAAATTAAAACTTTGTTCTTCAATTTCATTTTTCATCTCATCATGTTTGCAGATGATGAAGACGGAACCCACGCGAAACGAAACGTATATACGGACTTTAGTATATGCGTATACTAAATTTCGTATACATGTATACTGAATTTAGTATACGCGTGTGCTAAATTTCATGTACGTGCATACTAAATTCAGTATATGTATATACTAAATTTACTGTACGCTGGTATACTAAATTAAATTTCATGTTGTGCATTATTGCTTTCATTACATGTATACTAAATCTAGTACAGTTTTTTTTCAACAGTGTATAAAATAGCGATTCGGTTTGCCGTAGAAACTATGTTCAGTGCCTAATCTACACGTGTGTACACTTTTAAGTCGATATTCGCAACAGTGTGGTCAGTTTCGACCCTCAAGTGTACAAATTTGAATTTTATATAGTAGATGATTCAATAATTCAATTATAGTAGATAATTTAAACTATCAAAGTGAAAAATCACCATATTCCCCTGTTATGAGATCATTTTGGGTGGCACTTTAGAATTGAAAAAATTTTAAGTTTCAGCCCACAAAAATTTTTATCATGTTAATTTTTTCTTACCAAAATTAGGTCGAGGTTTTCCAGATCTTGGTCCAAGCTTCATCCGAATAAAACTGGAGAATGGCTTTTCTTATTATGGAAGCATCAGTTTTTCTCGATCTGCCAATGATGTACCCTCCTGGCTACCCCCTAACCGACCTTCCAATACGTTTTTCTTTTTTATACGGACAAAATGAAGTTTCTATCATCAGAAGACTATGATTCTTAGTGAACATTTAGGTCCCTTTCAAGTCCATACTGCGGCTGGTCGAATAGCCGCTTATATGAGTGTAGCACATGACGAATATTATAAAACAAGATTGCATTTAATTGGTTATCTTCAATGAAAATATTTGGAATATCACGTTTTTAATAACATTTTATACACTATAGGCAAGAACAATGAATAAAATTGGAAAAAGTAAAGAGTCACATTAAAAGCTCAGTTTAAGGTCCAAAAGCTCAGCTTAAGGTCCAAAAGAATATTTCCAAATCACAAGTTCCTATCCAAGGGATGTGTCGACAAACCGGTTTGTTTTCTGACCAAAAAAGATGAATCTAATAAAAAATTTAAATTTTCAACAAAATAATCAAACCTTAGACAGGATAGTCGAATTTTCTAGCAAGTAGCTGAATTTTTAACCAAGATGATTAATTTTCTACCCAAAGACGAATCTTCAAGAGAATACATGTATTTTCTAGCAAGCAGATTTTCAACTGATAAAGCATAAATCTTGATCCAAAAATTGAATAGAATAACTTTTTATAAAAAAGCTTAACAAGAAAAAAAAATTTCCAACCAACTGGTTGAATTTTCTAATAAATAGTTTAATTTTCTACCAAAATAATTGAATTTTCAAACAAAAAAGATGACTCTAACAAAATAGTTGAATACTCAACAAAATAATTTAACGTTCAACAAAATAATTTAATTTTCAACCAAATAGTTGAATTTGCAACTAAAAGAATATAATTCAAGTGTGTGATGTTAAAAACATCAATTACTAAAAAAAAAAATTTCAATCAGTTGAATTCAACGAAATAGACTCATTTTTAACAAAGTAGTTGGAATCTCAACCAAATGAATGAACTTTCAATCAGAACTTAATCTCCAATCAAGAAAAATGAATTTTCAACGAAATCGTTCAATTTTTAACAAACAAACAATAATTTCAACAAAAAATAGAATCGTTCAATTTTCAGTTTAAAAAACTAATTTTCAACAAAAGCCGAAAAGTTACTAATTTTTTCAATTTATCTTCAACTCAAAATGAAGAATTGAAAAAAAAGTTGAATCCTACATCAAAATGATGAATTTTGAACAAAATACATGGATTCTCAACCCAATAGTTGAATTTTCAACTTACAATGGATACATTTTGAACGAAACATGAAATGATTCTATTTTTATATGAATAAAAAACAACAAATTTTCCACAAAATAGTTCAATTTTATACTAAAATAGTTTTATTTTTAACCGAAAATATGAATTCATTTTCAACAAAAAAAAGGAAAATTTTTAACCAAACAGGCAAATTTTTGTACAAAAAGATTAATTTTTTTATGAAAATCAATTTTCTACCAAAAAGGTGAATTTTTAACAAAATACCTGATTTTTCAACCAAATAGATGAATTTTTAACTAATGAGATTATTTTTCTTCTAAAAGAGAAGAATTGTCAACAAAATATACATTTTAAACGTAAAATTAGAATAGTTAAATTTTGAGTTAAAAAAAATCAAACCAAATAAAATAATTTTTAAAATAACAAAAACATTTTTAACCAAACAGATTAATTTTTAAAGAAAAAGATTGATTTTTCTTTCAGAAGAATAAATTTCTACCAAAAAAGGCGAATTTTTAACCAAATAAATGAATTTTCAACGAATGAAATTATTTGCTTACTAAGGAAGAATTTTTAGCTAGAAACGATACATTTTGAACCCAAAATGAAAATATTTAAATTTTGAGCTTGATATAAATAAATTTTGAACCGAATTAAATAACTTTTCAGCAGAATGATTACATTTTCAACCAAACAGATGAATTTTTAACCAAATGGATGAATTTTCCTTTAAGAAGATTAATTTTCTTCCAGAAAAGAAGGAATTTTCATCAAAATAATTAAATTTTCAACGAAAGAGATGAATTTTCAACTAGAGAAATATAAATTTTCAACCAGAAATTGAGTTTTAATAGTTTCAACCAAAAACATTAATTTTTCAACCAAAAAGATTAATTTTCAACCAAAAAAGAAGGAATTTTCATGAAAATAATCAAACTTACAACGAAAGAGATAAATTTTCAAACAGAAATGGAATTTTTATAGTTTCAATCAAAAACATTAATTTTAAACCAAAAAAATTTATTTTTAATCAAAAAAGAAGGAATTTTTATAAAAATAATTAAATTTTCAACTAGAGAGATAAATTTGTAATTAAAATTATGAATCTTCAACCGAAAAAATTAATTTTTAACCAAGAAGTTCAACTTTAAAGCGAATAGTTGAATTTTCAACCAAAAAATAATTTAATTTTCAACAAAATTGTTTAAATTTCAACAAAAAAGCTTAATTTTTAACTAAAAAAGAAAAATTTCAAACAAAAAAAGGAATAATTAAATTTTCAACCAAAGAGATGAATTTTTAATCAAAATTATGAATCTTTAACGATTTCAAATATTTAGCAAAGATTTTTGGAGAATTGGAAATATTTTTGAAAAATTTGGAAATATTTGGCAAAATATTAAAATATTTGAGAAGTTGTTGAAGTCTTCGAAATCTAGCTGAAATCCAAATATTTTGCAAAGATTTCACAAAAATTTCAAATATTTGGCAAAGATTTCAGATAGATTTTGAAGATTTGACAAAGAAAGAAAGATAGATAGATTTTGAAGATTTCACAAAGATTTCAAATATTTTGCGAAGATTTTTAGATAATTCACAAAAATTTCATAAAGATTTTACAAAGTTTTCACAAAGATTTCAATGATTTCACAAAGCTTTCAAATATTTCGCAAAGATTTTTAGAAAATTCACAAATATTTCACAAATATTTTACAAAGATTTCACGAAGATTTCAATGATTTCTTAAAGATTTCACAAAGATTTTAATAATTTCACAAATGTTTCCGAATATTTCAATAATATTTCAAGTATTTCGTAAAGATTGTTAAAGAATTTCTAAAGATTTCACGGAGATTTAAAAGATTTCAATGATTTCCGAAAGATTTCACAAAGGTTCAAATAATTTGACAAAAATTTCAGAAGATTTTGAAGATTTGACAGATATTTCAAATTTTTCGCGAATATTTTTAGAGAATTCACAAAGATTTCACAAAGATTTTACAAAGTTTTCACAAAGATTTCAATGATTTTCCAAAGATTTCAAATATTTCGCAAAGTTTTTAATAATTTTACAAATATTTCAAATATTTCGCCAATTTTTTTAAAGAATTCACAAAGATTTCACAAAGACTTTATAAAGATTGCACAACAATTTCACAAAGATTTCAATGATTTCTCAAAGATTTTAATAATTTCACAAATGTTTCCGAATATTTCAATAATATTTCAAATATTTCGTAAAGATTTTGAAAGAATTTCCAAAGATTTCACGGAGATTTAAGAGATTTAAATGACTTCCGAAAGATTTCACAAAGGTTAAAATAATTTAACAAATATTTTGCAAAGGTTTCACCAAAATTTCAAATATTTCGCAAAGATTTCAGAAGATTTGACAAAGATTTGAAATTTTTCGCGAAGATTTTTAGAGAATTCGCAAAGATTTCACAGAGATTTTACAAAGTTTTCACAAAGATTTCAATGATTTCCCAAAGATTTCAAATGATTTATATTTTTGGTTGAAACTGCATGTGCTTTGTTCAAAATTGATCTTTTTGGTAGAAAATTCAACTTTTTGATTAGAAATTTATGTATTTTGTTGAAAATGTATATTTTTTGATAAAAAATTAGTCGTTTTAGTTGAAAATTCAGCTATTTTGATAAAAATGTATGTATTTTGTTGAGAATTCGTCTTTTTTAGTAGAAAATTAATTTTCTTGGTGATAGATTTATCATTTTGGTTGAAAATTTAACTGCTTTCTGGAAAATGTGTCTTTTTTTGTTTGAAAATTCAACATTTTGGATGACATTCTTTTTCATTATTGACTGAAAAATTCTTTCTGGTTGAGGATTCAACTATTTTGTTGAAAATTCGTCTTGATGGTAGAAAATTAATTTTCTTGGTAGAAAATGAAACTGTTTGGTTCAGAAATTTATGGATTTCGTTGAAAATTTATATTTTTGGGTAAAAAATCAGACTTTTTAGTTGAAAATTCAACTATTTTGTTAAAAATTTATGTAATTTGTTGAGAATTCGTATTTTTAGTAAAAAATTCATGTGATTGGTTGAAAATTCGTCTTATTGGTAGAAAATTATTTTTCGTTTTTTTTTTTTATCAAAAATTCGTCTTTTTTGGTAGAAAATTAATCCTAGTTGAAAGTTCAACCACTTCGTTAAAAATTTATGTAGTTTTTTGAGAATTAGTCTTTGGTAGAAAATTCAACTGTTTGATTAGAAATTTATGTATTTTGTTAAAAATTTATATTTTTTGGTAAAAAATTAGTATTATTAGTAGAAAATTCAACTATTTCGTTAAAAATTTATGTATTTTGTTGAGAATTCATCTTTTTAGTAGAAAATTAATTTTCTTGGTTAAAGATTTATCATTTTGGTT
The DNA here is from genome assembly GCA_011634705.1 of Andricus grossulariae. Taxonomy (NCBI): domain Eukaryota; kingdom Metazoa; phylum Arthropoda; class Insecta; order Hymenoptera; family Cynipidae; genus Andricus; species Andricus grossulariae. The sequence goes on along the minus strand of JAABKJ010075445.1, from coordinate 204,745,437 downwards.
AAAAATTTAACTGTTTTATGGAAAATCTGTCTTTTTTGTTTGAAAATTCAAATTTTGAATGACATTCTCTTTCATTATTGACTGAAAAATTCTTTTTGGTTGAGGATACAACTATTTTGTTGAAAATTTCGTCAGAAATTTATTTTGTTGAAAATTTATAATTTAGGGTAAAAAATTAGTCTTTTTAGTTGAAAATTTAACTATTTTGTTACAAATTTATGTAACTTGTTGAGAATTCGTATTTTTTAGTAGAAAATGCATGTGATTGGTTGAAAATTCGTCTTATTTTTTAATCTTCTAACTTCAAGAAATTTCAAATGTAAATGATCAAAATTACAGAATTTTATTTTAAAAAGTCAAAACCTGCATAATTTTTCACTGTTTTTTTCTAAAAGTTGAAAATTCCTCAATTTCAAAAAAGTACAATTTAAATTTCTGCAATATTAAAGAGTTACAATAAAAAAATGTTGTATTTTGTAAATTCTTGCACTTTGAAACTATATAAATAAAAATTATTCAATTTTCAAGATTTATATGTTAAAAGTATGCCATTTTAAACTTTTTTCTTTAATAGTTCAATTTTGAAGATTTACAAGCGGAAAATGTGTAATTTTCAAAATACGTGAATAAAATTTTTCGAATTTTTATGATTTTAGGAATGAGACGACAAATGAAAGATTCTTAAATTTTGATAGTTCAAAAAATAAAAATTCAGTTTTCAATTCCAAATCTTTCCAATTGAGGCAATTTCAAATGTAAATCATCAAAATTACAGAAATTTTAATTTTAAATGTCAAAACTTGCATAATTTTCAATGTATATATTTTGAACTAAAAAATCATCAACTTTGAGCAATTTTGAAGATTTAAATTTGACAATTTTTGTATTTTGAAAATTCTTGCATTTTGAGCATATATAATTGAAAATTATTCAGTTTTTATAATTTATCTTTCAAAAGTATGCAATTCTTCACGTTTTTTTCAAATATTTCAATTTTGAAGAGTAACAAGTAAAAACTGTGTAATTTTAAAAATACGTAAATAAGAATTCTTAAATTCAGATGATTTTGAAAAGGAAAAGACAAGCTTTCAATTCAACATCTTCCAAGTTGAAGAAATTTCAAATGCCAATAGAAAATTATTGAATTTTGAAATATAGAATTGAAAATAATTCAATTTTGTAAGATTTGTGTTTTTCAGGCATGTGATTTTGAATGTCTTTTTGCTAATATTTCAATTTTGAAGATATACGACTGAAATTTCTGCAATTTTAAAGATATATAAATAAAAAAAATGTATTTCGCTGATTTTGAAAATGAAAATATAGAATTTGAAATTATTATATTTTCAAGATTTATATTTTAAAGCGATGTAATTTTAAAAGTTTGTTTTCAAATACTTTAATTTGAATCTATATATATGTATATATATTATATGAGTATAATAGAAAATGATGCAATTTTTTCAGAAATTAACCAATTAACAGATAAACGTTAATAATATGAATGTTTCAATTCGCCTATGAAGAAAGAAGAGTCTGTGAATATTTAGCAATTTTTTATTCGTCGTTTAAAATAAATAATTATTAATCAAATATTCAAAAGTAAACAATTTTAAACTGAATTATTTGGAATAGCGAATCGCTAAAATTTCACAGTGACTGATTCAAACTTTGAAAGTAACGATTTAAATGTTTGGTTTTTGAAATGTTTCATTTGTAACTTAATCTGCTGAATTTTGATGCATAAATGACAAGCAATCCATTATTATTATTTTTTTGAAAATTTTTCAGCTTCAATTTTGAATTTCAAAAAAGTTGTACTTTGAGTGCAACTAATTTTTCCTGGATCTAGACTGTCAGCCAATAGAAAAGTCAATTTTTTTTGTTAAAAATTTATTTTTGTATGTTGAACATTTAAATATTTGGTCAAAAACTAAACTATCTTGTCCCAAATACGTTTCTTCTGATGTAAAGATCGACTATTTGGTTGTAAAGACAACTGTTTGTTTCGAAATTAATTTTTTTCAAATCGAACTATATAGATTAAAATAAATTTACGTTAAAAATAAACTTCTTGTTGAAAACTTAACGTTTCAGGTCAATAATTCAACCGTCTTTTAAAAAATTTTCCTTCTTTGTTTGGAAATTGAACTATCTGGTTTGAAATGCAACTGTTTTTCGTTGAAGTTTGATTTTTCTTTTTAAAAATTCAACTACTTGCTTAAAAATTCATATGTTTTCTTAAATATTCGAATCTTTTGATTGAAACGTCAAATATTTGTTTGCGAATGCAACTGTTTATTTATAAATATTTTTTGTTGAACTAACATCTCGCCTGGAAATCCATCTTTCTTGGTTTCATAAAGAATTGAATGTAGTATCAATATTAATATTATTGGAAAGAATTGATTCCCCGATTATTTTCCCCTTTCCGTAAAATATCGTCTTGATGCTTTTGAGAGCACTTTTGGCCTGTGATTTTTGAAGAAATCTATGCAGCATTTTCCAACAGATTAATTTCAATGGAATACAACTTTTTATTAGCCCGACTCTCCTGTCTTTTATCATTTTCTCCGAAGACGACAAGCGATTCGACGTTCTTTGATGAACGTGATTCCAGTTAGTGGCAAGCTTTGGTTTTTCTTCCCAGTACATCTGGCAATGTACTGAGAAGAAGCAGTTAAGAAAAAACTTAATTTTTGCATAAGTTTAAAAAAGTGTAAAGCCTTCAGAATGCTACATGCTTTTTAATTATGAGACGCTTTTTTAAATGCTACTCTTATCTTATTCATCATAAACATCAAATTTTCAATAATTTTAACGAAAATATAATTAATAGCCTTATAAAATGTTTTTTGTTTTGAAATCCTTGAAAATATAAAAATTAGTTATTTTGTTATACTATTATCTGAATAGATACTTTACACTTTCTTAATAGAATCCAATAAGAAAATCCAATTATTTTTCTTTAAAAGTTAACTATTGTTAATTTAAAAGTCTGCTATTATATTTTTGGTTCAACGTTCTACTCCTGGGTTGCCAATTCACATATTTTATTAGAAATTTGTTGGTTTTTTGGCTGAACTACAATTTTTTTATTCGCAACTTAAACTTATATAGTTTTTGTAGCAAATTGATATTTTTTTTAAATAAACAATGCCGTCAGAAATTTATATTTTTTTGTTTTCAATTTGTGTTTTTCATTAAAATATTTCTCTTATCGTTTCAAAATGCAACTGCTTGGTTAAAAATTGAATCACTTTGTTAAAAATTCAGTTTTTCAATTAAAAATCCATCCCTTTGGTTAAAAAATTAACTACTTTGTTGAAAATTAGTTTTTTAGTCTGAAATTAATTTTTTTTAATTGAAAATTAGACTATTTTATTACTGGTTAAAATTGATAGATTTTGATTAAAAAGTTTGTTTATTTTGCTTTAAGTTCTTCTTTTTTGATAGAAACTTATTTTTTTGTTGTTGAAAATTCATCTACATTGTTAAACCTTTATTTTGTTAGTTGAAGGCTAAAATATTTTGTCAAAAATTCATTCTTTTTTGGTTGAAAAATACGTTTTTTTTAACTTGAAAATTTTTCATTATATATATTTATTATATTATATTTATTTTCACCTTTTCATTATAGGTAAAAAATTTACCGTTTTTATCTAAAAACCCAACAATTTAAGTAAAAATTTATGTATTTTATTGTAAATTTGTCTTCTTGGTAGACTGTTAATTTTATCAGTTGAAGATTCTTTTCTTTATTTCAAAATTTAACAATTTCATTGATAGATATATTTAATTGTTTTGCTGTCAATTCGAACTAAACTGTGAATTAAAACACTCAAGATGAGCTTAACAATCCATACGTATGAATTGATATGTTTCAATTCTTTTCAATTGAACACTTTTTAATTAAATGCCGTTAAACTGCAAAATTTTTAATTCTAAATTCAGAAATATCAAAAGATTTATTCAAACTAAACTCTTTTTGAATTAGAATTAAATTATTTTTATAAAAAATCGCTTCAAATTAATTAATAGTTGTTTAAAGTTTAAAAGCGCTCTGAAATTTTACTGATTCAAGGCTTTCTATTTCCTACAATTCACTTTCAGTTTCAAGCTGTTCAGTCTTGAATATTTAATTTATAATTCCTCATTCCAAATGAGCAGATGAATGTTACTAAATACTAAAACGTTCTTTGTTTTTTTTTTGTAAATTTAATACTGTCCGATTCAATGAGTTGAAAAAAAGAATATTTTAGATTGAAATTGAAAATATTTGATAAAGTTCCAATGAAACGTACTGATTTATTCATCTGCTGAGTTTTTTGATTTCAAATAGAATACTTTTAACGTTACAATTGGTAAATATAATAATTTTGGAGTGTTTCTGAATCGTATTGTAAAATAAACTAGTGTTAAATTTTTAATAATCGAACAACAGTCCAAATTTAAAAACTATGAAGTAATTTATATTTAGAGTTCATCTAGTTAAAACATTTATATAAAAGATTTTGAATTTCCAGCGTTTTGAATTTTTAATTACTTTCGATTTGAAAACTGCATTTAAAAATTCTTTGAATTGAAAATGTAGCCTCGAAAATAAAAACCTAAAATGGAAAATTTGTAATGTCAAATATTTCAGAATTACGCATTGTTAACTGAATGATTTCATATTCAGAAAATTTAATAATTAAAATGAACATTTTGAAAAATGTGTGATCGAACTCATTTTAAATTGCATTACAGCATTCGATATAAAATGTGCTATATTTCAAGTGATTGGATACATTTTTCTTCGTTTGCATTCTTTTAATTTAAATTAATGGTTTAGATGATAATCACGTATAATTACAGTTATAAAATATTTTGAGATTGGGCGATGATTGCCTAAGGAAGATCCTTCCTTGTCTTCTTGAGTCATATCTTCAACCGCGGCACTGTACCTTGTTAATTTTCACCGGTTTTTTACTCTCGTTCCTTATTGTATATATATATAATACTACTTTTTACTGATAATTAGATGTTTACATACATTGTTTAAACAATTCATTATTGTTTCTAGCAATTTTCTCTTAGAATGGAGATAGAAAGTCACGGTTTTTTTTTTAATTTTCCACTTGCTGTCCAATTTTCAATTAAAATTAGGTAAAACTGAATCAATGTTAACAAAAATAAATATCTGAACAATTCATTATTATAGTTAGTAATATTCTCTTAGAATAATCCTTTCAATAATTTTAATAAAATTCAATTTTAATAATGCTAGAAATTTGCGTTTTTTAAATTTTCAACTATTTTTCTACTATTCACTTGAATTCAATTAATAATAATTAATTCAAATGAGAAAAAATAATTATCTATTAAAATTGTTATTGTTTTTAAACACTTTTTACTCAGTAAAGTGACAAAGAATTCAAGTTACTAAACATAGTTGTTTAAACAATTTTTTATTTTTCATAAGTATCTTCTCTTAGATAATTACTAGAGAGCTGCGGGTTTTTTTTTAATTTCAATCTTTTTGGCCACTTTTCACTTAGAGCGAGGTAATGATTAGTGCAATTTATAAAACATAATTATTTAAATATGTTATTACTGTTTTTAACTATATTCTCTCAGGGTAATGCTAGAAAGTTGCGATATTCACAATAAAAAAAGAAATTGTTGAAAAAAATGGTTCTGTTAATTTTTTATTTATTATTTGTCATATCCAGAAAGGCAAAGCAAAGTTGCACATTTTAGAAAAAACCGCAACTATCTGGCATTGTTATAGATATAGATAGTTTTAAACAATGATTATTTGTTTAAACAATTATCTTTGCTTAATTTAAATGATTATTAAGTAACTTCAAGTTGAAAAAATATAATAATAAATTGTTTGAACAAGTATTTCTGTAACTTGATTTAATTTTTAAATAAATAATAACCTTGATCAACTAACAAATTTTATAAATATATAAACCAGTACCCAAAAAATTACCGCTATCAGCAATAATATTTATAAATAATATCATACAAAAAAATTTCCGAAGATTTTCAGAATTGACCAGAAAGATTCTAGAAGATTTTAGGGATTTTTTTTAATGGTGCAGATTTTTTTGTAAATTTAAAAAAAATTCGAGTCAACTTAACAGATATTCAGGAATTTTTAAGTTTTAATGAGATTAAAAAATTTTACATTTTCTTTGAATTTTCTTATTTTTTGTTCACTTAGCCAATTATGAAATAATGTAATTTTTTATTTGAGGTGTTAAACAATTTTTAATACAAAATACTAATTTCGAATAACTTTATTTTTCAAGTTTAATAATTTATTTGTTTTGAACAGGAAACCCTGAAATTGTGACAGATTTTTTTCGAGAGCGTGCCTTATTTTTAAAATTGTAATAGAAAATTGAATAACAATGATTCTGTATTTCTAAAAGTAGATTTATTTTACTGTATTTTACTATTTTGTAAAAATTCTTTTTTTTTGTTTTGTTTGAAATTAATTTTTTGATCTGAAACTTTAAATATTTGCTTCAAAATTCATTCTTTCTGGTAGAACATTTTACATTTTCTTTGGATTTGCTTATTTTCTTACTTAGTCAATTATGAAATAATGTAGTTTTACGATTTTACGTGTAAAAAAATCTTTAATACAAAATGCCAAATTCGAATAACTTTATTTTATTCAAGTTTAATCATTTTTTTATCAGGAAAACCTAAAATTAGCAGGAAATTTTTTCGAGAGCGTTCTTGATTTTTTTTAGATACTGAAATAAAATTGAATAACAATAATTCTTCATTTCTAAAAGAAGATGATTCTTTTTTGTAATTAATTTTTTTTATCTGAAACTTTAAGTATTTGATTGAAAATTCATGTATACTTTGTTGAAAATTCATTCTTTTTGTTCAAACATTTCACACTTTCTTTGAATTTTCTTATTTTTTTTACTTAGACAATTATGAAATGAGGTAGTTTTTTGATTAGATAGGTAAATCCGTCTTTAATACAAAATACTAATTTCGAATAACTTTATTTTATTCAAGTTCAATCTTTTTTTTTTAACAGGAAAACCTAAAGGTGGTAGGAAATTTTTTCCAGAGCGTGCCTGAATTTTTTTTAATTTGTAATATAAAATTGAATAACAGTGATTCTTCATTTGTAAAAGTATATTTATTTTACTCTATTTAACTATTTTGTAGACATTCTTTTTATTTAATTTGAAAATTTTAATTTGAAAAAATAAATTTGAAAAAGTTTGAAAATTCATTCTTTTTGGTAGAACATTTTACATTTTCTTTGAATTTTCTTATTTTTTGTTCACTTAGCCAATTATGAAATAATGTAATTTTTTATTTGAGGTACAATAATTTAAAACAATTTCAGTGTAAAAAACATTTTTTTACTCTAAAGGGTCAAAATTTTGAAATTGTTTACCTGATTTCTTTATAAAAGTTTTAATTTTTATATGTTCTAAAATATTATTGAATGTATATCATTGTTTGAACATTTGAAGCAATTCGGACGATTAAGGGAAATCCAAAATTAAAAAAATCTCAAATTTAAATAATTCCTTTTATATTGATACGAAGCAGTTTTGTCAAATACAACTTTTTCAATCGATAATCACATAATTTGAGAAAAGAAAATTTTTATGAAGTTATGAGTATTTGAAAATATAAAAAATATAAAAAGATCAGATAATGAAAGTGTTTGATTAAATTCGAATTTATCTTCCCGGCTGAATTTTGATAACATGAAAAGTATATATTATAGAAAACCCCATTCTTTTATTTTATCCTATATTTGAAATTTTTTTGCCTATATAAAAGAGGTACTCTGTAACTTTTATGCAGGAAAAATCATTTTTGTGGCCACGAACATTTTTTTGTTAGCATTTTGTCGAATCTGTCGTTTTTGTAAGAACAATGCAAAAATTCAATTTTTCAACAAGAAAACAAAGTTAATAAATTTTATGTTAGAGGTGAAATTCTTATTCAATCAGGATGACCAATAGCTGATTTTAGTATTCGAAAAATTCTATCCAGCTCTATTTGGTTTGTTTTTGTATTACATTTTTTTTAGAAATCATGCAGGTATTATTGTGAACAAATTTTTACTTGAATAATCTCAATATTAATAAAAATAAACCATATAAAGTTGTAAAGAATTTAGCAAGGAATAATATCAGTTCTTGATTCTTTGGATTTAATGAGAATTGCAGCTTTTTTTACATCAAAAGTATAAAAACAAAATTCAAGTAATTGTTATTGAATAAACAATTTTAACCAGAGTTATTTTTTTCTTATGCAAGTTTCAGTATAATTGACAATAAATATTAAAGAATTTGGAATAAGAAGATTTAAAAGAATAAAGTTGAAGCTGAAACTTCATAAAAGAGATGATTACAATTTTCAAGTTGTACGATTTTGAATCGAAACATTCGAAATCGAAGAATGTTCAATTTGAAAAAATACAATATAAAATAATTTTTCAACTTGAACCATTCGTAAAGAAATGAAATAAAAAATAAATAAAAGGCGGTATATCATCTGAAGTACCTGTATCGAATTTCAAGACTTAACTTTTCGGTTAATCATTGCCAAAACTTTTTCCTCCATGAAGACCAGATAAGGTGGACCCTCGCCGCACATAATGCCATAATGGACACTACTACACCCCTATTCGATTTAGACAGCAAAAGTCGAAACTTGCTACTTCAGTTGATCCCATTTTAGTAACGATTCTGACAAAAATATTTTTCAGGATTAAAATTGATTTCAGAATTAACATGATGCAGTTAAATACCTTAATGAATAAATTTAAAAAAAAATTTCTGGCTTTTGACCTTGAGGTCGATTTTCAAGGTCAAAAATATTTTTCAAAATGGAAACCCCAGTTTTTGTCTACAGACTTGAATAGAGTGGAAAATTTTACGTCAAAAATTTTCTATGGAAATCTTGTTTTTGTGACCTTGGAGAGGTCAAAAATCAAAGTCAAATGTCCAAAAAACGATGAGATGCAACTTATCTTGTACTTGTTAAAGGCGCCTTCAACTTTGAGATTGCTCAGAAAACCAGTAAATTAAAAAAACAGCTTTTAGGCGCTTTTTAAATAATTGACCTTGATATGACGTTCTACTGGTCAAAATGAAAGATTTTGAAATACAGATTTCCACGTACAATTTCCTGTTCTTTACAAGTACGCAGTCTAAAATAGGGATATCTACTTTATAAAAATCGTCTTGACCTTTAAATGACCTTGAAAATTGACCTGAGGGTCGAGACTAATAAGGTGGTCAAGGTGCTTCACACTTTTACATTTTATCGACTTTTTTGAAGCATCTTAAACGTTTTCTTCACTCAGAAAACCACGTAAATCCAGAAAAAGGGCATCCGCTCTGTTCGAATCTACAGTCAAAAATAGGGGTTTCCATTTTAAGAAATTGTCACCACCTTGAAATGACCTTGAAAATTGACCTCAAGGTAAAAAAATGGTACAGTTAAATGGTCCATTTTTCGTTAAAAATTTTTCTTTTCAGTTGTAAATTTAATAATTCCGTTTAAAATTAAACTATTTTGTTGAAAAATCAACTTTTTATATGAAAATTTCATTTTTCCATTTTTTGTTAAAAATTTATTTTTTTTACTTGAAAATTCATTTCTGTCGTTAATAATTCAAATATTCAAATCTTTGAACCAGGGTAAGAAAAAAATAAAAAAACGGATTTTTAACAAAATAGTAACTTTTCAACCTAAAAGATGAATTTTCAACCAAGAAAATTAATTTTCAACCAAAAAATGAATTTTCAGAAAATTAGTTAAATTCTCAACCTAAAAGATGAAATTTCAACCAGAAAAATTAATTTTCTACCGAAAAATAAAAAACGAATTTTCATAAAAATAATTAAATTTTCAACCTAAAAGATGAAATTTCAAACAGGAAAATTAACTTTCTACCAAAAAATGCATTTTGAACAAAATAGTTAAATTTTCAACCTAAAAGATGATTTTTCAACCAGGAAAATTAAATTTCAATCAATACAATTAATTTTTACAGAAACAACGAATTTTTAACAAAAAAAAATTAACTTTTCAACCTAAAAGATGATTTTTGAACCAATAAAATTACTTTAAAAAAAATGAATTTTCAACAAAATAGTTAAATTTTCAACCTAAAAGATGAATTATCAAGCGGGAAAATTAATGTAAGTGTCAAAAAGACTAATTTTCAACAAAATATTTAAGTTTTCAACCAAGAAAAAAATTTTCTAACAAAAAAAATGAATTTTTAATTTAAAAAAATGAAATTTCAACCAGGAAAAACAATTTTCAACATATAAAATTAATTTTCAACCCATAAATATAATTTTCAACACAGAAAATTTATTTTTTAACAAAAATACGAATTTTCAACAAAATAGTTAAGTTTTCAACCTAAAAGATGATTTTTCAATCAGGACAATTAATTTTCTACAAAAAAAAATGAATTTTCAACTAGGAAAATTAACCTTCTACCAAAAAATGCATTTTTAACAAAATAGGTGAATTTTCAACCTAAAAGATGAATTTTCAAACAAACAAAAAATTTTAATGACAAAGAGACTAATTTTTAACAAAATAACTTACTTTTCAAGGTGAAAATGAATTTTGAACCAGGAGAACTAATTTTCAACCCATGAAATTAATGTTCAACAAAAAAAACGAATTTTTAACAAAATAGTTACATTTTCAACCTAAAAAATAAATTTTCAACCAGAAAAATTAATTTTCAACCAACAAAATTAATTTTCAACCAATAACATTAATTTTCAACAAAAAAAACGGATTTTTAACAAAATAGTAACTTTTCAACCTAAAAGATGAATTTTCAACCAAGAAAATTAATTTTCAAAACTGTTTGGTTGAAAAATAATATTTTTGGTTAAAAATTCAGCTATTGAAAATTAAACTATTTGGTAGAAAATTATCTTTTTTTTTCGAAAAAATCATATTTTCGGGTTGAAAATTCAACCTTTTTATTTAAAAAATCGTACTTTTGGACTGATAATTTATATCTTATGGTAGAAAAGTCATCTCTCTTGGTTGAAAATGCATTTTTCTTGATTAAAAATTAATATTTTTCTCTGAAAATTTAACTATTCAATTTATGGTTGAAGAATCATTTTGCTTATTTGAAAAATCGACTGTTTGGTGGGAAATTCATATTTTTGTTTAAAAATTCAGCTATTTGGTTGAAATCTAAACTATTTTAATGAAAATTGAACTATTTGGTAGAAAATTATTTTTTTTGCCGAAAAATAATATTTTGGGTTGAAATATCAACTGTTTCGTACATAATTCGTATTTTTGGCTTCAAAATTCAAAAATTGTATTTAAAATTGATGCATTTTGTTGGAAAATCGTTTTTTGGTAGAAAATCCATCTTTTATGGTAGAAAAGTATTTTTTTTTTGTCAAAAATTCAACTGTTTTCTTAAAAAATCGTACTTTTGGAATGATAATTTATCTTTTATAGAAAAGTCAGCTTTCATTGTTGAAAATGCATCTTTTTTTGTTAAAAAGAAATTTTTTTATCTTAAAATTTAACTATTTGTATTTTTGATTGAAAAAGTATCTTGTTTATTTGAAAAAACAACTGTTTGGTTGTAAATTCATATTTTTGTTTAAAAATTCAGCTATTTGGTTGAAATCCAAACTATTTTAATTAAAATTGAACTATTTGGTAGAAAATTATCTTTTTTGCCGAAAAAGTGATCTTTTTTTGTCAAAAATTCAACTGTTCATTTAAAAAATCGTACTTTTGGAATGATAATTGAACTTTTATGGTTGAAAATGCATTTTTCTTAATTAAAAATTAATTTTTTTATCTGAAAATTTAACTATTCAATTTTTGGTTGAAGAATGATTTTGCTTATTTGAAAAATCAACTGTTTGGTTGAAAAATAATATTTTTGGTTTAAAATTCAGCTATTTGGTTGAAATCTAATCTATTTCTAATGAAAATTGAACTATTTGGTATAAAATTATCTTTTTGCCGAAAAAGCATCGTTTTTGTAAAAAATTCAACTGCATTAATTAAACAGTCAAAATGAATTTTTTTGAAAAAAAAATCAGACGTTTTAGCGGTGTACAGTAGGGTGATCGAAAAATGCTTTGGAAATTTTTTTCTCGAATTTTTATGCATTTCCCCCAGAAATTTGTTCGAATACACACCAAAAAAATCCATTTAATTGGTTTTGAAAAAAATTATATGCAGAGGTGGCACAAGCCTCATGAAGTTTAACACGTATTTCTCATAAAATATTCCTTTTCAAATTTCACACCTATAAGTCTTTTTTATAGGGTCCCAAAAAAACCCCATAAGTGAAAAATATAGGTTTTGCGAGTCATTGGCGCTAATTATGATATTTTGCGGTTTTTCCTTGAGGCCAATTGTTTATAATACATACAAAACTACTTTATACAATAATTATATGGTCAAGTAAATTGTTTACACAATATATTATTGTTTTTAGCACTTTTCTCTTTGAATAAAGATAGAAAGTCGCAGTATTTTTTTTTAATTTTCCACTTTTTCTCCAATTTTTAATTAGAGTTAGGTCATGGTTAATTATTGTTAACAAATATAATTGTTCAAAAAATTAATTATCATTGTGAATAATATTCTCTTCGAATAATGCTAGAAATTGTTTTTTTTTTTAAATTTTCAATGGTTAGTCCACTTTTCACTTGATGTGAGTTAATATTCAATTAAATTTAGCCAAAATAATTGCTTAAACTAATTATTATTGTTTATAGCTATCTTCTTCTATGCTATTACTAGATAGTTGCGTTTTCTTGTGAAATGTGTAACTTTTTGTCCACTTTTCAATTAGAATGAAGTAATTATTAATTCAAGTTAACAAAAATAATTGTTTTAAAACAATTTATTATTATTGTTAATAATATTTTCTTTGCTTAGTAGTAGAAAGCTACATTTTTTCCTGTAAGTTTGAACTATTTGCCTATTTTCCACTTGGAGTGCCTTAATAATTAATTAAATTTAGCAAAAGCAATTATTCCACAAATTATTATTGTTAATTATTTGTTCATTATTTTTTGTAACCATCTCCACTTAGACAAGTGCTAGAATGTTGCGTTTTTTTCTGAAATGTTTACCTTTGCTTTGTCTTTTTAGTCATGACCAAATAATAAATAAACATTTGAGAGAATCATATTTTAAACTATGTTTTCATTTTTGTGAATTTGGACACTCTTCCTCTGGAGCATGCAACCTTTGCCTTTGGCAAAAGTTACGAAAGAGTGATATATCTGAAGCGTCCTGATTTAGCTGATAAGTATCTCCATACACTTTCTCCCAGAAGACTTGAATCTCTTCTCGGCTAGGCGGATTCTTAACGGCACGTGATGTTTCAATGGACAGGCGGGAAGGATGATATGAAAAGGTGGAATTTCCCTGAATCCATTTTACTCGCCCTTCGAAGCGCTGTTTTGCTGTTGAAAGAGATCTTATTTTTTGCGTCCAGTGCTGCTTGATGGTCAACAGTATACACTTGTTCAGCGTGTGGTTTGCTTTCCTCAAGTTTCGAGCAAGTGCCCTAACTTTTGGAGTGAATCTTTTATTTGATGTTACTTAGATAATCACGCACTGAATATTTGATGCATGCCATCTCGCCGTTTCAATTTTAAAGTGAAGCTGTGCAATACGCTCGCAAGTCTTACTGAGGCGTACTGAACTATCGTCACTTCTATTGTCGCTAAGCAAGGACACCGCCTTCGCGTAAACTACACAGTTCAGATTCCAGAGATTCACATCTTCGGGGAGCAAATCGGGGAGAGCATTAACATTAGCTTCAGATAATTTGTCCATCCTGAGAAGGACTTATTGGTGGATATATATCTTGCTTTTCATGCTGGAATTATCGGCTATCTGTGAAGGTGGTCTTGCTGGAACGGGTGGTATGTTCGCTGGAAAATGTTGCTCTTCTTCTTACCGATAAAGAGCTTCATATCCGTGTCTGCGCAAAAAGGATACCTGATCACTTAAATCTATGTTCTCGGGTTTGTCCGGGGCCATCGCCTGGTCGTTGCCTTGGTTCGGTCCTATTGCCACTCCTAACTGAACCATGGCCTTCATTCGAGAGAGGCCTATTGTGGGTGGCACTGCTCGATACTGGTGATGTATTCGCATAATTCGTTGCGTTGGGGAGTTAGCCCAATGCAACGTGGCTGACTGCCAGAGCCGTAACTCTTGGGCGATGTGGTCGCCACTATTATTATTATTATTATTATTATTATTATTATTATACCATTAAGCCACTTCCCTTTCGGGATAGGCGTAAATTGCTCGTTTGGAAAGTAGTAGTGTGTGGATGGGTATATACGAATAGGGTATAGGGTAGGTAGATATATAGGTGTAAGGTAAATCAGTTCAAATTTTCCCATGAATTCTAAAATTTTTTTTCTATTATCGTGAATCCCTTCAAAATCCTTAAAGAGCTTCAACAATTTTTCTGCAAATTTTCAAAAATGTAAATTTTTCAAAACTCTTGAAATATTTTCAACTTTTAAATAAATTTGGAATCTTTTTAAAATTTCGAAATGTCTTAAACTTACTCGTATTACTTATAAAACTTTGTATTCTTGCTAATTGAAAGAATTTGCTTGAAAATCTCTCCCATTCTTTTTCAAAATTTAAGAAAATGATTCAAAATCTTTTGAAACCTTTGTCAATTTTCTCTTGAAATTTATTTTGAAAATAAAAAACCAGCTTACATTTTCCCAGGAATGTTATGAAATTTTGTTCTTATCGTGAAACCGTTTAAAATTTTTAAAAAGCTTCTTCATTTTGGAAATCTTCAAAAATACATTGATTATTATTATTGAATATAAATTAGTTAGATTAGTTTATTTGATTTTAAGGTTATAGAAATATGATTTTAGCAAGATTCTTGAAAAAATTCAAACAGATTTTTGAAGATTTCGGTTATGTCGAAAAAGTATAATTTTTTTATTTCACAGGATTTTGCAAAATTGTAGGAAAATTTCGAGTCAGTTTGAAAGATATATAGGACTTTTGAAAGTTGTAAATACAAAAGTGTTTTAAACTGACTCGAATTATTCTTAAAATTTTGAAAAATCATTGAAAATTACACAAAAAATTACCTTTAATCTTCCAACTCTTTCTCGACATTTGTAGAAATCTTTTGAAATGTTTTGAAATCTGTTTAAATTTTCTTTAAAAATTTATTTTTCAAGATTTTTTCAATTTATTTTTCCTTTAAACCTTTTAAAAAGCTTCGAGATTTTTTTCGAAATCTTCAAGAATTTACTTTTTTTTTTAATTGTTGGAAATACTTTCAAATTTCAAATTTTTTAAACCATTTTCAAAACTTCTTCACCTTCTGAGTGTATTTTAGAATTATTTGAATTATTCCAATTTTTTTTTTAAATTCTGCAAAATTACAAAAATTGTCTTCAAATCTTCCAGATTCTGTTATGAAAATTTTAGAAATCTTTTGAAATATTAAAAAAAATGTTAAACATTCTATTGAAATTAATTTTTCAAAATAAAATATCATTTTAAATTTTTCCATGAATGCAGTGCATTGACGTAGCGTAAAGTGTATTTTCATCGTTATAAAATAAAATAAGTCATTGTTGCTGAATACCTGATTCATTGTATCCTGTGTGAATATGACTCTTAGCGGCAATCGACAATCGATTTAAAGTGAGAACTATAAAATACCTATGGGAATTCCTTTTTATGCAAATACAACCACTCCAAACATTTTTTGTACAATATTGAAACCATTCTATAGAATTTTCGAATTTTGACGTCAAAATCGGAGTCAGCACCCCAAAAACTCCTTGCAACAAGTTTGATACAGATAAGTACAATTTTCAACAATTCAGCCTTCAGATTGGAACCGAAATTTCTAATTTTCAAATTTTTACATCAAATTTGAAGTCTTTGAACCCAAAAATCCCTCATACCAAGTTTCATACAAATATGAAAAAAATGAACCAGCATATTGTATCCACAATTTCAATTTTTAAATTCAAATGCGAAGTGAGCGATCCCAAAAACCCTTTTAACGATGTTTTTTACATATGCAATGATTTCTTGAATTTTTGCCACTTTTGGGGTCTTCTGTCCCACTGCTTCTGCAAATCCGCTGAGTAGACACATTTTTTCTCAAAATATTGCATCCGCAATTTTCACTTACACAATTTTGACATCCATTAGAATTATGCGTCATCAAGAACACACTTTTACCAATTTTCATATAGGTTTCTACATTATTTTGAATTTTGGGTACCATATTGGATCCTCCATTAAAATTTGAAAAATTGACACATCGAATTTGAACTCAGCCACCCTAAAACCCCCCTGATACCAAGCTACGTCCAAATTTATAAACAAAAAAATGTTATTGACTGCCATATTGGATACATCATTTTGAATTGTTGCATTTTAACATACAATTCGAATGCACCGATCATAAAAAAACCCTATACCATTCTTCACACAAATATATTAAAAAAATCTGCTACAGTACACAGTTGGAAATTAACCATCTGGGAACGTACACAGTTGAAAATTATCCATCTGGGAATGTACACAGTTGGACGGGTAACATTTGTGGACGTGTAAATTTAGACGAGTGTGCAGTTAGGAGTGTACCGTATATGCATATAGACGTATATAGATAGACATGATAGGTTCCAGATGGATGTTTAATTTTGAGAGAGTACCATCCATTCACGCTTCAAGGAAAAAAAATCAAGAGAAAGAAAACCTTACTTTTAGAACAGCCTACTCCAGTATGATGACAGCTTTTTGAATTTTCTAAAAACATACAAAATTGAAATTTTGATTGCACAAAAAATAAAAAAATAAAAACAATAATTCCATTTTGCGGTCAAATTATGGAAGATCAGAAAAAAGATGAATTTACAAAAATAATGCACGCAAAAAAGATCTACAAATTTGTTATGAATCACTTTTTGATAGGACACGTAGTTATTGTTTGATTCGTAAAAAACAACATTAAAAACTAAAATATTAGATTCTTGGACAAACGACACAAACTATGAAAAAAATGATTCAACAAAAGTTCCCCATCCACAAAAGAGCTACAAATTTGCCATTGATAATATCTTAATAGGATGCGTAGTTTTTGTTTTAATAATTGAAAATAAAAAAAAATTTTTGGAAAGCGACACAAGATACGAACAAAAATTAATACGCAGACGTTGTTTACCCCAAAAGGATCTACAAATGTATTATTATTAATTTCACGATAGAAGAACTATATTTCTTTCAATCGAGAAAAAAAAATTAAAAAGGAAATTAAAATTTTGGAAAAAACGGCACAAGAGACGAAAAAAAAGGTGATAGGTTTGAAAAAAGGACACAAGCTGCAACAAAATTTTGCTTAACAACATTTTTCACCTAAATTATATCCACGAATTTGCTCGAAACCACTTCACGCTAGGATGCGTATTTTCAGTTAAAATCGTAAAAAAATAACATTGAAAATAAGCAAATCAGATTTATGGCCAAACGACACAAGTTGCAATAAGATTTTGAATAACAAAATTGTTATTTCCTTGTAGGATGCGCATTTTTCCAATTATAAAAACAAGACAATGACAATGAACGGAGGTGGATAGTGGTTAAAAAAAAAGGATCTGTTCGCATAAATCTATATTTTCTCTATGGAAATTTTGATGTGATAATTTTATAGTTCTGTGAACCATAAGCCTAAAAGAAATGTAAAATTCTACCTGAATATGTACTTTTCCTATACCAATTGGTAATAATATAACCATTCTGACCTTTAATTACTTCTATGTCCAAAAAACTGATTTTATTATTTTCCTCTATTTCATGGGTAAATTGAAGTTTGGGATGAAAACCGTTAAAATCATCAATAACTGCCTACAAAATGGTGGCCATGGACCAGAAAAACCAACGATCAGCCTGAAATTTTGAGGATCAGAAAAAAGCCTTTGAATAACCATCCATTTTTTCAAGTCTTTTTCACTTTTTCTCTTTTTCCCCTTTTTCAAGAATTCCTTTTCTTTTCCCTTTTTTTTTGAAATACCTCTTGTCTGGGTTTTGCGCTCAAATGGGAACTGAATTAACAGAATTTAATAAGGAAATCTAATTCTTTCCGGTTGGAAGGTAATTCTTTTTGAGAGTGACTGATGAGAATGTTATGAGTTGATTCAATAAGATGTCAGAAATCTATTGCACATTGCCTGTAGCCGAAATCACAATAGGACGAATAGATGCATGTTTCACATTCCTTCATATCGTCTTCACTTCATGCCTTAGCTCGCTATGCTTCTGGATCTAGGTTGTATAAATTTTTTGCAAATTTCGGGTCGATTTGCTCGAATCATGATCGGAGCATCATCGCATGACTTAGAAAGTCAATGATACGGAAGGAAACGTTTTCTTGTAGTCAATGTATGCCCTGTGCAACTTTTTTTGATGTGTAGTGTTTTAGGCTACATATACGTAGTATCTTTGATCATAAAGCCTGGCATTAGATCTGGATGTTCAATGATTATCTGAAATCACCTGGTTAACGCAGAATGCTTATTCGTCAGGTACTTGGACCAAAAGCTAATCACGATGCCCGTACCTGAAGCTTTCCAGTTACCTTTCATCGGCCTGAAAGGTACGATTTTGTTGCCTTTTTTCACTACTTTTATTGTACCGACGCAGTCTAGCAGTGAGAACATCAAGTCTCAGCCATCTTTGTGCTGACGCCAACCTACGAACGAATTGTTATATTACCATCCGATGGTGATGCATTCTCAATTTTGAAGAGCGAGGATGCTCTTGCTGGAATTTATTCGCATATTCGTGACGTTTAAGGAAGGGTGAAAATAAATATCTCAAGCGGCATGATTATCTTACTGACCCGAGAAGAAATTCATGAAACTCCAGTAGATGCACGTCGCACTATCAAAAGACGTTTCGAAGTGAAGCATGTGAACTGAGTGCTAACTCCAATCCTTCACAGAATTATTAAAAAAAAAAAAATGTAAAACTAGAATATAATGTGTGTGATCCGAATCTGGATTCAACTACTTGATGTAAATAGTATTTATTCGCATGAAATATGACATCCTTCTTTCTTTCCATACTAGCATCATCAATAGCGCGCCACTTTCATCTGCAGGTTTGCGATTTGAGGGGGGAAATAGTTTTTAATAGGTACGAAATAAAAATTTGGAGTAACTTTTTATTTATATAAACACTGCAAAATATTCTACAGGCGTAAAGTCAAACATCCTTATACAAAAATTGGTTATTTTCAACTATCAAATGAAATATGATACACTTTTTTCTTCCTATACTAGTATCATCAATAGCGCGCCACTTGCGCGTGTATTCTATTGATTTGTGGGGTGAAAAAATTTGTAATACGAAATAGAAGTTTTGAGCAACTAATTATTTACAAAAACACTAAAGAAATTCTCCGAATTATTGAGTTAAAAACCGTAAAACGTAAGTAGGGTATTTTCAATTATCGCATGAAATATGATACCCTTTTTTCCTCCCATACTAGCCTTATCCATAACGCGTCACTTGCGCGTGTAGTCTTTCGATTTGTGAGGTGAAATAATTTTTAATACGAAATAAAAGTTTTGAGTAACTATTTATTTATAAAAACACTGCAAAATATCTTGCAGGCATTGAGTAAAAAATCCTTAAACAAAAATAGGGCATTTTTACCCATTGAATGAAATATGATACCCCTTTCTTCTCGCCATACTAGCATCATTATTAGCGTGCCATTTTCGTATGCAGTTTGGCGATTTAAGGAAAAAAATCATTTTTTATATGGAATGAAAGGTTTGAACAACAATTTACTTATAAAACACACAAAAAGGTACTCAGAATTAATAATTCAAAAAGCCCTAAAACGTGAAGAGGGTATTTTCATTCATCGCATGAAATATGATACCCTTTTTTCTACCCATGCTAGCATCATCAATAACATGTCACTTGTGCCTGTAATTTTTTGATTTGATAAAAAAAATAATTCTTAATTGGTACGAAATAAAAGTTTGAAGTCTTCATTTATTTATAGAAACAATAAAAAAGTTGCCAGACTTATACATCATGAGGCCCTTAAGCAAAAATTGGGTATTTTGAAACGTCGCATGAAATATGATACTCCTTTTCGTTCTATACTAGCATTATGAATAGCGCGTCAATTCCGCGTGCAGTCTTGCGATTTGAGAGAAAAAATAATTTTTAATACAAGATGAAAGTTTTGAAAATTTAGTATGTAACTAATGAATTTTCTACTGCTTCAATAGCTTATATAATCTATTCCATGGTCGTTATCTCTAAGGCTAAAGGCATCAAGCTGGTCCTTCTGAGGTATTTACATCTGATAAGAGTAAGTTAGATGAAAAGTTCAGTATTTCGAAACACAAGTATCATTTCCTATCTGATTTTCAATAAATATCACAAAAACTCTCAAACATATTTTGTCCTCACAAAAATATGTATATTAATGTTATTAATATTATTTTGTTTTCCTAAAACTTAAGATATGATTCAGTTAAGTTTTTTCTAAATATGTTCACCAGATTTCAAGATTTCGAAGGTTCAAAGTCTTTTTAATAGGTTGCAATGGATTTAAAACAACTTCATATGTTTTCTAATTATAATTTTTATAGGATTTTCAGAGATTTCACAGATTTTTCAAAATTTCGTTTGTTTCGCGGGATTTAAACCTATTTCATATGAATTTCTAACAGCTGACAGTATACGCTATGCTTTCAATATTTCAAATTATTTCAAGGAATTTTAGAGGATATCAAAGATTTTAAGGAATTTCAAGATACTCTGTCGAAGGAAAGGTTTCTTGATGCGACCGAATTTAACAATAATTTCTCTGTCTGTCGAAAACTCCTTAGCATCAGTAAAACAGAAGTTATGGTAACACTGGCACACACAAAAAAAGTGGTGTGCCCGGCGGACGACAAAGGCATATCTATATGTTTTTGGGGTCGCTGAATCCGAATGCGAGGTCCAAATATCCAAGTTAGCTCGTACTTTTCCAAAAAACGCAAAAAAAGACGTAAAATCGACGAAAACAGCGATTTTTCACGTATATTTTTGCACACAAAAAATGCCTTCATGCCCGGTAAACTAAACAAGCATATTTATATGTTTTTGGGGTCGGTGAATCCAAATCCGGGGTCCAAATAACCCTGTTGGCTCATATTTTTCCGAAAAAAGCAAAAATAGACGTATCAATCGAACAAAACAAATGACAGATCGCGCTCGAACTTCACGTCAGTAAAGAGGACATTGGTGCCAAGTTAGCTTTATAAAGGGTTTTGACAATCTCTTTAAGCGGGCTCTTCAATGTGACTGTAGTCAGTGGCTTCCTTATTTTCATTTTTCTATAAACTCTAATAAACTATAAACTCTGAAATTAAAAAATTATTTCGTTGAAAATTCATTTCATTTGGTTAAAAGCTTATTTCTCTAACTTAAAATTGAACTATACTATTTTTTTTAATTTATCTTCTTTAGTTTTAAATTCATCTATTCTATTGAAAATTTGTCTTTTTTGGTAGACAATTCATCATCTGGGTTGAAAATTCATGTATTTAAAAAAAAGTAATCCTTTTCAGTAGAAAATTAATCTTTTTGGTTGAAAATTAATTTCTTTGGCTTGAAAATTAGTTTGTTTTTATTCAAAATTAATTTTTTTAACTGAAAATTTTACTATTTCATGCTTGGTTGGTTAAACATTAATATTCTTTGGTTAAAAATTTAACTATTTGTTTGAAAAATTCTTTATTTTATTGAAACTTTGTCTTTTGTGGTAGAATATTAATCTTCTTGGTGACTAATTCAGCTTTCTGTTAAAAGTTGACCTTGAAAATTTGTCTTTTGTTGCTAGCAAATATGTATGAGCGAAAATTAAACTATCAGGTTGAAAATGCAACTATTAGGTAGAAAATTCCATTAAAAAATAAAATTATTGGTGGAAAATTCATGTATTCTCTTAAAAATTATTCTTTTTTGGTAAAAAATTAGTTTTTTTTTTTAAATTAATTTTTTTAAACTGAATATTTAAGTAAATTTGTTGTCGAAATTTTTTGTAAAAACTTAACAGTTTCATTGAAAATGTATTTTATTAGGTTAAAAACTTATTTCTCTAACTGAAAATTAAATTATTCTATTTTTTGTTGATATCTAATTTTTTTATTTGAAAATTCATCTATTTTGTTGAAAATTTGCCTTTTCTTGGTAAAAAATATGTATGGTTGAAAATTCAACTATCAGGTTGAAAATTCCATAAAAAAACAAAATTATTGGTAGAAAATTCAGGTATTTTGTTAAAAAGTATTGTTTTTGGTAGGAAATCAATCTTTTTGGTTGAAATTTCAATTTTTTGTTCAAAATTAGTTTTTCTAAATTGCAAATTAATTTTTTTAACTAAAAATGTTACTATTCTACTTTTTGTCGAACATTTTTTTGATAGACATTAATTCTTTTTTGTTGGAAATTTATCTGTTTGGTTGAAAATTCAATTATTTCGTTGAAAATTCATTTCATTTGGTTAAAAGCTTATTTCTCTAACTTAAAATTGAACTATACTATTTTTTTACATGAAGTAGACGCAATTTTGAGTAATTCTAAAAAAAATGCAATGACCTAGCCCCAATAGGTCATAAGTTGTGGCATCCTAAAGTTGACCACTTTTGACCCATTTTTCAGGGCAAATCACTCGTGTGCAGTTTCTTCAAAATACATCGCTTCTCGGTGAAGTTACGTAAGCGGTGCAAAAAAAAGCTTCACGGCAGAAAATTTTGCGTGAATATCAAAAAAATAGAATCTTCTAGTCTTCACAGATCAAGAGATATGACTCTTCAAAAAAATAGAATTTTTTTGCTATTTCGAGCTATTTGTAGCCAAAAAAGTTTTTTCAAAACTGTTCATTTCACACATATCCTACAGAAAAACGTTACGGAAATAAATGATAGAGGACTAAAATTTGCGTAAATTAAAAAAAAAATAAAATGTTTTAGCTCTTATAGGTCTAGAGTTATGACCATGAAACTTTGACGCTTTCCATTGAAAATATAAAAAAAATTCTGCTTGTTTGAAGAGTCATAACTCTTGATCTATGGACACTAGAAGATTCAATTTTTTTAGATTTACGCACAATTTCCTGCTATAAAACTTTTTCTCTCGCACCACTAACGTAACTTCATCAAGAAGCGAAGTATTTTGAAAAAACTGAACAGGAGTCATTCGTCCTGAAAAATAGGTCAAAAGTGGTCAACTTTGGGAAGCCACAACTTACGAGCTATTGGGGCTAGGTCATTGAATTTTGTTTAGAATTACTCGAAATTGCGTGTACTTCAATTGAGTTATCACACAGTTTTTTGTAAAATCAACAAGTTCCGAAGTACAGGTGCAAACTGCAGAATTAGGTTTTTCCGCTTCTTGTTTCAAAAAAATCCGGGTTCTTCGAAGGAGTATAACTCGGCTCCTATTAGAGATAGGAGCTTTTTCTCTCTCTCAACAGTTTCAGAATTTCCTCTAGTTTAATTTTTCTGATGAACATTTTGCTCTAAAATGCAATGAGGCAGGTCAGTCTACCTTAATAAGCCGTTTAAGCAAAAAAAACGCGCATTACCTATACCTAATATTGTGTAAAAGTAGCAGATGCCTGAACTACTATCAGGATTGGAAATGTAGAACAAAAATAAAAATAAAATTTTTAAACAAAGAATGGAAGAGAGTGAGGAAAGGGTGAAAGAGTGATGGACAGACGGACCACGCGATCTCTCATTGTAAGTAGTTTTACAAGTCTGAAATCTATTCTGTAATTAAATGTAATAAGGAATGAAGCAATGTTCAAGATCGTGTTTATCTTCAATAAAAAATGGTATTCTCAATACCATAATAATACATTTTGAGTTTAATTTATTATAGACCTTATTATTATACAAACAATGTCAAATGACAAATTTAATATGGTAGCTTGGACTGGAACTGGAACTAAAACAATATTCATAGGTATATAATTATATATATCGTCCAAAAATAATGGTCAGGTTTATTAGCCAGCATTCCCCAGCTTGTATTATGGTTTTAGCCATGAAAAACAAAAAGTAGTAAACTAAATACTCAACATTCCCACGACGCCACACTAGATAGATGAATAGTTGATAAATTTTTGATGAGGGAAATGTTTCTTATTCAAGACAAAGTTTCTCGCCCTAATAAGAACAGTAATTTCCTCAAATGTTTGTTTATATTGCCCATATTTCTCCTGTTAAATTGCAATTTTTACATTCTCATCCTTCATGATGAAAATTTTGTAATTTAGACCTATCGAGTTTCCGTCTCGAAGTCTTGAGACTCCTGAGTTAAAAAAAAGGATTTCAACGAACATGTCCCAATTCAAGCTTTTTTTTTTAAATGTGCATTGTAGTTTTTTTGAATTATTGCTCTTGTGATAAAAAAACTTGTTCTTGTATTAGGAATATTGAAAAAATTAGGGGAAGTCGAATTCTTCTCGTGTTCGACGTCTGGGAATATATCAGATGCAAGTGGTGACAAAAGTGAAAAACGAATGCTTCCAGACAAAAATAGTGTAATTTATTGTGTCAAGACCAATAAACGAAACTAGAACGTATAACGTTTCGAAAAATTTACCACTTTCCTCATCAGATTAAAAATTATCTAAAATATATATACAAATGAATGGTAATAATAATGAAATAATATAATAAAACAAAAGAAGCTCTAAAAATTTGAAAATAAGCTTACCATTGAAATCAGGTTAAAAAAGTTCAAATAAAGTTAAACAAAAATTGAGTAGGGATTATTGTGGTTGCTCGTTCATATGTCAAAATTAAAAAAATTATTTATTGAATGAAAAAGATTGTTGAGTCATAATTTTGAATATAGTTGTAAAGAATTAGCCTGAAACTAAGTTAAAAATAATCTAAAGGCCAAGTTCGTTGGCCAGCGATTATGGGTAAAAATTCAAAAAGTTACACCATTTTCCAAATTTTTTAGACCACTTTTTTCCAGATTCAAAAATTCTCTTTTTGGTTATTCGAAGTACTCAAAAAGACGAACAATTTCTCCCAATGACTTTTTAGATCAAAAACAAATTACCAGAGTTATAGCATTTACAAAATAAAAAAAAAACGAAAATGAATATTTTAAGCCAAAAACGGCACGACATGAAAAAATGTCAAGAATAGAAAAACGTTGCTTTTCGAACACTATACAATATTATCATAACAACTTTTTGGATTTTTTGAAAAATCAAAAAGTTCAAATTTTGATCGCACAAAAAAATAATGAAAAATCAAAAATTCAAGTTTGCGGTCAAACTATACAAGATATGAAAAAATATGAATATAAAAAAAATTGTGCATTCAAAAAATATCTACAAATTTGTTAATAACCATATACAAAATTTGTTATTAATTATTTTTTCGATAGGATGCAGGGTTTTTATTTTATTCGCAACAAAAAACATTAAAAAATAAAAAGTTTAATTTTTACTTTTTGACAAAAGTTTCTCATCCAGTAATTTTTTTGATAGGATGCGTAGTTTTTGTTTTAATCATAAAAAAAATTACATCAAAGATAAAAAAATTACATTTTTTTTTAAACGACACAGGGTATGAGAATAAATTAATATACAAAAGTTGTTCACCCAAAAAGGATCTACAAATTTTTTATTAATCATTTTCAGATGGAACAAGTAGATTATCTTTTAATCGTAAAAACAAAATAAGAAATTTAACTTTTGGACAAACGACACAAGAGACGAAAAAAATGAAAAGACAATAGTTGTGCAACCAAAAAAATCTACAGTTTTTTCACAAACTCTTGTTATAAAAATATATTCAAAATTAAGATTAACATTTTTGAAAAAAGGACACAAGCTACAATAACAGTTTATTGAACAAAAATGTTTGCCTAAATTATATCTTTACAAATTTGCTCAAAACGACTTTAAGCTCGGATGCGTATTTATAATTTAAATCGTTAAAAATAACATTAAAAATAATGAAATTAAATTGATGGAGAAACGATACAAGTTGCAATAAAATTATTAATAACAAAATTTTTTTTTACATTCTCATTCAGAGAAGGTATTAGATATATATATATATATAATTAAAGAAAGTATCTAAACTAACATATTTTCGAATTTTGGCTGATTTTAGCCAAGCAAATTCATTAGCTTTCATAAACTCGTCAACTGTCAACGGACAAGCTGACTCAGCATTTGCACCTTTGTTACTCTCAGGGAATTATTGGTTAGTGGGCGGAGTACGAAACTACTCACTTTAGACTCAGGTAGTGAGACCCAGACTTCCACTGTTGTATATTTTTCACCTGTTCTGAATCTACTCCTTGGAATTCTTAGGAATTTAAATTCTATTAAGAAAGTTTTCAATATTTAGAATTCTGAAGAAATGAGTAATAAATTTATAAAAATAATGGAATAAATTGCATTAATGATAATAGTTCATAATTTTTTATATTTCACTAGCTATAACGAATTCAATTTATGAACATTTACTTTAATTAATTGATTATTGATGTTTTAACTAAATTCAATCATATATTTTATAGCAATTCATAAAAAGTTTGGTAGAAATTACACTGGATTTTTAACTAGGAATTATTACTGAAAATCTTGTGAAACTTTAATGAGTTACAGAGGAATCAGTCTTATACAATTTTATTTCTTCATAAATTTTCTTTTTTGAAGCATTTTATTTATTTGTTTAAAATCTTATTTCATCAACAATTTTATTTTGCAATTAATTACTTTTTTTTGAGCAATTTTATCATTAAAAAAAATGTTATTGTTTTTTTATTCATTTTATTTTCAATTCTATTTTGTTTCTCCTACAATTTAATTTCTGAAACAACTTTCTGTTTTGAACAATTTGATTTTTGGAACAATTTTATTTTGTTAACAAAAGTATTGCTTCTAGGATCTCATTTCTTCAACCATTTTACTTTTTCAACCATTGTATTGTTCAAACATTTTATTTTTTAAAAAAATTGTATTTTTTCACCGTTTTCATTTTTAAACAATTTAATTTCTTCCAATATATATATATATATATATAATTAAAAACTAAAGGCTAGCAACCACCGCAGGGTCCCACTGGGAGCAGCTGTCATCTAAAAAATGACATCGGCTCCCAGTAGGACCGCCGTAAATCCCATTCATGGCCACGTCTCACGTGGCATATTTATGGCACGCGGGTATGGCTTTAAGGTTACGAACCAGTGATAGTTTCGCACCTCCGAGAGCACCTAAGTACCACACACTTTAGTTGCACTCCTAGAAATGATTTTCTGAAACATTCTACATGCGCCCTCTGTATTTTCATTGCATTCATCCCTAACTCAAGTGAAGTTTTGAGACAGTGTTTCATTCCATAGTATCATTTGAAGCATTCCACAAGGCGTCCGTTACTTCAATTATTTTACCATTGGCTAGGGCGCAGGACACTTTGATCAATAATCTTTTGATTCCCGGTTTCATGCTAGCCCACAATTATGCAGGAGATATAAGTTTATACTATTGAACATGCTGTTCTGCTGCTTTATTTATAACCGAACCGAATCCTTGACAACTATATGATTCCTTTCCTACTTCTGACCATAGTGCAAAGCCTTTTCTCAACTCCCAATATTTTGTCACTCTACTGTAATTGTCTTTTCTCGAGATCATTCAACCCTTTAGCATTCCGAACACCCAGTCTTCATTCATCGCCTAAACATTTTTTGAATGCATGCCTCTCGTTAACCAGAGTTTGAATTAATTCCGAGGCCACCCAATTAGTTTTTAGCAATGAGTAATTATTTAGTAATTAGCTACACTATTGAGTAAAAATCTCGTGCGAAATAATGAGCCAAGTCGTCGTAAGGTGGAGAGTCCAGTTATAACTTCAGTCAAACCCGACTTTGGTCAATGGAGGGAGAGTGTAAGAACAGAACTAGAACCAAAACATCTCTTTCAAGATTCCTGTCGACATGCATGCCCTACTAGTAAGTTTTCAAAAAAGAGGTCTGTCATGGAAATATCAAACACATTGTTGTCGTTTTCTTGTCATGCTGAGCAAGTAATTTTTGAAATTCGAAGAGATAAATATTGCCAAAGTTACAAACTTGATCCTCAGTTTCATTTCAATTTCATAAATAGAAAGTGTGTCACATTTAGGTGCATCATAACTCTATGTAACATGCGTGCATGTGCTTTCCATGTTCATCCATGCGTGGATGATGCTTCCCATCTTCATTTTTACCTGTGCTCTACCAACACAGCGATCGCGAGATGAATATACACAATTTGTTCTAGGGTTGAAACAACCTAATGAAACTTCTTTCTAGAAACTATTCGAATTGGCTTATCCGCAGAAAAAGTGTATTTTCAAAGTTTGAATACACGGCGCGCATTCCCATAGGAATTAACCCGAATAGATTCAGGTTGTTCTTTCATGTGACATTTGTGAGATATATTTAAGAAAGCTAATGTTCTACTCCACACTCAAATTTGCAAACAAAAAAGGATTTCAAAAATAGTTTGATGTATGCACAAAATGCGCAATGAAAAAAACTTGAACACAACGCCAAAAAAGATCAATTCAAAAGTAAACAATCGCATTGCTTATTAAAAAGGATTAATTATTAACGAAGAAAAATAATGTTGAAAGAAAGAATTTTCAATTGCCTTGTCAAATTTTCAACCAGAGACGAATTTTTGACAGAGATCATTCTCATTCAAAAAAGGATATATTTTTCAAAAATTGGTTCAAATTTTAATAAAGTAGTTGAATTTTCAACTACAGAGGATAAATTTCCAAACAAAAAATATGATAAATCATATTTTAAACAAGAAGATATTTATACTATATAAAAATAATTGAATTTCACCAACAAATTAAACAAAATTGAAAAGAGTCGTTGAGTTTTCGACCAAAAAGGGTGCAAAGTTACATTGATAATAGTTTTCAAATGTTTTTTAGTCTGAGATTCAAGAGCTTGCCTAAAGTTTAACTTCTTTGTTAAAAATTCATTTTTTTACTGAAAATTCAACCATGTAGTTTAATTAATAGGATCTTGGTTCTAAAATACATTCTCTTTATCAAAGATTCGTCATTTTGGTTAAAAAATGTATTTGTTGATTATAAGTACGTGAAGAAATTACACGGAAAGCGTTCTATACGAGACTGAGCCAATCAACAAAATGGATTTAACTGTAAAACTCAGTCTATAGAAACCAGACCTTCTCGGAGAAGATGCGTTTCTCATACCCAGGAAATGAGCTGGATCTCGTGTCTACGAGAAACTTACTTCATGGACCCGAAAGGACTGTAAAAACTAGACTTTCCCGAAAGAAATTAGCTTTTCACACCTAGGGCACTGATTTAATCTCGTGTTCTCGAGCAACCCACAATTGGTGCAAGGTTTTCATGAGGGCAGCATAATTTTCTCGAAAAAGATGCTTTTCGCATACCTGGTGCAAGGGTGTGATGTCCGTTGTATGATTTCCGAGAGAGCAGCTCATTATCAGAAGTGAAACTGTGTCCGAAATTAGTTTTCAGGAAAGTTTCTAGAATTTCCGTATGAAATTTACATGTGGAATTGTCACAATGAATTTTCGTAGAAATTAATTCTAAATAATTGTAAAATAAATTTAATAAATTTTTGTTTAAAGAAATATAACATGATTTTGAAAGGACAAAACTATTTTAAAGGTAATTCTTTGTAGTATTGTAATAACTAATGAACATAGTTACAGAAATTTTTTTTATTTTGTCGAAAATACATTTTTTTAATGTTAAATTCGACCAGTTTTTATTGAAAATATGTTTTTTTATTGAAATAGCAAGAATTACATTTTTCGTTGGGAATTACCCTTTTTTGTCTGAAAATGAAACTATTCGGTTGAAAATGTTTTTTTTTTTTTGTTTTTTTTTTAATTTTAATTCAAAGTATTTGAAATCTTGGAAAATATTTTGAAACTTTCTGAAGAATCTCAAGAAACTTATATTTATATTTATTTTTACAATTTTATTTCAATTGTAAAATAATTTTAATTGAAAATTAATTCTACATAATTCTTAAAAAAATTTAATAAATTTTTGTTTAAAGAAATATACCACGATTTTAAAAGGACAAAACTATTTTGAAGGTAATTCTTTGTAGTGTTTTAATAATTAATAAACAAAGTTCTAGAAAAAAATTTTATTTTGTCGAAAATATATTTTTTTTTTAATGTTGAATTCTACCATTTTTCATTGAAAATATTTTTTTTAATTGAAATAGCAATTATTACATTTTTCGTTGGGAGTTACCCTTTTTTTCTGAAAATGAAGCAAGTCGGTTGAAAATCTTGTTTTTTTTTTTGTTCAAATTTTGATTTAAAATATTTGAAATCTTAGAAAATGATTTGAAAGTTTCTGAAGAATCTCAGAAAACTTATATTTATATTTATTTTTACAATTTTATTTCAATTGTAAAATAATTTTCATTGGAAATTAATTCTAAATAATTGTAAATAAATTTGACCGATTAAACGAACTTACCTGTAAGTGAAGTTCAATCGGAATTATATGAGTCGTCTCGTTCGAATAGTTCATTATGTAGTACCACTTCTCCTGTGCGATCTGATCACAGATTTTAAAGCTTTTTGAATTTAAAAAATTGGCAGCATGGCGCCTTTCTTTTTCCGGTGACGCTCCGTGGTATTACGTCATTTATTTTGAAGCAGACAAATCGCAAAATTATAAATTAGGGATTTTCCATGAGGATAAATTTGGGTTAGGGAGGGAATGATCTATTTATTCCTTCCTACCTACAAATGTCCACGCTAGGTATTTATTTATATAATCTGTCTATGGATTTGATGGAAAATATCGAAACACAAATTTTTACGATCGAGTATCACTTTGTCAATAAAAGCAAGTAATTCAAGCGAAAAAATGTACTATGAAAACGAAAAAGTCATAATATAGATTGTTTGTTGATTTCATTTATTTATAACAATGGACTCTACCAAATAATATATTTTCGCTTTTAAACTTCCCTGCTTATCCATTTCAGCGATGCTGAACATAAGAAAAAAATTTCCACAGAATGAAAAAAACGAAAAAATCGACTTTTTTACGGTGTTTGCATTGACACGAATGTTTAATCAAACGAAATTCAAAAAATCGGGCCACCTAAATCTCCTAGAAACAAATGATTAGTTTTTTCCAAAAAAAAAATTTTAAATCGGTCAAGACTTGCCTTCTTCAATTTGAGTTATTTTGAGCCTTGTCTTTCAATATACAATTCTTTTGCAATGAACTCTCTAAATTTAAATTAGTGACATTTTACTCATTGCTAGTGAAATGCTACTACTTCAATTAGAGAAAATTGAGCAAGTCAACGTTAGCCGAAGGTTGTTCATTCGATTAGTTGCAATATTCACATTCGATAGAGTATATTTATTATTTGCTCAAGGAAAATATACAAATTTATTCAGGATTGTATCTTTTAATTTATATCTCTGTTTTCAATTAATTCCGCTTCTTGTTTTTTCTCTTGAATCCGAACCGAATTCAACGAACCCAATGAGAAATTTCGACTATTTTTCGTTGAAAGTTCGCTCTGGAAATATGTTTTTTCTTCTCCATTCCGTCCTCGAAATAAGCATGCAGAGATCATTTTGGTTGCAACTCAAAACTTCACCAATTTTGGCGTACTTTTCAGGGTCGGCGTTTCTCAGTGCATGGAAATTATTCATGATTTGAATATATTTGGAAAAGTATTTGATAAATGTAACATTTAATGATAAAGCATATTCATTTCTACAAGTTTATAGTAGCAAGTGAAATTCAAATTAATGAAAATGGGATAAAAGTCCAGAAAATTGATTTTAAGATTACCGGAATAAGGTCTCGATTACTAAACAGTAGGGTAATCGCTTTTGTCAATTTTATTTAGGATCGTGAATGTTTGATGAATTGAGTTGAAAATTAGGATCGTTCGACGTTTCGGACTGGTCAGCGCAGCAAAATCGTCCATGCGTGGAGTACTCAGCTGCTTGCTGCACGCAATTACAATACGACAGACTGGATTATTCACTTGCTCGTATATAGACTCGACATTCACTTATCGGTACACGTACTCGCGTGTACTCGACCGTTCGTTCCCTTTTTATGTGAGAGTATACATCTCATTAAAGCCACTGTTTCAATCCGACGAAGGTACCGTGATATCGAAATATAATACACGAGAAATATTTCTGAATAATACACTCTCGAGTCGGAAGAGCCGCAGTGCGCGAGTACTCAGTCGAGTATATTTTGCAACATTATGCATTTTATTTGAAAACGTATCAGGCGGCCTTAATCCCTAGTTGAAATTAACAGGGGCTTTCAAATACGAAGAGCTCGGTTTTCGAAAAAATGAAAAAAAGAAGTATTTGTTATTAACTTTTTGTGAATTAAAGTTTTGGTCACCTCTTAAGGAATGTTCCGGAAATAATTTCAAACCAGTAACTTTTAATTTTGACCTCTCCCATTCATACTAAAGACGGTATTTTTTTCTGATTTAATTATTTTTATTCGAGAAGTGACAAGTTTCAATGTATTTTCTAACTGAATTGTGCAATTATTATTTGTTTAAATAATTTTTTTTTGCTTTGTAATCGTGACAAGTTATTATTTTTCAGGATAAATGATACGATTGATGAATTTCAAGAATAGTATTTCTAACTTAACATATTTGTTAAATAGTTGAACAATTTACATTTGTTTAAACAATTTCCCCCCTCTAAATCGTAAAAAGTTTTTTTTTAAATTAATAACACAATTGATGAATATTGAAAGTAATATATTTTCTTCAACTATATTCATCACCTGGGTTATTAATTTCAAAAAATAATAACTTTTCATGATTTACAGAATAAGAAATGGCTCAAGCAAATAAAAATTGTTTAAACAATTGCCAAATATACTAAACGAAAATTATTATACTTAATATTCGTTAATTGTGTCATTAACTCCAGGGGAAAAAAACTTAATACGAATAACAAGGAAACAGTTGTTTAAACAAATGGAAATTGTTTAAATGATTATCAAATATGTTGACTTATAAATATTACTCATGAAATTCGTCAACAGTATCATTTATCCCGAAAGATGATAACTGTTAGGTTCCCCCGGCTTTTTTCCTACAATAATAAAGATTTTGCCTTAAAAAATTGGGGAATGATAGCGAACATGCTTACGGACGTCCCCGAACTCTTCTGTTGTTGAATAATTTAAAAAATTTCATTCTGCTGAATTTGATTAATATGAGTGTATTTTGAGGTATAACAGAGACCGTAAGAAAGAAAACTTGTCAAATATCCGGGGTTTTGCGAGATCCTCGGATCAATAAAATTTAGCGGGATGAAACCTTTTGCTGAGGCAATTATTATTGTTACGGAGATTATAAATTTTTCGAAAGGGAGAAATCTTTGGATAGCAGAAGACAGCATTTGAACGTCGAGAACCATTCGCAAATTTATTTTTGTACTCACAATTCTGACACCACACAAGCATTTTCAGGTGTCATCATACATCCGAAGACCCACAACTTGATGATGGTGAATCTCAATTTTGCGAAATACTTCGCGAAATTGAGAAATCTGTGTACAAAATTGAGATGCCTTGTGTATGTGAAGACCATAAGACTGTAGTTGTAAGCAGTAAAGCAAACACTGCATGCAGACCACCTGTCAAATTCGCGCTCCCATGCTCTGAAGTCCGAACCACACATTGCCACTCGCGACAGTTTTCAATTGAGAAATAAAAATAAAAAATGTGAATAAAATTGACTACAAAATATTGAAACATTTTTTCCAGACATCTGCAAATGCACCAATTTTATAGATAAACCAACTTATGATTGTATGTAAATTTGTAAATTCATTACAGTCGAAGATCTCAATAAGACCGCTTCCCCTCATCCTTGCTCGAGCTCGCCGAGGCGCTTCTCCCACTCTCTCGCTGACTTCGAAATTCCAGTCTGCCGCTCCCAATAGTGCCGCCGTAGAAATCGCAATTTTTATGGTTTTTAGGAGTTTTTTTATATTATCTAAATATAATATCGAAAAATATTATGAAATATCAAAATATCAAAATAAATGTTCGATATATTTGGATAATATAATTAAAAAAAACTCCTAAAAACCATAAAAATTGCAATTTCTACGGCGGCACTATTGGGAACGGTAGACTGGAATTTCGAAGTCAGCGAGAGAGTGGGAGAAGCGCCTCGGCGAGCTCGAGCAAGGATGAGGGGAAGCGATCTTATTCGGAGCGGTCTTATTGAGAGCTTCGATTTTTGGCACGCGGGAATGGCTTTAAGGTTACGAACCAGTGATAGTTTCGCACCTCCGAGAGCACCTATCACAAGGAGAATTACTCGTAGTTCTAAGGTAGTTCTAAGGAAATTTTGTAAATTTAATTAGGCGAAAAAGTTTGTTCGATAAAATGTTATTGTAGCGCGAATCGTTTTTCCAGAAAGTTAATTTTGTTATTTTAAATATATTTTCATAGCAAAAGTTTATAACAAATTTGTAGATCTTTTTTGTTCAACAACTTTTGTCTATTTATCTTTTTTCGTACTTTACATGGTTTTTCTAAAAATGTGTTTGTTGCTAATATTATTTTTCGCGATTGAAATCAAAATTAGGCATCCAATCAAAAAAGGAATAATAAAAAATGTGTAGCTCTTTTCTGAATTGACAACTTTTGTCCATTAATTTTTTTTTCTGGTTTGTGTCGTTTGTCCCAAAATTTAATTTATTTTAGTCTTAAATCAGTTTTTTACAAATTAAACAAAAGCTGCGCGTCCCATAAAAAAGTAATTTTCAACTAATTTGTAGATCTTTGTTTAGTGCAAAATTTTTGTCTATTCATCTTTTTTCTTATCTTGTATAGTTTAACTTATCGATTTAAATTTCTATTCTGTTTTAAAATCACTTTTTAATCATAACCTAAGTGCAATGTAGGTATTATGTAAGCTCGATTCGGTTTAAAATTCGATTTTAAATATGTATGATTTTAAAGAATACATGTGACTGGCAGTTTTTTCAAATGTTTAATTTCCTAGTTATTTTAAATATCTTCTTTTTTTACGCATTATTCATTTCTTTGAATTACTACTTATTTGTTAAAAATAAGAAGTAAAATGCAATACTTGAATAG
Source organism: Andricus grossulariae (assembly GCA_011634705.1). NCBI lineage: Eukaryota > Metazoa > Arthropoda > Insecta > Hymenoptera > Cynipidae > Andricus > Andricus grossulariae. Next base: position 204,710,149 of record JAABKJ010075445.1, on the reverse strand, counting down.
ATTATCGTTTTTCACAATAAGGAAAAAATGTTCTCGGCATTTTTTTCAAATCTATCGTTTTTTGTAAGAAAAATGCGGAAATTCAATTTCTTTTTCAAATATTTATTGCCACAAAAATTATTGTAAAAATTGCCCGATTATAATTATAAATAACAAAACTTGGACAGTTTTTCTCTGAAATTCTCTGAATTAGGTGTAACAATGCGTGAAAATAAAAACTTCAAAAATAACACACGTTTCACAATATTGCCTTCTTATTATTTCAATGAAGCTGGCAATTTTACGCAAACTCCTTATTTTATTTAACTTTCAGGTCATGTTCCTCGTCAATGTCGAATTAATATACTCCTTACAGGAGTCTCGACAAGGACTTGACGCTGAATTTGAGTTTATTTTATTATTTCCGATTATTACACTTTGGTTAACACTTCACTTTCGATCCTAGCCTTTCAAGAAATGCCAAAAGAGCAAAAGAAAAGTCTACACGATATTGCTCGAACGAGAGTAAGACGAGAACTAGACGAGAACTGGTGCTTTCAGCGTGGTATGGCCGTTGACAGGCTCTAAAATTACATTCAACGTTTTAAGCAAACTATCCCGTTTTTAGGGTTGACAAGTCAAATAGACATGGCTTTATTTTTAGCATATTTCATATAATAAAAAAGTGAAATAAAAGGTTTACAAAAAGAGAGAAAACTGACAAAAAAAAATATTGGTCGTATTTAGTGAATGTTTTGACAGAACTATCCTGGTTCCAGGGTTAAAAAGTCAAATAGATAAGACTTTATTTTCAACAAAATAATAGCCCGTATTCAAAAACATAACCTTCAAGTGAATAACCAATTTATGTTGCTTAATTGAATAACAATTTGAATTCAATTTTTATTCCATTTTAAGTTTTTAAGAAAGTTAATCGCCCACTAAATAATTAAACTGTTTACAACTTAGAAAGCATGAAACTATTATTTTCATGAGAACATCCAAATAATCTTTACTTCATATTTTTTTAAACATGAAATTTCATTTCTGAAAATTGGACCTTTTCAATCTGATTTAAAAAAAATTTAATATATGTACATATCGTTTTTAAAATACACTTTTAAAAAGTAATTAATTAATCAGTTTACAAAATAAGAAGTAGGTATGGAACCATAGCTTTCATTAAAAAAATCGACTAATTTTTACTTTATATTTTTTCAAGTTTGAGTATTAAGAGAGATTGCACTTTATAATATATCACTGCGGTGGCGCCACGGACTGAGACTATTTTGTCATTCATCTAATCTAATCAAGTAGAGTATAGTATAGTGCGTACAATAATATCGGTCGAAATATAATGCGCGTATCATGACAAAGAAGAACATCTGCGACTGGATTAGAAATGTAGAAAAATCATTGAAATACATTTTATTTTACCCCGTGTATTGAGAAAGTCAGTCATAACAACTAAAGATATAATATCTTTGATAACAACTTACATAGAAAGCCATGGCATTCTTTGATTCTAGAATTTCACTCGAACAGAAAAGGGCAATGGTGTCTGCGATTAAAACGCGAGAAGGTTCAGACGAACCCGCAAAACATCTTTCGGGTCAAAATCTGACAAATATTTCGAAGAATGATATGAAGATTTTGTTACTTCAAAAGCACTTCGATTTTTCGATATTATGCAATTAAGTTCGTCATTCTTAAACACAGATCCTGCTCTCTGGGTTATCAAAAAACACTACATTGAGGCTTTCGCCGTCGTTAGTACATTAAAAGTTGTCAACGACGCTGCAGAAAGAGCCGTGGCTTTAATGCAACAGTTCAACCGGTCGCTGACTAAAAATGAGAATCAGCTGCAGGCACTTCATCTGGGAATCCAAGGACACATTGAAGAATTTTCTGCATGTGATAAAAATATCCTTTGGAAAGAAAGACACATTTAGTAACTAAAAAAAACAGAATCAGGGAAAAATCTTACAAACCTCACTTCTCGTCTGTAAGCTTGATGTTTTCTGTAAAATTTATGTTTCTCAAAATAATTAGGAAATTGTTTCATTTCTTGAATGAATCATGAACTTCATAGTGATATATTATTATTGATTGGAAAAAAAACATTTTGGTATAATAAGTATAAAATTTTAAGCTCTAGGAAGGTTATTTTTTTAATTTAAGGGGTAGTATTGTTGGTCTAATAGGGTCAAATTCCTTTTCCTGAGCATATGGTACCAACAATGTCATTCCCTGGCTAAAAATTATGATATTTACGAAAATTAACAATAATGAATACTTTTAGTCATTTTGGGACACTTTAAGGCCCCAGACCGCGGTTTAAAATTAGTTTAAAAAAAATATATATATATGCATTCATTTTTTCACCAAATAGAACAAGTTTAGGGGATGCGTCATCAAAAAAAGGAACATTGAATTTTTTTAGAACACCATAATCCACATGTATTCCTACTAACTACAACAAATTATTATTCATGCGCAATCAAATCACACATATAATTATTTGTGTAATTTTTAAATAACCGAAAAGAAAATAGTCCAAACTTTATAATATTTTTTTTCATAAAATATAATATAATATTTACTCCATTTATTAATTTAAATTCATTTCGGATTTTCAAATATTTTAATAAACAAATTATGTGTTTTAATGAACTTCTTATAAAGAAATTATCAAATGATAATCTATTGAGATTTCGGTATGATATTATTTCTCATTTGTTCATCATGTGTATTGAAGAATAGATTTCGCGTGAATTTTTACAAACGTTTATATTTGACAAAAATATTTTCGTTATTAACATAGCTTCGTTAATGTTCAATAAAATGTATCAATATTATAATTTCTTCGATTCGCCTCTAATCAACACATCTTTTCTATTTTCGCATCAACTTTAAATTATGAGAATGAAAACATTTTTACCAAAAAAATCGATTTCGAATATAACATAGATGTCGATAAATTCCTTACTATTTAATGGAATTAATTATTATTATAGATCAAACGATTTGTCTCAAACCAAGAAATCTTTTATATCTGCGGACCAACTTCAAATTATGTTAATGAAAAAAGCTTTACTATGAAAAACCAACTTTTAGAATATTATCAAGTGCTAAAAAATGCAATAAATATGTTTAGAAATCCTTTAGCCTGTTTCTGCGGTGGATGGATGCATTTTATCTGATCGTAAACATTCATATTTTTCGGGTAAAGGAAGAAATTTTATTTACATATTTCTAGTATTTATCGCTGAATTGCTCAACTGCTTGAGACTGATTTAACAGAATTCCAAAAAATTGATCTTCATTCGATTATCATTCTCAAGTTTTTCCATACATCAGTTAAAAACTGCTATAAGTCATTTAAATGAAAATTCATTCTAGATTACTTTAAAAACATTGTAGAAAGCAAAAGAATGGAAAATTAAAAATTTTAATAAATCAATGCGATTGCGTAACATTTTTAAGGTCTTTATTCATACAATAAGAAGATGAACATGCTTGTTTCAAGTTCCACGAATTTCGTAGGTAAACGATATTACTCATTTTTCTATTGCTCAATACACGTATTTGCTACATCTAAACTGTTCACAATAATCTCATAAGTCTTAAATATTGCTGCAATTTCAAAGTGGATAAACAGATTGATGGAATACAAATAATTTTAAAGAAAAAATAAGATAGCGACTAGTATATATACACTACAATATTTTGCATTATATTCATTAGTGACACACTTATCGATATTCTTCAGAAATTGCCTTCGCTTGAAGAAAATGAAGACCATCATTGGTGTACTCTGTTTCATCTTACTGGTTTTCCTTAAACCTATTGGTAACTATTTGTAAAATCATTGAAATCTTTAAGAAATCATTGAAATATTCTAAAATATTTTTAAACAACTTCGTAATGTTTTAAAACCTTTGTGAAATTTGTAAAATATTTGTGAATCATTATCTTATGAATATTCAGATCTTTACGAAATATTTGAAATATTTGTGAAATCATTGTGAATTCATTGAAATCTTCTCAAATATTTTGAAATACTTTATAATTTTCTTAATCTATATGAAATCTTTTTGAAATACTATAAACCTTTTGAAATCTATGTAATCTTTAAAATATTTGTGAAATCTTTGAAATCTTTGTGAAATCATTGTGAATTCATTGAAATATTCTCAAATATTTTGAAATACTTTGTAATTTTTGAAATCTTCATGAATTCTTATTGAAATATTAAAAACCGTTTGAAACCTTTAAAATCATTGAAACATTTTTGTGAGAAATCGTTGAAATCTTATAAAATCTATGAAATCTTTGTAAAATCATTGGAATCTTTAAAATCGTTGTGAAATCTGTTTGAATTCTTAAAACACTTTAGCAATCTTTTGAAATCTTTACAATATCTTGGCAATCTTCTACAATATTTAGAAATACTTTGAAATCTTTGAAATGTTTATGAAGTCTTTATGAAATCATTGAGAAATCATTGAGATCTTCTAATATATTTAAAAATACTTTTTAATCTTTGTGAAATCTTAAAAATCCTTTGAAATCTTTGAAATATTTGCGAAATCTTTATGAAACCTTAGAAATCTTTTAAATTTATGAAATCTTTTTTGAATCATTGAAATCTTGATGAAATCATTTAATTTTCTAAACTATTTTTAAATAACTTCGTAGTCTTTTAAGACCTTTGTGAAATGTTTAAAATATTTATGAAATCATTATGAAATCTTTAAAATCTTTGTGAAATCATTGAAATATTTATTGAACCTTTGTGAAATCTTTTGAAATCACAATAAAATTTTGGAAATATTTGTGAAACCTTTGAAATCTTTGTGAAATCTTTTTGAAATCTTAGAAATCTTTGTGAAATCTTTGTGAAATCATTCAGAAATCATTGAAATCTTCTAAAATTTTTTTTAATATTTTGTAATCATTGTAAAATCATTGAAATCTTTAAGAAATCATTGAAATATTCTAAAATATTTTTAAACAACTTCGTAATGTTTTAAAAAATGTTTTAAGATAATAAAAAGAATTACTTGAAATTCATGGGAAAATTTCAAATGATGTTTTATTTTGAAAAAAAAAAATTTAAAGAGAATATTTAAAATGATAAAAGAAAAAAATTTGATGAATAAATAAAAATGAAACAATTATTAATTTAGAAAAATTCGAGGAAATTTAACAGATATTTGAGTTTTGAGATGATTAAAAAATAATTTAAAACTTGAAAGGATTTAAAAAAAATGTAGACTTTTGAAGATTTCAAACAAAAAATGTAGAAGCTTATTGAGCGTTCTAAAAGGCTTCAAAAGGATAAAAAAAAATGATTAAGATTTCAAAATAATATTTTAAAAGATTTTGAGGCTTTCCCAATTTGTCAAAAAAGAATCTGCAAGATTTGAAGGCAATTTTTTTAACTTTGAAGGATTCTTAGATAATTTTAGGAAAGTTTTGAATAATTTTCATAAATAATCGGAGGTTTTGTAAAAATTTCCAAAATAACTTGAAAATTGAACTTATTCCAAAAAAATTAAAGTAAAATGTAGAGTTTTAAAAATTTTGAAGCGTTTTAAGTGTTTTAAAAGGCTTAACCCTCAAACGGCACACTTCAATCCAGCATACGTAAACGTCACACTAGTGCGGATTGGTTTTTTTGCAATGTCAATATTAAATATTTAACATATTGAACATATAATATACATCTAGCATGTATTACGCATATTTAGCATATATATTTGATAGAGTGGGGACAAACCGCTGCAGCTGCGCCTGCGTGAAATGAAGCAAAATGAACATTTTTCCGGTGCGAATTCGCACCAGTGTGCCATTTGAGCGTTAAAGATAATACGCTATTTCTTCCTTTCACTTATAATCTAAAATTTTCAAGTTCACCAAAAATCCTCGATCTGCTTCACATGCTTGTTTTCAAGGAGGGGGACCAAAAGTATGGTGTGTATCAAGGGCGTAAAGCTATTTAAGAGAATATTTGAAAAGATTTGAAAACAGACACAGGCTTTGATGTATGAATATGAATTGAACAATTATTAATTTTTCACGACATGAAATAAAATTAATTTATCTTCTAGTAAAACAAATTTTTAGTTCTAACATAAAATTTCTGTAAATGATATAATTTTGTAAATTTACAAATTTGTTTATTTATTCTTCAATTTAGAGAATTGAACCTTTATCTATCCATGTCAACCTGAAGGTTTTTGCCGCTAGGTGGCTAACGGTAAAAGTACCCAACACGTCAAATCGGTCTTTGGACCTAGACCTAGTCTTTAGACCCCTCTACCCCCTTTCCCCTCTTCTTCTCTCTTCTTTCATAAAATAAATTGACAGATCTTGTTGTTTTCTTCCGGCTTGCGAGTTTTTTTCCACACATAATAAACGTCACTTTAAATTTCAGACATGTCCAATTTCTCTCAGATTGTGTAATAATGCCCAAACAGGTGACGCACAACAACTTCCAGTCCGATCATTCTTCGGGGATTGGATCTTACAAGAGGGAGTGGTGGTTGGGCCCCCTCATCCCCACCCATCCTTTTTTTTCGTTTTGCTAAGTTCAACACAGTTGTCAACTAAGATATGGAAATGAAATTTAAATTTGTACGTATATACGCATGGACATCACGTTTTCTTTCTGTTATGTGGTCAACGTCAAATTAATTTTTTAAACAAATTCCCTAACTTTTCGATGGATTCCCGAATTATGAGGGATAAAAACTGATGAGTGTACTCAGTCGCGGAGGATAGAAAGAGATAGACAAAGATTCAAATGTATATTAAAGAGATTGAATGAAGTAAAGAAGACGATAAGGGTTCTCGGTTACAAAAGATAGAGAAAGAGATTGAAAGATTGAAATTCGTAATAGATAGATAGAACATTATTGAGATAACGGACAGGACAAGATAGCGTTTTAGGGATGCAAAGTGACCCATTGAGGGACATAGTATAGTTCTATCTTTTCCTATCCCAGCTGCAAATTTCTGCACAGGAACCTCGGAGGATCATGGACATGTTGCTCGACACGAACCTGTACAGGTAATCTTGACGGTTCCTGTGCAGGAATTTGGCGAAAACTGTGCATGATCCTGCAATGGAACATGAGCCGACAAAGGAACCTTTAAAAGATCGAGTACATACAGGTTCAGTTTGAAATAAATTCAGGCGCGGGTTCCTGTACAGAAACAGGAAACGGGCGTTACCCGTTCGGGCATTATTACACAATCTGAGAGAAATTCCACATGGCTCTAATTTAAAGTGACGTTTGTTATATGTTAGAAAAAAGCCTACACGCGGGGAAAAGCACCAAATCAGATCATTTATTTTATGAAAGAAAAGTAAAGAAGAAGAGATAAACTCTTAAATTGTGAAGATTTTTATGATTTTGAAGATCAAAAGTCAAATTACAATTTTAAATCTTCCACATTGAAGAAGTTTTGAATGTAAATAATCAAAATTACAGAATTTTTAATTGTAAAATTTCAAAATTGCATAATTTTTTATTTTAAATTAAAAAAATTAAAAACTCTTCAATTTTAAAGATTAACAATTTAAAATTTTTCAATTTTCAACATTTGCAGTTACAAAATCTTCAATATTAACTATTTCCAGTTTAAAGTTCTACAATTTTTAATTTGCAGATTACAATTCTTCAATTTTTAAAATTTGTAAATAAAAACTCTTAAATTGTGCAGATTTTTATGATTTTGAAGATCAAAAGTCAAATTTCAATTTTAAATCTTCCACATTGAAGAAATTTTGAATGTAAATCATCAAAATTATAGAATTTTTTATTGTAAAACTTCAAAATTGCATCATTTTTCATTGTAAATTTTCAAAATGAATGTGATTATTTAATTTTAAAGATCTACAATTTAAAGTTCTTTAATTTTCAACATTTTAGTTAAAAATTCCTCAATTTTAACTATTTCCAGTTTAAAGTTCTACAATTTTTAATTTTCAGTTTACAATTCTTTAATTTTTAAAATGCATAAATAAAAACACTTAAATTGTGAAGATTTTTATTATTTTGAAGATCAACAGTCAAATTTCTATTTTAAATCTTCCAAATTGAAGAAATTTTGAATTTAAATAATTAAAATTACAGAATTTAGAATTCCAAAACTTAAGCTTTCGAAGACTGCAATCAAAATTTCTTTAATTGTAACGATTTGCAATTTAAAGTTCTTCAATTTTAAAGAAGTATAAATAAAAATTCTTAAATTTTGTATAATTTTAAAGATCAAAAGTCATGTTTTCAATTTTAAACCTTCCAAATTGAAGAAATTTTGAATGTAAATAATCAAAATTACAGAATTTAGGATTGCAAAAGTTAAAACTTGCATAATTTGTCATTGTAAATTTTCAAAATTAAAAACTCTTCAATTTTAAAGATTTGCGATTCAAATTTCTACAATTTTTCATTTGCATTTTACAATTCTTCAATTTTTCAAATTTGTGAATATAAACTCTTAAATTGTGAAGATTTTTATGATTTTGAAGATCAAAAGTCAAATTACAATTTTAAATAGGTTGGTACCTCCACAACATTTAGGATTTCCATTTGCGTTAATCGGGGCTAGTCGGGATATGTTTTGACAATTTTCCTAGTCCCAGACTGTTCGGTGGCTGATTGGGTCCACATCGTCTCACATGCGGCACGTCTCTCTGCGGCAAGTCACAACTGCGGCATCTCTACCTTGCAGCTTCTCTCCCGCGCGGCATTTCTCATGGTGAAATTGACATTTTTGCGGCATCTTTCATCAGGAGCGAGAGTCTCAGTGGCAGCTCTCCTTTCCAACAAAAATTTTGAGTTTAAATAAAAATGGCAAAACTGCGCAGAGTCTCCCAGGACTTATTTTCTCTCCAGCAGTATCTCTCATCCGGCAAAAATTTTCAAGTGCATATTAAAATGGCAAAATTGCAGCAAGCCTCACAGGACTAATTGTCACATCTGCGGCATCTCTTACCCGCGGCAAGTCTTCCCAGTGGCATCTCTTATCCGGAAAAAATTTCCAAGACCACGTCAAAGTAGCAGAACTGCGGCAAGTCTCTCCAGCAGCATCTCTCTTTCCCAAGAACATTTTCTATATTGTCGTAAGGGTTAAAGAACTGCGGCAAGCCTACCAAGCAGTATCTGTCCACCAAGAACATTTTCTAAGTAATTCTAAAGATGGTGAAACTGCGGCAAGTCTCTGCAGCGGCATCTCTCCCCCAAGAATATTTTCTATATTGTTGTCAAGATGAAAAAACTGCGGCAAGTCTCTCCATCGGCATCTCTCCCCCAAGAACATCTTCTATATTGTTATAAGGATGGAAAAACTGCGGAAAGTCTTTCCAGCAGCATCTCTCGCCAAGAAATTTTTTTTAATTGTCCCAAGGATGGCAAAACTGCGACAAGTCTCCCCATCGGCATCCATCACCCGAGAAACATTTCTTATTTATAAAAATTTGAAACAATACGCCAAGCTTTTCCAGAGCTATTTACTATTTCATTTACACCATCACTTTCCTATGATTTTAAGGTAAGTATTTATCTAAATACTTCAAATATTTGTTTCTAAAACTGGGAAAATATTCAAACCGCGCAAGCCCTCAATAGATACAAATCATCCTAATAATATTTTTCAATTCTGTAAAATGAAGGAAGAAATGTAAATTCTACAGTCTTCAGAAATCATATATTCACTCATTCGTATAGAAATTATTTTTAACGGAAGTAGTTGAATTTTCAACCAAAAATTGAATAGTTAAATTTTCAGTTGAAAGAAATAATTTTCATAAAAAAATTTCAAATAATAGTTCAATTTTCAACTAAAGAGATGAATTTTCAATTAAAATTATGAATCTTTAACTGGAATAGTTCTATTTTCAACCAAAAAAATTAATTTTCTATTAAAAAAGATTAATTGTTAACAAAATACATAAATTTTCAACCAAAAAAGACCAATTTTCAACCAAAATAGTTCAATTTTCAACCAAAAAGATCAATTTTTAATTAAAATGATAAATCTTCAACTGAAATAATTGAATTTTAAACCAGAAAGATGAATTTTCAACTAAAATGATAAATCTTTAACTGGAATAGTTAGATTTTCAACCAAGAAGATTAATTTTGTACCAAAAAAGATGAAATTTTAACTAAATACACGCATTTTCATCTGAAAAAGATAAATTTTCAACTAGAATTATGAATCTTTAACTGGAATAGTTCTATTTTCAAACAAAAAAATTAATTTCCTACCAAAAAAGATGAACTGTTAACAAAATACATGAATTTTTAACCAAAAAAGATCAATTTTCAACTAAAGTGATGAATTTTTAACGGAAATAGTTGAATTTTCAACCAAAAATTGAATAGTTAAACTTTCAGTCAATAGAAATAATTTTCATTAAAAAAAACATTCAAATAATAGTTCAATTTTCAACTAAAGAGATGAATTTCCAATTAAAATTATGAATCTCTAACTGGAATAGTTTTTTTTTAACCAAGAGAATTAATTTTCTACCAATAAAGATGAATTGTTAACAAAATACATAAATTTTCAACCAAGAAAGATCAATTTTCAACCCAAATAGTTAAATTTTTAATGAAAAAGATTAATTTTTAATTAAAATGATAAATCTTCAACTGAAATAATTGAATTTTAAACCAAAAAGATAAATTTGCAACTAAAATGATGAATCTTTAACTGGAATAGTTGGACTTTCAACCAAGAAGATTAATTTTGTAACAAAAAAATGAATTGTTAACAAAATACATACATTTTTAACCAAAAAAGATTAATTTTCAACTAAAGTGATGAATTTTTAACGGAAGTAGTTGAATTTTCAACCAAAAATTGAATAGTTAAATTTTCAGTTGAAAGAAATAATTTTCATACCTCCTCATCCTCCTCCACATTATCCACCTCCATACCTGCGGGGTTTTCTTCATTTTCCAGTAAAATTACCTCTGGCACAGCTAAAAATTTTAGAAAAAATGTTACTAAAAAACAAACACGAGGTACTTTTTTCTAATCGCGGTGCGTTCTCTATAATTAAGGTTGTTTTTAACCGTCGAAATTGTGGTTATCATCTTTTTATTTTAAATATTTTAAGATATTTAGGATTGAGATATTTTTTTTTTTTAGGGTCGGCCGCCCCTCCATCGTACAAAAGAGTATAAGCTTCAACATTTGACGCAGAAATGATTTCATAATTCCATAACATTTTTTAAATTTTGTTTCAAAATTTTTTTGTTTTTAATTTGAAAAAAAAAATTTTTTCAAAATTTTTTTCGAACAATTTTCTCAAATTTTTTTTCAAACAATTTTTTAAATTTTTCTTTCAAAATTTTCGTTCTAAGACTTTTTTTCAATTTTTTTTTTCAACAAGTTTTTTTCAAAATTTTCCCCCAACAATTTTGCATTTCGAAATTTGTTTCCAACAATTTTTTCAAATTTTTTGTTTTAAAAATTTTTTCAAACAATTCGTTTCAACATTTTTAAACATTTTTTTCAAAATTAAAAAAATTTAAAAAAAAATTTATTTCACAAAAAAAATGTATACATAAATTTAAAAAAATATATATTTTGGGTCAAGATTATGTTAAGACTCAAATTTGGATACAATGTCAAGTTGAGAATGTGGTTTCATTAAATAAAAAACAGTGAATAATTGAAATAAGTTTTTTTTAATGTACTTACGTGGTGGTACGTCGAAGTCAGCTAGAGCATTTTCCCAGCTATCGTTTAAAAAATTCGTCATGGGGTGTCATCCCATATCGCGAATCAATGCGTTGAGAGATGTCACTTCACAGCCACACATGAGCCATTTTTTGCAATATTATTGCACCCCAAAATCCCAACACTTATGATTTAATGAATTCAAAATATTCCTTGTGTGAAAAGAAATTTTCGCCAACACCTTCCGGCTATAACATAAGTCAGTGTATTAACCGTGTCACACATCCTTCTCACTATACTTTCAGGAGCCTCGGTAATATTAATATCGGCCAACACTTGGTCCCAACCATCATCATCATCATCATTATCATCACTGTCACTATTATTCGAATTAAAGCAAATTTTGATGAATAAATAAAAATTGAGCAGTTATAAATTTGGAAAAAATTGGAATAAGTTTAAGAGATATTGAGAAGTTTAAAAAATTTTTCAAGAATAATTGAAAATTTGTGAAGATTCCGAAAAATGTAAAATAAAATGTAGATTTTTGAAGGTTTTGAAAGGTTTGAAGATAATAAATTTTTTCTTTAAGGTTCCTAGGAAAATTTAAAGTGATTTTTTAGTAAAAAAATATAGTTTTAAGAGATTGTTTTAGAAGATTTCAAAACCAATTTTGATGTATAAATAACAATTGAAAAATTATTCATTCACAACGACTTAACATTAAAATAATTTAACTTCTCATTTAAAAAGGGTTCAATTAAAAAAATCGTAATCTTTCCATTTTTAATATTCCTAACTTAAAATTGCGTAAAACTATATAATTTTGAGAATTTATAAATTTGTTGATTTATTCTTCAATCTGGAGCATTGCAAATTATAGAGTGCATTTATAATTAATACAAATTTTGATTTGAGCCGAAAAAATGAATATCGCAAAGAGTGCAAATAGACGCATAAATTTTGCTGTTTAAAAATAATCTTTTTATAGTTTATGCTTCACTTCTAAAATTTTACGAATATTTTATACCTGTTGATTAATGATTATACCATGACACGCAAGACGCAGCTTGTAAATATAAAATCATGGTTTCTATTTAAACATTGGTTAATTATGTTTATAACATTCATGAATAATATATTTTTATAATTTATAATAAACATTCAACGCGAAGAAATATCTTTAAATTATTATTAACCTCCCCCTGGCGAGTGCAGGGAAAGGGGAATTATTGGATGGCCCCCCTAAAGTCCTTCTCTGAATCCGCGCCTGGTGGGGGCGGGGAACGGGGGTTTGAGAGGCGAAAACTTCCGACAGAAAACAAGCATCTACTGATTAATAGGTTATGTTATTATTAATATTATTATTATATCAATAGGCCGTTTCCCTTTCGGGGTAAGCGTGAATTGCTCGGTCGGAAAGTAGTGATGTGTGCATGGGTATATAGGTGAAGGGTAGATAAGTATATAGGTTTAAGGTATAGATATTTTATATTGATCTAGAATTCTCGTGTTGCTTATTTAAATAACACGTTCATTCCGCAACACTGCTCCGACCCAGGCTGCTGATCAGACCGCGGACAGAATGGTTAGAATGTGTGAAGGAGACCCTAAATTGAAAAGACATAAGGAGTCATAGAAACAGGATAACTTGCATAAAAAATGCTTGGGCGTGAAGGAAGCTAGAGAAGTGTGTCAGGACAGAAAATTGTGCGACAAATAGTATATGAAAACAATATGAGTAGAGTGAATGGCGCCTGAAACAAAAGACCTTGGTTACTAATGGGCTTGAGTGAGAAACCTCACATAACAACCTCGTGAAGCTCTTCACTTTGGCTGATCACTAGAGAGATTGATCATCAACCTAGGTCGGAGCAGTGTTGCGAAACCAACGTATTATTTAAATAAATGACACGAAAATTCTAGATCAATCTGAAAAATCAGTACCCCCTTTCCAACACTACTCTTTTCCAACCAATTATTTTTGAATACTTCAAAAATTATTTCAAAAATTTATCATATATATATGTTCTAAGAACGACTAAAATAATTGTTTTCTCCCCTTTTAAGATAGTTGAAGAAAATAGAAAGTTACGAAGATATACGATAAAGTAGAGGAATTTTTTTCTTTATTTTGAATCAAATGCAAATCTAGTCATTTTTATCTGAAGTGCATTGAACATAACATATGGTAGTTGCGAGGTTCACATGATTTTTAAAGCTAATATTGAGCGCGAAGCGCAAGTGTCTTGGCGAGAGTGTGTTCCTTAAGGTTGATAGAACCTTAAGTAAATTAGTTCTTCTTTTTATGTAAAATTGACAGAATTAAAACCAAAGCAGGTCATAAAGATGAATCTCACTGAGAGAGTATATGCCGGCAAAGCGCGCAATAGCGAGTACACGAGCTGCGAAAACCTAGAGAAACCAAGCTTAAAGTGTCAGGTAAATGTATCCGAGGGCGTGGCAGATTTTTTTTAATAAGTATCAACGAAAGTCGCTCTTTAAACTGCACCAACGGACATGAATTTCTACCAAACTAAGACGAACCAGGACGGCTTTGAATGATGGCACCATCGGACCCAATTTGACGAATTTAATTAAATCACAAAGGCAGATGCATGGACGGACGTATGATACCTTTGGATCTATAGTCGGCGAAAGACAGAGCGCGGATTTAAGTGGCATAACGGCGTACGGACGTGAATCCATTTAAATTCGAAACCAGCAGAGATCGTTTTCCATCGTCCTCTCATAAAACTTATATTTATACTCATTTTTACAATTTTATTTTTTTGTAAAATAATTTTAATTGGAAATTAATTGTAAATAATTGTAAAATAAATTTAATAACATTTATTTTATAAAGAAATCTCCCATGATTTTAAAAGGACAAAAAGTTTTTAAAGGTAATTCTTTGTAGTATTTTAATACCTAATGAACATATTTTTAGAATATTTATCCTTGATTCTGCCCTAGGGCCAAACATGATACAAAAGAAGTTTCGTGGAATTTCAAATAAAATCTGTACTCTGTATACATTAATTTTAAAAATGAAAAATATTAATACTTGTTATAGATATTCTAAAATGTTATTTGGATATGACACACATTTATTTTTATGTAAAAAATTGTTGTAAACAGTTAGTCATTTTCTAAATTGTACGACATTTTTGTACCATGTTTCACCTTATGGAATAGATTTGAAAAATTAAATTATAAACATATCTCCATTAATTAGTGTTTAATTGTAAATTATATTTTTTGTTAACAATTTCATTTGACATACTTGAATTATTGAAAAAATTTGTGAAATTTTGTCAAGAATCATGTGAAAATTATATCTTTATAACCTTAAAATAAGCAAAGAAAATACGTAAAAAATAAAGAGTTATTACACATTTTTATTCCGTATACAAAAATATTTTTCGCCTTAAATTATAATTATGATACAATTTTCCTGTTTTCTTCACTAAAAATTTGTTTGATTTAAACTTTTTATTTTGTCGAAAATACGTTCTTTTCGAATTGATTTCAACTGTTTTTAATTAAAAATTAGAATATTTTCATTAAAATAGCTATTATTACATTTTTAGTTGAAAATTCAGCTTTTTTCGTTGCAATAACATCTTTTTTTGGTTGAAAATTCGACTGTTTAGTTACAACTTTTATTGCTGCTGAAATTTTCATTGACATACAGAAATATTAAAAAATCTTTGAAAATTTTCTTAAGAATCTTAGGAAAAATAGATTTATACAAACTTAAAAATGAATACACTTAAAAATAAAGTTATTGGAAATTTTTATTTTTCCTACAAAAATATTTTTCGCCTTAAATTATAATTGAGGATCTGGATCGAGAAACTCGCCCAGCGCTTGAGATCGGGTAAAAGTATTGTCCAAACGTCTGGGTGGACGGAAATTTTAACTTTACCTCTAATACATGCGATGCGAAGGGTTTTTAATTTATTTTGAAATTATTTCGAAGAACTGGGAGTCAGTATGAGCAAAAATGTTTAGAGTAGACATTTTAAGAATGGAGAAAAAATTGTGCACGTTGGACATGTTATAAATCTGGAACAAATATCAATTATAAATGGATAGAATCGTCATTCGGTGTATTGTTTTCGTGAAAAATGGTTCGTTTTTTATTATTTAAGGAGAGTGTTGAGCATGGCTAGGTAGTGCTACTTTAGAAACTGAATTCAAAAAAATTATAAATGAATATGAATTACGTTTTCTGTGAAAATTTCAGACCCTCTCATAACGCACAAAAAAAAGTGGCTTCCATCTAGTTTTTGCCATAAATACACTGGACATATATCCTTTAAAAGTGGGATTGTAAGTGCGTTTTAGGACACTTCACATAAAAATACCTTAATTAAGTAGAAAGGTAGATTTTACTTAAAATAATACAAATGAGTGATATACGGAATATAACGTAATTTTAGGTTATGTGTTCTATAATAACGATGATGATACTTCGTCATTTGGATATTAATTGGGTGTAATGACTTATCTTATATTGTTCCTCACGTGTGTTGTTGTATTAAAGTAAAAGAAAATAGTAGAATCTAGTTAGAAAATCATATTTTTTAAAGATATGATGATATATCTAATGAAGACAAGAAGGAAAAAATGCCTTTTTCAACTTTATGAGACTCAAGTACACGAATCCAAACTTGTCTTCTGGTGCTACTCAAATTTCTTATTGATTTGATTGCTTTAAACTGAACGCAATATCAATATAGTAATAATTTGTATTATAAAATTAAAATGGATCATGTAGTAAAACCTGTAATATGACGAATACGAACCCGTCATTTTAGTATTACATTTGGCCACCAGTTGGCGTATCGTTGTATTTCTGATCCCATATACCACCATATACCATATATACCACCCATCTTACGGTTGTGAGACGTCACCATGAGTGTGTTTTACCGCGGCCCTACTGGGAGCCGGTGTCATTTTTAGATGGCAGTTGCTCCCAGTGAGACCCTGCGGTGGTTGTTCAACCTTATTTCTCAATTATATATATATATATATAATTAAAAACTAAAGGTTAACAACCACCGCAGGGTCCCACTGGGAGCAACTGTCAATATATATATATATATATATATATATTAATAATAAGTATCATATCATGTAGTATTAAGTAATATTTAAAGTGACAAGATAGATTCTTTTTACTCAAAAATGTCAAAATAGTGTCGTAAAATTTGTGAATATGAAGCTTAGTGGCTATTCAAGTATTACGTAAGCATTTTGAGAGGGTGGAGGTTCTAAAAAGTTGCTTATTGTTGTATATTCGTAATACAAAAATATGCTCACAATGGTGGGGGGGGGTCAAGAATAGAGAAAAGTATGCTTACGTAATACTTGAACGACCCCTTATGTATATTCCTAATTAAAAATGGTCTAATCCGAAATAAAAAAGCATACATGTTTCAAATCCATATCGACAAGCACACAGCAAATGTACACTAAGCAACAAATGCATTAAATGTTTAACAAATAGTTAGAAAAAACGAAACGAAGACAGCCACATCGAGATATTTTCGCAAGGAGTTTTTCAATCCAATAATGACTTTTTTATAACAATTGCAGAACTATAAAATATAATGTAATTGTTGATAAAATTGTTTGAACAAAAAAAACGCATCTAGATATTTCGGAGACAAATCTAGAGGTCTCTTTCGTTTTCCGATACGACTGTTAGTTTTTTAGATAATTGCATTAGTTTCAAATCCATCTCTGTCGGAAACTTCAATTTCGTTACTTTTCCGACTTATAGCGATTTCGAATTCCAGAAGTATTTATTTTCAACCCACCGTATTTCCCAGCCGTTAGTAGATTTTAGTAAATTAGTTACTCAAATTATTTACTCAAATTGTTTATAAAAATTCTGCACATTTCTCATCAATAATTACTTTTTGTAATTTCTAATGCTTTAATATTTTTTAATGCGAATTATAAAAGAAAAATTATGCTCGTATTTTTTCACCAAAAGAAGCAAATGTAGGCAAGAACCTTTGGCAAATTAAAACTTTATTTGAGCATGCTACTGCTTATTGTTGCGTAAATATTCGTCGAATAACAAAAATTAAAAAAATTTCTTTTATAGAGAATAATACATCCCGGAGATGTATGACGGATCGTCCACATATCACGTGACAATTTTGGGGGTTGAAGAGGGGGGGGGGGAGGGTCTGGCCTAACGTTAAAAAGTGTCACATAGGAGTGGCTTCGCAAGGGATTTGTAACGCGTGAAATAGTTGAGGCCTATAGAGCTTTTGAGATTTTTGGGAAAAAATTTTTTCTTCAGGAAATTTTTCCTCAGAAAATTTACTATGGAAATTTTTAATGTTACTGTTGTTATGAAAGCCTATAGCGCTTTTGACATTTTTTGGGAAAAATTTTTTTTTTCAGAAAACTTCCTCAGAAAATTTACCATCGAAATTTTTAATGTTATTGTTGTTACTGAGGCCTATATGGCTTCTGAGATTTTTGGAAAAAAATTTTTTCTTCAGAAAATTTTTCCTCAGCAAATGTACTATGGAAATTTTTAATGTTATTGTTGTTATTGAGGCCTATAGCGCTTTTGAGATTTTTGGGAACAAATTTCTTCTTCAGAAAATTTTTCCTCAGAAAATTTACTATCGAAATTTTTAATGTTATTGTTGTTATTGTAGCCGATATGGCTTTTGCCATTTTTGGGAAAAAAAATTTTCTTCAGGAAATTTTTGCTCAGAAAATTTACTATGGAAATTTTAAATATTATTGTTGTTATTGAAGCCGATACTGCTTTTGACATTTTTGGGAAAAAATTTTTTCTTCAGAAAATTTTTCCTTATAAAATTTACGATCGACATTTTTTATGTTATTGTTGTTATTGAAGCCGATAGCGCTTTTGACATTTTTGGGAAAAAAACTTTTCGTCAGAAAATTGTTCCTGAGAAAATTTACTATCGAAATTTTTGGTGTTATTGTTGATATTGAAGCCGATAATTCCTTGGAATTTTTTGGGCAAACATTTTTTCTCCAGAAAATTCGACTTTAGAAAATTTACTATCGAAATTTTGAATTTTATTGATGTTATGGAAGCCGATAGGGCTTTTGACATTTTTGGGAAAAAATTTTTTCTTCAGAAAATTCTTCCTCAGAAAATGTATTATGGAAGTTTTGAATGTTATTGTTGTAATTAAAGCCGATAGCTCTTTTGACATTTTTAGGAAAATATTTTTTTTCAGAAAGTTTTTCCTCTGAAAATTTACTATCGAAATTTTTAATGTTATTGTTGTTTTTGAAGCCGATAGCGCTTTTGACGTTTTTTCGAAAAAGAATTTTGTTTAAAAAATTTTTCCTTAGAAAATTTAACATCGAAATTTTTAATGTCATTGTTGTCATTGAAGCCAATACTGCTTTTGACATTTTTGGGAAAAAATTTTTTCTGCACTCGATTAAACAAGATAAGATTGCTCTCAGCTGGCATGATGATAAGCGAGTGCTGATTCCTGGTTCGACAGATAATTTTCCATGGGGGTATAAAAATAGAGTGCATGAGGTTATGGATGTCGACAATGATGATAATAATGTACTTTTATTGTAAAATGGAGTTCTTATGTAAATTAATGAATGAATGAAGTTTGTAAACTTGAGTGAATACTGTTATAAAGTATGAATGAATAATATGAACTATTGAATGAACTATGAACTATCGTATTTATTACTGTAAACAAATTTTTTTCATCAATTATGTACAGAAAAAGCTTTTGGTTTCAATAAATGAAAAGTTGAATATATTTATTGTTTTATTTGATAACCTGAAAAACATTAAGATATATAAAATTATAGATTATAAATGAAAAAACAGCTTTTTATATTCAAATGTATGTAAATTTATTTATTTATGAAAAAATACATTTTTTTAAACTTAAATACTAACTTAAAACTAAAAAAGTTGAAAAAATTCTTATTTCTTATACCTGATTCCTAATTATTTCGAGATAAACAATTTTTCAATAAATTAACATTTTAAAGTGCAATATAAAATTTTGTTGTGCTTGAATGACGTGAGCATACATTAGTAGATGACTCATCACATAATATTTTCAATTAAGGACATTCCATATCATGCATGCCAATAATTTGCGTTGACTTCTGAGTAACAAACTTTTTAAACAAATTTTTCTTTTCCAAGCCTTGAACATAAATTTTACTAGCATCTTTAAAAAACAGTTTCCAAGATTTCTTTCACAAACGTATAAGGTACATCGCCAGTGTTCCACAGTAGGCCATGGAAATTATATTCCAACCATCGATTCATACATCTAAACTTTGATGGGATGCAGCTCCATTCGCAAGGAGGTTGAAACAAAGCAGAAAAAGGTACCGCACCATCATTGATTAAAACTATAGCTAATTCTTTCAATATAAATTAATTAACTGGACACCTAAAGCCCTGCACATCCACCACGTATTCCATTTCATAAGCAACTAAACTGATTCAATCTGCTAACAATAGTTCTATACCAGCATTTTCACTGTACCACTTATTGGTTTATATTCAATTACACGATCATGTAAGATGAGGCAATATGCTGATGTTTGAGCGGGAAAATTTTCACTAATTCTTGGGAATTTGCAAAGCAACATAGAAAAGAGTCATCGCAAAGATATTCTCAGTTAATTTTTTAAACAAATTGATCCTATTTGTTGAAAAATAAACAAAACATGAATTTGTTTATAAAAATTGTTAAAATAATAATTCTTGGGAATTTTCAAAGCACCATAGCAAAGATTCATCGCAAAGATATTCTTAGTTAATTTTTTTAAATTGAGCCTATTCGTTGAAAAATAGACAAACTCTGAATTTGTTTATAAAAATGGTTCAGATCATTATTAATTCTTGTAAATTTGCAAAGTGAATATGTTTATAAAAATTGTTTATATAATTATTAATTCTTGTACATTTGCAAAGTATCATATGAAACATTCACCGCAAAAGCATTCTTAGTTTATTTGTTTTATTTGAGCCTATTCGTTGAAAAATAGACAAACTCCTAATTTGTGTATAAAAATGGTTCAGATCATTATTAATTCTTATAAATTTGCAAAGTGAATATGTTCATAAAAATTTGTTAAATAATTATTAATTCTTTTAAATTTGCAAAGTATCATATGAAACTGTCACCGCAAAAGCATTCTTGGTTTATTTGTTTTAATTGAGCCTATTCGTTGAAAAATAGATAAACTCTGAATTTGTTTATAAAAATGGTTTAGATCATTATTAATTCTTATAAATTTGCAAAGTGAACATGTTTATAAAAATTGTGCAAATAATTATTAATTCTTGTAAATTTGCAAAGTATCATATGAGACAGTCACCGCAAAAGCATTCTTAGTTTATTTGTTTTAATTGAGCCTATTCGTTAAAAATTCGAAAAACTCTGAATTTGTGTATAAAAATTGTTTGAATAAATAATAATGCTTCAAAATTTGCTAAGTATTATATCAAACAGTCACGGGAAAAGCATTCTTAGTTTATTCCGTTAAAAAAATTAAGCCTGTTCGTTGATAAATAGCCAAACTGTGAATTTTTTTCAAAATTGCCAAACAGCATCTTCTTTCAAGTAACAGTAATAAAACTTTTATTTCTCATACATTCCATACCAAAGCTCTTGATTTCAATGAGCTAAACTTTCCCAATCCCGAAAAGAACTTTTGTTAAATAAATTGTTTATAACGGAATAAACAATTTTTTAAATTATTCTTAACGACTGGAAATTATTTACATATAGTTTCAGCTGAAAATTTAACTATTTCATTTTTGGTTGAAAATCGCTCTTTTTCAGTTCATAATTCAACTATATGGTCGAAAATTTGTCTTTTTTAGTAAAAAATTTAACTATTTCTTTGAAAATTCATATATTTTGTTGAAAACTGGTCTTCTTTGGTAGAAAACTAATCTTCTTGTTTAAAAATTCATCTTTTTGGTTGAAAATTCAAGTTAAAATTAAATTTTTTAGTTGAAAACTCATATTTTTTCATTGAAATTAATTTTCTTGGTTGAAACTTCATCTTTTTGGTTTAAAATTCAATAATTCCAGTTGAAGATTTATCATTTTAGTTAAAAATTGATCAGTTTGGTTGAAAATTATTTATTTTTTTTTAACTGAAAATTTAACTATTTCATTTTTGGTTGAAAATCGCTCTTTTTCAGTTCGCAATTCAACTACATGGTCGAAAATTTGTCTTTTTTAGTACAAAATTTAACTATTTCTTTGAAAATTCATATATTTTGTTGAAATCTGGTCTTCTTTGGTAGAAAATTAATCTTCTTGTTTGAAAATTCATCTTTTTGGTTGAAAATTCAAGTTAAAATTAAATTTTTTAGTTGAAATTTCATATTTTTTCATAGAAATTAATTTTCTTGGCTGAAACTTCATCCTTCTGGTTCAAAATTCAATAATTCCAGTTGAAGATTTATCATTTTAGTTACAAATTGATCAGTTTGGCTGAAATTTTTTTTTTTTCAACTGAAAATTTAACTATTTCATTTTTGGTTGAAAATCGCTCTATTTCAGTTCATAATTCAACTATATAGTCGAAAATTTGTCTTTTTTAGTACAAAATGTAACTATTTCTTTGAAAATTCATATATTTTGTCGAAAACTGGTCTTCTTTGGTAGATAATTAATCTTCTTGTTTGAAAATTCATCTTTTTGGTTGAAAATTCAAGTTAAAATTATCTTTTTTAGTTGAAAATTCATATTTTTTCATAGAAATTAATTTTCTTGGCTGAAACTTCATCTTTCTGGTTTAAAATTCAATAATTCCAGTTGAAGATTTATCATTTTAGTTAAAAATTGATCAGTTTGGTTGAAAATGATTATTTTTTTTTTAACTGAAAATTTAACTATTTCATTTTTGGTTGAAAATCGCTCTTTTTCAGTTCATAATTCAACTATATGGTCGAAAATTAATTTTCCAATGCATTTTTGGACTACCCTACTGTGCACCCTGCGATAAATAACAAAAATGTGATGACAAAACTCAACAAGGGTTTGATGATGGAAGTGAGGGAATTGAGGGGAAATGATGGGAGGAGAAGTCATGAGAAATGAGAAAAAATGAGGTTAGGGGAAGTATGGGAACTAAGGGGAAATGAGTGGTGGGAAAGTAGGGAGAGTGAGACGAGTGATGGGAGGGGAAGTAGGTGAAGTAGGAGACATGAGGGGAGGGGCAGGGAAGTGAGGGCCATGAGGGTTTGGGGAGTGGGGGAGAAGTAAGGGAAATTATTAGAAATGAGGGTGAGTAGGGGAGGGGGTGTAGAAGAAATGAGGGGAGTAGCAGGGGAAGTGAGGGGTAATGAGGGATGAGTGATTGGGGGAGAAGTAGGGAAAACGATTAGAGATAAGTGTGAGTGGGAGAGGGGAAGTAGGAGAATGTAGGAAGAGTAGAGAAGGGGAAGTATAGGAGGAGAAGTTTTTAATGACTTAAATTAACGTCTTAATAGGCCAGGAAACTATTTTTCTACTTTGAATAATTTTTATTAATAAACAATGCCATGTTTCCCGCATGCATTAGCACATTCTAGTTATGAGTTACTTATGCAATAACATTCCAGTGTAAATTTACATGGTACTATCGACGAAGAAACTTGGGTAACGGTCGACTTGATAAATTAGCTAAAACTTTATGTGTATTTTGAATGATGAAGTTAGCTGTTGTTGAATATTAGCTTTTTGCTCCTATACGAGAAGCCTAATTATGCAGTTAGTTTGAGTTGGATGTGGTCTTGGTTTTGTGAGATCAGCTCTTCTCTTTGGCCACTAATCTGCCGCAATCTGATCAATTTTATACTAGCAATCATGTTATGCGCGCAATACGTCCGATAAGTTTCTTATAAGTCTCCAAATACTCAAATCAAAAAACAATAAACAACAAACAAACAAACAACAAATCAAAATTTATTGTCATTTCCCGGTTACCAAAAATTTTTCCAAGACATACAAATTGAAAATTTTGAACATTCATACATGAAAAAATGTTCAATTTAAATATTGGATACTTAACTACAAAATAAAAGCATTTAAAACATTGTAACTTCTAAATTTAAAGTATTTGAAATTAAAATTAAATCCTCTTTAATAAATTACTATCTTTATTCGTTGGGGTCCTGATAACCCCTTAGCCTCTGTTTATGTGGAAAATTTCACCATCAGAGGAGGAAGACGTAATTTCTTACAATTATAACTAAAGAATGTGTACCATAATTGGCTTATCGCAGTTCGAATCTTGTTTTTTTTTTTCATAATGATGATGGGAAAACTGCGCAAGCAATTTTTTCTCGTTCGAAAGGAGGACATTGCGTCCTTCATTTCTTTTCCCGGTAATTAAAAAAAAAAGAGAATATTAGTATTACGCTTTGGTGATACATTTATATAGAACTTGAAAATTTTTATTATTTTTCTTTTTTTGTACACGAAACATCGACTATTCTCGAATGTCAGTAAAACTACTGACGAAGATATGTACATGCAATTAGAAAATATTTCAAGAGGATGCAAATAATTGCAAATTCATATAATTGTACAATTTCAAAAGAAAATATTTTACAATGTTACTCAATATTTTATTGTTACTTATAAATATTTCAAAATATTATATTGACAACATTTGAAATTGTACAATCTTCATTTGGAAAATATTCATAATTTTTTCAAACTGCAAGGCTTTCAAAAATCAAACAATTTCAATTTAAAAGAACTCTAAATAAATCAATTTTAGGCTTGAATTCTCACTGTAAAACTAGAGTTCTCTTTTTTATGGTATCATTTTTTACGTGTCCTGTTGTTGAATAGAATAACTTCATGCTGTTATTTTCAATGCAAAACAAACGAATCTGGGTTCCCACCAATGGTATCATTTTAGTGTCACTCGGGACTGTAAATTGTAAATTGTAAATCTTCAAAATTCTGTTAACAATTAGAAAAGAAGTTCCATCTATTGTGGAAAAGGCAAACTTATTGTTGATAATGCAGGAATTTATTCGAATGTTTGTATGTAGAATGTGCGAAGTCGAGAAGGCAGCTTTCGTTAATTTTAAAATCATGAAAAAAATGACTGAAAACTGGAAAAGTGAACTTCGTTTTCGATAAAAATCTCAACTAAAGGCAATTATCATCGAATACTGACAAAGTCTTATTTTTACCTGCAAAAAGATTAAGAATTTCAGGGGTTCAAAGTCATTTATTTTTGTTTTAATCAGCATTGATATCTTCAGGAATAAAATAACACAAGATTAGTCTTTTTTAATTAATCGTTAATCCGATTCGGGTGTATTTATTTGTGTTATTATTGATAGTATTTATTATTGATTTCAAATCACACGCGCTTTTCGGCTGAAAAAGTGGCGACCGGCGGCGCATCGATACAAGAACATTGAAAATAACAAATCCTTACGTTTCAAGGACGCTAAAATGTTGGAGACTTTACTGTACTTGTTTTTTAATTTACGATAAATTGCCTTTGTTTTGGAATTATTAACTTCCTTTCGAACTATGAAAGTGTGTGCTTCTGTTCAACGTGCTTGTGAAGGCGGAAGGAGAAACTGAGAGGGTGACACGACGTAGAAACACTAAGTTCATGCATGATTTCTTTTATTTTAATCTTATTGGGGTTTTTTTTTAACCAGGTAACTGGTAGGCTCGAAATCGACGTTATGTGCCAAAACCGGTAGAAGCAAATAATTCCGTATTCATCATGAAAGTTCATTTCCTAAGGGTGTTTTAGGCTGCTGATGACGAATCCGAGGTTGAGATGGAGAAATTCAACATGAGGAATCCAATATGGCGGATGCAATATGGCTGACTGAAATGCAAAAATCACGTGGTTTGAATCAAAAGTAGTACTAAAGAGTTTTTTAATTCGCTAATGACTATTCTACTATATTATCAGCTATTTTTAATTTTTAAATTTTTACCTTGGATTCATCATCAGCGACCAAAAAAAGTACGACATACCAATTTGTATAAAAATCCATTGAGTTTTGTGGCAGTTATTCCAAGTGCGCATATATGCGACATTACCAGTTTTGTCACGGATTTTTTTTGCGCATATATGCGTCATTACCAGTTAACTGGCCAATATCTGGCACTGAAGAGGACCCCTATCCGTGGTCAAAACGTTTGGCAATTTAACTTTTGCATGTTTTTAATTAAATATATTCATAAGACCCTAATGCTAATACAAAAATTATTCATAACAATTGAAATAATTGGGTCAATTATATCCGACACTTTTAAAAAATCAGTAAAAATGTCACAGAACAAAGCTCATTGTATCGTTCTGAAAGACGCCCCTTTGGAAGGTGACGTTGTTCGTTGTCACAAGATAATTTCCAGATGAGATAGTAAATCTAGTTTTCAAAAGGGGCATCAATCTCTCTATGTATCTCACTATGTGTGGATGTACCTTCAAGCTTTCCAACAGACAGATGATAAGTCTATGCTCAAAATACATAAGAATCACCCTTTTTTTTCTTGGACATATTAATGCACACGGGAACCTACCCAGCTCCCGGACTAGGACGGATAGTTTCCATACTCATAGGTTTTCGGCGCCGCTTGCGCGACTGTCAGTCAGCAGTTTGGGAAACAATTTATTTAACACTTATATTAACGTAATAATATACATTTTTTTGTTTAAAAATGTTTTCCTCATTTCTTAGATTGCCCATTTTACACAAAAAAGTATAATTTACCGCCTTCCTCTCTGAAAACCCTAATAATTCATTATTATTGCCTTAAATAACTAAATAACAATTAGCGCATAGCGATTTTTGTTTAACTTTTCATTACACACATTCAGCTGTGCAATACAAAAGGTTTCTTTAAAATCGGTGGAAAGCCCCCGGGTTGAAAGATTTTTCATTTTTAACGTCTAACGTGACTCCTCTAATCATTATGCATCATAGTCCATGCCTAAATTAGGCTCAAATTGTTATCCATGACAACAAAAAAACACGAATTTTTTGTAAAACGATAAGGAATATATTTTTTAATAGCTGAAAAGGATTCTAAAATTACGATTGTAATTATGTCATAGTTGCAAATATGACTGTCTCCGAAAAATAGCAGCAATGAAAAAATCCCTATTGTATATTGTAAATTGCCATTAAAGTTGAGAAAAATAATAATTCATTCATTCATTCAATTTATTCACTCACCATTGTTTATCTTGATATTTTTCTTACTGGTAACAATTTTTTCTTGATGGAAATGATTCTAATAGTTAATATGTACTTCCCCCTATAATCATATTTATTCCTCAGAAGCTGCGTAGCAATACAAACTTTCTTGTAAAACGTAAATTGTCACTAAATTTGAATAAATTACGCAAAATCATAATTTTTGAATATCTAAGACTGCTTTTTGTACATATTGTAGTTCAATATAATTTTAAAAAAATCTGCCCGCTGCGCGGGCACATTCTCCGCGCGCGCTTCGCTCGCAAGTTTGAGCGTGCCTGGGGCGCGCGACTGTTGGTTCTCGCGCTTCGCGCTCGATAATGTGTTTACCTCGCGCTACGCACTCGGTCTTTCTATTTCTCCCACATTTGCGCCCAGACATTTTAAAATTAAAGGTCAAATCATCGACAACTGTAATTTGGTGATTGTGACTTCTCTAAATTTACTTTTTGTTTAAAATTCATATTTTGGTGTTGAATAGTCAACTGAAATCTTTTTTGGATGAAAATTCAACTATTTTTTCGAAGTCGTCTTTTTAATTAAAAAATTCATCTATTTTGGTAGAAATTTCATCTTTGTTGGATAAAAATGCAACTGTTTGATTAAAAATTCAACAATTTTTGTTAAAAAGTAATCCTTTGGGTTGAAAATTCGACGGTTTTGTTGAAAATTCATCTATTTCGTAGAAAATTTACTTTTTGTTTAAAATTCATATTTTGGTGTTGAATAGTCAACTGAAATCTTTTTTGGATGAAAATTCAACTGTTTTTTTTATTCGTCTTATCCTATCTTTGAAAGTCGGTATGAGTAAGTCCACTTTTCAATAAAGTGATAATTTTCAGTTCCAAGAGTCATGACGCTTTGTCTGTTTACGTTATCGATGAAAATATTTATACTGATATTTTAGTTACATTTTCGACGAATATGATTTCTTTCAAGTTTAAACTATTTTTGAAATCTTAAGCAATGGTCATTTTTAATGACTTTTTTCTATGATGCTTGGTAAACTCCCGAGAATTATTAATTATTTAAACAATTTTCATAAGTAAATTCAGATTTTCCATATTTATAATATTTTAGTTACATTTTCGACGAATATGATTTCTTTCAAGTTTAAACTATTTTTGAAATCTCAAGCAATTGAAATTTCATTTTCAATTACTTTTTTCTATGATGCTTGGTGCATTCCCGAGAATTATTAATTATTTAAACAATTTTCATAAGTCAATTTAGAGTTTGCATATTTTTAATTTTTCGATGACTTTCCTACTATACTCTGCAAATTTAATAATTATTTATTATTTGAACAATTTTCATAAACAATTCAGAGCTTGGCCATTTTTCAACCAATAGACTTTTGGCTATTGTTCAGCGAATAGGCTTTAAACTGTTTTTCAACGAATAGTCTCAATTTTTTTTGAAAATATGAATTCATCCTAATTCATCTATTTTAGTAGAAATTGCATCTTTCTTGGATAAAAATGCAACTGTTTGGTTAAAAATTCAACAAAATGTTAAAAAGTTATTCTTTTTGGTTGAAAATTCAACTATTTTGTAAAAAATTGACTTTTTGTTAAAAAATTCATCTCTTTTAGTAGAAACTGCACCTTTCTTGGGATTTACCGCGGTCCTACTGGGAGCCGATGTCATTTTGTAGATGACAGTTGCTCCCAGTGGGACCCTGCGGTGGTTATTAACCTTTAGTTTTTAATTATATATATATATATGAAAGGAGTTATATATGCTTTATGAGCTTTGTAGACTCTACCTATACCGATTTTAACTAATATGGGACCTGCATGATCAAGGCCTATATGTTCAAAAGGACGAGACCTGGTAACCCTGGTTGAAGGGAGTTGTACCATCATTTGAGTAGGAACTTTTGCCTTTTCGCGAACGCACGGAATGCATTTGTTTACAATACTTCGAACTGAATTTTGCGCTTTTAGAATCCAATAATTTTGCCTGAGAACATATAGAGTCAATTGTGGACATTCATGCAAGGTTCGCTGATGAGCTTGCTCTATTATTAAGTCCGTGACTCGAGTCTTAAGGCGAAATGATGGGATGTTTGGCATCGTAGGAGATAGAAGCATTTTCTAGGCGACCTTTCACACAAAGGAGTCCTTGACTGTCCAAGAAAGGACAGAGACTTCTTAGTGCATTAGAATGTTCACCTGAAGTTTTATTTATAACTAAACTGATTTCGGTCGAAAAATGTTGTTCTTTTAAATATGTAAACCAAACAATTTTTGCTCGATTGAATATATCGTTAGAGAGAAATGATTCTTTTGGCTCATTTAATCGTTTATAAATACGATCTGCGAATCGAATACAATAGGTGGTGATTCGAATGAATTTTGGCCAAGTAGATATTTATTTCTGCAGGTTTATCTGAAGGTGATGGCTCAATTTGAGTTGCATGAAACTGAACTCCTTGCAGATTTTTAGACACTTCTTTCTTTTTTAGACTAATATTCAAATACTTTTTACTTTCAGTTTGAAGTATTTCAGGGGAAACAGGATGTGACCAGTTTCTTTGAGATTCATGTAAAAAGTAAGGCCCATCCCTTCGTACAGGATGATAGACAATCCGGAATCAGAGTGTAAATTAAGGCAACTCTGTTGGCAACAAAAGTAGGCCAAGTGGATGGTACTTTACTTAACCATGACAATACAACCATAGCACTGAAGAACGTTTTTTATACATCAGTGTGTTTATAATTTCAAAGAAAGTTTATTTATAAATTGATAAAATAGGTCATAGGATATTACCACTCGAGTTGTAGAACTTTAATCATGGAGTTAAAATAAATGAAGTTATCTCGAAATATCTCGTGTCTCAATTATTTAATTATCTTACAACATATCAATTTTCAACAAGTTTTATAAATGATAAACATGAAAAATTGAGGAGTCTAATAAAAGAACTCGACTGTCTAACATTTTCAGCTTTATTGAGACAATAACAAAGCCCTATTGTGAAACATGCCAATATACTAAGTCACCCCATTCTAGATTATACCTTGTTTTCTAAATTCTTTCTGTTTAAACATAAATAACTATTTAAATTTCATTAATTACTAGTGAAATTCTGCTAATCTAGTTATTCGATATATATGTATTTATTTCTAACTATCATGGAGTTAAAATAAATGAAGTTATCTCGAAATATCTCGTGTGTCAATTATTTAATTATCTTACATGTCAGAAGTGGGATAAGTGACCTTTAAGTGCATTCTTCTGTGTGTGGAAATACAAGAAGTGTTAGTGCAATGCAGGGCACGCGGCCCTTTGTGAACAAAAGAGTGTAGGAAAATCACCTGACTACGAAGATCTAGTAGAAAGAAAATTCAATGGAGAGATCAACCGTTCTATCTCGATCCAGGGATTATGGAAGGAGAACGCCTCAAAGATCGATTTCCAGGTATACGCCGTCAAGGGATCGATCGATAAGGAGAGGAAGATCACGAAGCAGGCGTCATTCCAGAGAAGGAAACCGACGAGAATACTACGAGGGTTGAAAGAAGTCAATACCAGAAGAGAAGAAATGCGAGAAGTCGCAGCCCTCTTAGACATACATCAAGTCGGTCCAGGGATCAACGTCCGTATGGGGAATACCAATTAGAAAACCGTAGACAGGACGTGACAAGGTAGGAAAATACTAACACATCGATGTTGACAGCCGACCAAATTGAAATCAGAAGACTGCAAGCGGAGATATCGATACTGAAAGAAAAGAAAAATGCGTCAAAGATACCCAAGATTGGGGAAGAAAAATTGATCCCGAAATATGATCCCGCGAACAGAAACACGAGCTTGGAAACCTGGATAAAAAGAGTAGAAAACATAGCTCAAATCTGTCGTTGGGATGACGTAGGAATCATGATTTCTGCTACTACTCGTCTAGAAGGAAATGCGGCCAAATGCATTCAACTGCTTGAAATAAGTGACTGGAAAACAGCAAAAAACAATTTCAAATTCAAATCACTATAAATTAATTAGAAAAATATTCGAACATTATTATAAAATTCAGTGAAAACCATGAAATTAATCCCTGGAACCTGTCGGAAAGTCCAAAAAATGCCATGATTTTTATTAGGGGGAAAAAAGCTTTGAAATTTCCTTCAAACCATCAAAATCTGTCGAGAATTCCCTCGAATTCAAAAAGAATAACAATTTAAAATTCGAAACATTATAATTTAGTTAGACAAATATTCGAACATTATTATAATATTAAGTGAAAACCATTAAATTAATCCCTGGAACCTGTTAAAAAGTCCTCAAAATGCCACGATTTTTATAAGAGGAAAAAAAAGCTTTGAAACTTCCTTAAAACCATTGAAATCATTCGAGAACTCCCTCGAATGCAAAAAATAATAACAATTTAAAATTTGAATCATTATAATTTAGTTAGACAAATATTCGAACATTATTATAAGATTGTGTGAAGACTATTAAATTAACCCCGGGAACCTGTTAAAAAGTCCTCAAAATGCCACGATTTTTATAAGAGGAAAAGAAAGCTTTGAAACTTCCTTAAAACCATTGAAATCATACGAGAACTCCCTCGAAATAAAAAGGAATAACAATTACACATTCAAATCACTATAAATTAAAGAAAAAATATATTTGAATCTTATTATGAAATTCCGCGAAAACCATTAAATTAATCCCTGGATCCCGCTAAAAAGTCCATAAAATGCCATGAATTTTATAAGACGAAAAAAAAGCTTTAAAACTTCCTTCAAACCATTTGCATCAATGGAGAATTCGCTCGAATCCAAAACGAATAACAATTTCATATACAAATCACCATAAATTGATTAGTAAAATATTCGAAAATTATTATAAAATTCAGTGAAAACCATTAAATTAATTCCTGGAACCTGCTAAAAAGGCCTACAAATGCCATGATTTTTATAAGAGGAAAAAAAAGCTTTGAAACTTCCTTCAAGCCATTGGAATCAATCGAAAATCCCTCGAATTCAAAAGGAATAACAATTTCAAATTCAAATCAGTTTAAATTGGTTAGAAAAGTATTCGAACATTATTATAAAATTCAGCGGAAACCATTAAATTAATCCCTGGAACCTGTTGAAAAGTCATAAAAATGCCATGATTTTTATTAGGGGAAAAAAAAGCTATATATATATATATATATATATATATATATATATATGCATATATGTATATATGATTATTTGTGCAAATGTTCATAGGGATGGGGTCAACTTTGCACATGCCCAACTGTGCACGTCGATGGCCAGAGGGACAACTGTGCACGTCTTTGGTCAAGCGGACAACTGTTCACGTGCACACTCGTCACTTGGATAACTCTGCACGTGCACGGTTGTCGAAGTGACAACTGTGAACGTCGAAATTTTGACGTGCACAGATGGGCTCCTGTTGACTTATACGTGCACAGATGCCACATTCCTAACTATGCACGTGCACATATGCCACTTTCCTAACTGCGCACGTGCACAGATATCACTTGTTCAACTGTGCACGTGCACAGTTGTCACTTGCCCAACTGCGCGCGTACACAGATTGAACTTGCCCAACTGTACACGTGCACAGATGGAACTTGCCCAACTGTACACGTGCACAGATGGAACTTGCCTAAATGTGCACGTGCACAGATGGAACTTGCCTAACTGTGCACGTGCACAGTTAGGCAATATGGATAAGTATGGATATGTTTGATGTCTTTGGGACGTCCTAACGACGACTAAGTACCGTGCCTACTTGGTAGGTATTTATTTTTTTCAAGTTACTTATCTGTCTTTGAGTTCTCAAAATCGTTTATTAATTTTATGTATTTTCTTATGATGTAACAAAATGTAAGCTTGAAAAAAATTTTGTCAATAACATTTATCAAAGTTTTACTGTGGTTTATGTGATGATGTATAATGACGGGTTACTCATTTCTCTTAGTCATTCAAGAATTCAAGCAATTCAGAAAATTTTAGGAATTCAGAGAATTCAAGGGATTCAGAGAATTCGAGGCATTCAACAAATTCAAAGCATTCAGTGAATTAAAGGAATTTAGCAATTTCAATGAATTTAAAGTATTCAGGAAATTCAGAAAATTCAAGTTATTATGAGAATTTCAGGAATTAAAACCATTCTGTAAATTCTCAGGATTTTAAATCCTTTTTATTAATAGAATTCTTGGAATGCCTGGCATTTTTTGAATTCCTTGAGTTCTCTCAAACCTCCGTTTACACACAGGGGATTTTGAGGCACAAACGATTTTTCAAACTGGAATGTCTCGTCTTTGAAAAAATATGGAAGTTCGGTTCCCCCTTCTAAAAAATAACGGCTTAATGATATAATAATAATAATAATTAGAATACACACTAAGTGAGTTTGAACTCCGTCACAGCTTTTGATTTTTTTAAGTCAATTGAAATCCTTCGGATAGACGTTGAATTATTTGAACATCCTTCGAATAATTTGAATTCTGTAGATTTCCAACGAATTCTACAGAAATTCAATCTTTTTTACATTCTCATCTCACTTTTTTTTTTTACATTCTCATCCCACTTTTTTTTTAAATTTCAAAATTCCATGTACGGTTGTTAGTAGCACTCCAAAAGAAAAACAATTAATCCCTGTGAAATTTTTAGATAAAATAAAAATGATCAGAGTTATAGCATTTTCAAAATCCCAAAAAACAAACCAAAATTAATATTTTAAGCCGAACGACGCATGATATAAAAAAAAGTCAAGATAAGACAAAAGATTTTCTTGAGAGGCCTACAAGATTATCATAACAACTCTTCGAATGTTTTTGAAAAATCAAAAATTCAAACTTTGATCGCACAAAAAATAATGAAGAATTAAAAATTCAATTTTGCGGTCAAACTATGCAAGATACAAAAAAAGATGAAGATACAAAAATCGTGCAGACAAAAAAGGTCTAAAAATGTATGATTAATTACTTTTTGATAAGACGCGTAGTTTTTGTTTCATTCGTGAAAAATAACATTAAAAATAAAAAATTTAATGTTTTGGAAGACGACACAAGGGAAGAAAAAAAAAAAAAGCAAACTTGTTCACTCAAAGTGGATGTACAATTTCGTTATTTATAATTTTTAGAAAGAGCGAGTATATTTTTCAATCGTGGAAAATAAGCATGAAAACAAAAAAATTAAATTTTTCAAAAATGACACAAGAGACGAATAAAAAATGAAAAGACAAAAACTGTTCAACCAAAAAAAGATCTTCAAATTGGTTACAAACTCTTGCCATACAAATACATCAAAAATTAAAAATTGAATTTTGGAAAAACGACAGAAGCTGCAATAACTTTTTATTTAACAACGTGTTTCGCCTAAATTATATCCACAAATTTGCTTAGAACCATTTTACATTCCACAGGTAGAGAAAGCAATAAAGGATGGAAGAGAATGGAAGGTGATCAATAGAGAAAGGAGTGAATGGAAAGGAATCAATGAAGAGATAAGTATGGATGAATGGACGGTATATTTCTTTGTTCCAATCTGCAGGGTTTGCTTATGAATAGTTTCAGAATTCTTTTAATCGAGTCTAAATAATTTTACCTCAATTTCTTGAGAGAAATCTTTTGATTAAAAATTTTTCAAAAAAGAATGCATTAAATATCGGCAATATTAGAAATACATTAGAATTTTTTGATCGTTTCTTTTCCTATTTAGAAAAAGTAATAATCTAAATAGATTGGTTTCAGAATCACCCATAAATAATTTATTTTCTTTAAAACAGGCAATGAATTATTTATAATAACATGGATAAATTCTAAATGAATGAATTAAAAAACAATGGAATTTTAATTTCCGTTTCCATAATACGAAATGATTTACATTTAAACCAAAAAACGTAAGAATCAGTAAAATAATTTTTAATTGTTGGCATAAATGCAGCCGGGGCTCCATAATATGTAGTCATGCACTGGATGTCCTTTCTTTTCCTTTTCCTAGTGTCTCTCTTTTTCTTCCTAATGTATCGCGACGATGGTTACTATAGAGGGTTCGCAGTGCAAGCCTTGCGTCTTTTTGAACAAGACTGTAAGGCCAGAGCTCGACTCGGCTGAAACAATAGGTCCGCCGACGGCAGGTCAAGGGGCTGGAGGATGCGAACCCTGTGGTAGCTTTTACCCATAGTGCATAGTAGTTTCTCGATTGATTGCAGTTAATTAAAGAATTTATTGTTTGATTGCAGTTAATTAAAGAAACTCTAAAAATAAGGAAACGCACCTTCTAAGTCTTTATAGGAAAACTAATGATTTTGTTTTGAAATTCTTTGAAATGATTACACTTGTAGTGGGATCTTTTACAGTTTAAAGCACTTCTTAATTTTTAAACACAAATTGTAAATCATTTAAGGGGTTAGGGTCAGTCGCAAGGCCAACAAAAAATCAATTTTTTAAAGAAGTTTTTTTGAAAACAGGTTTTATTAGTTATTGACAAATGTTCTACAGTTCGAATAATACACATTGCAAGAAGTTACAGTATTTTTTTAAGATAAAAATATCGATAAAAAAGCAAGGTCGTGTAACGATGCGCACCGCAAAACACTTTTTTTTTACCTCTGGCAGATTAACTAATAACTTGCTTGTTTATCGATATTTTTATCTTGAAAAATTACTGTAACTTCTTGTAATGTGTATTATTCGAACTGTAGAACATTTTATTCTATTAATATTTACATTTTCTGGAATTAGTGTAAAAGGTTATTAATAAATCAATTTTTCATAAATGAATGTTCTAATTAGAAAACAAGCATTAAGTAAAAATTATTTGAATGCTTTAATGCAAATTATCTTTCAAAGATTCTCATTTTGTGAAATGAGTAATTAACTATTAGCTGAATATTTTTTTTTTAAATAATCAATTTAATAAAAATTTAGTTTTTTTATAAATTAAGTAACATGAATTTATAATTTACTTGAAGATTATATAACTGAGTATTGGACATAATTTGTATGATAACAGCTTATTTATATTTAAAATATCTTTATTACAATTAAATAATTTTTCAAATGTGTTTGATTTCATAAAATGATTTTTATATTGTGAACAGATTAATTAATTAAGAGCTGATTAATTTTTTTCACAATATTAAATTACATAATGATTAAATTTTAATTTGCTTAAATTAAGTATGGTAAAAATTATTCAAATGTTTTGAAAATAACTATAAAATAAAATAAGATGAAAATAACTGCTTATTGCTTTTTATCTTCTGAAATGATTATATAATATTAACATATTTTTTTGTTTGTTATGGAATTACCTTTGTAGGTCATTAATAACTTAGTGTATAGAAATGCAATTTCAAACGAAAAAAAATAGAATGCAAACATTATTTGAATTTTTCAATGAAAATAATAGTTTAATGCTTTTTATGTTGTGAACTGATTGAATAATTATAAACTGATTTGATTAATACTTACATTTTCTGGAATTGGTTTGAAAGGTTATTAGTATTTTGAATTGTCAAAACTGAAAGTTCAAATGAAAAAAAAAATTAAATAAAGTGCAAAATTATTTGAATTTTTTAATAAAAATTATAGGTAAACGCTTCTTATTTTGTAAAGTGATTAATTAATTATTAGCTGACTAATTTTTTTCACAATATTAATTTACATAAAGAATAAATTTGAATTTTTCTCTGATAAGTGATATAAATCTTTTATTCATTTTGAGGTTATGTCATTGGATATTGGCTATAATTTGTGTCCTGGAAGTTTATTCATAATTATAATGCCCCTATCTCAGTTAAATAATGTTTTAAATCTTTTTGATGTTGTGAAATGAGTATCTGAATTGAATTTTGAAAGTTATGTGTACATATGTTTTAATTTTGCCAAATATAATCTCCCAACATTCTTGCATCCAAATATCCTTGGTAGTGCTGCTCAATGGCTTACATTTCTTGGTGGAACCCTTCACCGTCCTCGTCACTTACGTCACCGAGATTTTCCGGAAAAAAATCTGAGTGGCAATGCAAAAATTAATTTTGAGCAACATATTTACACCTGTTGAAATTAAAATTAAGTGTCCACATTTCTTTATTTTGTAAGCCAGTGTGATTAGGGAATACATGCATTAAATAAAATCACAATATATGTGACGTGCGCCGGAGACAGGGGGCTTACTCTGAAAAGTGAAACTTTTTGAGGGCGAGCGGTCGAAGTCGACCGGATAGACGCGACTTTTAGGAGAGAGGAAAGACTCATGAAATCTTCCCTCTCCACGTACCACTACATTATCACAAGGAAAGAGATAGGTCGTCGACGCGGCTCACGGCCGCGTATAGTTCCGACGCGGTGATGTGGTGGTGAGTGGTGGGAGGTGTTTCAAGGGATCTCGAGCTCTCGAGCGAAAGACTGACTCTTCAGGTACCTCACAACTCAATTATTAGCAATTATAACGCTCGAAATTTTGTTCCGATAGTTTCATTGAAAAGAGCAACTAAAAAACTATCGAAAGGTGTAAAAACCTCGATTTCGATTTTTTTAGAGTGGGCCCCCTTTCTTCGGCGCACGTCACATATATTCCGTACCCATTTTTTCATCATTATTGAGCAAATCTCTAACAATTTGCTTGTAGTTTGGGCTTTTATTGTTTCCGAGAAATTTGGAAACAACCAATTGGAATGATTTCCAGGCCGTAGTCTCATTAGGTGTCAATAATGAGGGGATTTTTCATCTTTAAGTGCCTTTCTTATCTGCCGACTGTCAAAGATTCCTTCATTGAATTTTGCAATAGAAGGTCTTGGGAAAATCGATCTTAAATGCTCAAGCGCTTGACCTTCTTTGTCTAACGCTTTGACAAGGTTTTTGAAGAGTCAAAGTTTTATGTGCAATGGTGGAAGGATGATGAAAATTTCCTCTCATTATTGACACCTAATGAGGCTGCACCCTGAAAATCATTTTAATCAATTGTTTCCAATATTCTTGGAAACAATGAAAGCCCGAATTACAAGCAAATTGTTAAAGATTTTCTCAAGAATAATGCAAAAATGAGTATGGAATATATAATTGTAATTGTCGAAAACTTTGCCACTTTGCCATTTTTTAAATTAATCACTTTTATTTAGAAAAACATATACAAATAAATTCAATATAATCTTTACACTCAGATATGCAATATCCAGTAAAGAGTCAAGGACTAACTAATCTGTTTTAATTAAGCGTGTGCATAGGTTTGTTTACGAAGCGAATGTTCAAGGCTGCTTCGAAGTTAAACCGAATGCAGGTATAAACATTGTGTGAAAATTAGAGTAAATATCTTATAGTTAAATGTAAATAAACCGCAAAAATAAATTTAAAATTTAATAAAATTCATGAGTGTTTTATCAACTTACTTTATTAACCCTTAGTTACCACACTGGGTCCAAAGGACCCAGGACCTTTTTGCGCCTCAATTTAAAATACCTCAATGATAGAGAAGTCGGCTTGTAGCAACATTCGTTGATAGTTCAAGAGTTTAACTATCCTTCAGGCCATTTAGCATGACGGTAGAGACATTAGTCTACTTTGGGCAACTATTCAAAAATGGGTCTAGGTCTTTTGGACCCATGTGTGGTAAGTACCTTCGAAAATGATTTTTTGGAATGATTTTTTTTAGCTTTACATTGAAGAATAAAGTGTATAATTTTCAAATAACAACGTCTAATTTTTTTAATAAAAATAGATACCGTTTTAATAACGATAATTTCTCAACGGAGTGACGGTATACAAGCCACTCTTACACGGTGAACGGTCGAAGCGATCGATGGCCAGAACGATATTTGTATGGCATATTGGACCAAGCTATCGTCAATGCACGAATTCTTCTTGTATACAAGAACAAGATCAACAATGTGCAAGTAAAAGTGACGGCCATCGAATTCATGGATAAAATATATAAGTTTGTTGTATATCCATATCTAAAACAAAGGTATGAAGTTGGTACTTTGCGCAAGGACATAAGAATTGGCGTAGCTGCAATTTTGAAACTTGATCGACCAAATTCACAACCACTAGAGCGAGTTGAATTCGACGTAAAGCGGCGATGTGATCTTTGTGGTCCAAAAAAATACAGGAAGATAAAAACTGTCGGTGCTTCTTGTAAATGCGCTACTTGCCAAGAGCACAGCGTCGTTATGTGCAACGATTGCTGCGGTTTGTAATAAAAATAAAGAATAGTTCTTGCTCTTTTATAATAATTTTATGAAAATTTGGTTTCAGAAACTTAAGAACTGAATTGAAAGATTGCTTCAGAATTATTTCAAAATTTGAAACACAAAATTAAAAGCAGAGTAATAAGAAAGAGAATGTATGCAGCGACTTATCATTTTCTCATACCTATATAATTACAGAAAGTGACAGAATTAATAAAAAAAAATATTTTTTTAAATGAAGCTCATTTAAAAAAAGTAGCACAAAAATGTATACTATGAATCAGTATATTTTGTGGATATTTTATTGTTGAAACATATCAATAAAAATATTAAGAAATATTATCTTCAGATTTATCTCAGGGCGTCTACTCAAATTTTGTCCAAAAATTTCCTTACAATTTCAGATTTTTTCCAGATATCAATAGATTTTTCCTAAGTATAATTTTTCTGAATATGAAACCACTCAAGTATTAAGTATGGTATTTTTTAGAGCAAGAATTCTGATCCTACATCCCTTCAAAGTATTACATAATATTAAAAAAAACCTTTCGTTATCCATATGTGAATGGTTAAATTGTAATTAACTGAGTTTATTACAAGTGGTAAAAAATAGGAATAAATAAAGCGTGGTTGTAAAAGGCTTTACTTTTTCCCCGAAATAGCTGCCCTACAAATTGTTCCTTTAACTGTCAAAATGCCACCTGAATATTGGCAATTTAAACAAAAAATATATATTTAGGGATCTCTCAAGTCCATTTTTGCACAAAATTGATTTTTTAATTGCCACTGTCAATGGATTATTTTACTTCGGTACATATGCATTTCATCCCTTTATACTCTATAAAGTATAAAAAATTCATTAACAGCGAAAACTAAAATAACATGAGCAATTTTTTGCAAATAATGGGAATAAGAGGTATCTTAATATTTTTTTTAGATTCTGCCAATATTCAGGGAACATTTTGACACAAAAAGGAAACATTTTTAGGGGATCGAGCCATTTTAGAAGAAAAAAAGGGTGTTTCTGGACCAATATATTAAGCATACAACAATTACGCGAGTTATTATTATTATGTGAGAGAAGTTTTAGGCTCCGGAAGCTACGATCATGGTTCCTTAAAGCAACCAATCCCGACGAAACTGGAACGTGTTCGTTATCCACTTCTGCTCCTTCTGTCCTAGAAGGTAAGCAAGAGCGGGAAATTTACGCGAGAAAACATCGTTCAACACGAGAATGAGAAGTGTCGGATATACTGGAACTTCATATTCTCGACAATTGTTCCTGTTGCGCACTCGAGGCCTGACGAGTTCTTCTTGACTTCGAGAAACGAACCATTTTCCTTATCGAATTTTCGGCACCAGCTGACAAAAACATCATAGCCAAGGAGAATACTTATAACTATTCTTGAGACTATTCATTTAGGTTAGGATCTGGATTTTGTAGGTTATGTATGTTTTGTAAACCATTTTTGTCCTTCGCTTTATCATAGCAAATAATAATAATAATAGAGTAGTATTGAGTTTCTTCCTGAAGAATTGAAGAAATATTATTTACCGATTTAAAGCATTATAGAGTTTGTAATAAACGTTTTGTAAAGTTTGCATGCAAATGAATTAATTTTGTTTTCGTTGTGAAAGCAGCAGTATCTCAAGTGATCTCAAGTTTAGAAATTCTATAATTTGTAAAGTTTTAGAACCATTTCCTTAAAAGAGATTATCAATAGAAAATGTCTAGCATATTGGCGAAGAATTTAAATGATATGTCCTTAGAAAAACAAAGTCTTCGTCAGTGAAAATGCCCAAAAAGTATTACAAATTGATTAAATGAATTTTGCTTCAGAGTTGGATTTTTTGTATGCAATTATGTACGTGGTGATGAGATGAAACTCCACGCAAGTAAAAAATGTTAAAAATGTGCTGTGCTAATAAGTACATTTTCTTCACGCACTGCTATACAATCGAGAAATTCAAAGACCAGCAAGAATTAATAGCTTATTTTACTGGTTTAAAGGACTACGAAACTTTCAAAGCAGTATATTCCACATTAGGATTTTCGTATAATGACGTAGAATATCGAGATAAAAAGTAATATATTAATCGTTAGAGTATCAGTTTTTCGCTGTTCTTTAGAAATTAAGAAGAAATACATCCGTTTTTGAATTGGCAATATACTTTAATGTTAGCAAAGTCTGCGTCCGGAAAACAGTAGTCGAAGCTCAATTACTGGCCAAGTAAAAGACTTTCCAAGAACAAAAGTAATTATTAATGGTACTTAAATACAAATACCATGCAGTAAAAATCCTGACATTCAACAAGCGACTTTCAGCACTGAGACGGTCCAGTCTTTTCTCATAATCTTATAATATAAAAATAAGTATAAAATATAAAAACAACTATCGAATTTAAAAAAAATGTATACTTTAACATTCTATATTAGCGGAGACGAAATAAAAAACTTATAGAATTATTCACAATATTAAAGTCTGTTCATTGCAATCTATAAAATAATTTATAAAGTCTACAATAAATACCTAGAAATATCTTTATTTATTCTGTAATGAGTAGTACTTTTTGCATTTCAATAAAATGACTTTTAAAGGGCAAAAAATTAATTTAAGATATCGTGAAAAATTCAAGGAGATTTCCCGGTTTTCAAGATTCAAAAAGAATTCGAGGAGAATTCCAGGTTTTCAAGGTCGCTGGACACCCTGTTTTGTCGTCATTCTAGCTACGCAGCTAATTAAAAAGAAACTTGGTCAATTGCTAAGAATCCAAAGTCATAAGAGCGTTTTTAATTGAGAAGTAACGACTTGCAATTGTGTTTTTACACCTTTACTTTTATATATTTAAGTGAATTGAATACAATCACTCTCCATAAATCTATTGCTTATCTCCTCTCAAATCGCATTTGTAAATTCCTCAAATATATTTCAATTAAAATTTTGTCAATTCACTGCCGAGGTGCTTTATAAAAAGTTTATACATTTTTTTTCGCGTTTTGAAGAGACAGTTAAGCTTTGTGTTCTCGGGTCTGGTTGTACACAACCAGAGCTGGGCACAAAGTATTTCAAATACACCCGACAAATTACATGTATTTCACTCCAATGTAATTTGTCTTTTCTACCAAATATACAAGGTCCAATTATTAATTTATTTAAATTACAGAGTCAAAGTAATTTCCATTACTTCAGAATTAGTTTGAGCATTAAATTACGAGAAGTGCTTTACAAGAGAGATGTGGAGTGGACTGGAGTAGACTAGAATAGAGTGGAGTAGAGTAGAGAGGGGTGGAGTGAAGTAGGGTGGAGTATGGTGGAGTAGAGTTCACCCTACTCCCTTCCACTCCACCCCACTCCACTCTGCTCCACTTTACTCCACTCTGCTCCACTTTACTCCACTCTACTCCACTCTACTCCAGTCCACTCCACACCTCTCTTGTAAAGAACTTCTGGTAAGTTAATGCTCAAACTAATTCAGAAGTAATTGAAATTACTTTCACTGTGTAATTGAAATAAATTAATAATTGGACCTTGTGTATTTGGTAGAAAATACAAATTACATACAAGTAATTTGTAATTTAATTTTCTGTAATGTTCACTGCACCACTATTGTAATCTCGGTTCAGTGAATTTTACATATCTTACAGTATTTAATACTAGGAAATAGAGGTTTTATTTACTAAAGGATTACCGTTAAATTCACCTTAACTTCACTGTTACATTTACAAAATGCTAAGTGATTTTGACATTTTCACACTTACTGTTACGGTTACAAGAAACGCTTTACATTTCTTGATAAGTAAATATAAAATTTCTTTTTTCTGCGTGTAATTCAAGACGAGAAAAAAAATTATTTTGCTTTAAACGAACAAAAAAAATGCTACTTTTAGTACATTACAATTCTTATTACTGTAACATTGATGGGAGAACATTAAATCATTTTTTATTGAGTTTACCTTGCACAGGTACACATATCGGTGCTGTATACAACTTTTTCTATGTATCCTGATCATAGAAAAACATTATCGGTCTTAAAATACTAAGGAATAACAGAATTTTCCTTATTTTCACTTATTTCTTCATTTTATTCTTATTTTTTTCCTTTGGAGGGAATAAATTTGGCGCCTACTAGCACTTTTTTATCCCTATGGCAAAGGAAAAGAAAAATTCAGAGAAAATGCGGAAAATAAAACGGATTTTGCGGCCATTAAAGCTCCTCAAATAACTCAGGTTTTCGCCAGATCCATAATACGTCTAAAAGAATGCATTGTTCAATGCAATAGTTTAACCACATAATCTAAAGGAAAACAGAGATTTTTTCGAAAAATGTCCTGTTTGTTTTTCTATGGAATTGAAAATTGAATATTCTTTTGCGCCTGTAAAATGCAACACGCTAGCTACTGTGTCCTCTGAGCTGCAGTCACCCGGTCTAGTTTCAAGTCGCATAAAATCTGAAAGTACACTCGAACTCCAAAGATACGAGCTCCATAGATACGAGCACTCCACAGATACGATCGTCTCGACTCCAAAGGAGCGAGCGGAAGTTTGTCCCAACCTAGTCGAGAGTGAGGTGCGCGCATGCGCGCTGCTTTTAATTCGACGTTTGTTCACTAAGAATTGCATTAGT
Organism: Andricus grossulariae; assembly: GCA_011634705.1. Classification (NCBI taxonomy): domain Eukaryota; kingdom Metazoa; phylum Arthropoda; class Insecta; order Hymenoptera; family Cynipidae; genus Andricus; species Andricus grossulariae. The sequence continues at coordinate 204,666,426 of JAABKJ010075445.1, read as the reverse complement.
GCGCATGCGCACAGTAGGCCTGTGTGCGTTCTCACAGATTACCCCCGAAATTTGAATGTCGCAGGAGTGGGAGCCCCTTTCACGCTCGTATCTTTGGAGTTCCCGATTCCCGAGATTCTCGTATCTTTGGAGTTATAACGAAAAAATAAATATCAAAACCACAAATTAACGAAAAAAATACTGAAAATATAAATTAGCGAATTATAAAATTCACCAAATTATAAAATTGCCGAATTATAAAATAAATCAAGTGTTAAGTCCCCATAAATATTTCAATTCCTGAAATTTAAATTTGCCGACATTTAAAATTGTCGAAAGTAATTAATAATTTATTAATTAATGATCATTAAAATTTTTTTTTATTTATAATTTCATAATTTTTTTATTTAATTTTTATAATTTGGTAATTGTATAATTCGGCAGTTTTATAATTCAGTCTTGAAGTCGGTCAATTTTATTTTCGGATATTTTGAAATTCGGGATTTTATTTGTTGTCAATTAAAAATCTTGTAGTTAATTGTTTATAATGTTGGATGTTAGGGATCAATTAAAAACTGATTGGTATCAGAAACCAACAGCCTCAGGACAGTGCCTTAATTATTTTTCACACCACCCACATCAATACAAATTTAACGTGATCAATAATTTCGTGGACAGAAGCATCACTTTAGCTCATAAAGACTTTCATGAAAGAAATCTAAAAAGAATTAAAACAATATTAATATAAAACAACTACCCTCTAACGTTTATCAAGACTGTTATAAAAAAAGACTAACTTTCATATATCGAAAAAATACACACACAGACGCTCCAGCAAATGACGAATACGCGAACTAACAACACACACAATCCAATACCCAACCCAGGCCCAGCAGGACATAACAGCACCATCGAAACACAGATATCAACCATATACATATCTTTACCGTATGTTCAATGTTTGTCAGAAAAAATGTCTAGCATTCTCAAACCCTTTAACATTAAAATAGGCTTCCGTAATATTAATGACCTGAAACCAATTTTCAAATCAAAAAAGGATCCAATTCCGAAAGAAAAAACCTCAAATGTTGTCTACATCACCCCCTGCATTGACTGTGGGGTAGTATACATAGGCACCACAAAACGACCGCTACATACACGCATAACAGAACACACAAAAGACGTTAAAAAACCTCCAAGCAAATGGACAGCAATGACAAAACACGCATGGGTGGAAGACCATCGTTTTGATTTTAAAACACGACCATTTTAGAAAAAACAGAATACTACAGTAAAAGAATGATTTTAGAAATGGCTCATATAGTCAGCAATCTCATCTCGTTCCAATGCTTCGACTTTCACTCCAACGCTAAGCGTTTAAGAAAGCATCCAGACAACGAAATCAACTCGCAGAGTTGCTGTTTGGCTCAGATTAGCCATTATGAGACAAGTAGTCTGAAACACCTTATGAGGAATTCTTATCTCGTACCAATGCGCCGACTTTCACTCCAACGATAATTGTTTAAGAAAGCGTCGAGATAAGAAAACCAACACGAAGCTTTGCTGTTTGGCTCGTATTAGTCATTTTAAGACAAGTAGTCAAAAACACCTTATAAGGAATACATATATCGTTACAATGCTCTGACTTTCACTCCAACGCTAAGAGTTTAAGAAAGCATCCAGACAACAAAACCAACTCCCAGCGTTGCTGTGTGGCTGGAATTAACCATTTTAAGACAAGTATTCTGAAAACCCTTATGAGGAATACTTATCTCGTTCTAACGCTCCTACATTCAATCCAACGCTAAGCGTTTAAAAAAGCATCCATGTAACAAAACCAACTTCCAGCGTTGCTGTTTGGCTTGGATTAGCCATTTGAAGACAATTAGTCTAAAACACCTTATAAGGAATCCTTACCTCGTTCCAATGCGCCGACTCTCACTCCAACGCTAAGCATTTAAGAAAGCATCGAGAAAACAAAACCTACACCCACCGTTGCTGTTTGGCTTGGATTCGCCATTTTAAGACAAGTAGCCTAACACACCCTATAAGAAATGCTTATCTCGTTCCAATGCTCTGAATTTCACTCCAACGCTAAGCGTTTAAGAAACCATCCAGACAACAGAACCAACTTTCAGCGTTGCTGTTTCGGTTGAACTGGCCATTTTGAGACAAGAATTCTACAACACCTCATAAGGAATACTTATCTCGTTTCAACGCTTCGACTTTCAACCCAACGCTAAGCGTTTAAGAAAGCATTCAGGCAGCGAAACCAACTCCCAGCGTTGCTGTTTGGCTCGAATTTGCCATTTCAAGGCAAGTAGTCTAAAATTCCTTATAAGGAATACTTATCTCAATCCAACTCTCCGAATTTCCCTTCAACGCTAAGCGTTTAAGAAAGCATCCAGACAACAAAACCGACTCCCAGCGTAGCTGTTTGGCTGGGATTAGCCATTTCAAGACAGGTAGTCTAAAACACTTTATAAGGAATACTTCTCTCGTTTCAACGAGCAGGGTTTCTGAATGTAGCTAAGAGAAGACAGTATTTCATGGGTAATTTTTTATATAATCTCTTTCACACCGAAACCCCGCAATACCTCTTCAATTTATTTGAATTTTTTGACAGAAATCTGCCTGCCCATTCCAAACTTCGAGAAAGAAAAAAGGTAATCACAGTTCCAAAGCACCGAACGTGTAAATTACAACGGTCTTTCACGTTAGGGGCGCTCGACTCTGGAACAAACTGCCTGTATCAATTAGGGAAGCGCCTTCCTATTTTCACTTCAAGAAAGCTTTTTTTATGTATCTGTTGAATATTGATAATTCCACTCTAGAAATCACTCATTGGTAACTCTCTTTTCTAAGTCAGCACCTCAGTACCTCGAACATATGTACCATCTAAACTCATACTTTAATTCTTGCAACTTAATTACATCCTTCGGTTTATATGTTTACGACAAGACAGTCAGTATAAAAAAAAAAAATTGACCAAAATAAAATTGAGAGAATAACAATAAGACTGTGAGCGAAAGCAGAAGAGAAGTAGTGTAACGGGGATAAGGGAGGCTAGCGCAGGAGAAATTAGAGAAAAAGTATAATACTTAGATTGTCTTTCAAAGGTTTGGTCTAAGTTCTTAATTACCCAATCGCGCATAGATTGGATTTCGGTCATACTAATTCTCCAGGTTTCGGGGTTTCGGGTTTCTATTTCGGGTTCGGAAGTGGATCGGAGTTTGTGCGAATTTATGGGTTGCGGATTTCTCCAGAAATTTAAGAAGGCAGGAGAGGACTTGAGCGAGGTATGGTGGGCTGTATTGTAGGCGAATCGGAATTTGAAATGGTGCTGATCCCAGGTACCATGATCCTTATCGATATATGATACTATCATGGTTTTGAGGATTCTGTTAACCCTTTCCACGGGGTTCGTTTGTGGGTGAAAGGGAGGGGTGGTGGTGTGGGCAAAGTTAAGCTCTTGAGCCAGTTGGTGGAGAATTTTGTTAACGACTTCAGTCCTATTATCTGTGAGAAGTACTTGGTGTGTTCCCCAGCGATTGATGATATTTTCGCGAAAGGCTGCCTCTATTTTCTTACCCGTAGATATTTGTAAGTATACGATTTCCACCCATTTCGTGAAGAAATCTTGAATTACAAGGATGTATTGAAATCCTAGTCTACTTCTAGGGAGGAAATTTTAGGTCTCGAGCAAAAAATTTTTTTTGTAAATTCGTTTTTTGTAAACGTTGCAAACTTCAGCGAGGTGCATCTTATGCACTTGTACCATTTTCTCAGTTTTGACAAAGCGTTGTCGTTGCCAACACCGTTTAGTCGGTTCAGACAGTGACATTTTTTAAATTTGCATTTTGTGACATACTTTAGCAATACGTAAGTTCCGAATTGACGGACGTGAAGTTGTTTTTGAAGTAAACACCAAAGTGACATTCTCTCAAGAGAAGTTTTTATCCAATGACAAGAATAATAAACGACAGATTGCTGCATTGTCTGAAGAACTTAAAAACGCTGGATATTGTCCAAAATGCGCTACAGAGGATGCAGACTTGCTTATTGTAGAAACCACTATTAAACTTGCTAGAGAAGATGTCACCGTCAAAATTTTCAGACAGGATATTGACTTGTTGGTTCTGCTGACTCAATTAGCACCTGAGCAAAAGAATATCCTGTACGAAAAAGTCAGCAACGGCCGCATTTCGAACGACCCTTACGACGTGAACAGTTTCAAGCATGGGAAATTGAAAAATTTAGTTACCTTCCTGCATCCTTTACAGGATGCGACAGCACTAAATGCTTTTTCAATCAAGGTAAAAATAAACTTCTGAAAATTATGCGTGAAAGCACTCATTTACAAGCGTTGGAAAGACACTTCTATGATGCTCAGGCAGACCCCAATGAAATTGCACCAAGCGATTATGAGATCATTGCTGCAATGTATTCCACAAAACAAGAAAGTACAAGCCTTAAAGAGTTGCGTTTCTTGCATTTTCAAAAGTCAACTTTGAAAACATCAGAAACTTTTAAATTGGAAAGTCTACCGCTCACTGAGGCTGCAGCTAAAGAACACTCCTTCAGAGGTTCTCATCAGGTGCAACAGTGGCTTGGAAATGCTAAAAACGCAACACAGTGGGGATGGCAACTTTCCGAAAGTGGTCTCATACCAGTTCTCAGTAAGGAACCTTTCATTCCTGAAGATTTGCTCAAAACAATTACTTGCAGATGTAAAGCTGGCTGCAAAAAGAATACTATTTTATTCATATATATGCGGATAGAGGGCCCCTGTACCAAGGGTTTCTGCTGAATATGGTTACAATAATTAATAAGCAGTCGCGGTCAATTGTCCAGGGATGGTCCAGATCAATCTAAAATATATATATCTTAAACCTATATAACTATCTACCCTATACCTACCTATATACCCATCCACACAGCACTACTTTCCAACCAAGCAATTCACGCCTACCCCGAAAGGGAAACGGCTTAATGATATAATAATAATAATACTTTATGTATTGTTACTTTTAGCTTCTTGTATGGTAGAATGTAGATAGTGATATTTGCATTTCCTAAAAAGTTTAATAATGTAAATTTACGATTTATTTACAATCGCTTAAAAATACTTTTAAATTTCATTTTTTTTTTGTTCTAAATTTAACGTTAAAATTACAAAACAAATTTCAAAATATTGTCAAAAAAAATGCCAGCAAAGCCACAGATGAAAAAGTACCTGATTATGATAAAAAGACTCATAGGAAAAAAGTCGATGTTGCAATTAAGGGGAAATTTAAAACTGTCAGCGGTAATTTTATAATGAATGTTTTGTAATTTATAAAGATTCTGATTTCGTTCTTCAAATCCTATTTATAATTGTACTCAATTTCGTATACAATACATAGAATTAACCGTTTTTTACAGAAATAGTTATAAAGAAATCAGATGGGATAGAAGTCGATTTAAAAGAAATAAAAGCCAACCAGAAGGTCTTACTTGCACGTGCACAAGGTGCGCACTCTCAGATTAGCAGGGGTGATTTTATTACTGATCATCAGCTTGGAGTACCGTTTAATGACCTGATTAAATTTAAAGTTTTCGTTGGCCAACTTTTGGATAAAGAATTTAAAAAAGATTTCGTGAGTAAATGTATTCATTATTGGTTATTTTGCTTGAAATTTACTTCGAAATATTAATTTTCATTTATTTCAATTAGGAGGCTACTTTGCCGTTTTATTTTTACAGACAACTGAACATTAGAAAAAGCTCATCCAATATATTTAAAAAATTCATGAGAAAAAAACCGGTGATGCAATTTACGGCATCCAGGAAAAGCAAGAATAAGGGAGAAGAAAAAAGCTTGTTTAACGAGACACAAATGTTTAGAAGCATGTTTGGTAAGCTTACATTTACAATGTACCTGAAGTTCCGAACGTTCAAATGAACGAAACGAGAAAAAAAAAATATTTTTTTTTCTGAAATTAGCCTATTGGAATTAGTTCCGGAAGGCGTAAAAATAAGTACTATAACGAAAAAATCCTAGAATTGCATCAAGCGATGCTTTAAGACTCCCATCAAACTTTGGCCTGTCCACCTTCTTGAAAAGAAACCGTCCAGTCCTCCATTCGGTAGGTTGTCCCATTCCTCGAAGGTTGAATCTCTCATTACTAGAGCTTCGTATTTCGATAACCCTATCGTCACTTGTTGTGACACCATCTAACACTGTCCACTGCCTAAAATGTTTGTACATATTTCTGGATACTAGTGTCAAATCTATGTATGTCTCATCGCCACCGTGACAGAAGTCGCTAGCTGAGCAGGGTCATTGAGTAGTCTCAATTCATACTGCCCGATGAACTCATCTACTGCCAAGCCCTCCTCATCAGTAACGCTGCCTCCCCAGGACGGGGATTTCGCATTAGCATCCATCGAGATAATAAACCGCTCACCCCTCAACCCTCTAAGAACTGAGCCCAGATGGTCGAGGTGCGGCTCTATCGGACCCTCAAACTGAAAGTAGCATGAAAACGCATAGAAAGAGCCGCACGGTGCGGTCACCTGAGCACAGACACAATGTTCTGTGGTGAGGTGGCGCAACACGGTCATATTCACATTTTCCTCAAGTGCCATAATGGCAGCCTTGGGCAAACCCTCGGAACAAGCCACTTTGGCCAATGATCCTGAACCAGCGATTCCTTTCCATGCACAAAGATAGGGCTCTTGCATAATAAGCTTACCCTAAGCCTAGTTCTAACCTTTTTCGAAGCGCACATTTCTGTGGACCAACCCAATTTAACAGGGGAGCTGCTCAACAGTCCATAGCCAATTCCATATATTGGGCAGTGGGATTTGGGGCTAGCTCCGGCACTGGAGCCAGCGGGATTGTGGTAAAGAACTCGTGGTAGCATCCAGTCACACCTCACACGACGCACAAAGCGGGTTTTTAATGTTTTTGTTAAAGATTGCATTTTGTTCCCACGAGTGTTGGCGGACTAGAAGACACAGGGGAAAGCAGAGCCGCATGCGCCCTCTGGGAGAATGAATTTTTTCGGGTAGGGTGGGCCCCCAACCTCTTATCCACCTCCGCTCACGGCAGAGCTTTACCCCTCTACGACGCAGTCCCTAACCACGGAGATACTACGTAGACTTAGGCTTAATTGATCGCAACTCGGCCATTTCCCTCACCTCCCTGTAAAATAAAGAAAATTTGCATTAGTCTACCTCATCCAGCATATTCTCCAGATTTAGCCCCCTGCGACTATTTCCTGTTTCCAAACCTGAAGAAATGGGCGGGTGGTAAGAGATTCGGGTCTGATGAAGAGGTCATCACCGAAACAAACGCCTATTTTTATGGCCTTGAGAAAACCTATTATTTGGAAGAAATGAACATATTGGAAAAACGCTGAACTAAATGTATCGAGCTGAAAGGAGATTATGTTGAGAAGTAAAACGCTCATTTGCCGAAAAAAAATCTTTTGGTCGAAAAGTCACTGACTTATAAAACAGCCCTCGTATGATAAATAAATTTTTTGGTTTAAAAATATAATACATATGCTGGAAAGGTGTATGGGTTCGTGAGAACGTGCATTAATAGATGTTTAAGGGTCCTTTCAAGAGTTTTGGGGGATGTGACCATAAAGAAAGGAGAGGGAATGGACCTATTTTCCTTGCAAGAAAGTCACAGTTTCTCAAGCAAATCAGTCTAGACCTTGTCTTTGCTTAGGCAACACAGTCCCTAGATAACCACCTAAGTTTTATTGTGATTCTATAATTTCCAAATTTAAAGTGAATTAAGAGTGATCTATAAGAAAAGTAAGTGAAGTGCCCCAAATTTGAAAAAGGATTAAAAGTGCTCAACAAAAAAAGTGAGTGAAGTGCGTTTAATTCAAATTCGAATCAAAAAAATTGTGCGACAGTGGATTAAACAATGCCAGGATTGCACTTGATTCAATCAGTGAGCACCTAGCTGCAATGGCTGGCTTAGAGGCTTACCTTGGTGAATATACTTCGGCTGTTGGCTTAGCACAGCTGATAAATGAGGTAGTGGAGGCGGACAACAAGGAGGGAGTTGTCCGATGCATCCCAGCAACAATAAAAATGAGTCTTTTATTGGATATTGCAATAGAAAGTGGAAAGGAAAGAGTAGATTGGTAAAGAATTAAAATCTTATTTATTTTTTTACTTTTTATTATTGCTTGATTAAAAAAAATATAAATCCTTTTATAAGTTGAAAATTTAATGACTTTTATAATAATATATAATTATTATTTTTTATTATGAGATAAGTTTTAGGCTCCAGAAGATACGATCATGGTTTCTTAAAGCAACCAATCCCGACGCAACTGGAACGTGTACGTTATCCACTTCTGCTCCTTCTGTCCTAGAAGGTAAGCACAAAATTCTCAAGGCAAAATGTTCGGCAAAATTCTCTCCATTATTATTATTACGATTATTCTCGTTCATCACAAAAAGAAAACTTGATAAAATTTCAGTGTAAAAACCTAATTCTAAAGCAAAAAAAATTTTAAAGTCCGTTTTTATGATATAAAAAGCACAAAATTTCACATTTTTCAGACTTTCCCATGCATTTGAATAATTTTCGGCCTAAAATTACAGCCAGCGCCACCCTCGGCCGTGCTCAACATTTCCGTCACTTTCATTTCAGAGTGTCACGGGGTTGGCACCAACGCATTGTCACCAACTGTCGCATGTTTCATTGGTTCACGTTCCATCGTTTCAGCGTTCATCTGTCATCACTGCGATTGATGCAGGTTATGTGGGTTCTGTTTCGGCGGTTCTTCTGATTTTTATGTTCAGCGATTGTTTAAAAATAAAAATAATAGACGATTTAACACTTTTGACGCTTTGCATCCAGTACATGCGGCTTGTCGAAATATATCTGAGATACAAGTGTAGGAGCCCGTTGCGTTTGTGTTGGGTGAAACGCTATCTCCACGATCATGTGCGAGATGTTTATGGTGGAGACGGATTATTTACCTCCTTCTACTATTGTGATCACAAAAAGTTTAGAAGAATGTGTCGAATTACTCAAGCGTATGGTTGTAAAGTTTCATGAAACTTTGACCAAATGAAAAGTTCCATGAAACTTTGGAAACGTTTCAAAGTTTCCAAAGCTTCAAACATTAGGCGCGAAAATTCAAAATACAAAAAATACTATTAAGTATTAAATATAAACATTTAATAGTATACTTTATGTTTCAAAGCAAATCGTCTCAACTAATGATGTTCATGATGCAAAACTAATCTTAGGTGGCAGCACCGAGCCGAGTACTAGACCCGCTGTCAATCAGATACGAATTTCAAAAAAAGAAATTTTGTTAATATGTATAAAGTGCCATTTGTACCTTGTAAACATCGCAAAATACATTTTTCAAACTTTTTCATTAATTTTTGTTATATAGCATTCGTAAAAGGTTGATAAATCCTGTTCTGACTGTCACTTGCAAATTGAGGTTAGGTTTACTATAGTTCACCATATATCCCATTTTATGTATAATTTCCACTAAAAGTATAAATTACCTTCGTATATAAGCACTAAACATATATTTGAGCATAGGTCTGATAAAATCCCTGCAAATCTTTTTAAATCCCGCAAATTATTTTGAAATTTGTAATATCTCTTAAAATATCTTCAAAATTTTTGAAAACTTTGAAAACTGAAATCTTCTGAAATCAGATGAAACTTCTTGAAATAACTTAAATTCCCTTGAAATTTTCTGAAATTTTGTAAAATACTCTAAAAACTTTCAAATCCTATAAAATCATTTCAAATCCCTTATATCCCTTGAAATCTTTTCAATCATTTGATATTTGTGATAAACTTTTAAAATCCCTTTAAAATTTTGAAATATCTTTCCTATGAAATCAAATAGGTCTGGTAAAATCCCTACAAATATTTTTAAATCCTGTAAATTATTTTGAAATTTGTAATATCTCTTAAAATTTCTTCAAAATTTTTGAAAACTGTGAAAACTGAAATCTTCTGAAATTAGATGAAACTTCTTGAAGTAACTTAAAATCCTTGAAATTATTGGAATTTTCTTAAATTTATTGATATTTTTTTTTAATACTCTAAAAGCTTTGAAATCCTATCAAATCCCTTAAATCCCTTGAAATCTTTTGAATCCTTTGATATTTGTGATACTTTGAAATCTTCTGAAATCAGATGAAACTTCTTGAAATAACTTAAATTCCCTTGAAATTTTCTGAAATTTTTTAAAATACTCTAAAAACGTTCAAATCCTATAAAATCCCTTAAATCCTTGAAATCTTTTGAATCCTTTGATATTTGTGATACAATCTTAAAGTCCCTTGAATATTTTGAAATCTCTTTGCTATGAAATCGCATAGGTCTGGTTAAAATCCCTACAAATCTTTTTAAATCCCGTAAATTATTTTAAAATTTGTAATATCTCTTACAATTTCTTCAAAATTTTTGAAAACTTTGAAATCAGATGAAATCAGATGAAACTTCTTGAAAAAACTTAAATTCCCCTGAAAATTTTGGAAGTTTGTGATTGAAATTTCTTTAAATACTCTAAAAGCTTTGAAATTCTATAAAATCCCTTAAATCCCTTGAAATCTTTTGAATCCTTTGATATTTGTGATAAAATTTTAAAATCCCTTTAAAATTTTGAAATATCTTTCCCACGAAATCGCATAGGTCTGATAAAATCCCTGCAAATCTTTTTAAATCCCGCAAATTATTTTGAAATTTGTAATATCTCTCTGGGATCACTTCATCTGGTCCGTCAACACTGTTCCTCATAACATTCTACAAAGATTGGTAGCTCTAAAAAAGTATACAGAAGTGAAATTTTCATCTCCAACTGTCCCGTCTGCCGCGTAAGGTCGTCCGCGGCTAGAGAACTGATTCCAAGGAACAGTGCTGAGCGATGTTTTCTCGCGTAAATTTCCCGCTCTTGCTTACCTTCTAGGACAGAAGAAGCAGAAGTTGATGACGTACATGTTCCAGTTGCGTCCGGATTGATTGCTTTAAAGAACCATGATCGTAGCTTCCGGAACTTAAAACTTCTCTATAATAATAATATAATATCATACGCCTTCTTTACGCCCTCGATACACAACGTACTATTCTAAAAGTTTGAGCCTTTCAGTTCGGGCAACGAGGTCACAAGTCAAAATCATGAAAAATTACATTTCTGTCAATATTTTCAAGCAAATAATTTTTTTATTATCCAAGTGAATGGTAAAACTTGTATACTATAATGATATGAGTGCTTGTGGAGTATAGACCTTATCAAAAAATATCTTATGTTCGCCAACTCAAGTTAAAGAACCGAAAAATGGCTTTTTACTCGTTATTTTAAGGTCAATCACTATTTTTTTATTCAAGTTAACCCTAAAAGTTGTATACTACAATCGTATAAGTGCCTATGAAGTACAGATCTTATAAAAACATATCGTATTTTCGCACACTGAAGTTAAAGTACAAAAAATGGTAAAAATCACCGAAAATTTCATTTCTGTCGTTATGTTTGAGACAATTTTTTTTTTGGAACCAGTTAAGCAATAAAATTTATATCTACTATAATGATATAAGTTCCTATGCAGTTCACGAAAAGAAAAGTTTTATAAAGTTTATGGAACCAATTAAAGAGCAGCAGATATAAGCAATGACTGAATAGAGTTTTCTATAACGTCGTAGCTAGCCTTCCAGGGCCGGCAAGGAACTTGTTTGCCGACGCCGGAAAGGTTGCTTGTTGCCGGCTGTTTCTTTCTTCCCAGGTGTACAATCCCGAAAAGTGTGTAGTGATGTATTTTTCATTCACTGATGACGATTATGGCTATAAAAATTGAAGAAAAAAAAAAATATATATAATTAAAAACTAAAGGTTAACAACCACCGCAGGGTCCCACTGGGAGCAACTGTCATCTAAAAAAGGCTTGTCTTATATTCTAGGAACGCGCGCTTTTGAGGAAGAGGAAAAGATTAACTGTTCGTCCTATTATTATTATTTAAAAAAAAAATTTTTTTTGTCTTTTCGTCTAACTCTAAATCATTAATGAACATATTCTCATACAATTTTTGTTGAAGAAACTTTGCATGAGCGAAATTAGTCTATATAATTCTGATTTCTTCTTATGTCGTAGCAATCTATTGCCCTATGTCCTCTTTGATAACATCTTTCGCAAGCATTAGACCATTTATGATGTTATTTTTCCAAATTTTATTTCTGGTACTCGCTGCTTATTATTAACTGTAGGTAATTGGTCATTACTAAAATAATATATATCGGATAACAATCTTGAAATCATTCTTGCGGCGTCGTGTTTCGATGTTTGTTTTAAGACCAATCGTTCGCTAGTTTTTGCATAATTTGTATGACCTTTAAATATTTCACAAGTTATGACAAATACTTGGAGAGTCGATTTTGGTTGTAAAGTTACGACTTTATAACTCAGGTAAGAAAAGTTATATTCGATACTAATTTCATTCAATGTTAGCAATGGGCTGACTGATTCAGCTGGATTTATACTTAGATTAGCTGGTTTCATTTTTACTAAAACATACAGTATTTTTGAAGTAGCAAAATTTAATTTTTATGGAAAAATAGGAAAAAGTTTTATATTAATGTTCTGTCATAACTTAATTCATGGTTATTGCAACAATAGTAAAGAAATCGATTTTTTAATGATTTTATTTCTATTTTTAAATACTAAATTATTATAGAATTGATTTCATTTACTTGATAATCAGACATAAAAAAATATCTGTATGTTTAAGTAGTAGAAATATACATGATGTAAGAAAATAGATTAGAAAATAAGTAAGAAATTGAGTGAGAGGTAAAGAGAAAGAGAGAGATAAATGGCGACTGGGGGTCGAAAACAGTTTGGAATGGTAGATAGTATGGAATAGTGGTAAATAGGAGTTGAATTTACTAAGAGTAGGAATAGGGGTCTCCGTCTGAGGATGTAATAGATACTGTCATGGGGGTGTGGTCAAGAACTTATTTATTTTGGTTGGTTCGTAGAAAAAATGTGTTTTAAAATTGGGGTTCTATTTATCTATTGTATCTACCCCATATATTATATATATATATATATATATATATATTTCATAACTGTAGTTTTCTATAAATAATCCCTGATGACGGAAAAAGAATAAGGAAAGAGTGAGAGGTTGGTTTGGGTACACACTTTCCTTTTGTCCCTTTTTTTCATTTGTTATGTAATCGTCTCTAATGATTCGGAAAGGAACTAGTATTGCAAATCTTGGTTTAATTTGTGGAGTCTTTCAGGCTCTGATTTTGATGCAGTTAATTATTTATATGAAAGCAGATTTCATTTCGATCTTAAATGAATATTTATTTTTCTTATAAAGCTTATTAACGAATTGTCTATTACTACGGAATTTTCTGTAAGATTAGTCTGAACACTATACTCAGTTACTCTTACGGTTAGTCTTCTGCTTGCTTTTCGCGTGTTTTTTTTTCTGCCGAGTTTTTGTATCATATTGATGACACAGTTTATTAATATATGTCAGCTTGACACATTATAAAATTGTCTTCAAGAAGAAGTGGTTCCACTTGCACGGAAATGCTTATAATCATTGATTGTCAACTTATGCAATTTGCAATTTAGATTAAAATGAGTGAATTTTATGAAACGTGATGTCAAATTTGAAAATGAACAATGTTTAATGACTTAGTTTTAATAAAAAGCTACAATCCTTTCTATGGACTTCCTTCTCTATTATGTTGTATATTTATTAATTAAATGTTCCCCAGCCTCTACAGTTCAGTCTTCATTGCTGCCATGCAGGTACTCATTTGACTAGTGATTATAACACCAAATATTAGATTAAAAGACGTTAGCTATGCACTAAAACCTATGATTAATAATTTCCTATTACATTATGCATTACATTATTATATTAACATATAATTAAATTGTTATCAAAATCTTTTCAACAAAAACTCATAAAACCCTCAACTAACTTATCAAATTTAAATCAATCAATTAAATTCAAATTCATAAGATATTATTGTAAAACTAATATATATATATGTATTCGGTTTCTATTCCTTTGGAATAGAACTGAAGGGCCTATGACAAATCCACCGAATGCGTCCTCGGGTTGCGGATAGAGGGTCCCTGTACCAAGGGTTTCTGTTGAATATGGTTAGAATAATGAACAAGCAGTCGCGGACAATGGTCCAGGTATGGTCCCGAAGGAATAACCCCTAAGCGGAGGCGTAGCAACCGTGCCGAAAGCTGAATGGCACCTGGGTTTTTATAAAAAGCTGCGGTCGGCTTTGCCCTCCGGTGTGGGGCAAAGCCGACGAAATACAGCTTGTTAGAAATAATTGAGTTGTTGAATCATTGTCTTATTCATGTAACTAATACTTATAGAAATATGATATACAATAATGTAGGACTCGTAGTGAAAAAAAATGGATTAATTCTACATCTTATTAATTTGAAACAAATCAATGACTGTTAACTGGTCGGGACTGCCCCTCCTTACCCTGAATGATTTTTAAAGATTTTTTAAATAACTCCGGCATTTTAATATGTCAGTGCTTTTCCAGTACTGGCCCAGTACTGACAGGCAGTACTGCGCCAGCTTCGGCACGCCAGTACCACCGATAAAATCCAACATGTTCTAATTAAATTCTTACCTGGTCAACATCAATTACCATCAGCTAATGTTACAAGCGAGTGCTTGCACAGTACTGGCGCAATACAGCGAGCCAGTACTGGAACTCCAGCAGGCTGAACTGGGCCAGTAGTGTGCCGGTAATGTATTTCCACCTAGGATGTTATTAATATCTGCGGGGTTTAAATATAATATCATACCGTAATGTACAATTTATCTCAAGTGCAATTCATTTCTATTTACTGCAAACAATGTGATTCTCATGACAAAAATGAACATTGAATATTATTCACAAGTAGAGGTAAGATAAGACAACAGAACTCCAGTATAAATATTACTATTATAGTCTATATGCTTTAAATGTAACTCGCAATAATATGGTTGACAAAAAGCTAGAAAAATACCTCCAATATATTCATGGAATCAATGGAATGAATGATCGATTTTTGAGATCATAATGATCTGATTCAGGATCATGAATCAAGTCACTTCAAGATGGCCGACAATCTTGGGGTACTTTAGCTCATATGCGAGCTTCTTATGGTTTCTGATCGTGTAGCGTACTTGTAAAGTTAAAAAATTAACGAAATCTGATATTAGAATATATCACCTGATAGGTTCCACGGAATTAATTTAATAGTTTTCACTAAGTTTTATAACAATGTTCGAATATTTTTCTAATTAATTTACTCAGAACAAATCAAGACCTCCACATTATTTCAGGAATTTCTACTCTTTTTACATTTTCGAGAATATCTCAGAGAGGTCCACTTAAAGCACTCAATATTTCCAACAGTTAACTTGAAAAAACCTACATCGGACCCACGCTATCCCCACTTATTTCTGCGTTTGCGCACATAATTCATCGATTGTATAATTTGCAGTCTACGTTACACTTCATTTGATTTTCTAGAATGCAAATTCTTCTTTGAGTCACGGGCGTACCTATTTTATTTGTCGCCCGTCCTTTGATATTCTAAATATAAAATTCGATAGTTGTTTTTATATGTTAAACTTATTTTTATGTCATAAGATTTTGAGAAAAGGCTGGACCGTCTCAACGCTCCCCTAAATGGATAGAGCTTTTATCTTTCAAAAGATCTATGCGTTTCAACAAAAAAAAAAAAAGATGATCTTATTTCACGATCTTGTTAGTCATCTTACACTACTAACAACGTAAATAGCTTAGCAATTAAAGTTAAAATTTTTTTTTTTTAATTTAGTTTTTGTCTTTTGTTAGGAAAAGTTTCAGCATTTTTATGGGAAAATGGCATATCGATCTTAGAGACTTATATATATACATATCGATCAATGCCCCCGCTAAACTAAAAAAATCTTTAAAAAAAATCAATTTATGATTCTTTAATTTTAAGAAATTGATAACATATCAACGCCCCCCTAAACGAATGCTTTTAATGAAATTGAATTCATTCTTTTATAAACTAACTGCTAACTTATTATATTTATAGATATTTTTTCATCTAATAGTTTATTTTAGTTTTTTATTGCTGCTTTTCAATCCTTTGTAATAATTAGGTCGTACCTTATTCCAAAGCTTTTTTAAGTTTACTAAAAATCTGGGGGTCGTATATATCTATAAATATAATAAGTTAACAGTTAGTTTATAAACGAATGAATTCAATTTAATTAAACACATTCGTTTAGGGGGGCGTTGATATGTTCTCAATTTCTTAGAATTGAAGAATCATAAATTGACTTTATTTTAAAAGAATTTTTTAGTTTAGGGGAGTATTGATCGATATGTATATACGGGTGGGCCATTTTAATCTATAGTGGATAATATCTCAGATGCTTGTGCAGATACGACAAAATGTTTCAGACAAAAGTTGGAGGGGATAATGGGGGACATCTACGGGTACCAATGACTTTGACATTGAACTCGGTTTTAAAGGTTATTTCAAGGTCAGAGTCATTTTTTTAAATGGAACCACTTATTTTTGACTCCAGATTTGAAAAGAGCGGGAATGCCCTGCCGAACGCTCCAAGGGAGATAGAGTCAATTGTCCGAAACGAGAAGTGCCAAATTTTCTGGAACTACGATTGTCGGACAGCAGTCTCCGTTGCACACTCGAGGCCTGACATTGTTCTTCAAGACTTCGAGAAACGAACTATATTCGGGATCGAATTTTCGGCTCCTTCCGAATACAACATCAATGCCAAGGCGAAAGAAAAGGAGGAAAGGTATCAAGACCTTAAAAGGGAGCTGCAACGCCTGTACCCAAAATATTCGGTGCGAGTAATTGTCCTTTTGATAGGTGCTCTCGGAGGTGCGAAACTATCACTGGTTCGTAAACTTAAAGCCATACCTGCGTGCCAGAAATATGCCACGGCACTTGCGAGATGGATGCAGAAACCTGTCATCCTGGGGTCGCTTCGTGTCCTCAAAACACACGAGAGTTCGCTGGCCTGTCGTTGTGATTTCTTCGTGTCCTGTGACGACCCATCTCACGGTTGTGAGACGTGGCCATGAATTGGATTTACCGCGGTCCTACTTGGAGCCGATGTCATTTTTTAGATGACAGTTGCTCTCAGTGGGACCCTGCTGTGGTTGTTAACCTTTATTTTTTAATTATATATATATGCTCTGTTTTATCAGTGATCTTTTTTATAGATATTATATTAACGAGTTTGTGAAAAATATTTCGCTCAGACGTATTAACTCACACATTCATTTTCACAACTAATATTTTTGATAAAAAACGTAAGGTATACGAATCCACAAATTTCATGAATTTCCACAAATTTCATAAATTTCCAAAAACTTCATAAATGTCCACAAACTTAATAAATTTTCACGAATTTCATAAATTTTTACAAATTTCATAATTCTTCCAAATATTGCAATGATTCCCTCAATAATGAGGGGGTGGGGGTAAGGCACCCCTGTGTTTGGTTACAGAAATAATGTTTGTCTGGTCAAACTTCTACCACTTTTCAACGTCTCGTGGGGGGGGAGCACCCCTGTGACAGGTCAAGTAAATAGTGTTCATCAAACTCCTACCCCTTCCCTATCAGAGATATATACAGATGAAACATAAACCCCAGCTGTCATCAAGATCTCCCTTTAATTTTCTATTATCCGACATATTTTTCCAAACATCAATTTTTTAACTCGTTGCAATTAATCTAGAATTGTTTGGAAGCTGCATTCGGAAGACTTTAAGCTTTCAGATGCTTTTTATTAGATATTTCAGAGATTTTTTTTGTGCGAGTTGCAATAAAAAAAAGTGAGGGGCCTATACTTTTGGAACCGACTTTAGTTAAATGAACTACCAAATAATTCCTTTATATAAATAATTCCTTTATGGTTAGATAAACTACAAGTTTTGTTATAATCCACCCAAATCTTTTATTATAAAAGCAAAACACTTATTTGAAATAGTAAAAAAAAAAAAATATTCTCTTGGATCGACTAAAATATTTCACTGGATTAACCAAAAGTTTTACTTTGATCAACCAAAATATTTGCTTGGATCAACGAAAATGTAAGCTATAATCAACAAATTTAAGTACCAAAAAAGTTGTCTTGGGTCAAACAACTATTTTGTTGTCCACATAACTATATTCTAGGTTTAATTAAACCAACATTTTGTTCACGTAACCAAATCTTTTTCTAAGTGTTTAATCTTGTTATTTTCCTCTTTTATGTAAGGTTGCGTTTCATCTCGTGTTTCACCAAATTCTCGGTCATATTTAGCTTCTTTGGATACGACTGTAGGGGATTCAATTTTTTCCTTTCGTACGTGTACCGATCTCGTGCAATAGATTTAAAAAGGTACACAATCGAGGATTAGAAACGATTTTACTTTTTAATGTTTTTCAATGAAATGAACCAACTATGTCACAAATAAAAGGAACTATTACTTTTCCATTTTGTATTTCTGCCTTATTTTTATATTGATTCCTCGATTGAATTTATAATTTTATGTATCCCATATTTCAGTTAAACATTATGGATCTCAACGAAGTTTGGTGGATTAAAGCAGAAACCGCAATTAAAGCTACAATTCCATTGTACTTAAAAAATTTACTAATAATGACTGGGTTCGATAATGTTCCATCCCTGGAAGGTCTTGACACTGAGCACATTGAAATGATGGAATCTTTTGCTCAAACCGAGATGGAGAATCTTATTGATCCCAAAAAACCATTGACAAACTACCCAGTGGGCACAAAAACATTAACATCCAGAGAAAGTTCTAAAGACGTTTGTAGGACGTTTGAGTCTGTCCAATTCATGGCCTAAAGACGTCCCATGTTCCAAAGACCGTCTTTGGAACATGGGACGTCTTTAGGACATCAATTGGACTGACACAAACATAAGTAGCTCATGGTTCGTGTTATCGAATGCCTTACGGTAGTCAATCCAAGCCATAGACAGATTGCGTCGATACCTTATCGAGTCTTGGGTAATACACCTGTCTATTAACAGGTACTTCCTGCAACCTGCCAGCCCTCACTTTCATCCACGTTGTTCAACTATTGCACTCTAAACCGGCTCGATAGATGTTAATATCCTCTCTTTGAGGATACCAGTAAATAGCTTGTAGCAGGTTTTTAAGCCAGCTATGGGCCTGTAGTTCTGTGGACTTGACAAATCTCCGGTCTTAAGGATCAATACCGTGCGACCTTCAACTAGCCACTGCGGGATGGGTTGTTCTCCGTTTAAGAAGTAGTGAATATACGAGCTAGATGTTGGTGCGTAGAAGTGAACTTCTTTCACCAAAAGTGGTTGATTTTATCTGGCCCTAGCACTGAAAAGTTTTCAGTTCTAGCGATAACTTTCTTCACTTCTTAAGCAGTAATTATTGGACACTCTTCCTCTGGAGCCTGCAACCTTTGCCTTTGGCAAAAGTTACAACAGAGTGATATATCTGAAGCGTCTTCATTTAGCTGATAAGTATCTCCAAGCACTTTCTCCCAGAAGACTTGAATCTCTTCTCGGTTAGGCGGATTTTTAACAGCACGTGACGTTTTATTGAACAGACGGGAAGGATCAGTTGAAAATGTGGAATTTTCCCGAATCCATTTTACTCGCCGTTCAAGGCGCGGTTTCGCTGTTGAAAGAGATCTTATTTTTTGCGTCCAGTGCTGCTTGATTGTCAACAGTTTACACTTGTTAAGCGTGTGATTTGCTTTTCTTAAGTTTCGATCAAGTGCCCTAACTTTTGGAGTGAATTTTGTATTTGATTTTATGTAGCTAATCACGCAATGAAAATTTGATGTATCGTTACTTCTGTTCTCGCTAAGCAGGGAGACCGCCTTCTCGTAAACTACACAGTTCAGATTCCGTAGATTAACATCTTCGGGGAGCAAATCAGGGAGAGCATTATTAGCTTAAGATAATTTGTCCAACCTGAGAAAGACTTTTTGGTGGATAGATCACCTACTTCTCATGTTGGCATTATCGGCTATCTGTAAAGGTGGTCTTGCTGGAACGGGTGTTATGTTCGCTGGAGGATGTTGCTCTTCTTCTTGCCGATAAAGAGCTTCATACACATATTCATGTACAAGAAACTGCACACGAGCTTGTACACGTAATGTTGACGGTTCCTTTGCAAGAATTTGGCGAACGAAACTGTACATGATTGTTTAGGGGAACCAGTGTACAAGCTAACATTTTGATGATCCTGTATAGGTTCCTTCGCTGAGTCAATTGAGGTATGATATGCATGAAACTGTGTTAGAACAAATACGCGAGGTTTCGCTAGTGGATTGACTCTCACGATGGTGAGCTGGATCTTCGAAGGAATAAGAGAAAGGCAGCCTTCTAACTGTACACAACATGACTTTTCGCTATGGCTTTCTATAAAGGACCCTACACGTGATTCTTTACAGGATCCGTCCAAAGTTTCCTTCCATGGCTTTCTGTAAGGGATCCTATATAAGTTTTTGTACATAAACTTGCGCCTAAACTTCCTTCTCGAAGAAGTATGCTCAAGAACCCGTGCAGGATCATTCAACGGTTAGCTTGTATACAGGTACCTTCACAGAATCATGTACAGTTGCCTTCTCCAAATTACTGCACAGAGAACGTCGAAATTACCTGTACAGGTTCGTGTGCAGGCTCGTGTACAGGAAAATGTGGAGGATCCTCCGAGTTTTGTGTACAGAAATTTTTAGCGGGGCAGAAGATATATCTTGCGTACTCATTCAGGATACCTTATAGTCTAAGCATCAGCAAAAAGGAGCGTGTAGTAAATACTGTGTGATGCGAGTTTGAAAAACATTGAAGACTGTTTTTCATCACAAATAAATGGCAAAAGGACAGAGAAAAGGGCACTGCAGATCACTCGTTGTTTAAGAGGTGACAACAAACTACAATTTCACGATTTACAATTCCAGCCGAAGGATCACTCAAGTGAAAAAGCAGGAGCAAGTCGAAACGCGTATCAAGCCGCCAGCGACGCCTAGAGAGGACAAAAATTTGATGCACTACAAATTTTTGAGATGTTAACTTACATTGAACGTCAATTGGAATAGTAGATGAAATAGCAAGTTATCTCGGTAGATTGAGGGGCAGGGTGGGGGAGCATATTCAAATTTAACAAAATAATTAAATTTTCAAGCCAAAAGAACGAATTCTCCAGAAGATATTTTCATTCGAAAAGTTCAATTTTTAACAAAAAGATTAATTCTTGAAGAATTTTTAACCAAGAAGATCAACTCTTCATACAAAATGTCACTCGGCTGGGAGTTGTCTGTCGGTACTGGGACGGTACTCGAAATGGTATTATGCCTTTTCCTAAATTCTGCACTGTCGCGGTACTGGAAATGATACTATGCCTGTAGTTTAAGTCTGTACTGGCGCGGTACTGACATTAGTACAAAATGTCACTCGGCTGGGAGTTGTCTGTCGGTACTGGGACGATACTGGAAATGGTATTCTGCCTGTACGAAAGTCTGCACTGCCGTGGTACTGGAAATGATATTATGCCTGTACTGCAAGTCTGTACTGGAGCGGTACTGGAATTAGTACAAAATGTCACTCGGCTGGGAGTTGGCTGTCAGTACTGGGGCGGTAGTGGAATTGTATTATGTCTGTTCTTAAATTCTTCACTGCCACGGTACTGGAAATAATATTATGCCTGTATTGAAAGTCTGTACTGGAGCGGTACTGCATAAGTACAAAATGTCACTCGGCTAGGAGTTGGCTGTCGGTACTGAGACGGTACTGGAAATGGTATTATGCCTGTTCCTAATTTCTGCACTGCCGAGGTACTGGAAATGATACTATGCCTGTAGTTCAAGTCTGTACTGGCGCGGTACTGACATTAGTACAAAGTGTCACTCGACTGGGAGTTGTCTTTTGGTACTGGGGCGGTACTGAAAATTGGTAATATGTCTGTACCGAAAGTCTGTACTGGCGCGGTACTGGCATTAGTACAAAATGTCTCTCAGCTGGGAGTTGTCTGGTGGTACTGGAAATGATAAAATATGCCTATACCGTAATTCTGTAGTGGCCCGGTAGTGGTATTGGTACCAAAGGTAACTCGCCTACTGAGAGACCGATTTTAATTTAAAAATTTTAGCTAAACAATTCATTTTGGAACAAAATTAACATATTTACAAAATAATGTCAAAAAATGTGTCTGTAACAAATTTTAATCTCGCACATTGTCTATTTCGTGATCAGCTGTCTTGGAAGAAAAAACAATTCTTTCGATAAAATAGAAATTCCTTTTGATAAAGTTTTGTTAAAAAAAGCTATTTTAACAGTAATTGTTCTGGAATTTCTACGCGTTTGAAGACGTTAAAATGTAATTTTTTATTTAAAAATTCATAAAAGGACGTTCCTACTTCGTCGAAATAATTTTTTTCTCAACCAAGAGAGCTCATCACGTAATAAGCCGGCGGCGGAGTGCGCATGTGTGAACGTCACTGGGCTGGAAGCGGCCACATTACGCCTGCTTCACGTGCATGCAATGGCGCGTTTTTAAGGGAGGTCGAACAAAAATAATATTAAATTTAATATACCAATGTATATTAAAACTAATATCTCAAGCATCTAAAATCGCCATTAAGAGCGTGTATATTAAATTTCATATACATTTATGTTAATCACAAGAAAAATCTGAAAATTCCATTCTACACAAATTGAACATAAGGTTAGCAGTAATTTTTGATCTTAATAATAAATCGTGATACCTTTCTCCAGTTAACCAAAATAAAATTGAATTTTAAGTCGAAAAGTTAAATTAAGCAAATAAATAATAGACCTAACCTACACTCAACTGTACTCACATTAAAGAAATGAAAGCACTTCGAGTTTTCATGCACATTGTTATATTGACCCGTATACTAATTTAAATTGAATACACATGTATATTACATTCACTGCATGAATGTCTGTTACATTTCAGTAGCGGTAGTATATATTTGCTTCACACACATGTATATTAAACCTCATACAGATTTTTCTAACAGCGATCATCATGCTGAGTGTTCGAGAAATATTAAGATTTACGAAAAGGTGTCACTTGGGATATTTTCAACTATTATATATTTTATATTCTATTTCTAGGCAAAATAAATAAATAACGAAATTTTAACATGACTGTCAATAAAAAAACTTTTTATAAACTGGGCTTTGAAATGTAAGCCGTCAACTTCAACAGACTGTTCCACAGCCTTGCCAAACAATCCATTACAATAAAACGGTGTGCTAGTTCTATTACATATCTGCAATTCACTGCAATTGCAGACATTCTACTCAATTCATGGATAAATCTTTTAATTACAATTTCAAAATTGGAAATTGAATATAATTCACCATGTTCGAATTGAATTGCGTTTCTCCAGAATTGTCGATTGACGATTTTACTTTGAACTTGCAGTCAGTTGATTTCAACTTTATTCGGCTTAAGAAGGTACGTTCACGAACACACTTTTCTTACGGATTTGCTTAAACTTTGACTATAGGTTCTTTGGAATGTTATCTAAATGTTTCCGAAATTTAAAAAATATTGTCCTCTCCTGAGCTGAGATAATTAAGATCAAAGTTGAACCCTTATACACGTAAAGCCTTGGATTTATGCCAGGAAGATCATGTACAGATCAGATATTTAGCTTAAGACAGATCACAGAAAAAAGCTTAAGAGTAGAAAAGAAAGTTTTCTGTGCATTTGTTGACCTAAAAAAAGCATTCAAAAGGTAAATAGAAGTAAACTTTGGGAGTCCTTAAAGAGTACGGATTCCATAGATGGCTCCTACAAGCACTACAAAGAACATATGCAGGCAGTAAAGCTAGTGTAAGGGTTAATGGGAAACTTAGTGACTGTTTCGATATTGTGCAAGGTGTGAAACAAGGATGCGTTATGTCCTGATGGCTATTTATCATATTTATGGATAAATGTCTAAGAATGGCCCTCTTCGACGAAGAAGTTGTAGATCTTGAAACAGTGAAGGTGCGTGGGTTGGCTTTGGCAGATGACAAGATTGTTATGGCAGAATCAATCGAGGACTTGCAGAGAATGTTGAATAAACTTAAGAGGGTATTTCTATTTGACCGGACCAAAAAATCGATTTTGTTGTTGTTGATTTTTTGATAGTATATTGTATGTGGAATTTGTACGCAAAGGGATTTGCTTGGTTCGGACTCTTTAACGAAGCTGCAGCGGGGTGAACTGCGCAGAGCGCAGAGTACTCATCCGCACGCTGTGGAGGTCAGGCAGGTCATAAATGTGCCTAATAGAGTCATTGTTCGTCTCAAACAAGTTTTCCTTCCTCATTTCATATATACTTTATTCTCGCGCGCTCACTTATCCAATACGGCTGGCTGTGATTGAGTTGCTTCCTATTGTTTAAAATTTTTTTAGTTGCGTTTTTCTCAAAAGACAATTTTTTAAAATGGCTGACTTGATTCCGTCAAAACCACTGGACCGATTGTGGTAAAATTTAGAGGATATATTTAGCAGATGTCTGGCCATAGTCCGAACTAAAATAAATGAAAAGTAATCATTTTTGAATTTTTAGCAAGTCAAAAACTACCCGAAAAAAAGTCAAAATTCGCAAACAAAATTTTTAATGGGCGCCATTTTGACAATTTTCAATATTTTTGATTTGTGTAAGTCCCAGCTATAGTCGTACTCGTATATTTTAAAAATCTTTTCGAGTTTTTTGTTTCAGATGACCTGGAGCAGCTGAATCATGTCAGCCAAGTGAGGGTGTCGTTTCCGGGACACATTATTTGAAATGCTACAGCCTTAAACTTACCTCGATAGACTTTGCGATTGAAAATATTGAAACCATTTTCGTATACTTACCTAGAAAAACATTATTCACAATTTTTCATAACAAAACAGATGAATTTAAGCTACTCTACCGTTTGAAGTATACTTTGAAATATAATTCCTCAAAATTTAAAGTAAAAATATTTAATATTCTGTGAATAAGAGCGAGTTGAAGTGAGAAAAAACGGAATTTTTTCAGTTTTCAAAATTCGTGTTTTTTGCAATTATTTCAAGAATGAACAGAGCTACAACTTTTCTTACGAGAAAAAAAAGATGCGCATTTGAATTTCGAATAAGAATATATCTTTGAAAAATTAGAATTTGTAAATGTTTTTGAAAATGCCAAAAGGCCCTCCCGCCAACAGCCATCAGACTTTATATGCCCTTCTAGGATCCGGCGGTTCAATTGTAAGAGCCAAATTTGTTTAAGCAACTTTTCTAGACGTTTCTAGAAAAAGCTTCAAAAACATTCTACATGTATTTTGATAATGACAATAATCTAAGGATATATAATAATGCATAATTATTTAATGTGTTCGGTTTATTAGGAGAGCTTGCTCAATTGACACTACTGAAAGACATTTGAATTAAAGTATTTATTAAAAGAACAGTGGTTTCGTCGATATTGGCTTCCAGTGAAAATTGTATGATCCATGAAATAACATTCATATTTGAAAATGTTGAGGATATCAAAGGAAGATTAATAACAGAGATGGTAATACGTATATGTATAGTGGAGAATTCTTTTTTATGACTACAAATGCATAAATTGCTTTCCGCGAATGAAAAAAGGAGAAGGAATTCAATAAAAAAATATTTTACTCTTATTATATCACACGTAAAAAAATAAAAATGATGAATATACCATAGAACAGTATGAATCCAGCCAAGGCAAAGAAGCATAAAATAAGTGCTGTAACGAGTGCTGTTATGTCAATTTGGAGGAGTTCGGTGAATATTGTAATAATGTGAATGTTGATTAGATTACAACTTCAATTTTGTATAAGTAGTTCAAAAAGAAAAAAAAAACATAAGAGTGATAAAGTTCTTATAGCTGTATTCAAGTGTGGGAAATATATATATATAAAAACTAAAGGTTAACAACCACCGCAGGGTCCCACTGGGAGTAACTGTCATCTAAAAAAAATGGAAAATGGCATCAAAAATACGAAAAGGATCTAGAAAGTGTAAGTACTACAATAACATTATTATAATGATTTATGGATCACGTAAGGGATTCTATATTTTATGTATAAAGACTTTATACTAAGATAAAAATATTCGTTTCTAGGTTAGGTTGGCATTATATTCTGCAATGTTTGGAAACATCTACACTGGTATATTCAACTAGTACTAACACATACTTACCCTGCAAGCTTCATGCACACCTTAAACTTGAAATATTTACTCTTTAAATGTTATTGAAATATTCAAATTCACAATTTTCATTTTCTACACCGGCAGCACAGAAATGTTCAAAACAACAGTTCAGAACTTTCAACGCGTGTTAACATCGTTGACATGGCAACCGCCAGTGCGCATGTGCGCGCTACGGAGACCAAGTTTTCAGCCGTGGCAAGCATTAAGAAATTCTTGGACGTTGTTCACCCCAGTCCCCACTTACAGGGATACCACTTCTTACTATTCCTTTGTGGCGAGCGAGTAGGATCGAGGAAGATCTTGAAGCAGGTCAAGGAATTTATTCCGTCAACCGAGTTTCGGTCGACTCCTAGATTACAGGACAGGCGAACAGAGTAGGAGATTTATCTTCAACATCGAGTACGTAACTGCACACAGAAAAATTCTATCTTAAAATATCTTTTCTATAAAAATAGGTATTATGTACAGTTGAATAAAGGAATGAATAGAAATCCTAAAGGCGAGAATTTGCATGTGCAAATATAGTCATTAAGGATGTCATATAATTGATTATCAAGAGAAAATATACGGAAAGAAAACAAAAATACATATATATATATATAAAATAGGATTTAGCGATTTCTATCCAAAGCTAGAATAGGACCATAATAGATATACAAAGAAAAGAGAGAGAAAGAGAATAAAGAGAACCTATTTAATAAATCTCCTTCAGAAAAAATCTCAAAATCTCTCGAATTATCTCGAAATCTATCGAAGTATCTCGAAATCTCTCGAAATCTATCGAAATGTCTCGAAATCTATCGAAATGTCTCGAAATCTATCGTAATTTATTATATCATGATAATCCCTTCTGTAAACATTATTGAAAATCCGTACAATTTATCCTTAATATAAAATCTCTAAACGATATTGTTGTTTACGATTCTAACGATTTTCGAGAGTAACGTTACATAAGCGGTGATATTTAGTGACGAAGAATTGTCAATCGATATTATTTGCTTCTGTCATAAACAAATTTAATAAGCAAACGCATAGTTTGACCATTTATAATTAGAAAGTGATCGTTTTTTATTATTGCCTTCAAATCATATCACTGAGAATGTATTGTGATGTTCCAGAAGAATTAGCTTCCAAGTTGTACTTGTCAATCACTTCAATAATTTCAGGATCCATTTAAAATTTATTCTTGCTCCACTTTGAAGACACTTTGAAGACGATTAGAAAGAAAAACGATCACTTTCTACCTATAAATTTACTGGACCTGAGCCAGTTGTAGCTATTTCCAGTAGGTTAGTTACTGAAGAAATTAACAGATGGCTGACTGAGGAACATCAGAATGAATGGGATTTGGTCTCCGGTTGCAGACAGGCCAAAACACTCTTGGGCTCAAAGCTTAACTTCAGCCGAGCAAGGGAAATAATCAAGCTCGGGAGAAAAGAGATCAAAGTCCTAACAGAAATGTTTATAGGATGTGGGAACCTCGGATGTCACAGACATAAGATAGGGCAAGAAGAAGAGCATCATCCTCCAGCGAACATACCACCCGTTCCAGCAAGACCACCTTCACAGATAATCGATAATGTCAACATGAGAAGCAGGAAATCTATCCACCAAAAAGTCTTCCTCAGGATGGACAAATTATCTTAAGCTAATTTGCTACGATTTGCTCCCCGAAGATGTGAATCTCTGGAATCTGAACTGTGTAGTTTACGGGAAGACGGTGTCCCTCATTAGCGACAATAGAAGTAACGATACTTCAGTACGCCTCAGTAAGACTCGCGAGCGTATTGCACAGCTTCCGTTTAAAATTGAAACGGCGAGACCGCATGCATCAAATATTCAGTGCGTGATTAGCTACATAAAATCAAATAAAACATTCATTTCAAAAGTTAGGGCACTTTCTCGAAACTTAAGGAAAGCAAAGCACACACTGAACAAGTGTAAACTGTTGACCATCAAGCAGCACTGAACGCAAAAAATAAGATCTCTCTCAACAGAGAAACAGCGCCTTGAACGGCGAGTGAAATGGATTCAGGAAAATTCCATCTTTTCAACTCATCCTTCCCGCCTGTTCAATGAAACGTCACGTGCCGTTAAAAATCCGCCTAGCCAAGAAGAGATTCTCCTTTTATCTTTGTTTGCACAGTCTAGCACGTGCATTCTATATTGATCTAAAATTTATTTCCTCTCCTACTCATACCTTTGCGACTATCTCTATTTCATAGCAGATAAGAAAGAAAAATGTTTGTTTGCGGTTCTTGTTACCGATTCTACGTTCTACTCGACTTTGCTCACTATTGCTCTCCATGGCCCAGTAGACAGCATGACGTAGTAGATGGCGTCAGAATTATTCTCCCTACCTCCGTGAAAGTTTTCCCTAGTTTTTTTCATTTTTAAACCGCTTCAAATTTATCTACAACTCTTTAAATATTTTCTCTCTGTGCCGAATACTAACGTATATAAAAAACTGTAGTCCTCTCTTTCTCAATGCAGAGTTAAGTTCGCTGTTCGAATGTTTGCCGAATGGCGCCCCTATTCCCGGTGTTCCTCGTGCCGGACCTTCTTCCTCTTCTTCTGAGAGCCATTCACCTGAGAGATCTCTTGCTCCTACCGAATCTGCTCTTCCTGCCAGTTCCAGATCGCCTCCTGCCAGGATCAGAAATCCTCCAATAATGCTTCCTTCTAATGACGGATTAGGATGTGGACTTGAACAACTAAGATTCATTCGGCTAATTCCCAAATATCATGGGCACCTGACATTTGAACTTCGAAAGTACACTTTTGATGTACGTGACCTAATTAAACTGAAAACATTACAAAAGTATAGGCCTATGGATACCCAAGAACAAATTGTATTATCAACATCCCATGGTGATATCCTCGCAATATTAGAAAGCTCTGATATTCTTGCTGGAATGTATAAATCTATTGATCGTACTATGAGACGAATAAAAGTAAATATGGAAAGGGGCACGATTACCCCATTGACCGCCGATGAAATCTTTGTAATTCAAGTAGGTCCCACCCACTCAATAAAAACATGTTTTAGAGTAGTGAATGAAAAACATCGTGTAAACAACTAAGCGCTGTACTCATAATTAATTAAGAAAATTCAAACCTACAAAACGCATTTTTTCTGTCATCCGAGGTCGAATCGACGTCATTCATGTAACTAGTAATTATATTAAACAGTAAATGTATTACCGGCCCAGCTAGCCTTTTCCGGAAGCAGATATAAAAGTTCCTTTTCATTCCGGTACGATAATATGTTATGAGTTTATAGGTGATAGAACCTAATAAAATGCGTCTCAATGCGTTTGAACGAATTAGAAAACGGGATTCACGCGCATTACAAAAATGTTAATTCGCCCCAATCCGTATCAATTCTTTCTTTTTGCTGGGTTTTTCTTCCTTTCACCTATAATCTAAAATTTTCAAGTACACCAAACATCCTCTATCTGTTTCTCATGCTTGTTTTCAAGAAGGGAGACAAAAAGTATGGTGTGTATCAAGGGCGTAAAGCTATTTTGCCTCGCGTGACTGCCGCCCACGCTTCGCTCAGGCAGCAAATTCTCACTCGTCAAAATAGCCTTCTTTACGCCTTCGATACACAATATACTATTTCCGGTGCTGGACCATATTGTATCAAGAACTTCTGGTGGAAGAAGTTTACTTCTACACACCAACATTTGGCCTGTGTGGCGCGAGATGTACCAAGAACGTGACTCGAAAAAAGGTGTAGCAGGCTGTCGAGAGAACCTGCTAATTGACAGGTGTGTTTGTAAAGACGCTGCAGCCCATTAATGCGTACTGTCAATGGCTGTTCATGCCTCTTTGGAAAACTAGATTTACTATCTGATCTGGAAATTATCGTGTGACAACGGACAACTTCACCTTCCAGGAGAGCATTTTTCATGGCGATACCATGAGCCCTTTGCTTTTCTGCATCACACTTCTGGCCATATATCTCGCACTATGAAATTCTTCTGGATACCTCTGTGGCGACACTAACCAGCGCGAGCACGAGGTCACTCATGTATTTCATCATCTCTCCTTTGTACTTTTTGACGATATTTATAGCAGTTTGAAGTTTGCTTTTACCAGAGGCATAGATCTTCAGGTCATCCAATAAAATACATGAGTGACCTTATGCACGCGCTGGTTAGTATCGCCACAGAGGTATCCAGAAGAATTTCGTAGTGCGAGAGATAGAGGCAGAAGTGTAATGCAAAAAAGCAACGGGCTCATGGTATCGCCCTGAAAGACGCCTCTCTGGAAGGTGACATTGTTCGTTGTCACACTATAATTTCCATATAAGATGGTAAATATAGTTTTCCAAATTGGCATCAATCTCTCTGTGCATCTCACTATGTGTGGATGTACCTTCAAGCTTTCCAACCGACAGATGATAAGTCTATGAGAGGTTGAATCGAAAGCTTTCCGGTAGTCAATCCAGGCCATTGACAGGTTGCGTTGACAACTAAAAAAGAAAGTGGATGCAAGAAAAACTGGAAGATGTTGGTCAGTTTCTAATTTTAAGAGACATATTGATGGCCATTTAAATGAAAAGGCTGATAAAAGATTTAAATCCAATACCTCCCATGATGCACCCATTGATGCAGCTAATCCTGAAGGATCTTTGACAAGAGAACCTGTCGAACAGGAAAATTCCATTGAAAAAATGTGGAAAATGGAGGGAAAAATGTGCCCTGCTTATTAGAACCGTTATATAATATAACACCGTCTGACCCTCAGTTCGACCTTAACTCGTCAGTTCCCTCAGAGTTCGACTCGTCTCACTCTTCGGGCATTAGTTTAAATTCTTCGGAGAATTGTTCACTAAGTTCACTTAGTTCAGTGATAAGTACTGCAATAGCAGGAACTTCTACAAGCGAATGTACGAGTTCGGGGGAATTATAAGCCACAGTGATAATGAAAGCCGAACACTTCGCTGTGGAAAGCACTTTTCAAGTCAGCAAACCTTTTTGAAAAATCTTATTGAAAGTAATAATAAAAATACTATCGACATAAATATACATGTAAAGAGATACAAAGAAACATATAAACTCTTTTCTGTATATTTATTTGTTATTGGAGGTCGAATGTTGTACGAAACATTATACGCCAACTTACCAATGCCTTCCTTGAGCACATTTAGTCGTACATTGAAAAACACAAGCTGCCTTATGATAGAAGGTGATTGCAGAGCCAAAGAGTTAAAATCATTTTTAGAAAAAAGAAATTTACCCCTAACAGTATGGCTATCTGAAGATGCTACTCGAATCACTCAACGCGTTGAATACGATTGTACAACAAATCAATTAGTCGGTTTTGTCTTACCACTTAATGAAGCTGCAATGCCAATAAAATTTTCTTTTATGGCTAACTCTGCTCGAGAAATTCAACAACATTTCGAAGATGGTAAAGTTGCTAGTTTAGCCTATGTAATAATCGCGAAACCATTGGCGAATAATTGTTCCTCCTTTTGTCTCTGTTTATATGGAACAGATAATTCATTTACTGCAGAAGACGTAATGAAACGCTTAAAATGTATCATTGATCAGTTAAAAAAGGAGGGAATTTCTGTAATGGGCTTTTCTTCGGATGGTGATCCTAGGTTATTAGCAGCTATGAAAGTGAAATCTAAGATAGGTATACGGTCTTGTACGAAGGAATGTTGATTACACTGTCGTTCCCCTATATATTACATCACAAAAGAGGGAACGACATGCCAATCTTCTACACGTACAAGAAGATTACATTGATAAGAGCATTGTTGCTAATGTATTTGAAATATATGATGAAGGCATCGATACATCAAATTTCCACTATGTATGGATTAGAGATCTATCTGCACTAGTTGGTGGACAACTATCTAAAAATAAACGTAAAAAGTATATATGTGATCGATGTCTTCATTTTTTTCAAGCGAAGAAAAGTTGTGTGAACACAATGATAACTGTAAAAAGGTGAATCATTGTAGAATGAAATTACCGAAACCTGAGAAAAATATTATTGAGTTCACCAACTATAGAAATAAGGAAAAGGTACGGTTTGTCGTGTATGCTGATTGTGAGTGTCTGTTGCTTCCAGTTGAAGAATCTCAGAAGAAGATGAGTAACACTGAGATCTTTCAAAAGCATCAGATATTAAGCATAGGTTATTACATAAAATGTAGTTATGATGACGCACTTTCTGACTATAAGGCATGCCCGGAGGATGAAGCTGATCCTGCCAAATGGTGCCCCATACCTATGGAGAACTTGACTACAGAGCAGAAGGCTGCTTTTAGGGAAGCTACTACCTGCCACATTTGTGAGCAGAGTATAGCACCCAACCAAAAGAAAGTGCGTGACCATTCACATTTAACTGGCAAATACCGCGGGCCTGCGCATGAAGATTGTAATCTAAATTACAAAGATTCTCGAACCATACCCGTTGTCTTCTATATTGATTCATTCCGCTTTATGGCTTCTTCGCTAGATAAATTAGCATCATACCTCGAAGAATACAAGATAGTAAGTAGAGTCTTTTCAAATTTAGGTGCTGAAAAAGTCAAATTTCTAACGCGAAAAGGAGTTTTTCCATATGAGTACTTTGACTCTAGGGAAAAGCTCAAAGAAACGAAACTACCACCTAAAGAAAAATTCTATAGCACACTAAATGACTCTACAATTTTCGATGAAGATTATGAGCATGCGCAACGGGTATGGTCTGAGTTTAATTGCAAAAATCTTGGCGATTATGTGTATCCGTACATGAAAACGGATGTGTTGCTACTTGCAGATATCTTTGAAAACTTCCGTGATCAGTGTCTGAAAGCATATAGCCTATAGATTGAAGTGATGTTGGTACTGAGACAAGGTTTCATCAGACGCAAAGTGCATTGTATCTATTTTAGGGTACTCTTTACATTGCTCAAGGACAAATTCCAAATGTGCTCAAATTTCATGCGCATTATGTTCTCAATGGTCAAGCATTGTTACAAATGAAATAATTTCTTCCATGTGTTTATTTTCCTTATTTTCATGATCACGAATTTACTGCACTCCAATGTGCAAGAAAAGTTGTTCTCTCAAAGCCCTGGACTTCGATGCTTGTATCTCTGTCTATGCTTGAGTACAGGGTTTTGTAGAAAATCTACTGTAAAAAATTTTTATTTTATTTCAAAGTCCTCCGTTTTTGTTGAATGGCTTTTCATTGACTGATCTTAGTGACAACATGTTTTAAAAAGAGATTAATTTGTTTTTCTAATACATTTAGTAGTTCTGATATCTTGACGTCAAGTTTTACCTTGGTCATCAAATTCACATTTTTGTCTTCTTCTTTTATAGATCTTTCTTCTGATTTTCTGCACCACTGAACATAGCTTAATAAATTTTAAAGTAAAGCGCCGTCAGTCGGGAAAGTTTTCCTTTCAACACGTCAACTGCATTCTCGAAATATTCTTCATTTATTTGTTTTATCGCAACAGAACCGAGAACAAGCTGCTGAAGCATTTTAGAATTCAGTCGAGAAAACAGTGTGCAACACGTTGACTAGAAACTGCATATTGATACGTTTTAAACTATCTGACCTACCTAATAGCTTCGGAAAAACAATCTATTTAGGGCTCATTTGCAAGAAAGGGCACAAGATATTTTTAATGAGAATTTATCTTCATATTTCTTGTGTAATTATCCAATAGAATCAAGAAGCACTCTTTTTTGCACGTTTTTCTTATTATATTTTTTCCCCAGACACGTGCGACTATTACTATCGTTCGGTAAAAAATTTATAACATCTGTTTCTTCCCATTTTTGATGAATATAATAAGCTTTTATGCATTTTTCATAAAAAAGGTTGTATTTCTCAGCAGTAGTATCATTAAAGGAATGGACTTTTGGACGACAATGAAGGCCTTAGTCGAAGAGACCAAACCCCATGTCTTCGCCTTTGGATTCAGACTCCTCTTTGGCTGCTTTCTTTCCCTTTTTTTTCTGAATTGACTTTGAATTCTACACCCCTTAAAGAAAAGTTTAACTACATTGAACCTATAGAAAAAATGCTCGGTGATAGAACTGATCAAATTTTTGATTCAGAAACTGGCACCTTCAAGCCGCATACGGTTTATGAAACTTTTCAGTATGTTCCTATTATTGAGGTTTTAAAGCTAATTATGTTGAATCCAGTTGCTAGGGAGGCAATTTTTCCCGAAAAGCAGTCCGAGGATGGTGCTTTTGCTTCATTCGTTGATGGTAGGACTTTTAAGAATCATCCCTTTTTTCTTAAATAATTTCATGTTATGAGAATTGAGCTTTATACTGACGAATTTGAAATAGTCAACCCCATAGGACCAAAAAAAGGTGTGCATAAAATATGAGCTTTTTATTATAGAATTCAGAATCTGCCTATACATCTTAATTCACTCCTAGGAAACATACACGTTTTTCTTTCTTGTTCTCATGAGGACAAAAAAAAATACGGATTAAAAAAAGTTTTAGCGCCA
Source organism: Andricus grossulariae (assembly GCA_011634705.1). Lineage (NCBI taxonomy): Eukaryota > Metazoa > Arthropoda > Insecta > Hymenoptera > Cynipidae > Andricus > Andricus grossulariae. Next base: position 204,631,679 of record JAABKJ010075445.1, on the reverse strand, counting down.
TTCATTCAAGATTTACAAAAACTTCAGAGCGATGAAGGAATTCTTGTTCCAGATGGAGAAAATACTTTTCTTTTGCGAGCTTCCATTGCAGCATTTACTGGTGATGGATTGTCGGCTCATGAAGTATTTGGTCTTATTGGTCCATCTGCTAACTTATTCTGTCGATTGTGTCTTATAACTAGAAATGACTTACATTCCGGCAAGTTTCAGTCTGCGATCGGAAGGAATAGGATTCTTCACAGCGTTCATCTTAATAAGATTTAATGTCAAGGTCATTCTGCATCACTCTATGGCGTTAATGAAGACAGTGCCCTGCATGGATCAAAATATTTTCATTTTACTGAATGATTAGTTTTTGACATAATGCATGATTTATTGGAGGAAATTTGCCCTTATGAAATGAAGCTAGTTCTTAATCAGTACACTTGCGTACAGAAACTCTTCAACTTTGCATTATTAAATAGTAGGATACACTATTTTCATTATGGGGTATTAGAGTCAAAAAACAAACCTTCGGCTAATTTTACTTCAACAAATTTACGCGATCTAAGTGACAGAAAGATTGGTCAAAAAGCCATGCAAACGTGGTGCTTGATAAGGGCTTTACCTTTTATATTATCAGATGTAGTTCCGGATGACGACCCATACCTAAACTTAATTCTTTTGCTTTTGCGTATAATGGAAATAGTTTTTGCTCTCTACCCTATACCTATATACCCATCCACACATTACTACTATCCAACCGAGCAATTCACGCCTACCCCGAAAGGGAAAGGGCTTAATGATATAATAATAATAATAATAACTTCTTTGAAAAAGTGTCAAATTTTATTATAAAATTCATTGCAAAATCATTATAATTAATGCCATGATTCAAGAATTTTCGGATATACTTTGGATAATGTAAAAACCTGTGGAGTACTGCACAATTCTTGATTTATTGTAATCAAATTCTTTGAAAAAGTGTAAAAATATTATTATAAAATTCATTGCAAAACCATTATAATTAATCCCATGATTTAAGAATTTTCGGATATACTCTCGATAATGTAATAATCTGTGGAATGCTGTGCAGCTCTTGATTTATTGTAATCAAATTCTTTGAAAAAGTGTTAGAATATTATTATAAGATACAGTGAAAAATCATTAAAATTAATCTCATGATTTAAGAATTTTTCGGATATACTCTCGACAATGTAAACATCTGTGGAGTACTGTGCAATTCTTGATTTATTGTAATCAAATTCTTTGAAAAAGTGTCAAAATGTTATTATAAAATTTAGTGCAAATTCATTATAATTAATCCCATGATATAAGAATTTTTCGGATATACTCTCGATGACATAAAAATCTGTGGAATACTGTGCGATTATTGATTTATTGCAATTGATTTCTTTGAACAAGTGTTAAAATATTATTAGGAAATTCGGTGAAAAGTCGTTATAATTAATCCCATGACTTAGGAATTTTTCGGATATACTCTCGATAATGAAAAAATGTGTGGAATACTGTGCAATTCTTGATTTATTGTAATCAAATTCTTTGAGAAAGTGTTAAAATATTATTATAAAATTCAGTGTAGAATCATTATAAGTAATCCCATGATTTAACAATTTTTCGGCTAGATAAGTAGATTATACCGGTTTATATTTATCAATTGATTTTATGAGTTTGAATGAAATTAATTTATTAATTAATTAATTAGAAAGGGAATCATTTATTGGTTTTCACTGAATTTTATAATATTGTTCGAATATTTTTCCTAATTAATTTACTCAGAACAAATCAAGACCTCCGCAGTATTTCAGGAATTTCTTCTCTTTTTACATTTTCGAGAATATCTCAGAGAGGTCCACTTAAAGCACTCAATATTTCATGGAATTCAAGGAATTCATGGAATTCAAGGAATTCATGGAATTCATGGAATTCAAGGAATTCATGGAATTCAAGGTATTCATGGAAATCAGGGAGTTCATCGAATTCAAAAAATGCATGGAATTCAAGGAATTCATGGACTTCAAGGAATTCATGGAATTCATGGAATTCCAGGAATTCATGGAATTCATGGATTTCAAGGAATTCACGGGATTCAAGGAATTCATGGAATTCAAGGAATTCATGGAATTCCAGAAATTCACGGAATTCCAGAAATTCATGGAATTCAAGGAATTCATGGGATTCAAGTAATTCATGCAATTCAAGGAATTCATGGAATTTAAGCAATTCATGGTATTCAAGGAATTCATGGAATTCAAGGAGTTCATGGAATTCCAGGAATTCAAGGAATTCATGGAATTCCAGGAATTCATGAAATTCCAGGAATTCATGGAATTCCAGGAATTCATGGAATTCAAGGTACTCAAGGTATTCATGGAATTCAAGGAATTGATGGAAATCAAGGTATTCATGGAAGGGAAAAAATGTATGGAATTCAAGGAATTCATGGAGTTCCAAAGATTCATGGAATTCAAG